>OY759191.1:10101086-10743236 GCA_963662085.1 Eupithecia inturbata
GAGGGACATGTATTAGAGCCACAACCGTTTCATTTGATAGAAAAATTTCAACCAAAACCAGGCACAAGTAAGTTTTACTATCGCACACAGGCTTAGATATGATTTTTTATAAATTTAATATACAAATGAATAAAATTGTAGTAGCAGTAGACACTAGCTCAATTGAGCCCGCTGTAACCAAGCCCTGGCGTCTGACATGGTTTCTAATTTTCTATATTTACCTATTTTTAACATTTTTCTATGAGTTCCAAATCCAATAGAACAAATAAACAGATAAACAGATAATAGATAAACATTGGATGTTTTTCTTCACTGTTAGCACTTAGTAACTAAACCTGCAGCTTAGTTGGCTCCACATGTATTGTCTTTCCTGTGTCCCAGGCAGACTAAGTGAGTCGTCACTTCACCAATCTAGTTGAGTTTCTATCAATTTAATATTATGTATGCTAATTGCTTCAGATGATAACAAGGGTAGTGAC
The DNA here is from genome assembly GCA_963662085.1 of Eupithecia inturbata. Taxonomy (NCBI): domain Eukaryota; kingdom Metazoa; phylum Arthropoda; class Insecta; order Lepidoptera; family Geometridae; genus Eupithecia; species Eupithecia inturbata. The sequence goes on from OY759191.1 coordinate 10,101,566, forward strand.
GAAGATCCTGATGCGGATCCTGTGTATGTACTACCTGACAAGGGTAGTGATGAAGATCCCTTCTCGGAGACATATTCTGTAGCGGATCCTGTGTGTGTACCTGAAACATCTACATCACACTATTCAGACAGTGATGAACCTGGTGTGTATGATGAAGCTGGCTATCCAGAGAACCACTGCTTTGAAAATAATAAGAATAACAAAGATAAACACTATCCGATGCATCCTCAGAATAAAAGGCCCACAATCCTCTAAATTTAGATCAACAGGGGCAGGAGAAAACATTAATAGGAAAATGTAAACGCAGACCAGCTTCTTGGAAAATATAAACAAAATCTGCTAAGACTTGAAGGAAAAGAGCATTTGTCGCAAAAAGGAAATGTAGTAGTTCAATTTAGCAATGTAGAAATCAGTACCTACAGCAAGTAGAATGTCATTCTTTTTTTGACAGGCTGAAAATATTTGATGATTATTTATGCCTTCCCAATTCAAACTCAACCTCCATAAATTTTTATTTAAAAATCGTTCACAAACAAATGCGCAATTGGAAACTGACATTGGCAGAATTATGACAAACCATGATGCAGAGCCAAAGATAAAAGAAGAAGAAAGACTAAGGTTTTATCAGCAGTTGTGTTAATAAACTTAAAGCAAAAATGTATTACATACAGACAAAGAGTGGTACCTACCTACTAGTCAACACAGCAATAACAATAAAAATATTTCCAGAAAAAAAAATTACATTCGCCTACACACGTCGGGAATAAAACAATAAACAAAAGCATAAAGTATGCATAAGAATGTTTAGTTGTTTAATTTTTAAGCATTGGTGGCTCACATGAGGAAAGCTATGTCAAAGTTATGTTTTGCAATAAGCACCTGATATTCATTGGATTGTCTTAGACTTTATTGGAGTGTATCCCATCTGGCCCGGTGACTTGGCCCGGCGGCGCCGGGCCACATTTGTAAGTAGATATAGGTATAGCTAAAAAGATTGTTAACTGTTATAGTAGCTAATAGTCTAATCAGTTTCTTTTATTAAACAAAAAAAACTGATTAAAATAAATAAATAAATAATAAATAATTTTGGACAATCCACACAGCATCATCTAGCCCCAAGCTAAGCAGAGCTTGTGTATACTAATAGACAAATATTTTTTTATTTTACATAGAAAATACCCAGAACACCCGGAACAAATATTTGCAGATCGTACAAACATTTGTCCCAAGGCGGGAATCGATCCCGCAACTTCCTGCGTTGCAGGCGGACCTTCGCCCGCCGCGCCACATCGATCGTCAAATTAGAATTATTAGCTAATATAGAGCAAAGACATAGATCTGTAGGCTGCACTTTAAAATTCTAAAATATTAGCCTTGCCCTGTTTAAACATAATGTAAACGACCTTATTGTTTAAAAAATATCGACTTTTTAAATCTAAATCTGAACATTTTACTAACTACAATAGACGAAATAAAGACAAATTAATTCTACATACGACTACCCTTACACAATTTAGCAAAGTTCCTTACAATACAATACAAAATTACCTAAGTACAATGGGCGGCCTTGTCGCTTAGAAGCGATCTCTACCAGGCAACCTTTGGATGGAAAGAATTTAGAATTTAAAAACAATGGATAGATCATCATCATCATCAACCTATCTTAGTCCACTGCTGGACATAGGCCTCCCCCAATGAGCGCCATAGCGCCGTCTTCAGCTTACCGCATCCAGCATCTGCCTGCAGTCTGTCGCAGATCGTCATATCACCTGGCCGGAGGGCGTCCTACACTACGTTTGCCGAGTCGCGGTCTCTACTCGAGAACACGTTTACCCCAGCGGTTCTCGGTTCTTCACGAGATATGGCCAGCCCACTGCCACTTCAGCTTGCTAATTCTCTGAGCTATACAGCATACAACAATTCCGTAGGTACAGACCGCAGAGCGCGTTGAATAACTTAAAATTGAATAGGTTTTGACGACCGATGTGGCGCGGCGGGCGAAGGTCCGCCTCTGACGCAGAAGGTTGCGGGTTCGATTCCCGCCTTGGGACAAATGTTTGTACGATCTGCAAATATTTGTTCCGGGTGCTCTGGGTATTTTCTATAATTATATAATAAAAAATATCTATTTATGTAATGTATTTTATTAAGTTTATCAGTCATCTAGTACCCATAACACAAGCTCAGCTTAGCTTGGGGCTAGATGATGCTGTGTGGATTGTCCAGCATTATTTATTTATTTAACAACTTTTTCATTGTTTTGTATTGTGTTTGTTGCTTACTCGTGAGAGAGATTGAGAATACAGATAAGGAATTACAATATACGAGAAAGAAAGAGATAGCAGTCGATATCTATTAAAAAAAATTGATATATATTTATATTATGATATAAATAATAATATGATATAAATATCTCTCAATATTACGCACAATTAGTCACAATATTGCTCTAAATATCATGGATTTATAATACTATTCTCAATTTGTTACGATTTTTTTTTGTACTTGGCGATTGTTTATTAAGAAAAAATATTGTATTTGGGATATAGTATGTTTACTCTACCTTGCCCAACATAAATCGTTTTAATCGATTCCGGGTTTTTGGTCCATACATTTTTGGGCATTATCCTTAAGGTACTTATACTATACCTACTATTTATAGCTATCCTACTAAGTATTCAAATTTCACCTGTTTATCAATTTAAGTAGGTACCTACATATTCATGTCCTGTCCTATGAGAACTACGTTCAACATAGGTAGTTTCTTTCTGTTGTCTTCAGTCTTGAAGTCAACCTCTTTTAATAATATTAATACCTAATGCTCCAGCATTAGGTATACACAGCATCATCTAGCCCCAAAGTAAGCAGAGCTTGTGTTATGGGTAGGTCTAGTACCTACCAATACATTTACTTTTTTATTACATAGATAGATATTTTTTTATACCTACACTGTTTATCTAAAGGGGTGGTCGTGGATATGTTCTGCGATATTTAGTGGTACAAAATTTATGGACTTTGGTCATTTTTTTGGACTATGTTAATTTTTTTCCCAAAATGTAATAACATCCTGAACTTCGCAATTGCAGCCAAACTACTGCCTTTTTACCCCTGCCTTTTTTAAAACAAGATCAATAGTGGGCCTTTTGTACTCTTTTACCAATCAGATTAGATATATAAAAATCCAAATAAGAAAACTATAGGTACGTCAATTTTTTTTCATTATCTGATATTAGCTTTGACATTAAATGGTTCAAAAAAAAAATATTTCACTTATATTTTTTTTCTACAACTTATCTCAGAAACTACTGGCTTTCACGAAGAAACCACTGAAAATTTCATTGGGCTAGAACTAGGTACTATATATATATTAGATGGGGTATACTGGGTAGATGTTAAAAATGGACTAAATAGTCATAAGCGCCAAAAATCCGTGATTTTTAAAACCAAAAACTACTTTATAAACTTTAGGTATGTACCTAGGTAGGTATATAAAAAGTTAGCGCACGCAGGTAATACGCTTCTTATCACTCAGGTAACAGGTAGCTGGTTCATGTCAAGAAAAGGATAGATAAATAAAAACATAATTATTTTAAGCGGTGTATTACGGTGTGGTGTTACTTACCTAATTTTTTTGACAACTGATAATAATAAAATAATAAAAATATCTATCTACAAGGTAATGTATTTTAAATGTTCAAACCGAAACCTTTCATTTGCTTTCCTTTGACACCCCCTTCTACATATAGCACCCTCTTATGAAAATTCTTTTTGACGCGGTTAATCAATATACCTAAATAACGACATAAAAACCTTAGGTTTTAATTCAAATCGCTTTAAAATTAACACAAGGATATGAGCCTTCATACACAAATTTGCTGACATTTTATAACAATGCGATAATGTTATGACTATGAGGTCCCATTCCAAGTCAAATAGGTACTTTTAAGAGTTCCGTACCCGAAGGGTGAAAACTTAACCCTAATAAGTACTAAGCCTTCGTTGTCCGTCCGTCCGTCTGTCAGAGGGCTCTATCTCATGAGTTTAGAGAGAGCCTTTGAGAGAGACCCTTACGCCCTTAGAGCTTTAATGCTCTAAGGGCGCGCTGTGTCACTGCGATGACATCATCGTAGCGGCTCTCATATGAGAAGCTGCCGCCGCCGCCGCCGCGCGCCGCATTCCAACGCTCGGAATTTGGGGCCCCAGGACGAGCGGAGTCAGATTACCGGGGCGGTTAACAATAACATAGGGAGCTTTCGAGCTCGGTTAATGAATCTTATGTATGATTATTCTTGTTCTAACCATTCGACGATACAGTCGAATGTTTATATGATTTGTAGAATACGATTATTATACCTGATTTAAAGTGAACAAGGTGTTTTTGCTAACCCAATCTTCAAGTAGGTACCTAGAGTTAATACACTTGAAATTTTCAGAGAACGTGTACCTATTTCTTTTGGCGCTATAACAGAAAATAATAAAAATAAAATATATATCCAAATTAAAAGAGGCTTCCATACAAAAAACGTGATCTATTGGCTATTTTTGCTATTCCTTTTTCGATATACATCCATCAGCCAGATAGGTACCGGCTTCCATACAAAAAACGTGATCTATTGGCTATTTTTGCTATTCCTTTTTCGATATACATCCAGCAGCCAGATAGGTACCTATATAATTATCTAACTGGTATCTTTATTAGGTATTTGTTCAATTGGCAAAAGTTCAAAATCCTCGGCGCGCGAGTCTCACTCGCACTTGACGTACCTATCTTGTTTTTAAATGACCCTTACTACGTTTTGATTTTGGTCAGCCAAAAACAGTACCTAATTCCTTTGTTTTAAGACCTATTATGAAATAGGAGAGTTGTATAAGTTACCGCTCGACAACGAACGGGTACCTAGATGAATGCCATCATTGAAAATGTAAACACACACGTGTTAAATAAACTTCCTAGATGTACCCCCACTGAAATTAGAATCAGTTTATCCTTTCGGGAGGGAACTATTTGTAGGCACACAAAAAAACGTATAGATTGACACGTTAAACACGCGTTTGTCGCTGTAGTATTCTGAGTAGGTAGGTACTTACTATTTAAATTTAGCTATCGCGAACATTGTATACGCTAGCTGGCCGAGCCGTGTACGAGCAGTGCAGCGCTTGCGGAACGTGATTCGGGCTAATAATTCAATTGTTTTTGAGTTTGTAGCCTGTTGAATTTGAACCTTATAATGAGGGGAGCAGGTGGTTCTCACGTAGTGGCCACTTTTATGTGGCTACACGTACCAGAGGAGCCACCACGTCTGTACGCTGCGCGCTGCTACAGCGATAGATGCCCTGCCCGCTTTCTTATCAGGGACGGGGCAGGCTGGACCTGTCACTGGTGAGCATGACCACGACCCAACACCGTGGATTCCAAATTGGTGAGTAAAGCCAAACAACAAAATTGGTGATCAAACGCATTACTATGCATTTGGAATGCGAAACATCATCCTGACGTACAATCTCGTTTAGAGTTCGCTTATCTCACCTGGCCAGCATTGCAATGAGATTTGGTCGGCGAACAGGTGCACCTATCCTAATACTAGCTGGTGCCCGCCCGCGGCTTCGCACGCGCTTTTTAAGTACCCTATGTCCATCCCTGGTATACCATTTACCCTGCCAAATTTAATTGAGATCCGTTCAGCCGCTTAGGCGTGAAAACGTAACAGACAGATTGTGTGCGTTACCCCAGCGGCAAGTAGACTTTGACAGAGTTACTTTCGAATTTATAGTATAGCTGAACCCGCGACTTCGTTCGCGATTGCCATGCATTTGACCAGTTTCCTCATATAAAGTAACGCTGTGCACAAAAAAAACTTCAATGCGCAGAATTGAACCTGTTACACTTATTGTTACATATATTTAGGTAAGATGAGTGGGATTAAAAATCATATTTTAAATCATATTTTTAATAATATTTTTGCTTTGTAGAAAAGCTGATGAAACTGATTTGTTTGAATTTTTTTACAGGAAATGCCCTCAAAAGGAGAGTTAAGAGGGAAAATATTGTACTAAATGCAATATACGAAGAGGATTATAATATTATTAGGTTCTGCCGGCGGCTTCGCACGCGTTGTTTCTATGGAAACTGGTTCTATGGCAACTGATTTTTGTGATAAAAAGTAAGTTTGTATGTTATGTTGTGTTTTATTACAGGTCTAGAACTATCTGCAAGTAGGTACCTATACAAAATTTCATTGTGAAATCATTGGAATTCTGTTAAGCTTAAACATCATTTCGTGGTGATAGATATATAGGTATTGTAAAGTAGGTTTAAATAACTACCACCTGCATAGGTATACAGAATTAACAGCAGTACAGGGTTTAGCAGATAGTACTACAAAGAAAACACGTCAAAATGGTCAAAAGTGCTTTACGGTCGCGATCAAATTAGAATTTAAGAGTTCGTTGGAATCGATTGTGTCCTACCTACCTACAAGCGTCCATAGGTACAATCAGGCACAACACTCGCTCCTACCTACCTGGCTTATCATGAAATGCACATTATTATTAACTACAACGTAATGTAATGCGTAATGTTGGCTTGCTGACGTTTCGGACACAATCATTTCGGACACTTTGTCCGTAATGACACTTTTCAATTTAATCAATTTATTTACTGACGTTTCGGACACCATCAAAATATTGAAGCTGTTTTGTACAATCAGCTTAAAATTTTAATAGTTGTATGGCAAAATAAGGGAACCTCATTATGGAAGAGATATAAATCTCTTATAACTAGATGTACTTAGTAGACCTGTGTCGATCGCGATTAATTGGATCACGGAGACTCGATCGCGACCCGTACGATAGTGATTGAATGATATCTTATTATATGTATGTAAAACAAAAATGAACTTTATTTCGTAGCTGTTATGGTAGAAATCATTGAATTGAAGTTTTAAAAAGACTCTTCGTTCGTTCGACGTTCAATTGTCATTCACGATTGAATGATATTAGATTATTAGTAAAATGAACATTATGTGTACGAAATAAGGTATAAACTTATTGAATTTAAGTTTAGAAAGACCCGTGGCCCGCGAAACGATCTAGTCTTTTTGATCGAATCACTTCAGCTTGTGGGTCGCGAGTCGCGATCGAACAGGTCACGAAAAATGAGCGATCGACATAGTTCAGTACTTAGGTACTATTTAGAGTATTAGCCTAAAAGCGTAATTAACAAAAATAAGGGAAAAAATACAGAAAAGACTAAAATTAATAAACATAAGTACCTAATTGTCTTAATCTATCGACTTTCTTAACTGTTATTATACTCAGTTAAAAATCAGTTGAATGTTTTTTAACTTACCTCCAAAAAACAACAAAAAGTACCACATTCTTTTTTTCACTTTACTTGCTTGCACTTGAACAGACCTTGACTAAGTGACGAATGGTTAGCAACTGTTCATCGGCCGTTCGTTTGAGCAAATGAGCGAGAGAGCCCCATACAAATAAAAGGGATAGAGAGGGTGACTTTTCTTTTCATTGAAATCTAGTTTATGCATTAGGTCTCTCTCGCTCGTACTGTACCTGAGCAAATCTTTCATCTTATTTTTATTACCTAACTGCCAAGATACGTATTTATTTATGTACCTAAGTGGGTTTGTAATATAGAGAATATTACCACATAATTAGCTCGTATCATCCAAACGGCTAAACTGATTTATATGTTTAAGGTATCATTGAAATCGTCTGACTGTACAAAACAGCGTTTATCATTGATGTCCGAAACATCAGTAAAGAAAATATTATAATTAAAATGTGTCATTTCGGACAAAGTGTCCGAAGAAATAGTGTCCGAAATGTCGGCAAGCCGTAATGTTGCTTGCAGGTATCCAGATGCGGCGCCTCATTTGCTGTTCGAGGCGGTTTGCTCGTTCGATTATGCATTTTGTCTATTTTAGTCTAAGGATACTAGACAAATCATTGTGAGTCGTACTTATAGAATCAAAAGCGGCAATCAGCTACTTGGGGTGAATTTTGGCAATTCAATAAAAGCGTTTTAATATGTCTGTTTTGAAAATAATTTTACAATCATATCTAAAATAGTTGGATAATACGTGTAGTAAATCAATAATAATTTTATATAGCATATATAATATAGATAATAATTTTGCAGAATGCCGGCTTTGATACTAAAAATAAAAATCAAAGAATGCCGTAGAGTTGGGAGGGATCAAACAGGGCGATGTGCATAATGTTTGGTAACAAATACGGACAAATCGGATCGGATCTGTCAATACAGATTGCCGTGTTTGAATTACAAATTAAAAGTTATCAGCAGGCAGGTATGAGGCCTGGGTCTAGTAGTGGACCATAGGTTGTGGAGATGTATGAGTGTCCGGTGACCAGCTCAATACTTTTGACACCTTGATTTCCCAACAACCATTTTGAACATCTTCCAATGAGAATACAATTTTTATTTTGCCTTTCGCATCCATCAGCAACGATGATATCGAAACAGCGGAAGCCACCAAATTAGAATCTTTAGAGAATTCATCTTCTGTGCAATGATAAGTGAACACACGTTCTTTCGCTAAAACTATTTAGTTGCACCACACAAACAATTATAAATCAATAAAAACACAGAGACACACTTGTATGAAAATTTCAACCGACGACGCACTCAGACAGATCACGCGCCCGCTTGGATGCCTGTGATTGGTTGACGGACCCAAAAGGCCGGGTTTGAATTTATACTAGGTACCTACCAAAGATTGCCGCATTATTTTAAATTCCCTAAACGGCCATATCAATAAGTCATTTATGTAAAATTTTATAGATTGCTGACTTTGATTCTATACCTACGACTGTTTACGGTGATAATAGGTAATTATATTAATGTGTCGGTCCTCAGCCCGCTAAAAGGAGGAAGGCGCTATGAAACATTAATAATAGTAAATCTGTCACGAAAAGTATCGAACTGCCCAAATATTTAAACCACTGAAAACATAGCGCAGTCGTGTAAAAATTTTAGGAGCGCTATGATTCAGATTCTATTATAATGGTAAAATTGTTACAGGTCTAGTCATGGCACATACCTACCTACATTCTTACTTAATACATAGGTAGGTAAGTAGTAGGTACATAATAATTAAAATAGTTAAATGTAATAAATAATACTATAAATTCAAAATTGCATAGGTATGCATACTAGCGCTCCTACCCTGCATTACCCTGTCTTATACTTACTTTATCCTATGGATTATAGGTAGTTTTATAACATCCATAGCCTTCATCGCGTGGAGGCAGGAGTCCTAGTGATGGCGGCGTTATGACAAGAATGAAGTTGTAAGCGGCTAACAGGGGCCAGTACTCCGAAAACGCACTACCAATATTTTTATTAGACTCTAGTCACGTACATACTCTAAAGGACTAATATCTAAAATCACGTCGCACTCGGATCCGCCATCTTGTCAGAAGCGACAAACCCGTCAACGCATTTGATATGGATTCCTCCACACTAAAAAAAGTCTTTTTGCTTTTGTTACTTTAAAATGAGTACCTAAATCATGTACCTAGACTAATCAAAGAAAGTTAAATGATTATTACTTATATTATATATTTATTAATGTTACATTGAATCATGTGGAATTTTTCTCATGGTCTAATAAGCGCATGTAAAGTACTTTTTTGATTTTAAAATCATTTAAGCCGCTGCGACAAGTGTGATTTCGTCAGCCGTTGTTGCCGATTTGTGTAGCCCGTTTATGAGTCTGCATCATCATGAGCCACCCTATAGCCGTCATAAACGCAACACATGGCACGGCCATAGATTGTTCGGAAATCAGTGTTCGAGCAATATTTTTGTAATGGCCGGGCAATTAGTTGCCAATTAGTGCAGCCACAAATTGCAGAAAAGTGTAGCCCGTTTGTGAGGGCCACGTATTTTATTTATAAAAGCTATTTTTAAGGATTTACGAATGTTACGAATTACTTGTTTAAAAGTAGTATGTCAAATTTTTGTTTCGTTAGTTTAATAAGGACCATTATTTTTTTTCTTCTGAATTAAGATTTATTGAAAGCGCAATATATAATTAGACAAATAAATAAATAATGATAGATAACCCACACAGCATCATCTAGCCCCAAGCTAGGCAGATCTTGTGTTATGGGTACTAAATGCCTGATACACATAATATAATACATTATATAGATAATAATTTTTTATTATACTTAGAAAATATCCAGAACACCAGAACAAATATTTGCAGATCGTACAAACATTTGTCCTAAGGCGGGAATCGACCCCGCAATCTCCTGCGCCGCAGGCGGACCTTCGCCCGCGCCACATCAATCGTCATCATAGTTAACATCTAAGGAGAAAAGGAAACTTTGTGTTTTTAATGATTAAACGCAAAAAATCAGAATTTTAATGTGGCCCTTACAATATATAATAATACTACCTAGGTATAATAAGGCCAAACATAGATGGCATAATTATATAACATTGATGGAAAATTGTGGTATAAACAAAAAAAAAAATACTTTTTCAGAATACCAATAAGTAAATATACATACTTATAAGCCCTGTTTTTAATTTGTTTTTAATATTTAGTTTTGAATTTAGGTGACCCTAAATACCTATCCGCAAATGGTACATAATGATTACAAAAAATGGTGCAGCACTATTTAGAACATAATTATGTTATGTAAAGTACATAATGTATCCTTCTTTACTCAGAAAATCTCAATGGCCAGTGTTAATGGTCACCCTGTTTATGTCAATTGTTCTAATAAAACGATAGGAATATGATACGAAAAGTACGAAACAAAATAAGTATATCAATAATCGATCGACTCACGACACTAAAATTTAATAGATTTATATGATTCGAACGTAAAAATGTATGAACATGGTTAGATACGGATAATAGCGTAAATAAACAGTTACATGTGAAACTTGATGTTAGGATTTGGTTTCCAAACACTTCTACAATTTTGCACAATACAATACATTCTTACAATTTCGAATTTAGCAAGAATACTTTCGTAAAAATGTAAATAAACATTCCGAGCATCAGAAAATCTTTGACAGAACGGCCATAGTGTCAAATTGGGTGTTACTATCTACTAAATCGCTTTAAGCGATAAGGCCGCCAATTCTATTATCTTCTCTACCATACTGTTTTATATTTAAGTTTCTGTGAATAAAGAGTTATCTATCTATCTACTATAATAATAAAATTGCAGCTACTAACAATCAGGGAAAGTGCAGTACTGTTTTTTATGATAAATATGCTGTTTTTTTATTGATAATTGATGCGTGTGTAATTTGTCTGCTAAAATCATCTAAAACCACATAGTAGAGCCCATGGTATATTTATCATGTTATATTTTCACCTACAACAATGGCTGAGGCAGTAAACTCTATGGTACTTTATCTGTGTCAAAGTGTCACCGGTACATTACGCACCGCCCGCCGTAAACATGATACCTAGGCCTTTCCTCCTTTACATTTACTTAAGACATCGATATGGGTAAAATAGTGGAGATGTTTACTAGCCTCTCGAAAGTGAACGGCTCAAATCAGGTGTAATTAGGTCTACCGTGGGTCCACCCACCTCAGTCATAGTCGGACCGGCGTTCGTGTTACGCGTGCTTGCTTTTTACGTACTTTAGTGTCATTTTTGACTGAAAGACTACAACAATACCTTGCCTTTGTACTTCGTCTACTCTTAGCATCTATTTCTAATTGTTTTTCTGTCTTTGTGTGGTACAATAAAGTATTATCTATCTATCTATCTAACAATGCCCTCGTGTTTGTTTATTATAATTATTGCACAAGATAAAATAATAATGAAATACAAATGTGAGCGAGTGTTTGCGTGTAGTTGTAACACAGGCCAGTTGTTGAGTAACCCTTACATTGCGAAATGTTGGTTCGTCACCCGCTTCGATTAGGATATTTTGTGTTTAACATGGCAATTTCATATTAAGTGTGAGAGGAACGGAAAACATAACTAGGGGTGAATGAACTTGGCTTCATTCTACAGTTCTAAGCGTAATCTCCAGTGTTCTAACAAGATATAAGCTTCTTGATTAGGTATGTCCAATCATCAAATTAATCAAACAACAATCAAACAACAGTCAAATTAACAATCCAATCAAAGTAAAAAAGTAAAAAATATTTATTTACTTTGTATTTGCTGTAAATAAATATTTTTTACTTTTTTACTTTTACTTTTATTCTTCCTCTTCTGTTTTGGGTGATGTGCATCAAAAACCATTTCTTCTTGACTGTTTTCAGCACCTCCTCATTAGTAACCTTCTCTGTCCAAACAGTGTATTTTTGAAGTGTCTTATTTGACGCTAAATAAAATCTATATAAAGCCATACATAGTACCTACTAGGTACCCAAAGGTAAGTATGCAGGGTGGCACATTTAGAGCGGTCAGTATGGGAGAGTCTGAAACTATAAGACATACGAAGATCTCTTCTTAGGAACCATGTCATCGATTTTAGTAAAAATAAAAACTGCATTCATTTATTTAAAAAAAAACTTGTAGGTACTCAGGTCGGGAATCGAACCCGGACGTTTTGAAAAATAAAACTAACACTATACTTTTATAAATTCGAAGCATTCAATGCAATCTTTAAAAAAATCAACTAACTTCAACATCTTTTTATTTTGGCGCCGCTTGCTTTTCACTACGACTCTGCCAGTGTCTGTGTCGGAGTGTCATAAACTTCGAAGAATAAAATATGATCAATAAATAATATTACACAAAAAAATGTGGAACGCTTCACGATTTTGCTTATCATCCTTCAATCACACTTTTTATTTTGACACTGCACAAAAGTCAGGTGTCATTATTAAAGTGTCATAAAATAAAAAACAAAATAATTTTCTGTTTTATTTGGCATATTTAAGTTTCATACAGCGTCATCTATTTTAGTCTATGGCTACCACTTGTTTTTAAAGGTCATATTAAAAAGCCCTCATTAAGGGCACTATTATTTGTTTTAATTTTTACGTTTCAGTGTTCTTTGTTAACGAGAGGAGAATCATTTTCAAAAGGCTACCACAAATATTTAAATTAAAAATATCGGTTTCTATATTTTAAACTTTAGGTACCTACATACCTACTTTTCGAAATTTTTTTAAGTCGAAATTTTACCATTACCATTATTATTATTATTATTTATAGGTACCTACTTACTCCGAAGTTTGAAAACCGATCCATCTGAATACCCAAAATACCCAAATAGAAGGTTACCTACATACCCAAAATTGTAGGTACCTACCTTAAATTTTGGGTATGAATTAAATAGCAAAGTCTTTTACCGGTACCTACAGTACATATTGGTATACTTGACAAACGTTCGAAACCATCTCGGCGCGCGAGTCACACTCGCACTTGACGGATATTATTGATCTCGACTTCCCATCTCTAAAGCACAGGAGAAAATGTCTGGCTGATCTCACCCCCGTGCATCGTCTGCGACCTGCATCGGAAACGGACGATCCGACGCAACGTAGCAGAACCTGCCTTGGACTATTCAGTTAGAATAATTCTGTAGAGAAGCGTAATAATCACTACATTTCCAGGGTTCAATTCGTCATAAACGTTTGCACGGTACAGACAGAGCGCCTTGCTTGCGAGAGATACTGTTTGTGTCTTGTGGCGCTTTCCAGAGATGATTTTGAATTACCGCTGGCGCGGGCAACCTGATATTATATCTCACTCACTAGGTACTTAAGTACCTAAATGAAATGGCTCTGCATCCGCTCCGATACAATTCTGTCAATGTCCGTTTACTTTCGTTTTGTTTGCAGAAAGAAGAAATAAATCTGCAACCGTAGATAGGTATTCCCTTTGTAAGTCTCCAACATACGACAATAGTTTCCCGCTAAACAAAAGTAATTTGTGGACAAGAGTCAAATAGGTTACTTTTGGTACAGAGTATACATTGACAGTGACATTATCATGCGATGCTATCCACAAGCTAGTGATTGTAAACGCAGCATAGGATAGAACGCCATCTTGGCATTATTTTCCAAGATTGTAACTTCCGTGGCTGAGAATGGTCGGTACGTCCAAATATTTCACTGCCCCGTAAAACACAACCAAGGTTAGTCCAGCCCCGGAATTTTCTGCCAGAACGCCAGATTTTCTATGGCTGTATTTTCATAGGCTGAGCAATATTTGTACAGCTCGGAAATAACAACCCCAGAAATTACAGCCTTGGAATTTGCAACCATCCATGTACAGAAATTCCTGGGTTGTAACGTCCCTGGTTGTGTTTGGATTGGCCGTAAAATGTTGGCACCCGACTCAAAGACTCATAGAAGTCACAGATAAAATATAATTTCTATTGACATTGACAGCAATCATTCATGACATTTCAAAAATATTCGATGCATTTCCGGTAAGATTCAACACCGTTTCGTGTTGGCGTCGTTTCCCGATACCGTCATAATATGTAGGTACTTTGTGGTTGGCGCAAGCTTAATTTTTTTTGTGATGTGCTTGGCAAAAAAGTATAATTTAATTTTAATAGGAACTCTTTTATAATTGTGTCACTCACAACGGGGCAATGCAGCCAGCGTCTTGGGGACGCTTCCGACTGGTATTGATATGGATCAGTTGAGCTACCTGTAGATTGAATACTTTGATAGGGGACTACTTTATATTAAGAGTATGGGCTCCTCACGAAGCCAAGTATAGTCAAATGGTAGAGCGCATTCAAAATAAGTTCACCAGATTTCTATACTTGAAGCTCTGCCTACGGCATCTACCCGTTCTACCCGTTGATGTACCTATCCAACCATGTTTGTTATAGGCATGGTTGGATACAACAAGCTGGAAGTACGGAGAGATGCAGCGCTCGCTCTATATTTAATTAAGGTGTTGAGAGGGAAGATCGTCAACCCAAGCATTTTGGAGGAATTGCGGCTGAATGTGCCAGAGGAGTTTGTGCACCGACGGAGGCGGCCCGTCCTATTATCGGTACCTACCAAGAGGAAGGACCAACCTCCTAAATTAAGCAACTCTGACGCGCGGCATTCACACGCTTAATCTGCTAGCTGAGAGAGTGGATCTTTTTTGCTGTTCCATGAGCGAAGTCCAAAGGGCTTTGTTATTTATATTATGTTTTATGGAATAACGGGTGAGATTTATTATATAATTTTGTATCTTATTTGATTATTAAGGTTTGACGAATTTTTATGTTTTAATATTGTGAAATTGTAATTACTTTGACTCGCACTTTGACAGATTTTTTATTTTATTGTTTTACTGACTGATTAATATTATTATTTTGTAATGGTATTTTATTTTTGTAAGGAATGTTTAAATGTTAAATAATAGTCTAGAGGTAATCTATTGCATTGGGTGCCTGCGCCTGTAAAGATAGAGTACATTTGATGAATAAATAAACAAATAAATAGGTATATAAATAATTTTTTGAAAGAAGTTGCCCGTTTTTGAACGAAGATCCAAGTTAACTATATTTTTTATCTTAGCAAGTGACCGTTTCCTCATTTAGTTCCATTTTTTTCAAAATACGCGGTAAATTCAATGCTTCACGATTATACTAAAGTACATTAATTATTCTTGTTATTTTTTTACAAGGTTAAGTCAACAATTTATTTACCTACCTACCAACCTGCATTTGAGTATTTTTAACTTTTTACAAAGTAAACAACAACTTTTGGTTACCGGTTACCATCGCCGGTTACCAAGCAACTGGAAGAAGACGAAAAAACATTTTTCGTTCGATTTTTTGTGCCCCAAAAATCTGGTTTTCAGAAAACTACAGTAATGGAACTTTCAACCAAGGGGGAAAAGCGGGTGCTGAACAGCTTTATCATCCACCCAACGAGAGAACCGGGTGTTATTGACAATGCAATGATCACGCGCTGCGTGTTAGCGTACGGTAAGCACTAAAATATATACCAGGTCTATCGATGACGGTAAGAGAATGTACTAAATTCGTAAATAAAAAGCCTTTTATTTCTTGCACAAAATCTTCATGCTTTATAGTACATACTCAAAAAATTGAAAAATTATTGCAACCTACATATTCAAATACGAATAGTACCTAAAGTTATCCATCTGTCAGAGTAGGTAGGTACTACAACCTTTACTATCTACCTAAAAGGAAAGTACACTTTCAACTCTTCAGTTTGACAAACCGTTGTCTACGAACTGCTTGCGCAGGTCCAACCGAGGAGGCCGGCAGACTTTTCGCTGAAGAAGGTGTCCACTTAGATGAAGCCGAAGTAGTCCGTCTGGAGTTCCAGCATATTCTTCGAATAGACCATCTGTGGATGCTCACCTCCCTAACTAAGCTCACTTTAGCCCATAACTCGATTGAAAAGATCGAAAACCTGGAGCTTCTAAAAGGGTTGAACGAACTTGACCTATCTTTCAACAAAATCAAAGTTATTGAGAATCTAGAAGAACTTAAGAATCTGGAGATAGTCACACTCTTCCACAATCAGATTAGAAAACTGGAGAATATGGAATGTTTGGTTAAACTGCTGGTGTTCAGCATTGGGGATAATTTAATTGAAGATTTCAAAGAGGTAGGTACCTACGTGCATCGATCTAAGTAAAAAGAGGAGATGAGGTAGGTACTCTCGAAAGTGGAAGGCTTAAATTAGGTCCACCCACCTCGGTCATACCTACTCGGACTGGGCGGTGAGCGTTCGTGTTAGGTACGCGTGCTTGCTAATACGACGACAAAAATACTACCTACAGCAATACCCTCGTGTTTGTTAATTATAATTTTTCACATGATTGGAAATGTACCTATGAGCGAGTTTTTGCAACACAGTAAGTAACGCAGGCCAGTTTTTTGTTTTTCTTTCTTTATTGATTCATAGAGGGAATTAAACTTAATTGTCTTAGTACGTATCTACGGTTAATTCCTAATTTAACAAATTTTGATATCTTAAGGGCTTCCTCCGAGAGCGTAATAGCCAAAATGTTGTTGCCTACACCAATAGAAAACAAATCAACATTGTGCTTATTACCTTCTACTACAGGCCAGTAGTTGAGTAAGCGAGAACGTACCATATCTACAGATTTTACTTAGATCTATGCTTACCTGTGAATCTAATATACTTAGTGATGATAAGGACCATGGCCGCCACCGCCGCCCTGCGCCGCCCCGTGGCGGTGGCGTCGCAGGAATCGAACCCTTCCAACTCAGCCCGTGGACGTCGCACAGTCTGGTAAAAGGTATCATCCTGCTTTATGACCTAATATTACGTCTAAGAACACAAGTTGACACACATTTACCTATGACCACGATTTAGATGATTTTACCGGTCTCTGCGTCGTCGTCGTAACAACCTCCTACTTGGAGGCATGGCATTAAGGCGTGGCAATTAATCCTCTACATGGGAATTTAGAGGATTCGATTCCGGGCCTGATTTCTAATCCCGGGATTTCACCAGTTTTTTTTTTTTTTGGAGAAAAGCAAAAAAAGTAGGTTTTTTTTGTAAAATCAGCTTTTTCGTTAATCACGAGCAGTGAATTATGATTTTGTTGCTGAAAAATCAACAACATAATTCACTGTTCATAAAATTATCAGCAAAATAATGCTGACGTCAAATAATTGTGAATTTCAACGTCGTTAATATTAACGACGTTGAATAGATTTGCCAATCCCCGGATTTGCCCATACTAATTTTGAAATTTTCAGGATTGGAAAACGTCCGGGACCCCGGTATCCCGTATCCTGGGATCGAACCCTCTAGTCCCATCCCACTGCTGAGCAATGGCCTTCCTCTGATCCTTCCACATTGATCCAGTAGACCTTTTCATATATAGCTTAGGTGTCCTGGTCTTCACGCCATTGCTTCCTCAGCGCGTCTCAAGATATTAGGCTCAACTGGGTGGTCTTGACCCACAGCACAGGTCTTTAGGCACATTTTCTTAACAAGTGTAACAATTAGGTACGTTATCATTTTGTAGATGGCATACCTACGCCAATTCCGTTTCCTTCGCTCAGTGAGCTTCAAAGGCAACCCTTGCTCCGACGACCCGGCGACTTACTCGTTCCTGAAGGCAGCGCTGGTGAAAGTCACTTATTTGGACTATAAGATTATCACCGTGGAAGAGCGTGAGCGGGGCCAAGCTTTGTTTAGGTAATATTTGATTACACCTGCCCGCGGCTTTGCTAATCTAATCCTCAAGATCAAACCATATAAAACGTAGCATATCGATAACAGTGCACAGCACTCGGTGCTGTGCAATGTGTTATTTTAACCGTATGGTCTTAAGGCCCAAAGGAAGGCTTTTTAAAAACTCCTTTAAGTTTCTAATAAACGAGATTTTTACCGTCTAAACTATTGATTTACTAATGATTAATAAATAAAGAAGTAGGTACCTACAGACAAATTCAGTTTTTAATTCTAATTATATTCGATTTTAAAGAGGAAACTTCATTAGGTGGGCTTTACATAGGTCAAGTCTTCTTCTTCTTCTAATTCTCTTCTTCAATATTTTGTTTCATAGTAGGTATTTAGCTAAGATTAGACAGAAGTTTTTATTCTACTTTTTATTGGTACGATACAGGTACGTCTAATTAAAAGGCAATTATAAATTAAGGTAAAAGATAACAATGAGATTAAAGGTAGGCTCTTAATTTAGACTCTTAATTTAGTATTGAAGAACTTAGGCTCAGCAATAAAATTTATAAATCCCTTTGCCAATTGCTTCGCAGAGGTGTCCTACGCCTGCTTGACGATGCAGACGAGAAAAAGGAAATAGAACGAATAGCTAAAGAAGAATACGATGCCAAGGTGGAATTCTACGCGCTATCGTTCGTGGAATACTTGAGCGGGGCAGAACTGCTCGAGTATATGTTTGAGAAGGATCCAGATGGTTCCATGCTGCTTAAGGTTGGCGGGGAACTCCTGATGTTTTATGAGCAGTAAGTGTTTTGTTTATTTTTGTTTTATTACTTATCTACGTACGTTCTTAATTTTTTAATCTTGCATTGCCAATTTGACCCAGACGACGCGCGCTAGAAATCTAATGCTACCAATGGTTCTACCTGAAAAGAAAATCTACTTTGGATTTCGTTTAAAATTTCTCCCATGTGTATAGCAAATTTTTTTATACGTATTAGACTTTCTGCTTAAAAGGTTTCCCAACGATTCACACCAGATCCGGTCACAGTGTAACTCGTTGGGATTTTTTCTCCCATCGAGTAACACTGTAACACAAGTGAAACACGTTGGGAACTCTTCTATAAAAAAATAGGTGTAATTCAATGGGAGAAAAAAATCCCAACGAGTCATTCCGGAATTATAATATTTTACTTAGGTACTCTAGTAAGAACTAAGACAAAAAAAAATTAATGGAAAATGGAATGGAGAAGGCTGGAGGAGGCTTTTGTTGAGCGGGAGACAAAGTAGTGTTGTTCTTAATTTAAGAATGTTTTTAAATATTATTACATACTGTTTCAATAAAGGCTTATATTATTACTTGCTTCTGCCCGCGGCTTCGCACTTTACCGGCATAAAAAGTAGCCTATGTTCGTCCTTAGAAGACAGTCTACCTGCTTTCCAAATTTCATTAAAATCCGTTTAGCCGTTTTGGCTGAAAAGGTAACAGACAGAGAGTTACTTTTGAATATATAATATTAGTACCTACCTATATATTAAAAAAAATCTAGTAGGTATGTCCCATTCCAAGATAAACTGTATTTTATTTACAGATACAAAGAACAGTACGTGGAGACGATGGCACAATTGGTGGAGTTCGCACAAGAAGCGTACACAGACCGGGAGAACGAGATCAGTCTGTTCAAAGATCTTGTTTTGAATGCTTTAGCTGACAGCGTAAAGAAAAGTAAAGCGTACGTTTTTATTACCGACTTTAAGTTAAAAGAGTGGTTGTTTCTTAATCCCTAAAAATGAGGAGCGCGGCGACTCGACGAAACATACATATATCTACTCTACTACCTACACAAGTGTGAAGATAGGCTTACCTAACACAACTATAATACTTATTTTAAGCATTTAGCATAATAATGCTTAATTGTGTTGTGTACCTCAGCCTAACGCCACATATTTTACAAATAGCAATTATATTAATATATTTCCGTTCAGATCTAAAGATGTGATCTACGGTATTAAGAAACTGAGCTTATCCACCACAGTATAAGGTATCAAGGGTGACATATAGACCTAATTCTTCTAACAGGCTGCAAGTCGAGAAATACCGACCCATTGCTATCTTGTCCTCTCCTGCTATATAAAGTATTTGAATATATACTTACTCCACAAAGTCATCTACCAGCAGGTTGAGAAAATTCAATGCAATGTACAACATGGATTCAGAGAACCTTCGGTCAGTATCAACTTGTTGACTCTGGTGGAGTTCTTCTCTGTGGAGCTGTTTAAAAGGCGGCATGTGGACGTACTTTGATTTCCAGAAAGCCTTTGATAGGGTGAATAATGATATACTGCTGGCGAAGTTAAGCACTTTAGGAACTACTCCTGCCGTTCTTCAGCTACTTTCTGACTATATGCGTGATCGCTAACAGTATGTCAGGCTTGGTATCTACGAGTCATCGCCCTACATACGCGGTCCGGAGTTAGTCAAGGCTCTATTTTAGGTCCGTACCTCTACCAACAGTCCTGTTACGTGATAAATAAACATAGGTACCTAATGAGTAATGTAATGACAGTACCATACCATGTCAATCTACTATATAAAAATAAGTCGGGTTTTCCTTCCTGGCGCTATAGTTATAGCGCCAGGAAGGAAAACCCGATAACTCCAGAACGCACGAATCGATTTCCACAGTTTTGCATTCGTTGGAAAGGTCTCGGGTTCCGTGAGGTTTATAGTTACATAAAACGAAGTCGGTGGCGAAACGGAGTTCGCCGGGTTTGCTAGTTTAATTATAAAAACTTGTTGAACACTCATAGAAATAATCTGTTCTCTAAAAATAGCGATATACATCATTTAAATACTAGAAATAAACATAAACTCGTTGTGTTCACCACTAGGCTACTCAAAATTAATGTAGGTATTTTTTAAAGGGCAATGTAATACGCTTCTTCTTGGTTTTCGTTATTTATTTTTTTTAGCAATTTTACTACTAATGGCCTACAGTGTGAGTCGAGCTCTGGGCTAAAGGAAATACGAAATTTGTGATTGCGATCTGCGACACAGTATTTTACTTCTGCAGGTCGCATCGCTGCCTGTTTTAGTTAATTGCCACTCAATATGTTCCTAAATACAGAGTTTTTATCTATATCTTTGAGAGCGAGTTGAGAATATTTTGTGGCGTTTATAGACAACGCGACGTTTTGCAGTGTTTGGCAAACGCCTTGTCAAAAATTTTGTCGGCGAGCAGAGCGAGCCACGACAATTTTAGAATTTTGGTGTATTTTTTAGCAAATTTGGCAAAGTGACCTAAATCCGAGGACTTAAGGTAGAGGATCTTACCGCAAAAATTTTGCTGACTCCTTAGATTTTTTTTTGCGCTGGTTATTATTTGTTGTGGTGGTTGGATTGTTACAAACTGACCTGACCACTTAAAATAGGTAACGTTGCGTCAAATGATCACCAGATAATAGATCTAAGTTAAGGTTTTAGCGAAGGAAGGCCTAATGACCAGCAGTATGAGAAAAAAAGCATTATGATAATAATAATAATATTACCACATTAATTTGTTTTATTTCACATTCGTATCCAGGGTATTAGGAGAATTTGAATTGAAGAAGCAGCCCTTATTTGACCAGTTGCAGGAGAATATAAACAAGTTCACTGCCAAACAGGCGACCATCGAGCAACTTGAGCCAATTATTATGGAGCTAGGAGAGTCTTTCAATGATATGTTACATGAGCTGTGGAAGACTCTCATGACCATTGAGATGCAGCTTTTTGAGCAGTGCGAAGTAAGTTGTCATTGCCTGATCTTAACATGTTAAAGTCATGTCAAGTCATGTTAAAGTACCTAACGCCTTTTACAATGTCGACCACGACATTTTCCTTGGTGTGCTTCTGTCCATTCAACATGCCTTATTAAGTTATTAGGTATCTCCAATTGCAACCGACTGCTTTCATTGATATGTCTGGTCGCCGAAACCCACCCGCCATGACGATAAATTCTCATCTTGGTTTGATATTAATGTTGGTGTGGTGTGCCACAAGGCGGCTTACTTTCATCTATTCTTTTTGCATATTTTGGCGTTGACCTTTCATAGCCAACAGAGAAATAAATGAAATTTATGTAATTATTACTGTGCAGGAGTCCAGAGTTCAATTCTCAGTAAACATGACCGAGAAGGTCACCAAACTAATGGAATCGTCTAGAATGGCTTTCGGCGTTTGGCGCGAAATTGAAGGTCAATGGTCGACGCGTCAGTTCGATACCCTGTCTAAACTTCTGGGCAATAAGGTTCTCTTGGGTGACGCGGAGCCGGAGTTGTTTGAGGTAAGTTCGCAGACATTTGTCCATTTTATGAATAGCTTTTTGACACAAAGTGTAACTATGTTTAAAATGTACTACATACCCTCATACCCATACCATACACATGTTCACATGTTCTTCATACCCTCTACTAGACTAATGTTGACTGAAATAAATGATTTATTATTATTATTATAGTGATTGAAATGTAATTTCTTCAAAAGATGCGCTGGTACAACCAAGGTAGGTAGATATGTGGCATTGAGTTATTACTTATTAGTAATAAATTGATAGTAGGTACTTGGTATGTGGTAATACTTTTTTAAGTGTTAAAAAGCGATAACAAAATGAACGATTAAACTTGATCGCATACGTACAAAACAAGTAAATTATTAAACTAACCTTCGATAAATAAAACTAAATAGGGGAGATGAGGCACTAGCATCTCGAAAGTGGCGGGCTCAAATTAGGTCCAATTAGGTTCCCCCCATCAGTCATAGTCGGACCGGGCGGTGGAGTTCGTGATTCGCGTGCTTGCTACTTTAGTATGATTTAGTGACTAAAAGACTACCTACAGCAAGCAATACCCTCGTGTGTTCATTATAATTATTGCAACAGATTTGAAATGTAACTGAGCGAGTGTCTGCGTGTAGTTGTAACACAGGCCAGTTGTTGAGTAAGCGCTGGGAGAACGTAGGTACCATATCTACAGATTTTCCATAAATCTATCTATGATATCTACTTACTAACGGTTTGCATTAGCAAAGTAGATATCCAAATCCATGTTGCATGAGCCACATTAGTATGCACTTTTAGTAGTAGGTTGGTACAGTGGCGTTCATCGTTAGTTGCCCCCCTTGGCAGGTCTTGGCAGGTTTACAACAGAGTTTTGGTTTTATATTGCTATCTTAAAACGATGGACGTCAGTGTATCTATGGTTTCTTTACCTAAGTAAGTACCTAAAGACTAAAGCGTTTAATCCTTGCGCGGATTCCACTTTGTCTGATTTGGCCACAAAAAAAAAACTACTTTGATAGATCTGGCTCTAAGAACGATCTTGCTGACTTAACTGTATCCATAGGCAATGATGGACCGAGATCTGATGATGAACCTGGTAGCAAGCAGTTCTGACAACCACATGCGCTTCATAGACAACCGCGAAGACTTGCTGGTGACGAGAGTTAACAAATGGCGGGATGATCTTGTGCGAGGGACTAATGAGTGAGTTTCTTATCTGGCCTTTTTGCATAGACTGATTAAAAACGGCAGTTATAGGCTCGTCTTATAGGCTTTAGGTTTGGCCTAAGTAGGTAGGTCTAGTAGAGTACCTATAACTATCCGTCTGTGGCCCAGTTTAATTATTCAAAAGAGCTACGTACTACAATTATAACGAACAAAGAATATTTGAGCAGCTATAGCCAAGGTTATGTACGAAGAAATCGTTACTGGTTCCCTTCAAACTACCCTCTCCTTTTCTCATACAGCGACGAAGTAAAGCGCAACAGAGACAGAGTTCTCGAGATAAACTACTACATCGACAATCAACGCGATCACTGGATGGATATGCAGATGGGATTGTCTGAAGAAGTAGATCCTGAGACTGCAGCGTTGCTAGGCGATGAGTTCTAAGTTTCACTGAAGAAGATACGAAGAGCAGAATAGGTGGGTATTGTTGTTATTATTATGATTCTGTACTGTCCCACTGGTGGGCTAAGCCTACCTTCCCAAACAAACCTATTTGTCGGTAGGTAACAGTAAAGATTGTATCGAGTATTATTTCCGATGAGTTCTTGGCTGCAACGCGATGGAAACGTAGTTTCTAAAGTTTATTTTTTAAATTATTTTGTTTAACGTTATTAATAAGACAAAATAGGTGACCACAGTGGTACGGTTTGAGAGCTGCCCTTTCGTAGGATTTTTTTTTAAAATATATTGTTTTTTCATCAATTTAGGATCAAATATGATAGAAATTGACTTAAAACTGATTAATTTAACTGTTTTAACGTATTAAACAGCACAAAAACCATAAAAAGTGAACTAGAACATTTTTAATGTCGTATGAAAACGAAAATGTCTAAAATATCTCATCACTGTTAAGAGCTGTTGAGCTACAACTTATTGGGTATTGTTACTGGGGCTAAAGAGATCCCATATGACCTTTGACCTTAACCCCTGCGTCCCCCTGCAAGAGTTATACGAATAGTAAAAATTGCAATATTTGACGATTTCGATTTTTTTATATTGCTTCAGTTAAGGTTCAAATATGATTGAAATTGACATAAAACCGAATTATTTAATAGTTTTACCCTATTCTACTAAAAAACCATAAAAAATTTACTTGAACATTTTCGAAGTATGAAAACGAAAATATCTTTCAAACTATCTCACTACTGTTGATACCTGTCTAAAAAATACGGGTTCCATAATAATTATACTACTAATACCTACCTAAGTATGGGTACTTAGGTAGTAATGCAGTATTATTTTTAAGTTAAGTAGGCTTAGCTTAAAAATAATACTGCATTACTTCATTACATTACGTTGCCAAACAAGTAGGTACCTAGGCAGGTACTTTGGTTTTACGGCTACCAGCCTACCTGACCCATAATTCATATACCTGATCAACTGATCATTGTTCAAGGTAGGAATATTTCGTTTATCCTAATTAACTTTACTAGTCTCTGTCCTAACTATGGTATTTATTAGTCGTTAAAAGTGCTCCCGATTAGTCATCCTGTTACCTGCTACCTAGTTATTGGTAATGAGCGAAAAATAGTTTAAAACAGAAGGTATCTTGGTTTCGTTCCACTTATCATTATTGATTCGTATTGAAACGTTCTCATAGTGAGACTCTTAAAGTTACCTATTCAGTATGGAAGGACTTGTGTCGAATCTAGACATTTTCGTATTTTTGAGGCAAGTGTCTTTTGAATCAAACTCATTGTTTGAAAAAGTGTTAGCTTCTGTGAGTAGGTAGTGCGTTGTCTGAAGACGAGAAGAAACAATTGAAATTGTTTTGTCAATCATGTGTACACATGAAGCAAAGATGGAAGACCGCGAACTACAAACTGAACAGATTTTTGGCAAAAAATGCAGATTGGATAGATTCACGTATTAAATGGCGTGAAAGCATTCAGAAAAACGTTGATCAGTTAAACATGAATGAATCATCTCATAGTGGGCTAAGAACTGAAGAATCAACAGGTATGCCATCACTTGCATCAGGATCAGAAAGTACATCAATGCAATTAACCGTACCCCAAAGCGTATCTGTATCGACATCAACGAAAACCTTGACTGTTTGTAAAGAGTTTGCAGATTTGAGCCCACTTCAAAAGAAAAGAAGAACTGAAGAGCTTCTATCACAAAACGATTTTGAAACTTTAGCATATACTTTGGCCAAAAAAGCTTCTGAAAGTGAAAATAATGCAGACTTTGTCGCCATTATGAAGCACTTAATTAAACACCCTGAAGATGCATCACGGATTCGAGCAAGCATAGCTAAACCTAAGCAACAACGGACCTGTTCTGCTGATAAAACATTAGGTATGATAACATCTTTGAAATTATCGAAATATTAATATTCTATAATAAGACAACATACAAATGACGGCGCCACTATGGGTCAGGGTAGCGCCTTATGCTACGGTAGGTACAACAACAACAACTGATAGCAACTGCAGTGATAATTTCAGACTTGTGGATTTTTTTGTAATAATAATAACGTTTAATTTGGGCCATCACGTCATGCTGCATTGCGTTTGTAAACTTGATGAGCCAGGTTATGTATGTTATATAAATATATCGGGTTTGTGTAATTCATTTAGATATACCCTGTTGAAAATATTTTCAGAATACTCTAAAATAAAATCGAAATGTTAAAAAGTGTGCCTACTACAAGCTAAAGCAATACAATATTTATATCAATTCAATATGTCACATTTTACATTATCCGGATACTTACAGATGTCATGATTAACCCCTTGAATTGTTCAAATTCTCCCAATTCTTGAACTGATTGCTCAATCGCTTGAAAAATCTTCGTATTTATACTGTTAACTTTTTGTCTCTGCCAAGACATCAGGGCTATTCCTTCATCGTCTAATTTGACATCAATTCGTTTTTGTCCGCTTGCTGAAGGTAAATATACCTTCAAGAGCTTCTTCAAAACTTTCTACTTAACCTACCTAACTTTTTATTGTTCTTTCTTTTAAATTTAAGTGAATTTACTAAACTTCGACTTGTCTTAATGGAAAATAATATATTATCTACCTTAACTACATACACGATATTCTGTAATCTGTGCCTACCTATGTAGGTACAGTAGATAAATCCGTCTATAAAATGCTATCCAAGTGTGGGTGCACCGAATCCCAAGTTAGATAACACTCTATCAATGTTATTTTGCACACGGACATATCTCGCGAAAAACCGACAACCGTTGGGGTAAACGTGTTCTAGAGTGGTGACCACGACTCGGCAAACGTAGTGTAGGACGCCCTCCGGCCAGGTGGGATGATGACCTGTAAAAGACTGCAGGCAGATGCTGGTTGCGGCAAGCTGAAGACAGGACGCTATGGCGCTTATTAGGGGAGGCCTATGTCCTACATAGGCTGATGATGATAAATGTTGTTTTTAATTGATATTATAACTTTAGGGTTCCGTTCCGTATTTCAAAAAGAAAAAAGGAACCCTTAAAGGATCTCTTTGTTATATTCTGTCAACACTCTTTTCTCAGGAACGCGTTGAGGTATCAAGGTTAAATACTTAGTTTGTAACCTCTTGGAACCATGAAAAATCAAATTTCTAAGTCAACGCAATCGAGATACAGCAGTTTATGCTCGCGTATTTTAACACCCGTAACGGAGTCATATGCAAATAAAACCTATAAGGTCACACCCTTCTTATTTTGAAAATGATTGCACGGTGAACCAAACCCAAATGACTATCTATAAACAAAAGGGTTTTTAAATTTTGGATGTATGTATGCCTTATAAACATCAATAATATACATTTAAATCGCCATGTTGCCTGATTTAAAACTAATTAAAGAAAAAAAAACATAAAAAAAGTCACTTCTATGTATGGTTTCCATGGGCAAAAATTGCTGTGTTTCCATAGAACACCCCATCAATCGGGGCTGCGAGCTCGACGACTATTTTTTTTTTACAGAGGAAGGTCTAAGTATATAAAAAGGATGTACCATAATTTATATTAAAAAGACGGTTTCATTTTCTCAAAAATTTTCTACCAATAATGAGAATTACCCATATGTATTATTCCAGACATATTCGATTGAAATTAAGAAGTACGTAGATCATTTTACAAACAAAAACAAAAGAAAGCAAAGGAAAAAATAGTCAGATAAAAGTAAAACCTGCATTTATAAAAATATTTTAATGAATAAATATAATTTCACTATGTAAATACAACGCACGCATAACATACAACATACCTATTAAATCATAAAATTATTTAAATCATAAAACATCTTATATTGAGTACAATAATTGTTTAACAATCATTTACTTAGCAGCCTTTGATTTCAACATCTGGATATACATTTCTAGAGATTGTTGGACCATTGGATTCTGAAGGAAAGTCAGGAATTCTTTTGTATCCGCTTGGCGGTTCTTCTTCATCCAGGCTAAAGGCGCTTGCCTTATTTTCTGCTTGGTCATACTACGAGCTAACGGGGGAATCATTTCAAACTTACTGATAAACGCCTTGCATTTTTCAATGGAGTCTGCTTTGTCGTTGGCTACTTCATCAATAAGTCCAACCTGAAAACAAACACAGCTTGTGTTATGTTATAATAGATGACCAATATTGTTACTGTAGAATTGTAGCATTTTTTTATATTAGTTTAAACTTACTTTTTTTCACTTAATAAAAAACGGTGTATTTTTTACTTTACTTATTTAATTTACCTTCAAAGCTTCATCAACAGAGAACATCCTCGCTGTTGTAAGAGCAAACTCTGCTTCCCTCTGAGGGATTGTATTGGTCATTGTGCCCATAAACCACTGTGGTGCGACAATGCCCAATGCTGTTTCATTCAAGCCAATTTTATACTTCCCGGAGACCATGGCTCGGTATTCACAGGACATGGCAAGCAAACAGCCACCAGCTGGTGCATGGCCCTGAAACATGTTAGTTGTATAGTACCTATTATGGTTCTTGAAATTTATTTAGTTTTTGGTAAGTGTAGGTAGGTACATAGGTATATCCTACTTACCTTTATCATTTTCTCAAAAGACAGTCCTGAACAATATTTCAAAATATATGAGTTACGTTTATTATGTTAAAGAAACAACAAAAGTTTAAAACAACACCAGTTGATTCTATCAAAAACGAAACTAACTTGACAGTACTTAAAATGTTGCATGTTGCTTAAATTAGTTTTGTTTTTGCAACAACATAATCCACACTGACAGACTAGCAAGACTAAGATCTGAGAAACTTTAATCTGAAGATAGGTTAAGCATGCTTACGTCTTGCTGTGTATAAAAAGTAAACTAAGTAGGCGTGTAACTTACATTGATGGCAGCGGCAGTAGGAAAGTTGGAGCCAAACAGTTTAATCCAGACTTCTTGAAGTGTGTTCCAAAATTCTTCTGCTCTCTTGATGTCTGGTTTATACATTTCCATAATATCCAGACCAGCCGAAAATACTGTTGATGATGACTGAAAATTATAAACAAATACTTACTTATGTATTTCATTAAACACTACCTCAGCACTAACCAAACTCAAAAGCAAAAATACAAATTTTTCTTTAAGTAAAATAAAATAACATCTGGAAATGCTTAACATTATTAAAACTAACCCCCTTATTCATAATGGTCCGCTAACTTTCAACAGTTGCTAAACAGTTTTATGTCTCACTCTGACTTATGTCAATAGAAGACGGAATGAGAGATAGCAATGCCCTAAGTTACCTGTCTATTATGAATAAGGGGATTAATAAATACTTTGGAATAGTGCTTTTTTGTTATTACATATTTTCTTTAGAATTTATGTAGTAGCCACCTAGCTAAATGTATGCTGCCATGCCCTAGCAAGATGCATTTTTGAAACACTTTATCTTTAAGATCCCCTTGTAGGTAGGTACATGTTTGCAATAAAAATATTCATTATACATAAAGCAAACTTTTGTTAACTGGTAATACCTGTTCATTTGTTTTTTAATAGGAATATAAACTTAAAAACCTTAATTTAAACAAATAAACAGGACTTGGAACCATAGGCATTTCATTTTTCTTACCGAGGTTAAAATCATTCCTGTGCACTTATTCTTAGCTACTTCATCTAATGACTTGTTCATTGCTTGCAGGAGATCGAAGCTCAGGCTGTTGACTGGAGGTCTCTGCATCGTCAGCATCGCAATACCATCATCATCTACAGTCACGTCCGTCAGGGGACCCTTGATAGACATCGCTCTCACCCCAGACTGGACCAGCCTGACATTGCTGAAGAGTTTTCTTACAGGATACATTCTGTAATTTTAGATAAATTTCATAATTGTAGGTAGGTACATGTTGTTTTATGTTCTACAATAATAATTAAAAATTATTTCAATGAAGTATAATAATAACCTTCACTCTTTGTCTAATTTGTGTGAATAACTAGTACAGCCACAGAATTAGAATGGTAACTACTGTAACTTGCTAACTCCCTAAAAAGTGTGAAGAAATAATGGTTTACTTTTTATCTTACCTACATTAAGAATCGCATTTTATCTGATTATACATTTTCCATTCTCTCATGATGTGTTTGTATTGAACAACTTGAACTTTAAACTCACTAACGTAAGAGCTAACTTACATAGAGACTTCACCCAGTAGGCTCCAACACTGGAAATAAAAACAAATTAACTACACCACACGAAGCAATTTTTATCAGATAACTCCGAATATTGTTTGTTTGGACGTAGGTTTGGACTTTGGACCGACGACGACTGAGAATGACCCGCAGCGGAGTTGGACTTTGAGCTTTATCAAATCGAAATAAAGTTGTCCTGCTCTTAGGTACACTTTTTTTTAGACAGAGCCCGGAAGGACCGCTGGAACGGAAGGTGCCCAGCTAATCCGGCGTTATTTGTGCGGTGTATGGTTTATTTGTTTTGTTACTTCATGTTTTAGAGAAGGTGCATCTGGTGCATGCACCAAGGTGGTGCGTTATCGGTTTAAACAAAACAAGTTTCTCAAAGAAAACAAAAGCTAAAAGAAGTAGAAGTTTGATTGGACTAGACGTCAATTCTCGTCAAATAACACTCGATAGGGCAAGGACCGCCAAATTTGACAGATCGTCTATAAAAAAACTGTAAAATTTGACAGATCTTGCCTTACGAGTGATTGGCGAGAATTGCCTTCCTTGCTTCTTCCAGGAAAGAACACTCCAAATTTTGTGTGTGCGTGTTTGCCTTGATGGTGTGGTGTCTGTCACTGTCAGTTTAGTGGTGCGGTGCGGGGTGATTTATAGTTTAGGGTTCCTTATCCAAACCAATCACACGCCGCCAGCCAAGTAGTAAACAGAGTGTAAAGTGGGTGATAGACGTGGGAGTAAATTCGCGAACTTGTGGCTCGACGACCTTTTTCGCTGGTGTGTCATCCTAAGTACGCGTACTTTTAAGCCGCCGATTAAGTTTGTTGGCGATCAAGCAAAGTTTGAAATTTTGCTCGTAACCCACCTCAACATATAAAACACAAAACTTCTTCTGTCGATGACATCGCAATACAGAGTGAGTAAGCTTCACGTGTGTCACCGACGACGTCGAGCGGAGTATGTTCGCGATCTTAAAAACCGCGTACCTACTTCAAGTTCGTACGTCTATCACCCACTTAACAAAAAGTAGAGATATAACATTCAGGGGTGATCCAAATTCAAGCATAGAACACATTAAATGTACAGAAAAATTTTAAATAAATACCTGCCCGCTAGATTAAATAATGGCCTTTTGATTCCAAGGAGGTACCGATTGCGCCCAACGTTGCATAATCTAAGTGATGGTGTTCAATCAACGTGACATGGACGTTGTTTGCGGACCCTTTGCACTACACACTCTGTGAAAATTGCAACTGTTTACCTTTTATGGCTCCTCTGCACAATCGGCGATTATAGACGATTACACGCAAGCAAGATTGTGTGGAGGGCCTACTCGCTTGTTGTCGCCAATCCTCGTCTATATTCGTTATAGTGATCGCAGCGATCGGTGACTTGTCGATCACGGATTTTTATTATTATAAAGGCACGTGTACCTACAGTGGCGGTGATGGCGCGGGCGTAGCGTGTGGGTTGCTACCCGGGGTGGGTTTCTACCAAGCAACCCTAAAAAACGCTAAATCGATTACCAACCGTCAACTTCGACTGACAACCACCGCAAAAATGCTAACCAAAATCATAAAAAAATCCGCAGCTGGCTTCGGTCTTCGTATTATTTGTTGTTGGTACAACAAGAAAAATATATTACGGATTTTGCAAAAAAATCGCTCAATATTTAATAATTATGATCACGGAAGATCGTGTAGATGCTTACACGATGATCGTGACGATTACCTTGCCGATGACAAACAATCATACGAGTAACTAACTATTATCGCCGATAGTGAACGCTTTACGTTTTATGAGATACAGCCCGCTAACAGACAGACAGCGGAGGCTTAGTAATAAGGTGCCGTTGGCACCCTTTAGACACTTTTAGCACCAAAAAGTATGTTACATTTTCTACAATGGTACAGAACCCTTCATTTATGCTAGCACATGAGACATGACTGTTCATTTTTACCTTGACTTGACTTCTTGGATGGCAACTTGTGTCTTGTTTGTCACTTTTCTGCCAGTGTCTGGTTCATTCACTGACATCAATGTCCCTTGTTGAGTTACCTGTAGATTGTTTGCAACAGTCTGCAGTTAGCTTATTTGTTTCAAATAAAGATACTAGTTTACTATTTGATTGTAATTTTCTTGGTTATTAAAGATATATGTCTCTTGTCTCATATTATCGTAAAGTCAAAGTCAGTCAAGACAAATTACCTAAGTTTGTCATTTGTCAATAAAACCTATCAAAAATAATTATATTTTACGATACGACGCCCGAGCCGCACGAAATCGCAATCGACGACTTGCAAAGTTAATTTATCTCGGCATTACAAAGATAAAAAGAAATTCAAGACTGCAGGAGTAAATAAACATGTATTAGATTTTCGCTGAAAGTCTTTAAAATCACGATGTCTTTGGAGCAAACTGCTTGTGACGGTATGTTTAGTAATTCCTTCAAAACTGTTGTGATTACTTTTCTGTTTATCTGATGCTTCCGTGTAATTTTGGTAAATTGGTATCATCTAATGTGTAAGTAATAATTACAGATTTGAAGGCGTTCGAGCGTCGGCTCACCGAGGTAATAGGATGTCTCCAACCAGCTACAATGAGATGGAGAAGTAAGTATTTAATTAATTAAATACTTAGGTATGTAATTTAATTTAGATAACTTTTTTAATAGTTATTAGTTGGATTGGAGTGTAAACTGTTAGCACAATACCTGATCTTGATTATGTGGCTAAGAAAGTACAGGATTGGAGTTTACGGGATGCAAGGCAAAAAAGACATAGATTTTCGTTGTTAGGGTTCTGTACCCGAAGAGTGTAAACGGAACCCTTTACTAAGCCTCCTCAAAATTAAAGGGCACTCCCATGCAAAAAACCTGATTTGTTGCCATTTTTGCTCATAATTTGTCAAGGCATGTATCTCTTGAACTACAATACCTGTGCCTACCACATGAAACTTTCTATAAATAAGTAAAACTGTAACAATAACAAATACTAAAAAGAAAATAACTTGAAAATTTAAAGGGGTCTCCGAACAAGTGAAAATTTGATGTTCTTTGAAAAAGTTGCCTGGTTTTACGGTACGTAACCCTTTGTGTGCAAGTCGACTCGCACTTGGCGGTTTATTTTATTTAGATAATTAGTAAATAATAAATATATAATTAATAATCACTAGTTGGAGAGTAAACTGTTAGTACAGTACTTTGATTAGGTGGCTAAGAAAGCAAAGGGTCGTCTGGAGTTTATGGGAAGCATGGCAAAAAAGACATAAATTTTCGTTTTATTTATGGAGTTGTATAGGTGCTCACTAGGTGCGCAACTTTTCTTCAGGACATTGATCTCCAAGTTTAATGCCCTCGGCGTTAGAGGTCAAAATGTATCGCTCAATTACAAGGTAAATAGGACAAAAAAAAATAGGTTATTGACATATTTATTTTTTGTGGAATTGTGAAGTCACTAGGGATGCAACTTTTCTTAGTGACATTGACCTGAAAGGTTAGTGACCCCGCGG
This sequence comes from Eupithecia inturbata, assembly GCA_963662085.1. Classification (NCBI taxonomy): domain Eukaryota; kingdom Metazoa; phylum Arthropoda; class Insecta; order Lepidoptera; family Geometridae; genus Eupithecia; species Eupithecia inturbata. Next base: position 10,135,330 of record OY759191.1, read on the forward strand.
CGCTAGAGGTCAAAATGTAATATAAAAATTTCAATGTAATGTTCGATTTGATTGTAGTATCCGACGCAAACCACCCTGACATGGGCTGTTTAGGTTCAATTTGAGTGACAGATCCAATGCAGAGTACCCCAGAAACGCGAAGGGAGTGCAGCCTCTGCCAGCCCTCGCAGCCTTCGCAGTTTCGGTTTTTTGGTTGCCTTCCAGCAGGCCCCAGGCTCGCGCGGTGCCTGCCACTTGCTAGGAAGTGTATCTCCAGAAACTTCATAAATTAGCTTTCGGTCATTTACACTAGCAAAAACCAGTTTTCCAAAAAAAAATCTGTTCTTTTGTCCAAGGTTACTGAACTTGGCCGAGGTCAAAGGTCACCGACATTTACATCTAAACTTAATAATTTAACTTTCGGGAATGGCCTTTATTAACAAAGAACTACAATCAAATAATAAAAACAAAATAGAACTAGTCACAGAAATCTGAATAATAAGGCGCTTACTACTAAGGGCGTGACCACGTGACCTTGTCTCCGCACAGGTGACTAATGAGCCACCAGCCCACGAATAAATTTTTAGTATTGTTCGAGACGGCAGTCGTGGAAGTACCAATAAAAAATGAGAATGATAGTTTTTTAGTTTTTTCGTAATTTTGCATACTATTGCTGTATTAGTTCTTCATTATCCAGAGCGATACAAGCGCACGCAGCAATGTAATCTGAAACTTACGATATCGTCTTATTCGCAAATCTTACATGGTACGGCCGCGTGTGGTAGTCGTAAGCTAGGGATGTGACTGCACGGTTTAGCTTCGACAACAATTATTGATAAAACCATTATTATTATCAATAAAAATAATAATTGTTTTGTTATATATCATTATATTCTACGCAGCTGAAAAAGAATACCTAAAGCATATAAAAAATCTACAAATGTGATATTGTCCAGAAATATATATTAAAATACCTACCTCCGCATGTTCACCAGGATACTTCTCATTGTTTGGTACGTAAAAATTAAATTAATACCAATTTTTAAAGTAAATAACAGAAAGATGGAATTGTATATACGAACAACTTCGAGAGCGCGAAGAAAAACTAGTTGCTCCGTTGAAAAGAAAAGTTATACAGCTACTACGCAAAAAGTTGTTCGTATACTGTATATTGACCCTGATAATACACTTGCGAGCTATAAACTGGAATCACTTCATCGCTGGTTTCTGCAGACCATATTTTACAGTTTCCATGGAATAAACTGCAGATTGGTGTATACCATTTGAAAAGAAATTTTGTTAGCTTTCGAAAGGTATAAAAATTATTTAAATATAATTAAGTTTCCCTTCATTTAGTGAATTATTACAATAGGTCGAAGTTGTGGATGTTTAAATTGATAAGAAGTAATATGAAAATATCAAATTTTTATTTAAAATCTTTGTTATTTCCCGCTTAATATTTTGTATTGCCCCCCTGGCCCTAATGACTGTTTGTAAACGGTTTTTCATTGACCTAATGAGTTTCCTGATGGAATCCTGTGGAATTTCCTGCCACTCTTCGATAAGAGCAGTTTTTAGGTCTTCTATTGACGCCGGAGCTGGAGATCTTCCTCGTACCCGCCTTTTCAGCTCGTCCCACAGGTGTTCGATAGTGTTCATGTCAGGGCTGACGGCTGGCCAGTCTATTGTGGGAATCCCGACTTCTTCCAGGTACTGTCTAGTCGCACGAGCGGTGTGGCAGCGGGCATTGTCGTGCATTAGCAGGAAATTTTCGCCAAGACCCGGCGTAAGGGAGTACATGGCCCAGCAGAATGTCGTTGATATACCTTTCTGCGGTTAGTCCTCCTCCCCGACCTCCACCGGGTACGAATACCAGCTCCGTTTTAGCTTCAATTGAAATCCCCGCCCACATCATACAAGACCCACCCCCATATGCCACTGTTTCCGCTATACAGCATTGTGCGTATCGCTCTCCCGGTCTCCTGTAGATTCTCCGTCGACGGTCGCTGCCATGCAGGCACATTCTAGTCTCGTCCGCGAACAAAACTCGGCTGCATTGCTGTATATCCCAATCTAAGTGATCACGAGCAAACTGAAGTCGGGCTTGTCGGTGGGATGTAGACAATTTGGGTCCCGTTGCTGGCCTTTTTGGGGTCAAGTTAGCTTCTTTGAGTCTTCGCGTCACTGTCCACTCGCTGACAGTTCTCCCTCGAACTTCTCCGAGCTCCCGCTGGACGTCAACGCCGGTTAGATGTCGATTTCGGAGAGAAGTGCTGACAATAAATCGGTCATCTCTCGCCGAAGTGCATCGCTGTCGTCCAGATTCTGGTCTTCGGACTAAGTTTCCAGTCTCTCTAAACCTCTTGTATACTTTGGAGACACAGGACTGGCTCAGATGAAGCTGTCGAGCGATAGTACGCTGAGAGAACCCTTGCTGGATTAGGGTGACGATTTGAGCGGCTTCTATTGGTGTGGTTTCCATTTTCTTGTAATTCCAGTATTTTGAGTGACGTGATATATTGGACTGATGACAAAATTGCATAAATTCCCAGTTTTTATAGGGATTCAGGAGTTTGAAAAAATTGATGTTTCGTTCCAAAAATTTATGTCTTTTGTTTTCACGTTCCATGACATATGATGAACATTTTTTTCGCTATGATATCGAAAGAGTTTGAAAGCTAATAAAATTATCTTTAAAATAATATACCACAACCTACAGTTTATTGCATGGAAACTGTAAAATATGGTCTGCAAAAACCAGCGATGAAGTGATTCCAGTTTATAGCTCGCAAGTGTAGTTAATAATAAAATGTACATACCTTAATCCTAAATTATAATAGGAACGCGTGCGCCCCGCATGTTGCAATATCGAAAATATCGACAACTTTTAAATTATGCTAAGCACTAGCGTATGTGTAAAATTTTCAATGTTTTGGTAAGTTCACAGACAAGCTTTTGTTTATGTGCAAGAACTAATCACGGTGCAGGATTCTTTGTTGGCGATGTTTATGTGTGCGTGGCTCTGCGTTCGAATATATGCGTATGTAGTAGTGACAGCATGGTGGGAGAAATGTCAAATGAGGTGACGACAAGCGTCTCGTAAGTAATTAAATTAGCGACTTTTAACATTCCTTGTGCCTTATTATTTAGATTTCTGTGGAACATTTGTATTTACAATTGAAACAATTAAGCTAACTGCAGACTGTTGTAAACAATCAACGGGTAGCTCAACTGATTCATATCAATACCAGTCGGAAGCGTCCCCAAGACTCTGGCTGCATTGCCCCGCTGTATGGCAATGCTGATGCGCTGCGCCAGATACCCACTAGCTCTCGAATCACGCGTCGCTTCGACCAGACGCTCAGATAACTTTTTGAAAATCCGGAGAGCCTCGGTACCCCACGGACCTATGGTCTCGGCCCAAAAGGAACAAATGTTCTGGGCTCTGTCCTGCATATTTGCGCCTCTTGAGATCCCCGGCCAAATCTGCCGCCGCGCCAGCCCTCACGGATGTCCTCAGAAGATGGGAAAGCGCAAGTGTGTCGACGCATGTACGTTCCACTCAACTCCATGGGACTAGTGTCATGCCGTGCAGGCCTCTTACCATCGTCACGCAACAGACCATTCGGTTCGAGAATAGCTGGTACGTTAGCGGTGAGATATCCGCCCGGCGGCCCTAGTTCACGATAATCCGTGATGACCAAGCTGCTACACAGCAGTAACGCACTGGCATTGATGAGGCGCGCAACACGTTTCACCCAACCGAAGACATGTTGCGATATGGAAAAATCATTTACTTTTTAGGTTTTGTTCATTGGAACAAGACCTAAAAAGTAAATGATTTTTCTTTGCGTCGCATAAACTACAGAGTGACCGGTATTTTAGGAAACTTTGTCATCATCACAGGGCGCTATGGCGCTCATTGGGGGAGGCCTATGTCCAGCAGTGGACTAAGATAGGTTGACGATGATAATGTCATCAAAAACTGTAAAAAAGGAACTGCTATCTACTGAAACATGTTGTTACAGAGTATCGGAATAGAGCATTTAAGGCGTGATAGTACTGATTTGACATAGTGCTACGTGGGATAGGTGACTATCTGCGGTAGCTACTCACATTTGTGAAATAAAACAGGAACTGCAATGGAAACTATTCTTGTATTCATTTGCATCAACAAGTGATCAATATTATGTACATGCATCGTCAATTTAAATAGATTAAGATTAATAGAAAATCAAAATCAGTGTTCACGGCATGATGGTTTTTGAAAGAGAGTGACAGATTATAAAACAGACCTTAGAATAACTTAAGGTCTTCACTTTATGGAAAATAATTAAAGCGTACTTTAAACGTGCATTAGTAAAGTGAATTTGAAGTTGTTACACAATTTGTAAAGTAACTTTTAAAGTACCTACAGGTAAGGACATTCTTAAAAAAATATTATTTTTCCTGTTTCAGTTCTCCTGACTGTGATATCGGTGTGCACAGCCATAGCAGCATACCATTGGCTTATGGACCCTCTAACTCCAGTGATCTCCCTCACACAATCCTTCTGGAATCATCCATTCTTTGCTTTCACATCCACATTCTTAGGTGAGAAAGTGTTTTATTTCGCTTCTATTAGTAATTTACAGCAATGATTACAGCTCACTTTAGTAAACATCCCATGCTCACAACTATTGACTGATGACTCTGATGAGCTCAAACTCGGTTCTTTATTTCCTTACTAGTGTCTGCCAGCACCTTCACACACATTATTCCTATGGAAACATTATACAGGGTGGGTTTTTGAGATGGGAGTGGATGACCAAATCCGAAACCATGAGAGTTAGAGAAAAGTCGTGAAATAAGTCATGGGCTCAATTTATAACAAAATAAAAAAATCTAATATTTCTTTCCAGTTCTCTTATTCATGATGGGAGTCCACCGAAAGGTGGTAGCACCAAGTATCATCACTGCCCGAACTCGCTTTGTGCTCAATGATTTCAACATGTCCTGTGACGACACGGGCAAGCTCATATTGAAGCCCAGACCTGCCAACAACTAGTCTAATTTGTAAGTTAAGAATAAATTGTTTTAGTTTCTAAAAATATTTTTATTGTTCAAAATCAATATACAATATGGAGCATTTGCTCCATTAGGCATACAGGTGTAGGGAAGTTTCTGCGCACGGGTAAATCGCGACAAATCGCTCAGTGCGCAGGTGAAGGCCAGCGTTCTTTTTACGTGACGCAACCTGTACATAAATAGTTATTCCAATTGAAGTGGTTTGTTGCCTATAAAAATAACTCTTCTGTTTGGGGAATAATAATTGAAACCACAGTTTACAAGAATCTATTCAAGTTTATTCATTACCTATAGCTTTGGTGTATTTATTATGTACAATAAATTAAAGATAACTAAGTAACTAACTAAATAGGTCTATCATACAAAACCACCTTAAAAATTTAAACGCAAGTATACGTAATAATAATGAACAACAATTTTCAGGTATATTTGAATTATAAGATAAGACGATTTGGCTAAACATTTTGCTAAGAATGTAACGAATCATAAAACTTCATGAATCAATAATGGACAGATAAGAAATACAAATACATTTCTCAAAGTTACATGAATAACTCCATATTCCTGTCGCTTTTCTACTTTCATATCGATCGAAAACCGTGCATTACTCTACTTACAATAACATTTTTCAAAATGTGACCCAACCATTCGACTTTGCAGACCAGCTCCTTCATAAGGGCAGAGGCCCACTATTACACCGTAAGCATTCTACGTTTCTTCTCTATCATTTCTACACAGCTTGAAGCGTGCTTAGACTCAACATGGAGTGTTCATTTGGCGTAATTTATAAATTAGAACATTTTTAGAAAACTTACCGCTTACAAAAATACTCACGATATATTTTGGGCAGTGACATTAGGAATGAATTTACTCAATTTATTGTATTATCAATTCATACATTTGCGTTAATTGCAATTATATCATAATTAAATTCAACAAGAGCTATACTATCATTATTAATGAATGACTATAACAAGGTATTATTGTGCTGACTGTGCAATTTAATCTAGTCATTATTACTAACAAATTTATACTAAGTACACAATTTTTGTGCTAAGGTGATATATCTATTATGTAGGTGGATAACTGAAGAAATCTATTGCAATTAGAAACAGTATTATAAAATATACAACATACATAATAATTGAATTAACTTTGAATATTTTGAGTACTTAAAACATATGAATTAAAAACTGTGAAAGTTTTTGAGCATAGACAGCGAGTAATAATATATTTACTCTAGTAAAATGGAAGTTTTAAAGTTGAGTAGTGTAAATACTTGATAAACATTTGTAAATAAACATGCTCTTAAGTTATATTAAATAGGTAATATAATAATTGTGTTAACATACAACTTTGAATCTAGCCTTCTTTGACTGTAGAATAGGAAATAAAATGTAACTTCAGTCTTTTTAAAAATAAATGACTTTAAATTCGCATAAAAAGAAAAATCCAACCAATTAGTATTCCTTCTTTGTAAAAACTATCCTAACATAAAAATTCGTACTGAATATTAAAAAAAAACTTCTATACTAGTTTTGAAAAACATCAAAAGATCGCGACGTAGGTATTTCTACATTAGTAAGTTTATACAAGATATAAATACAATCGGATACAACAATATATGACAATTTGCACACTGGCAACTGTTAATTCCAAGGCAGTTTCATTTCAATAGAGTACAATATAACATAAAATAATACTTCTTCCTTACAAGCTATTAACATTAACTAACATACATGTTCACAAACAGAACTTTGTCCGACAATGTAGAAAAAACTCATGTTTTTATCATTATACAAATTATGTTTGTGTAAATGCATGAAGTAGGTACTTATGCATATTAAGAAAGGGTTATAAAAGCTAACTTACTTTTTGCGACTGATACATGCAATCACAGAGTAATAATAAACACTCTGTAGAACATGGTTATACTTTAGTTCACTTTACAGACAGCTTACTTACTCTCGGATTTCTATGATGAATACATGTCATCACAGAAGCCTTGCAGGGCATAGGGGAAATTTGTTTTATAATACGATTAATGGGGATACTCAATCTGCATGATACATTCAAAAGAATATAAATTAAATTTTAATAGCGCCAAAATACAAATCAACTCTAGATGAGTTGATTTGTATTTTGTCACATAGCGCCACGAGCGAAATATTTTAAGATTTGATTATAATGTCAGGATTTGAATACAATATATTTAAAATTTTGCAAAATTTTTGGTAGGTTGGATATCTAAGTAAGTATTCAATATATTTATGGTCAGCCTCCCTCCTGTAAGTAAACTTTATTTTTTTTACACTAATAGAGTATCTTTGTTTTGAACTTAACTGAATAGGGAAACATGCACACATTACAGCAAAACTGTAATACCGTGGAATTGGCGTATATAGGGAAACTAGAATCCAATGAGACTGGCATACTGTGAAACTAGAATACAGTATGTAACGCATAAAGAGGTCCCCGCTGTGTTGTCTATTCCCCGCAGCAGCACGCAAGGCTGGAGTGCTGCCCTCACGCAGCCAGGAGAGCGCGGATGTTCTTCGGCGTCGATTGGTGGTTCAGGTGCTTTGTTGTATACCTGGAATAGAAGTGGTTCTTATAAGGGAAGCAGTGAAATATTATTTTATTGATATAAATGGCTGAGCAGAGACATTCCACTTATAAGTGCTTTATGAGATACATTGCTCCACGCTTCTTCCGCGCAAATGCATGATGTTCTGCAACATTTTTTGCCATAGACTTTGCTTACACATTATAGGACGAAAAACTGTATACACTTCACTCAGGCCTTAATTCGAATAGGATGATAAGTCTCATAACACAATACAAAATATATCATAGGACCCGTAGAACATTAAATAATATTCTTTCATTTTCTTGATTCTTAACAACGCTGTCTGGTCGTTGTCCTCTATTCAGAATGTTCGATATGCCGTCTTGCTCAGTATAATAGGTAGATCCACATAATCTAACTGAGAGCATTAAACAGCGGCTCAGCCTTCGTCGGCGGCTGGTGCTGTAGAAACTTGACGCATCCTTTGACGTCGACGGACGAGGCGCGGCAGAAAGCGCCGCTCGGATGCACCCAGTCGGACAGTGTGATGAGGCCTACCATCAGACTAACAGCTGTTACCAGTTGTGGAGACACCTGGCTAGGTGTCTTCACAACTAAACTCTATTAGTAGCGCATCATGTCATAGTGTGTACCTACCGCATATTATAGTTCCGCATCATCTTACCTGAGAGCATTCAACAGCGGTTCAGCCTTCGTCGGCGGCTGCTGCTGTAAGAACTTGACGCATCCTTTGACGTCGACGGACGAGGCGCGGCAGAAGGCGCCGCTCGGATGCACCCAGTCGTACAGGATGATGAGGCCTACCATCACGCGTAGGACTAGGAGGGAGGTTTCTTCGCGACTGAATTGGGCGACTAGTTTCCTGGAATAGATGCGGTTGGTTAAACACTACAGTAATCGAATCGCAACTCGAATACAGGGAACAGAACTTCGAGTTCAGCCAGGTACTCGACAGTAGGTATCAGGTCCTCTTTGAGAATCTCCATTTTTGTATGGGATTTACTTAGCAGCAGTAGAGCCGCTGTACCAAATCCCTTACCAACAAAAATGGAAAGTCTCGACGACGACGATTCGAAACTTTTGAGTAACCGATCTCAGGGTTCAGTAGTTTTAAACCTTAATAACAAATATCCCGGAAAAAAGCGTGTGAAACCGTGGGCGGAAGATAAAATAAAAATAGCCTTTAGGTATTTTCACAGAATAACTATAAATATAGTGGCATTCCCAAAAATTTACAATAATATTTAAATGAGTACTTTTAACTTATTTGTTTTCTATTAAAAGGTAAGTACCTATATCTATGTGGGCGAAAGATAGTACCTACTAATCGTTTAGTTCATGTAGTCTTAACAGTCTTAGTCTGACAAAGGTCATTCTTCCAAATGCGTTTTAGGTTTACGAGGCGATGATTTTCAGCAGATAATGGAAATAATCTCTTGGTCATATATGAAAAGCCATACGTTTCCAATTAATTACTTTTAGACCTTAGAATAAATGAGCCAATCAAAGAGTTAAAACACTGTTAAAACATCAACTCAGCGGTCCGCAGCACAATAGTTCATTCAGTTCATAAAGTATCAATAATTCCTAAAACCGTAGTAGGTACCAATAATAGGCACAAAAACTTCCATAAAAATGCTAGGTAGGCTTGCATTCGGAGCAAACAACCGGTAGAAGTTATCTACCAAGTTTTGGGTCACTGTGCTGTTTTTATAGAACCGAAGTTTATGCCCCAATAAACCGTGTGTGTATGGCGTAGGCCGCTCCTGCCTTACACAAACGACCTACAAAAAAAACTCAAATTCTTACAGCACAGGTAAGGAAGTTACTTTATTTATGTTGGTTTCTCTGAGAATCGTAGGCTACTTTACTTGCACACATACTAAGTGTAAGCATACTAAGCGCACACTAAGTGCATGTAAGTGTTTTTTAAGAACACTGGATTTTGTGAGACTTATGAATGGACAAGTTAAAATTCTTGGAGACGAAAATTGTACGTGCGTGAAATATTCGTACCTTGCTCTAATGAGCAAACTTAGCTAACAGTAGGTATACATATAATAAACATAATTAATTCAACAGGTATTTATCGCGTAGGTAGGTACCTTTTGTTAATATTTCCCATACGTTTTTTAACAGTTTATAATGTACTTAAGTTTTGTTCTACTCATATCACCATGGTTTCAACGTTCAAGTCAATAATGAACGTTTGATTATATACATACATAGGTAAGTACAAACATCCAAAGCAATAAAGCAAGCTAAGCTTCCCATTGTGAGCGAATACGAAGTTGGAATTGAGCAACTGAACAGCCCTTGAAACTTCCCGGGTACTACCATCCTCCGATGCCAACATTTCGTTAAAATTCGGAAAATACAGTCAGTCTCTTGCGATCATTTCGTGGGAAGTCTGGAAAATACAGTCCCTTGTTAGTAAAATAAAATGAACTGGCCCAGAAGCTTCATTTTAATGAAGCTTCTGGGCCAGTTCATCTAATTTTGAACAATATTAACCCAAATAACGATGGAGTAAGAAACTAAATCGGGGTCAAGGATTTCAGTTACCTACCTACGCTGATTTTAAAGGTATTCATAAAGTTTACGTTAGCCGTAAATCACAATAACTTATTAACTTATTTAATTAAACTTTATGTGAGGTAATGATAAATCTTTTTGGAACCCTTTGGGGAAATTTATCAAAACGAATGAAACAAGTAGTTACCTCCACTAAAACAGTTTGAAATTCTAGTTTGAACTACTTACTATTACTGTATTACTATTTCATACAACGATAAAGTAGCGCAATTTTATTGCTTCAGTTATACTCAAGACGCAAATGGTCAACAAGTATCCTTTTGGCACCATATCTGGAGCCACCATTGGCTGTCGAAAATAGTCGCCACTTGGTATTCACCTAATGCAGTTCTATTGTAGTGTCACTTTCGATAATATTCGTGCTACTGTGTTCTATGGGCCCACTGTGTGATTATAAACTTCCTTTATCATTATCAATGGAATTCGATTTGTTTGACTAATTTGAAAAGAAGACATTGTTTTGGAATCTTAAGTATTATATGTGTAAATAGTAGTTTCTTTTCTGTAGTAGGTCCTGTCTGAAAAGTAACTGTAGATTCTAGCTACGGCTAGAATCGGCATAATGCTGAGACAGGGACCAGCTATTAGATTTGTTTGTTTCTGTTTTTGTATATAGTTACCTATTATAGTGTTTCTGGGTTCAAATAAATTTATTTTCTTTCTTTCTTCTTCTTTCTATGATAGAGAATGGGCTAGTTAGACAATGTTAATAAAAAGGAAATCCAATTTAAATCCAATCCAATTTAGGTATGTACCTATGCATTTTGTAGCGAGCATAGATAATAATAATAACAAATCATTATTTGTCAAATTTCTCTAATAATAAATAATTATTTTCCTGAATATTTCAACAAGTATCGGAACGTAAAAATTCTATGTAAAGCGTAAACAAACAACTACATAAACTATCCTTCGTAGTTGTAGCTGCGGTGCTCTCCTCCCGTCGCATCGCACAGGCAGTGAACAATTTATAGTGGGAAGGGGATCCATAGGCATAATTTCAAAGCTAAATCAAAATGCGAAGAACCAAAATCTGGAAATATTCGCCCAGCACCACCACAATCACACCTGCACTGATGCGTAATGATTGGCGTAGCGTAGTCGCGAGGAAGTGCCCACTTGGCGACTTCCATCGGCGTAGGTACATTACGCATATGGCTTGATGACTTGATTCTGATACAATAGTGCAGTTTGTCATATCAATGAAACGTTGTTAGAGGGGCATAATAATGGATCGACAACCCTGAAGGTTTTGAAACCTTCATTAAATGAAATAAAACACAATAATTCGTCACACTGATAATGATAAAAGCGAAAGTTTGGATGTTTTGATGTTAAGTACCTCTCTACGCAAGAACTACTGAACGAATCAGGCTGATATTTTGATAGATGTAGTTCTAGACCTGGACTAATATAATACTTACCTAGATTTTCACTTTTTATCCCGCGGAAGCTAGTTTCTCCTGAACATTTGAAAAAGGTGCTTGTCATTTCAGTCTAATTTTAGCTTGTGTTATTTTTAAGCTAAAGCATTACATTATTTTTTAGGTATTTACTAGCTGCGCCCCGCGGCTTCCCCCGCGTGGAAACTGATTGCACGGGTGTGCAATACTTGGGGTAGTTTTGTAGAAATAAAAAATACCTGTATCATTATTTACTATATACCTAGGTAGTTTATTTTTGAGTGAATAGAACAAAGAAATAATAAATTTCCATAGAAATTTTACCCCCTCAGAGGTTAATTTTTTAAAATTAGATTAGCTTATGTGTTATTCTAGAACTTAACCTATCTACATACCAAATTTAATCTAAATAGGTTAACCACTCACACGTCCAGCCGGATCGCCCGCACTAGCCTCAAACGTCCGAGCTTCGCGCCGAAGTGTCACGGCGGCGCCGCGAGCGCGTCCCATTCTAATCATAAATGGTTATATCTCGGTAACTACTACAGCTACGCTCAAAGAAATATACCATAAAAAAGCTAAAACTAAACGGAATCACTAAATCTATAGACCTAAGTCTTTGAAATAATCGTACGGTCTCAAATAAATGCCTAAACTTGACAAAGTAGGTTTAAATTCATATTTTTTTTCATAGACGCGATTTTATATCATAAAACGACAAAAAACTGAGTAATCGCAGTAATCGTTCGTTATGTGGCGCGAATAATATCGCGAGGTCTTACTGTAGCACTGGAGCTTCGTCATCTTACCACAGAAGAAATGCTGAGAACTGTAGGGATGCTAGAAATTGAAAAAAGTCAAGCCTATGTTGCCCGTCATTTCGGCGTCCACAGAATCGTAATTTGCCGACTCTGGAGGCGTTATTGTGACACAGGTGATCCGTCTGAACAGCACCCAGGCCGAGGGCGTAGTACCACTAGTCGTTAAGACCGATACATCTAGGTACCATGTAGACGTGAACCAAAGTTGACTGCTCAAGAGATCGCATCAAGGCTACAGAATGCTGATGGTCCCGCTGTTTGTCTCCAAACTGTGTGAAACAGACTGCGAGATTATGGTCTACGCGCACGTCACCCAATCAGATGCCCACAGATCCGTCACGGAAGTCGAGCTCGTCGTATTCAATGGTGCAGACCACGCGTGCTATGGTGCAAGAACGATGGGACCTAATTTTATTCTGCGATGAATCTCGATTCGGTTTTAAGCCTGATACGAGAAGAATGAGGGTATATCGTCGCTCAGGAAATGCTGAACGTCTAAGACGTGTCCAGGAAGTCCACCCATACAGCAGCTCGACAGTAATGGTTTGGGCTGGTATAGCCATAAACCGAAAAACCGACATCGTTTTCATAAATGGCATTCACAAACATTGGGACCTGAGTTTACATTAACGCATGACAATGCCCGTCCGCACACAGAAAGCGGACTCAAGAATGGCTACCGGGAGGAAATATACGCGTTTTACCGTGGCCAGCTCAGTCGCCTGATTTGAATCCCATTGAGCATGTGTGGGATATGCTCCAAAAAAGGGTCCTGAAAGATCTTGATGGGGTTTCTACGGAACAACAGCTAAAAAACCTACTCAAGTTCCACTGGGACCAATTGCCTCTGGGGGAAATCAATAACCTTATTGACTCCATGCAGAATCGATGCAGACAAGTTTTAAACAGTCGAGGAGGAAACACATTGTATTAGATTAAATCAAAATGCCCAGAAGAAGGCTGTAATTTAACATGAAAGTCATATATTTTTTTATTTTTTCCATTATTTTAACAAATTTGTACCGAGATAGATGCACAGCAAACTTTTTCCTAGTAATTTTTTTATAAAGAAATTTTTCGTGTTTGATACACTAAAACAAATAAAGAATAATCATTAATTAAAAAAGAAAATAAATTAATTAATAAAATTAGAAAGTAAATATTCAACATTTGCAGGTGTTGCTTAGACTTTTTTGATGTGTGTATTATAAATGCGAAAGTTCTTAGTACTTAAGGAGGTTGACTATTCAAAGAAGATTTGATATTCCATGAAACTTATAAACGACGAAAAAAAAATTATACCCGCGAAGACTTGTGTTGCTTAGACTTTTTTGACGTGTGTATTAGTTTGATTTATTGATAAAGCTGTAGCACAGTACAATCTAATACATAGTATTATACCTCGTAATACCATACTAATTGCTCACAAGTCACAACATAACATTACTAATAAGCTTTACCTCCGAATTTCATAGTAGCGATTTTACTCAGATGGATCAGACAAATTATAACATAGGGGTGAACCTAACGGGTTTGGCTGTCAAACTAGGCCAAGATCTCAATACTCACGGGATCCCGTGGTAAAAAAACTAGAATTACATCAAATTTAAAAAAAAATCTTTGGTTCCTTGAATGTGAAAACATGAATAAGAAAATAAAATACGATGTGCACTGTTTCGCACATAATTTGGTCGAGACCTCAGGAACCCTGCGGTCTATAAAAATTACTTATGTTTTGATACGTAGGTTATTACTAATTATTTGGCTCCGTGAACCAGTTTCTTCATAAGCTGTGTAGTTTTCTTGTAAATAAGCAAAAACTTGATTTTTGCGCTTACGCTGTTCCAAGAACGCATGCTCTATCCCGCTCATATTATCGCGAAATTCTATGCCTATCCTTTTTACAAAATGGCGCGCATTGCATAACTTCCATAAATTATTCATGATATGAGTATTAACAAGCAACAGCTACCGAATTAGCTGAAAGTAAGGGATGCACTTCACTTGTCTCTTCTTCTCTCTTAGGATCTTCGTAAAGTTATCAAAACCTTTGTTGTCGGACCAGTTAAAGCAGGAAACTGCTATCGTCGAAATTAGAGTGTTTCCGCTCATGCGCATACTCACTAGAGATTTGGTTATTGTTATAACATAGATAGAGAAGTAAATAGGGACTTCATCGAAACCTAAAGTTCGATAGAAACTGTTTGGCTCGCGGTTTGACCCGATAATTGGGGAATTCAGCGAAAACTGTTTAGCTGCCCTATTTGACGTAGATACCTACTGAATTAAAAATGGCGATGTTTTACGGTTACGTTTTTCGAGACTTTCTATGTGGTCGGCGGACCACTCTTTATTAGCTCCAACATCAAAACGGCTACAGCGATTTTTATAAATGAGAGAAAATGCTTGTCTCTATGTGGCACCTTAGTTTCGACAAATGATAGGCCTTCGCCCTATCGTTTGTCTAAACTAAGTGAACAAGCGTGAAACGAGTTAGTTTTCTATTAATCTCTTGTTAGGCTTAAGCTATTAAATTCGACTACGAAGATTTCATAAGCTGACCCATCTTACAAAACTGGCCTACTTACCTACACCATTTGAGATTTCAGAGACGTGGATCTCTAGAATATACAGTCCTTGATACTGTATCATCGTATTTCTATCATCAAACGATTTATCAAAGCCCAGTTTACGCAAACTAAATAAAACTTCATAAAAAACATCACTGTTACGATAAGATTGAGTCTGAAAATAGATTACACAAAATATTTAAACGATGTAGCAAAACAACAGTTAGGTAGATAGATTTATCTTTCGATTTGAAATTTCAATATAGGTTTAGCAGTTAGATTTTACGCAGAAAATGAATCGAACTGATAAGACGCTATGGGTATGTCCTTCCCCTACAACAACAAACAAATAAAAATACTCCAGGTCACGCAATGTACTGAATGAACCACATTGTGGAGATCCGTGAACACTTGTTCATGATAAGCAATAATCTTTTTTTTTTCATCATCTACGAAACTTGGTTTGGTTGAGGAAAAGCTATCTTAGACCATACTTAGACCGATAGAATTATCCTGTAGGTAGCAGATTTAGTCAGAAAAGGCAAAAACAACCCTAAGGAGAATCTTATGAGTTGAAAGAAATAAATGAAATAAAGGATTGGAAGGTTGAAACGTAATCAGCGCAGACAAATCTAGCCTACCTCATCATCATCAGCCCGTATACGTTCACAGTCACACCTGAACTTAGGCCTCTCTTAATCGACGCCACGAATAGCGGATCCTCCATCCATCGACTCCCTGCGACCGCTACAATGTCGGTCTATCGGGTGGGAGGTCTTGCCCACAAACCGTTTCACATTGCATCGTGGTCGCCACTCGAGAACCTTTACTCCTCAACGGTTATCGGTACTGCGAACTATATGGCCTGCCCACTGCCTTTTCAGCCTGCTAATTCTAAGAGCTATGTGAACCTAGCCTACCTATACATACTACAAACAGGAAGACCGTTAACTATCCATATTCACTCGTTTTCAACCACACTAACACCCAACATATAAATACACTTGAATCGATTCATTTGTTTACACTCCGTGCAGTTACAGATACGAATAGCAGAGTACAGAACCGTTGTGGGTGATACACGATCTGTGTAACAAATACGCCCTCGTTGCAAGGATATCAACCTGTCCCTGTGTTTGTGTTAGAACCGGAATGCTAACAAGGTTGTCGGATCTAAAATAAGCTACTGGATGGTTATTGTATACGAGGTACCTGAACTCAATGAGGAAAGAGGATTCTCCAGGCATTTCCAAAGTACTTAGGGACTCTACCCAGACAATCACGATGAAAATGTATATCGGCAACATTATAAATGATGAAGACAATACCTACAAAGGCTCAGATTCAAAAGTTAGATATTAATATGGGATCTAGTTCATATTCAGATCTCATTGGACGTGACAACCCTACCAACGTAACTACGCATCTTGTAAGTTTGGAAACCTGTTTTATGAAACCAGAGTTTTATGCGCTTCCCTGGACAGTGTTGAAATATTTAACTTTCATGAGTGTTCCGTAATACGAAGAAAAATCACATTATTCTGCCAATTCCGCCGTAAACAAGTACCTATTTGTGTGAGACAAATAGTATGACAGACAATGGAAATGTTTATTAATTACTGGTGAATAGCGCAACCCGATGGCCTATAAATGAAATCATAACAACAGACGTATACTCAGATAGATAAAAAATGCGAAATTATTCTCGTATGTAGGCAATCGATATATTTTTACTTTGGTAAAGTCCTGAAAATATTACGTCATGCCTGCATGACTCGTAGGCATTGTTTTGTACAAATAATGAAATTATATCATCATACTAATCTATATCTATATACATATATAAAAGAAATTCGTGTTAGTTACACTATTTATAACTCAAGAACGGCTGAACGGATCTCGGTGAAATATGGCAGCGAGGTAGATGGTATCCCGGGGCCGGACATAGGCTACCTTTTATTCCGGAAAAAAGCGTACGAAGCCGCGGGGTGCAGCTAGTCTATATATATCAAAGAAAGTGGTGTTAGTTACACTATTTATAACTCAAGAACGGCTGAACGGATCTAGGTGAAATTTGACAGCGAGGTAGATGGTATCCCGGGGCCGGACATAGGCTACCTTTTATTCCGGAAAAAAGCGTACGAAGCCGCGGGGTGCAGCTAGTCTATATATATCAAAGAAAGTGGTGTTAGTTACACTATTTATAACTCAAGAACGGCTGAACGGAACTAGGTGAAATTTGACAGCGAGGTAGATGGTATCCCGGGGCCGGACATAGGCTACCATTTATTCCGGAAAAAAGCGTGCGAAGCCGCGGGCTGCAGCTAGTAGGCGAAAGTTTGTGCCGTTGTAAAGATGTTTGGCCGAAGACAACGCCACAACTACTGAATTGATAGGGTTTTGCACACAGAGATCTGGACCTGGAATAACATATATATGTACTACTTTTATTCCAGAAAGCGCACGCGAAGTCACGTGCTGAAGCTAGTACAAAATACGTTTAAGCCAAACAACAGAATTTTAAGTTCAAACCCCGCCGCGCCGTCGAGATGACATTAAAAATATGGTGAGACGTAAACTTGGCAAACACAAATGCTAACAGTCGAAAAGTGCACGGTGTTAAGTTACCGACGGCCACGCCAACATTAGAACTGGTGGTTCTCTACTTGACTTTAACTAAAAATTGTTTTTAGCAAAACGTAGTAATAAATAATAATAAATAATGCTGGACAATACACACATCATCATCTAGCCCCAAGCTTGAGTTATGGATACCTACCTACTAGATACTTAATACAATTACATAAATATATATTTTTTATTATACATAGAAAATACCTAGAACAGCCGGAACAAATGTTTGCAGATCGTACAAACAATTGTCTCAAGGTCGGAATCGAATTCGCAACTTTAAGCGTCACATGCGGACCTTCGCCTGCCGCGCCACGTCTCGGTCGTCTTACTCTACGATTCATTGATGATTACTGTTCTCTGTTACTACAGAGGCTAGGATGAGTCAGATTTATCTAGAATCCATAAATCAATCCACCCATTCTAATACTCGATCTATCTAGCAGAATGTGATCATCATCATCCACAACCCGACTTCACCCACCAGTGGGTGAAGTCGGGTCTCAAGCTCGTGATCTACTCTCAAGTCGCAGGGCAAACTTGGATGAGACTAAAGCAGAACCGTAGTCGCAGAATGATAAGTCCTATATCAGGATTAAGTTAAGTACTTACGGGTTCTCCAACATCCTGAGACAGACTTTAGCCATCGTGCTGAGCGTCTCTGTCGTGTTCTCTAAATCCTGCTGATTATCGTTCACGAACTGACTCGTCGCTTCAGACAGCACTTTGAGCATAGGTGTAGCTTGAGCGTAGAATAACGACATTCTGTTGGCTACTTCTGCTGTTATGTGTGGCTCTTCACCGGGCGGCAGGTCGGAATTGATGAGACCCCCTCGAGAGACTGATCTTCTGTAGTAGCTGAAGTCGTTTTGTATCGCTGGCGTTTTCATCTGGAAGGAGTAACGTAGTTAGAAACGCGGAAGTAAGGTGAACACAATGTTTTGCAAAACATGTTCCGATCGCAGTTTTTGTGCTGAGTCGAAATACCAAAACATATTCAAATACAAACAGACCACTGCAAAGCATATACTGTACGAACTGTACGTACATATCATAATATTGCCACAGTGAGGTCTGCCTGTCTATCGTCCGATGTAATTGAAATTGAGTACGGCCACATTTTCTAAGAAAGCTGTTTTATGAAGCACTTTTCTATTTGTTCCGGTCTAATGTAGTAGAAAACACTATTAGTACGAAAGTCAAAGTATCATTCCGGTCGCAAATCAAATAACTAAAAGTGTCTCAAGCAGGGGCTCTATTGTTTAACACATTTTTACTCCAAATGTGACAAAATAAATAATTTTTACTTGAAATGAGTTGAGCTAAGATCGATTTGTAGGCAAGGTATACACTTGTGGTTCTTGTTATTAAAGTGTGTAAGCACTCAGGGTAATTTCCAAGAAATTAAATAATCCCAAATATTTTTCGTCTTCGACGGATTCAATTGGTAGCGCATTCCCATAAATGAGGGAAGTTTGCGGGTTCAAGTCCCGTCGTAGTCGAAAAATATTGTGGGATATTATTTAAATTCATAAGGTACATTTCTCGTATAATCGCCAGTGCAAGCATGTCTGCGTTCTGTGTGAATGTGACTGCAGATAGTTACTGTAATAGAGTCAAACCACAGTAAAGCGTCAGAGCTGAGACCGGGATAAATCTAGATAGCGCGTTCTTGCTAGCCCCAGTGACCGATTTAACCCGCCGCGATTTATCTGATTCGTTCACTTAGCTAGCGAATACTTCGTTCAAGACAGGCCATTTTATTACCAACGTTTCCTGAAAATAGTTGGATTTCTTGATTTGAATCTGGGCTTCGGAGATTGCTCTACTGAGTTTGCTTACTGTGAGCGAACGTAACATTAGCAGTGTTGTACCTAGGTAGACAGTAGGACTTAGTCACTTAGTTAGACAGATCTCTGTGTGGCTCTATAAATACTTTAATTAACCAAAACTGGATTGGCCCTTAGTTTTTGTTAGTCTCGTTTGGTATTAAATGAACGCATTACACAGTTAAACTGCATTAAGAAATAATGCATAGCTGTATTGTTTTTTATGCTCCTGTGTTTTTTTATATGTCTAATACGATCACTTAGGTAGTAATTTTAATTAAAAATAGTTAAAGTAGTGAACTTTAACTTTGCTTAATGCTAAAGTTTGGGACTAGACTAGATGATGATGTATACAATGTCTAGCATTATTTAAATTATCAAAATGATTATCATAAGTAAAACACGGAATCAGGCCTAAGAGCAGATATGATATGAGTCACTATCCTGGCCCGTGGCGCGAGGTCATGCTTTCTATGACAATGGCAACTCACTGATTCCCATTTTCGTCTCGATGACTAACGCTTTGTCTGATAATTGATTGAAAAGGGTGTGGATGTTCGATCGATATCTTTTGTTTAGCACACTCATCGGTGTGATGCGGTTAAAGCGCAAATCGTGACAATAAATTCGGAATGTCTTGCTTGTCAACGTAAATAATTTTTTTTTGTTTGTTTGTCATTGGTAGAGCCATTTGGGAGGTTTTTGTTTTTTACCCCCGACAATAATGAGGGGTGTTATCTTATGTGTCGATCTGGGTCATCCATCATTCATAGCTCCCAAACGGATAACCCGATTTGATTTTCTTTGGCATCGATTTTTTTGGCGTGTTTTTGTATTTTTTTGAATAAAACCGGTGCAGCCGTTCGT
This sequence comes from Eupithecia inturbata, assembly GCA_963662085.1. NCBI lineage: Eukaryota > Metazoa > Arthropoda > Insecta > Lepidoptera > Geometridae > Eupithecia > Eupithecia inturbata. The sequence goes on from OY759191.1 coordinate 10,155,682, forward strand.
TATGTTTCAAAGTAAAATATGACAGGGAGTTTGAATCTTGTACTACCTGTTTCATGTTTGTACTTATGTCGGTCGATGAAATAAGATTTTGATGTTCATTCTTGCAACGTGTCAAGATGAGTCGGACGTTTTTTGAGGACTTTTCACCCAGTTGCTTCCAAGTACCAACCTAAACATGGACAAAGCCTCTGATTCTAGGACCTAAGAAGTTATATTCGCTGAATAATAACGATTCGATTCATCTATTTTTATAGCAGTAACAGCACGGTGCGAAGTATTGCTGCTGGCAACGCTTTGCATTTCGGATTGATAGCTGGCTTTGCCGCAACTGCAGTGCTGCTACTGATGTACTACTGCAGCAACAGCTACGTGCGTTTAATCATTTAGTCGGTGTGTGAACGATAAATAACACGTAGACCACATCCTCGATGGTATTGCAGTTCCAATGTTTTAGTTCCTCTTGGGAATTGTAGTCGTTATTACGAGTGTGCGATTATGGTCAGCCTCAAGTTTGTATATTGGTAAGATACAATTTGATTGTTTTGAAAAAAAAACGACTTTAAATTCTTTAATATTCACACTGTTTTTTAAGTTTTGCGGGACAAATACTAATCTTTCGTGAATAACATTTTTATGGGATCTCGGGATCATTCTCTATTCTATACAAAAGCGAAAGAATCGTCCATAACTGATAGAGAAATCGACGAACATAATTAAAAAAATACATACATACATATCCAAACATAGAAACTCCTCCTTTTTTACTGCTACCGTATACTTACTTTGCATGACATAATGCGGAAATAGTTTTTTTAGACACCGTAAAAATTTAACTAATCTGACTTTAGAGTTCTGCCATTTTAATAGCCTCAACGTCATCATTTCAGCCGAAAGAAGTGCATTGCTGGACATAATGCCTTCCTCAAAGATCGCCAGACTTGATCGCTCGAAATTCTTTAAATAATTTGCGATCATGCACATCAGTAGTCACAGAATCTTTGATGCACAGTGATACTCACAGTGACAGTACATAAGAAGTGTCGTGTCGATACAGGAAAAATACGAGAAAATACGTAGGTTGTGGTAAGTATTACTTTTAGGAACATTGACCGAAGAATTATAAACAGCAGATTATCTGCAATCAGTGCGCAATACGAGCCTGTACCGATAAATCGGTACTGTAAACAGTTTCTGTACTACTCATACGTATTTAACTTGTAGAGTCTCGGTGCAACGACACAGCAAGAACAAGGTGGAGGTCAAAAGGGCCTCAGCAATTGCTTATTGAATTATGGACCTAATTTATTAGTTCTAGACGTGCCCGCGCCCGTTGTTTATCGTTATTGATAGCTCGTTGTAACGAAAACTTATGAACTGAAGTTCAAATGTATAAAGTCCAATACATTTGTAAAGGCATACTTGGTCTAATAAATGGGCTGTGGTCATAGTCTCTACTTGATAATAACAAATGATATCTTGTGTTAGATCAAAGTGTTACGTTTTATTTAATCTAGATACCTATATGATTTAGTGAACAAAGACAATTATGTACGTAAACTGATAAAAATAACAGACAACTAGAAACTACAATTGCAAACGCGCAGGGAAAAAGTATACTTTCGAGTTCGAATACAGACGAGAGATGAATGAAAGCTGTCAAAATAACAAATATTTTCAACTTCTTTTTGGCTTCAATTATATCAGTGTACCAGTGTCATAAAATGTTTTTCGCCAATATTTTGGCTTTGTAATCCCTTTCTTTAAGTACAACAAATATCTTAGATTCTAGAACCGAGCAGGTAAGTATTATGGCTCCTCGATAAAACTAGATATTAAAAACCAGGCCATGAATTAAGTTTATAAACTCGGGTCTCTTACGATTCAATAAACTCCTTTTCAGTGTAGGTGGTAAAACAGACTTTATTGAACATACTGATTGCTTTATGCTTTTGATATTGTAATTGCTTTTGGAAGAGCATTATTAGATTTAATATTTTTTATAAAGAAAGTAAGAAAGAAAATTGTTTTGCTGCTGCCCGCGGCTTCGTACGCGCTTTCCAAGTAGCGTATATCCGTTCCCGGGATACTCTTTATCTCCCTGCCAAATTTCATTGAGATCCGTTCAGCCGTTTAGGCGTGAAAAGTTAACAGACAGATAGACAGACAGAGTTACTTCGAATTTATATTATTAGTATCGATACACTACACACAGACAAACTTAGGTACTGAAATAAAAGACTACGTCTTAGTACTAGATAACAAGTGGACAGACAAAAACACAGGAGAACATTAGTTAAGTATTTATGACACATTCTGTCCAATGGGTGATATTTTTGTCACCGCCTTTTGCGGACGTTACGTATCATCCAATACACCCAATTGAGAGCAATATGGAGGAGAGCTACACAGACCTATAGAGGTATTATCAACTGAATTAATCGAGGGCATCGAGGACAGCTGTCCGAGGAAATAATCTAGAAACATTAGATCTTTAAAGGGGAACTTAACGTTTGGTTATCAAACTAGGCCTAGACCTCAGTAGTCACGGGATCCCCGTGGTAAAAAACTCGAATTACATAAAATTCAACATTTATTCTTTGGCCCCTTGCATGTGGAAATACGATTAAGAAAAACTATACTATAGAAAAAACATGAAAGTGCACTGTTTCGCCCATAATTTGGTCGAGATCTTAGGTACCCCCCCACCCTGCCTGTTTTGATTCGTAGGTTATTTTATTATTATTTGGTACCTTGAACCAGTTTCTTCATAGGTTGTTTAGTTTTCTTGTAAATAAGCTAAAACTTGACTTTTGCCGTTCCAAAAACGTATGCACTGTCCCGCTCCTATAAACGCGAAATCCTATGCCTATCCTGACACATAATAACTACAAAGTACCTGCCTGGGTTACAGATCCCAGATCAAAAGATGTCTACAAACAGGAATTTTAGGCATATCGCTTAGACATGTTTTAAGTATAATGGTACTTCTGAGAAGGAACCTTTTGGTAGGAAAAACTAGAAAAATAGATCATAAGAAGTCACACGGTTTTGGTTAGATGTCGTAAGAGCCCACTATAGGTAGGCACATACTCCACTCTCTTATTTTCTCTTTTCTTTCTCTCTCTTTGGTATGTTTGGTAGTTCGACTGACAATCAAATAATCATGTCCTTATGCTTATCCGATTCGATATTTTATGACAATCTATTTTGTTTATGAAGAAGTTGTAATAAATGATTTTGGTATATTTGCTCAACATTTTGTATTACTTTACACACATACACGCAAGCGTATAAATGATTTTATTTTTACAATAAAATAGTACCAATTATTTTTGTTATTTTATTTGTTACTTGGTTCTACCGCAGCATCACACACGTTTTTCCGGCACAAAAAGTAAGACAGATTGAGTTACTGTGGTAAACTATAATTTTCATACTACGTACGTACATGTATTTTCAATACTTTTTCATGGCAATATCGTTTAGAATAATCTTCGTTACATACTTTATCGCCACCATAAAAAACAATTTCAATCGAAGTCCCGATATTTTTCGAGTCGACAGATTCGCATCTCTATTTTTTCAAAAGAAACAAGTGCCTATAAAATATTGCATTCTGTCTGTCATTTAGTCTTCACTCACCTGTCAACGATTAGGGAACTTCATAGTCGTGCATGTACCAAACCGAAAATATGATCGTGGAGGTATAAGGGATCTAACCAGTGGAAGGGCAGCAACTTCCTACTGTATAAGTTTAACACCTCCACTGCAATCACCAATCCGCCTGCCAGTCGTATGATTATGACAAAATCCCCCTTGGAAGGGTAGGATCACAAAAATGACAGCTGTATTATTCTGTTGTGGTCCACCAGTACAACAAATCGATCGTTGTATTGAAATAAACGATATATTCAATATTTACAAACTCCAATGAATCTATTCAGAACCTAATACATTCCATCATGAAATTGAGTTGTCTCATGATTGCAAGAACAGCAATCCAAGATGGATTGAACGTTAGAGGTAAACAATCTGAAATGGAATCCAAAGTGCTTGAAGCGTAATGCAATCTACCAACCACATCTTGATTCTCACACGAAAGATTGCAATAAACTATCGAGCAGATGGCAAAATGGATCAGGTGTGATAATGGCGACGGCACACGTAAAAGAAGCCCCGTGAATGTCTGACTACAGCTTTTGCCCTTGAAGTAGTAGGTATGATGTTGGTAGCAACATCATTGTTAGTTAATAATAATAATAATAAATAATAAATCATTTATTTCAGGCAACATTAGTCTAGTACAGGATGTAAAGTACTTAAAAACTACGGCCCATATAAAATATATACCTTAGTCTAACATACATAAGATAAACCTATTAACTAGCACGTAGTGTCGGCGACGAGCGACACGCAATATGTGCTGCGACCGGTAATCGTCCACGAAAACGTCGGAACAGCACATCCTTCGGCCAGAATTCTTCCTTAGTGAAGGTCGAAATATTATCAGTTGGAATACGCACCACAAATGATTTAAAGTCATGATGACGCGACTCCAACCGCTCGACCCTCACCAAGATGTTGGTCTTCACCTTCACATACTCCACGATCTCTACCTTCGTGGTATTGTGAAGCCTAGACACGTAGAGCAACGTCGAAGGCACGGCCGGGCGCAACAAGTAGTTAGGTCCGGTCGGAGCGACGCCACGCTGGTTTCGGCTGCTGGGCTTCCTTTTCCTCCGCACTACCTCAGTAAACCCTTCAGAATCATACGGCTTTCTCTCACAAGAAGCCGGAACGGGCGCAGTGCGCGAACAGAATCGCAACGTTGCATCCTTTAAGTTAATGGGAACATAATCGATATGAAAGCAATACATAAACGAAATACTTTAGTTATACAGGGATTCCATTCAATTCTCAGAGGATCAAAAAAGTGGGATACCCCACTTTTTTCTACTTCACTTTTTTCCGGGGATCCAATCCAATCTGCATCGAATGATTAAATACCTGATAGTAAGACAAGACACAAATACAGGGTCAATTCTTAAAGGATCATGAATTAGGGTGTCCTAGAGTTCCGATTTGCATCAAATGATCGAAAATCGTTAAAAGTCATGGTCTTAAGACTGTCTTGACTCTTCTGAACCGAGAAAATAAGTGGTATAAATAAATAAAATAAATAAATAAATAATGCTGGACAATCCACACAGCATCATCTAGCCCCAAAGTAAGCAGAGCTTGTGTTATGGGTACTAGATGACTGATAAACTTAATACAATATATAACATAGATAGATATTTTTTATTATATATAGAAAATACCCAGAACACCCGGAACAAATATTTGCAGATCGTACAAACATTTGTCCCAAGGCGGGAATCGAACCCGCAACCTTCTGCGTCGCAGGCGGACCTTCGCCCGCCGCGCCACATCGGTCGTCGTGGTATGTTTATTTGGTCTATTTTAGAGGTACATTTGGTCGACATGCATGTTGCATTTCGACCAAATGTAGAATAGAAACCCTTTAACATCCCACTTGTATTAATCCTCTAAAAAAGGCAAACCACGAAAGCTAAGAAGAATCTAAAATGGAAGCCAAATAGAAAACCAAATAAAAGTATCAAGCTGATATCTGTAGTATCAAGACATATTTTGTAAAGTCGGTTTTCTAAGCTGACATTTAATAAAGTAACATTTTTACTTTCCTCTATGTTCTGTATGTATTTTACCTAAATTACTATTAATAAGACTTAATAAATAAACAAAATTACAATCAAATAAAAGAAACAAACCAACAATTACTATTTGTTATAATAAGGTCTGCATGCCATACTCTCGGCATATTTTTTGCATACCGATATGTTAATTGGTCAAACGTGTTGAGTCATATAAATTAGCTACCATCTTTGTCTACTTACACATATTCTCGCAAACACATTATCTTTATCATTAAATATTTTTTTAAAGAAACTTATAAGTTATAATTTACAAGTAATATAAAAAATATTTTAAATTATCTTTATGTAGAGGTATAATAAAATTCTACTGAACATGATAACTTTCACATTTATGCAGGAAATGGTGATATACCTAGATTACATAGTTCAATTAGTATTCGGCTACGACGTACGGAATATCCAATCTGTTTATTAATTAGTCATGAAAGGAGATTGGCTCGAAGTTCCGCTAATTTAAATAAAACTTATGCAACCAAAATGTAGTCAGATATTTGACTAATGCATGTTAGTCAAATATCTGAAGAATAAAAGATTTCGATCCTTACATGCGACATCAAGTTTTACCAATGTTTGTTTACGTTTTCAAAATGTGTTATATTTTACGTATATGATATACATATTATGTGAAAATAAATAGTAAATAAATATTCCATATATTTTTATTTAACTCGGCCCGGTGTTCACAAATTGCTTAAAATTCGGTGTTTTATAGAAGAACTAAAAATCTACTAAAATTTCTGAATATTGCAGTGTTTTTATGTTTTACGGGTCAAATAGTAGAGAGGCAGACAAAGCTTTCAGATATCCGAACATAGAAACTACTCCTTTTCGAAGTCAGTTAAAAAGAGTAAATAGGCCATCAAAATCAGTTAACAATTAGCGAAGATATCGAGTAACATACGTATATGTACATATATGATACTCCTTAGTAAAAATGAACCGCCAAGTGCGAGTCGATTCGCACAGAAATGGCTGCGTACCGTAAAAATCAGGCAACTTTTTCAAAGAACTTCAAATCACTTGTTCGGAGACCCCTTTAAGTTGTAACTTTATTATATTTTTAGTTGTTGTTATTACAGTTTAAGTGTTACTTATTTATAGAAAGTTTAATGTGTTAACCTATTGTGGTTCAAGATATTACAGCCTTGACAAACGAATAGCAAAAATAGTCAAAAACATCACTTTCATTAGGATATTTTTTTTTTTTTTTATTTGTTGCTATACCCGCAAGAGAATTACACATTCTATAAAAATTTCAACTGTCTACTTCTTACGGTACCTACATGAGATAGAGCCCTGTGACAGGCGGACGGACAGCGGAGGCGTAATAGGGTTCCGTTTTCACCCTTCGGATACGGAACCCTATAAATATAGCCAAATTAAGAATTATTTTGTTAAAGTCGCTTAAAACTTAGATCTAACTATTCATGATGTTAAGCCTAAGCGGTAAAGTTACAAGGACTATAATTGAAGAGACTTGCTTGAACTATATAAACAATAGCAAAGGGGAACAGGCTACTTACTTTATATTCATCAAACTTTAGCACGAATTCCAATATCTCTGCGAATTGTTTAACTAAAGCCTGCTGTTGTTCTAAATGCTGTGTCGGACTCATACTGCCGCCGACTAGGGAGCCTAGTAGATGTGGCACTACCTGAAACAAAACAAAGAAAGATTTCAAAACACATTTCAGGATATTTCAAGCGTATGCAGGCAGCGCAAGACTAGTCATTGCGGCGACCTTTTCAGGCCTATGTCCAGCAATAGAAGTAACTATTGATGGACACCATATCACACCCAGCATGGCACACACTAATCTATGAAAAGAAACTTGACTGTTGATAGTTACCATGTTACAAGTCAGGTGAACTACCTCTAAATAGTTTGCAACAATCGATAGTTACCATGTTACAAGTCAGTTGAACTACCTCTAAGTAGTTTGCAACAATCCGCAGTTAGCTCAACTGTTTCAATTATAAATCTTCATCATTCTAGCCTGATATCACCCACTGCTCCTTTCGCTTTTGCCAGTCTTTTCTGTCCTGGTTTGCGAGAGGACGACCCGGATTTCGTCGGTCGATTCTTGGGACCACTCGGTCAAGTTATTTTTGTAAAGACTAGTTCTACTCGTAATTTGTTTCTATAATTTTAGCTATAATTTTCTTTGCTACAATATTTAAGTTTGAACCTTTAAGTTTTGATTTATCTTTTACTGTGTATTTTTTATACATAATACTATTGTTCTAGGCTTTGGAAACACTCTGTAATGTAAATTCTTGTGTGTAAAATGTAAATAAACAAAATGGTGTTGTAATGAAACTGACTGAATATAAACAGACAATAATGACATAAATATTCCATTGAGTCACAGTGTACATAATGTAGGCAAATGACCTAAAATTACAATTAAAGTTCCTTATTTACCTCCTTCGCAATATCAGCATATAATTCTACAACTTTATGTATTTTAAGTGTCTACAGTTTATTCGTAATAGCTCTATTTAAACATGATTTGTCACACTAATATTGTATGTCCCATCGGATTATGAGAGTGAGGGAACAGACAGTGCACCTGTGTTTGCGCACACACTTGTGCACTATGATTTCCTGCGCACCTGGCTAGTCTCTATTGAGACTGGCCGCCGCCGTGGCCAAAGATTCGGCTAGGAAGACAATCATCATCAATGTATGTACTTTAAGTGAAAGTTTGGATAGATGGTTATTTGTTCCTTCTTCACGCCAAAACTGCTTAACAGATCGGGCTGATTTTGCATAGATGTATGTAGGTCTAGGCCTGGAATAAAACATAGGCTAGTTTTTGTCCCATGAATTAGTTCTCATGATATAGAAATAACCTATAAAAGTTTCCATAGAAACAACGCGTGCGAAGCCGCGGGCAGAAACTAGTGGGCTATAAATCAGTTTCCATAGGAGAGAAATAACCCTAAAACGTTTCCATGGTAGAACAATAATTCGCTCTTTGTTGACTCGGATTAACGTACCTTACCTATCTACGGAATCTACGGTCTACGGCGTAGATAAATGAATGAAACTATTTCGTCCATGCCTATACTTATCATTAGATAACATCCATACTAATATTATAAATGCGAAAGTAACTCTGACTGTCTGTCTGTTACCTTTTCGCGCCTAAACGGCTGAACAAATCTTAATGAAATTGGGCAGGGAGGTAAATGGTATCTCGGGGACTTGAAACTTGCTGGCTTCCTTAGCCTTGACTCTTCGTTTCGTCAAGGCTGGCTCTCTTGAACCACAATATAAAATATAAAAAATGGTTTGTTTGGAAGTCCCCTTTAATTTGGATATTTATTTTATTTTTATTATTTGTTGTTATATCGGCAAGAGAAAACACATACTCTGAAAATTTCAACTGTCCCAATAGGTAGACACATGAAACTTTCTATAAATAAGTAACACTTCAACTGTAATAACAACAAATACTAAAAATATAATGAAATTGAAAATGGATAGGGGTCCGAACAAGTGAAAATTAGATGTTCTTTGAAAAACTGTACGGAACCCTTCGTGTTCGAGACAACTTGCACTTGGCAGTTTATTTATTTTATTTAAGCTATTTATGATCCCGAAAACAACGCATGCAATGCCTCTAGCAGAAAATAATTTATAATAAAAAATCCCTACAGACTTTATCGACGGAAACCTATAAAGCAATTGTATATTAATTAATCATACGCTAATTGAGCATGTTTGACAACAGTCAGCTAGTTAGTGGACTCTGTTGTGAAACATTCAAACAATCATAACAATGTCAGGAAGTGATTTTGTCGATTAGGTCGAATCAAATGTTTAGTTGAAACACGAGAGGAACACCATGTACATACCATTGTGTGGTAGTGGTGGTCGTTGAATGAACGAACCGTTTTTTCAAACAGAAACACATTCACCTTAGAACTTCGGTTTTGAATGTATTGAATCTGTTTGGCTTGACTAATAGAGTTTCCTGTGAATCTATAGTATGAATAAATTAATTAATTAACTAACAAACCAAGTAACCACCTTTACTTCCCATAACCCAGGAACAGGTCCGGGCTTGCGTCGAGTATAGGGCAGTGTTTATTTTATAAACATGATTCAGAATCACAAGTCACTTAGGTAATATTATTCAAACCAAAAGCTTTCTGTTCTGAGAAATCCTGCGGTCGTTGTACCTATCTGAAAATAGCAACGCATAATTTTGAAGAAAAAGATGGTCATACGCAAAGGCATAAGTATGCCTCTGCTTTATGGCCGTCTAGTCGTAGTCTTTACTAATTAAACAAAGCCTTCTGCGTTACCATGCATAACGTTATGCAAATGTTTAATTAACATATTTCTAAACGCAAATGTACTTAATAAGGGCACTATCGCGTTAATGTAGAAAATAAACAAATTAAATACATAGGTACAGTACCTTGTGTTTCACTATATGGTTCATACTGAATTTGCCACATGCGGATTATCTACATATACTTACTTAACTTAAAAAAAACTCAAACTGCTTCATTTCCTTTAGATCTTACAGGACTCTTGGACACGTCAGATATTTCACCTACTGTTCGAATACGCCTCTTCTTGTCAAATCCTTTACCTACTCGCTCTTCGATCAATTATATCAATTGATCGAAGTACTCGCTTGTCTTCAAGAATTACCGATATGACGACGCTTGACATTGGTACCTCTACTACTTCTATACTTTGTATCAATTCAACGTCTGTTTTATTATGTTGTGTGACGGATTATCTAACAAACTTCATTTATCAAGTTAATTTAACAAAAAAATTAAATGAAATAAACTTAATTAAAAATATAGACAGTGTCACTTGGGTTCATCTCGGGATGAAGTAAGTATTCTAAAGATGCCTGATCTTCCTTCTTCTTTCTGATGTGATATCTGATGAAAGATCTGTTCAGGCATTTAAAAGTTATAGTGGAATGACTCTTGTTGCATTCCTTATTTTGGGCAGTCGTGATAAAATGCCTCAGTAGTGGGACAACTTGACGCCAATTTGTAGGCCCCCTATATAAATCCAAGTTATTTTGCGTACTAGCTAGAAAAAACCTTCAGACTGGGCACGCGAGCGCATTATCTGATGGAAACTAGTGGCTATGTTTATGTAGAAGATTGATTGATAACGATGCAATAATTGCCGATTAATTAGCACGGTTTCGAAGTTACCCAACTTGTTATCTTCAAGGATATTTCTTATCAACGTCCACCCTAAGTCGGAAATTGTAAATATAATTCATGCTTTGATTCCTTTTATTTTACTATTATTTATTCACGGCAACAAACAATTATACTCGGCTCTTACTGTAAACTAAAATTAAAACTTAAGTAGTCTTTGAATATTTAAATAATCTATTTTTGGGTTGAGAGTCCGTTTAGGAAATCCGTTTATAACTTTATTTTAAATTCTTGATTGTATGATGCAGGTAGTGAATCCGGTCAGCTATCGGGCAGATACCTGGTAGGTTCACCTTCTAAAAGAGAAAGTGTATTTCAGCGTGCGCGGCCCTGAACTGCTCTAGCTATGCCACATCCCTTTTATCCCCGTGGCAGTAGTATTCTCAAACTTCTTCTCGTTTTTCCTCCTTGGCTGATAGCGGTAAAGCGCAGCCTTACATGGACAGCTAAATCCCTTGACCGTCGACTCGCAGCAGGGTCGGGGCGGTGCAAAAAAGGCTTTGCCCTGAACCGCGATTCCCCCGGATGCCCAGCGTAGGAATTATGGTACTACCAACGAATAACAGCCCATAAGGTGCTTATTAGGGGACGCCTAAGTCCAGCAGTGGACTGGTCCAGTCCACATGCATTACAAAGTTCTTACTTGGACCAAAACTAGCATTGTTACTCAGACCCTGAAGTGTTATTTTACACTTATAAGTGTACCCACCTACAAGTTTGCAGTTTGTAGAATGGCTATGAAATATTCATACAGTCAAAAGATGGTCATGAGAGAACGATATTCCACAAATGTTGGTGTTGCTGGCATTAAATATTTAGCAGAGTGACAACTTTACACATTCGTGCAAAGACTGCTTGCTAAAAGCAGCCAACCTTTAAGGGCTCTTTAGATGAGACCGTACTTATACTTAACTTTGGCCGTGTTTTCATTTGGTGTGAAATTACTTCGAAAGTATTAATTGAACTTTGTTTAACACTTGGACAAGATGTTTCATTTGAATGAAAGGCGTGTAATTTGTAAATTGATGATTGACTCGAACTTTGTACCATGTTTTTTATACATAGAAAAAATCTCTGTCTCGATTCTGGTTAAAGCCTAATAGTTAACAATGCGAATTTTTCTATTCCAACATAGATATTCCGTTTAATTGGGTGAATCATGATTGCAGGCTGATGTGAATCATGTCGCAACACTCGCAACTAACCGAGACCAAGTTATAAAAGTGTGATCGTACGGGAACGAGGATGATGTAATACCATAAATGGGAACTGGTAGAGGGATAACAAACTAAACATGTGTTTCGTAAATATGTCGGCGGCACAGCCGGTAAAGTTTGGAACTATGAGTGTTTCAAGGTAATTTACCAAACCCGATGAATCTGGGTGAGGAATCCGACTGTATAGATATGAATCACTATCAGCTCTTTAGTTTACTTTAAAACTAGGTATTTTTCCCTATATTCACAAACAAATTATTTATTTTTTGCATAAAGTGTAAAATAAAGTACCTAATCTAAGTGTCGTGGAGGTACTTCGTAATATAGTACCTATGTAATATTGAAAAAGACACTACTTTCTCTAACAACTTTTGTATGCATATAATATATACGTTATAGATTTAGAGAAAAAATCTCTGGAATTATTTGTAATTTAATTACTTATTGTTTCAGCTGAGTCAAAATGTGAATTCTATTGGATTACCTTGTTTATTTTAATGACTGTAGGTCACTATAATAAACATAGTAAATCCAATAAAATAGGTAGGTAAGGTTACATAGCAAAACTAACCGCCACGCCGAACGATGTTCAATTCAAAGTGTTCAAACGCAGATCAAACTAATAAATGCTAAAACCTCTCTTGTCAAATGAATCTAATTTTTTTTCAAAATCAACCCACTTTGAACAAAGATTAGTCGACCCGTCTGTCGAATCATTAAATAAAATAAATAAATAAATAATGCTGGACAATCCACACAGCATCATCTAGCCCCAAAGTAAGCAGAGCTTGTGTTATGGGTACTAGATGACTGATAAACTTAATACAATATATAACATAGATAGATGTTTTTTATTATATATAGAAAATACCCAGAACACCCGGAACAAATATTTGCAGATCGTACAAACATTTGTCCCAAGGCGGGAATCGAACCCGCAACCTTCTGCGTCGCAGGCGGACCTTCGCCCGCCGCATTGATAATCAAGTCCAAGTTTCGTACAATGTGGTACACGTACGTATTACATTTATATGGTCCCAAATAAAGCCGAGCGAGATTAACCTAGGCTCTTCATAGTAAATTTCAACGAGGCATCTCGTTTTAAATTTACTTGCAGCGCCTAGTTAAGTTACGTTCTGGGTATTGACTATAAAGGCTACATTTACTATGTAAAGTATCCAGCGCAAAACCAGTTAGATGTAATAAATCGAGCTGAGGTACTGATTGCTCATTGAAGCGTTAAGCTTATGCGTTCATGTAGAGAATTTATAACTTGAGTATACCATTCCATCCATATTCTAGAAAGAGTGGAATAATTTAGCGTTAGTTGTTAGATACGGTAACGAACATTTCAATTCGATTCAAAAAGCGCTGGATTTCGTTATCAATGGATCCACCTCTCTCTTCCTCTTCCACAGCCTATATTATTATGGGCCTTATTGGTTTTTATCTCACGGGGGTAATGCCCATAATGCCCACGCTGGCATGCGGGTTGGGGATCGCAGTTCGGTGGTAGAATTATCGGTGATATATATCTTAGTCGCCTCTACACTAGCACTTAGAGGATGAGCGAAAAACTAGATGTACCTACTTATTTTATGGGCTGCAAGAACATTGACCCATTGAATATGGGGTCTTCACCCAAAACTGGGATTCCCCCTTTACTTCCAAACGTGGTGACTTGTAAGTACTTCGAAAAAGATACCTCTAATCTTAAACAGTATTAAATTAACAGACGTAGAACTACTATTAAACCAACCGCATCCAGCAGTGGGGGTAATTAAATTAACGCCAATTAGGGACCAATTGCGAGATTTCAGCTATAAATTTAGCCAGATGTTAAGCGGCATAGACAATGCGGCTCGCGCGCGGGTGTCAATACTGTTTATTTATAGTACCGATGATATTCAATAAAGTGAGGGATAATCTGTCCTTCATGGATAAGATGTTTGGGTGAATATGTTATTTAGAGACCGGTCTTAAATATCAATATGTATTTTAGGACCTTTACCCCGAATATTCAACGCAAATCCTTCGCAAAATTGAGCATGTCTTAATTCGCAACTTTTACAAATTTAATGATAACTAGAGTTTGAGTATTTGGGAGTTAATAAACAGACCTGCACCCTTTAAATAGGGAGTAGATAACATAGAAGGGAAAATAAGCTCTCTATCCGAAGAGAAATTACATTCTGTAGACCTCATTTTGGTTCAGATTGTCGCAGTAATTTTGTTATTACTGCTGATGTTTATGTCAATTCATGAGTGGTTATGTAGGTTTTCCAGGCACAGAAAGCCGGCGATGGATCCGAGAGCATCGTCCTACATGCACCATTAAACTTTAGTTCCACCTCACGCACCAGCATTCAGCGTTAATTGACTATTGAGTGATGAGCTGATAGACAATTAGCATTCTATTACTGGGTATTCTGATGAATTTATAGATTTTTCGAGAGCTTGTCAAATATCCTGCTTGTTTTTGTTGTCTTTTTTATTAATGTACAAATAAGGCCATTATGGCCATACTGCAGTAAATATGAAAAAACAACAAGAACAAGACGGGATTATACCGCATACTTACCCTCCTAGTCATAGTAAGATAGACAATGATAAAGTCTAACCAAACTACAATTGTTTCAGTATATAACAATATTTACACTTGTGAAACTTTTCACCTCAAGTAACCTCGGATGCGGACAAAGTTAAGACAAGCCCTAACAAGACACGTAACTTGGCTGAACCCATTCCGTTCTGCCCACCGATCTACATAAATGGTATTCGGTTGCACCCAGAAGTTGACGTCATACAATGCCATTATGCCAATACTTGCAAAGTTTGGACAGTTTCGAACGAGAGTTTTCTCATCACGATGTACCTTTAAGTTTAGAGCGAGTAGGTTACATAATGCAAAATTAATGAGACAAACAAGACTGTTGTGAAGGAAAATGAATGTGATGTTCGTCAATTTTACGTAAATTTTCGTCAATTTAACAACATTACTTAGGTACCACAGATTGATTGGAAGACAGTGGCTTGGTTCAATCTCAGAAAGGGGAAATGGTCAATCAAGTTTTTCTTTTATGGATATCTAGTTTACGTTTCAAAAACTACTCGACTGCGTGACCTTAATCTCAACAAAACCCATAGCGTTTTTATATCTTAGGTCCCAGTATACGTAATATAGTAGGTACGAAGCATGTCGAGTTGGGAACTCAGCAGGCACTCTCGACCCTCGAACGTGTTGCATAAATTATGTCCACAAAATGTTGCGAGGACTTTTACGGCTTCTGTACATTTGTCAAAGTTTCGTATGGTTAAAGTTGCCCAAGGAACAAGTTTGTGTGTATCGACTTTAAAGCACTAACATCCCACTTGGTTATGGCATTCAGCGCTTTAATTAGAGCCTTGCTAAAAGCTTTTACGTATTTCAAGATTAGGCTCGGGATATTCTTAAGGTTTTCACATCTTTGTTGTCACACGAACTGCTTTGACCCACTAAAGAACAAAAGCATATTAAACAGATAGGAATTCTGGTAGGAACAGATTGCCGGATTTGCGTGGGAGTTAAAGGATTAAATGAGCTTCCCAGAGAGGAGCTACCTACCATTACTTGTTAGATTTATGACTACAACATTAGTTATCTTTGAGGTATTTTAGAGGAACGGGCGTGCGTCAGATCCTATTTTATAACAAGCTGATAAAGTTTGATACCTTATGCTTCTCAAGAGTATTCTTAATTGGACCTTACTAAGCTGGTTGGTATAATGGCTAAGGACATCACCTGCCGGGAGCAGTTGCAAAAAGCACAGGTGCAATGGGTCTTGGAATTCCACCGGATGCCAAACACCTTATTCGCAATGACTTGTAGGGTTTTTGCCAATAATAGAAACGTATGGAATGGACGGGCTATACAATAATTATGAGTGAACTTATATATAAGCTTGTTATGCACCTGTCGTATCCAGGAGGCTAGTTATCAAGATCGGGATTAAAATGATGTTGATTGGGCACTGGAACCGCGGTGTAGGACTAAATTTAAAATGATGTCGATTTCTGTGACGCATTAAAACGGTCGCACAAATTCGTGTCTAGAACGAAAACAACTGTTCTCGTTCTAGACACGAATTTGTGCGTAGTCACTGAACAAGAAAGCTTTTAAGAAATATGATATTTACTCTTGAAAATGATATTAGTATGTTATTATTACTAAAGCAGTTATTATTACTAAGTCATTCATGTAATCGGCAATGCTGTTGTGAGACATGACGTCTAAATGAATAGGGAAATGCGATCTATTTCGTAGTGCGAACATTTGCGAAACTCTGCATAACCGCAGTACGGCAGCGCACTGCACCCCTGGACGTAATAAAATGTTTCACGTTCTGTTTTAGGAAATGTTATATGCCTCGTGTTTCTCTTAGATAAGTTAAATGTACTGACCAAAAACCTCTCTGTAAGCTGCATTCTGCCGTGGTAGGAATACTACTACATACTTTCAATGTTTTTTTTTTGTATTTTTGGTGTGAATGGAACGAAATCCGAATGTTCAGTTTTTTTTTTTTCAAAACTATGATAGGTTAAAAGCTACGCTTGCTCTCACAACGATGAAGCTTAGGTTGTAAGACTAAGTAACTGATTCACGTCTTTGAAGAGTTCGCAATATCGGCCGATATTCATACTACTTGACATAATCTATCAATGAGTAACATCTCAATACTTACGTAGACAATGTAGTATGATTATGATATGTTTGTTAGACATTGTTTATAGCTATGTCAATAAAACAGAGCGTAACGTGTGGCAGTTTGTTTACATACACTGGGTGATGTTTCTCCTCTGGAATTGTTTCGGAAGCATCGTATGGAAAACTTCTCCTGACGGGAATGGGGTACCTATTATCAAAGTCACTACCATAAGGGGACTATCATCCATTGAATACAGACAGTCAGTCTACTGAAGGTACAGTTTTCATGTTATTTGTAGACAATTGACTGTGTAATTGATGGTTACATTGCCATGATTATTTTCTCACACTCATTGTCAGCCATGAACTGTGATTGTTTTAGATTGAATGATTGTCTTGTCATGTCATATCAAAATGAGTGTAAAACGGATCTGTTGATAAAAGCTACGAAAATAGTCGGGTGAATACTCGTATCGCGCCTATCCCACAATTTGCATGATGTAGTCTTAAGCAGTCTTAAGTCCTCATTTAAGACTACTTTATTATCCACTGGGGCGTCATTCCATCAATTGAGATTTGACAAGTTTTACAAAAATGTCTACGATACAAATTAGGCAAGGCTTGGCTAGGTTTATCATACATAATAAAGGTAGAAAGTTTCACTTATTGAGTGGTAGGTATTATTAAACAATTCGTTTGTTAGTAATCTGCGTAAATATTACATGGATTTCTATTCAATAGCTGTAAATTTTTCTAGAAGTTACGCAGTTGAAAACGTATTTAATCTTAACAAGAAATTATTAGGGCGTACAACTTCGTATATTTCCCTGTTATGAGTTTCAACATTTTTTACATTTGATTGATTATATACGTCCTTTGACAAGATATCTCTAAGTAGGTGCACTTCAAATGTTGTCGGTTGCAAACCAACTGCAACTTGCTGTTTTTTTGAATTGAAACCATAAATATGAATGTTTGTAGGACTTGATTAATTTCCTACGTTGCAAATCCCCAGAAGAGTAAGAAATCCTCTAAGAAACTAGACATGTTATAGTCTGCTGGCTTAGAAAACAGTCATTCATTCAAATCATCAAAACATGACAAAGACGCCTAAGAAGAATAGCAGTCTCTCTGAATATCTTGATGAAAGAGTGTGTTACAAAAGGCGGACTGTTTCCAGCAAGTGTCATTTCCGAATGTCTACATTTTGTAAGGACCTACACGTAGCGTTAGGTAAGTACTACCAGAGAACAGGACGTCAGGACAGGGAATAGGCCTAGGGAGGAAGATATAGGGGTAGGTTGCGTTTTATAGTGTGATAATCAATATGTGAAACTTGGATTTCTCTAGAAAGTTAAAAACACTTTTTATAGTAAGAATGAGGTGACTGATTGATTATCAACGGTGCAACTAGCCTTGGCGGTCGGTCGCGGCCCAAGAACCGATACCTCCAACTCAAACCGTGGATGTCGTAAAAGGCGACTAAAGGAAAGAGCAGCAGCTTCCTTCTGTGAATTTTCAGCATTATTACTGCGATCACCGAGCCGCCTGCCAAGCGTTGGGTTTACGGAAAACCCTCTTGTTTAGAGAAAGCACGTTTAGCAGAAGACGTACGCTGATGAGGCAGGTAGAAGGTGAATGCTTCTCAACCATTTAGGTTTTTCCTTACATTTGATGTAAAGCAAAAACGTCTTTGAAGTGGATAAGAGGCTGTAAGGAAGAAAGAGACAAATGGACAATTTCCAGAGCGTTGTAGAAGAAAATGGGTACTGTTCTTCATTTAATTTATTCATTGACTTCTTTGTTATTGGCAACATGTGTTTGGTTCGCCATTTTTCTACCATTGTCCGGTTCATAGAAATTTCATAGTCAAAAGATATCGGACGTAAACTTATTTCAAATACACCAATTAAAATGTAATGTCCGATTGTCTTTTCGAAAAACACATGTATTGGCCTTCAAGGACGGGGTTCATGCTTCGCCCCCGTCTGGAGCCCAGACTACGCGTCCTTACGGAAGTCGCACTTAAAATCGTTCGACAGATATAAACCGGAAAACCTTGTCTATTGTAACCGTTAACGTATAACGAGCTTTCCACAGATCGTTTGCTTATTTCCGGGCATCCACTCTCGCGTACTTTTCGGTACTTAAGGTGGAACGTCACAAGCGAAATAAAAAAATCGTGTTTTTAGTATTTTCTGGGTTCTAGTAATTAAGCTAGCGGATAAGTAGTTTTGCGCCAATTGTAAACCATTCACTATATGTATGAACCCATGTAAAATACAAACTTCGAATGAATTGTCGTTTAAAATCTATCGATATTGTGTTTTTATTTAGCTCTGCTCCTGTTACGTTCCACCTTAAGTAGGCCCTTTTTACAGTCTGTTTTGTACTCAAGGTTGATTTTTGTGAGACGATTGACAAATGGATGGGGCCTTGGAAAAAGCCTTGATTAGTGGAAAATCATTCATGCAATATGTTTTTATTTGGCTGCCGATATAGGTAAATATATCGTAAAGGTATGTCACATTCACATGACATGTTTTCATTTGAAAATTTACCAGGGAAGCTGGGTTTCATACGACGCAACAGCATGAGATATTAATTGTGTGGAAAGGAAACATGATAATGAGTTTATTTGGTTGTTGTATCATTTCTAAATAATTGCAGACAGTTAGGAGCTTGATAAATAGTCTTTTACACATTAACCCTTAAAAAAATAACAACTGACTCCACATTACATGCGCAGAACTGTGAGATTGTTAAGCTCTATTAATCATGTGTCATGAATAGCTCAGTGGGTGTAAAATGCAGACCTTTGCAACCCTATTCAATGTCGCATTATTAACACAGCTTTACTCACCCTACGTGCGAGCAACCTATAGTTAACAATGGATGCTATTGACCTTTTAAGAAAACAGCTATTATACAAATTTGATACTTAACACATTAAGTAAAAATATTTGGGTTCTTTGGGGTCATTAAGATAGAAAATGTAAAATATGGAATAATCAATCAAAATCTATATATATGTATATCTATCACAATTTTGGATGCAGATATTGTTGCCCAAGCCTTTTGCACATTGTTATCTGTTCCTATTTGTTTTTCCTCATTTGTATTTTTGTTTGTGTGAACAATATTATAAGAAACATGAAAGGAAAAATATCAGAACAAACACTTTTTATCGCCCAGGATGCACATGCCTGTCTGTGGCTCTCACCCCTTCGGTTGCACCACGGAGACTGGGCAGTAAATGCATTAGGTCTCATCATCATAACAGCCAGACTGGTTTGAGTAATATTCCACAAACAAACATTACTAAATATTGTTATTTTATCTTTGTGAGAAATTATCTGAGTGACATCATGCAATCTTATCACCAGCTTATCACTTATCACAAGACAGTGCTTGCTATCTAATGGATGATGTTGACATGGAGCAATAGCTGTATGAAATTTAGGATGTTGTATGACCAATTTCATGCATTCGTTTTAGATGATCCCATCTTTTATCTGGTGACTTTTATTATTATAATGAAAGACTATCTGTTCTATAATTTATTTACACACAAAATATTCTGTTAATACATAATGCAACAAAACACTAGCTCATGAAGAGATAAACTCTTTTGTACCATAAAACAAGAAAGGTACATGTAGAGTAGCGTAATGTCTATATCTACCAGCCTCCCTGTTATGGACACTATAAAATCCCACAGCTTGCTTGAAAAGTTTCCAACACTGTAATTAATTTTAAATGTAGTTATCTAAGCTTTAGTTTGACTTACTCGCTGCAGTTCCAAAGAGTGATTGTAACATCTCAGCAACTTATCAACAAGAGGCTTCACTGCCCGCCACGCTCGATCCGTCGATATTCGAGACGGGTCCGCTATAGCTTCTCGTATCTCTTTCCCAGCGCCTTTGTAACATTGTATCTCCTCTAAAATCTGCTCAGAATCCAGCAGAACCCGCTGAACGTCCTCATAAACATTACGTTCGGTGTCCGTGGGTGCAGCGTGTTCGAAGTCCAGGAAAATGTCGTAGCGAGGCGAAGAACAGCAGTTCGACTCGTCACGGGACAAGAGACTCAGCAGTTTCCCCATTTTTGTGCAATAACAACGAAAACAAAGCGAGATAAGTCCAATTTTTCGAAATTCGTTACGAACACTGCATTGCCTGGTATATTCAAGCGATAAATCACTTTCTTTCAATCAACACTAATTAGTAATCTCACAGAATTGGGTATGATAAAAGTTATATTTACTTAGCTGACCATTACTTATTTAATAGCAAATGAATGAGAGAAAAATATTTTATTTGTCCGATTTTCTACAGTCGACCTCCACCCAACAATAGTGGTGAAGAACTATCATTCTGACATATAATTAGTGCTACCAACAACGTTGCTTGGTAAGTCCATTTTTCAACATGATGTCCTAGTTCTAGCCAAATGAAGTTTTCAGGGTTTATTCTTCGTGAAAGCCAGTAGTTTCTGAGATAGGTTGTAAAAATAAAATGAGAAATATATTTTTAGATCCATTGAAAGTTAAAATAAATAATAGATTTTGAAAAACTAAAAATACTATAGTCATTATCATATTTGGATTTTTATAAATCTAAGACTTTGATTGGTATAAGGGTAACACAGAAAAAAAAATCTATCTGCAAAATAATAAATGTGCAAATTGTTTACCACCTACTCAAGCAATTGAATTGGTGGCAAACAATGTACCTATTTGAAATTGTTGTTTCAATTATTAATAACACCCCAACCACCCCAAGATACACCCAAGATTCACTGATTTTCGAAATAAATTCTTCTTTTTATTTGTTTTTGTTATAAGAAAAATAGGGCTAGACAAACATAGGTAGCCATAACTCGGTAATTTGACAACAAAAAAAATTGAGTTTAATACCATTTAAGAAACAACATGAAGTAGGCATGTTTTTTAAGATATGGCCAACCCCGGTCTCCATACGCTTTTTTTATACCACAAGTGCTTAAACTTTATCATAAAAAAATCGAATACGAATATTTTTATTTTTAGGTATTTGAAAAAAACAAACAGTTGTTGCTAGGAATATTTTGTGATGCACCATAGCGAGACATCCACAGTAATTTCAAGAGAAAATCAATTCATTATTATTAATACATATTATAATATATAATTAAATAAATTACAACTACATTAAAACCACTGTGTTATTTTTTTTTTTGGCCTTGGTGCCGTCAAATAATTACTTAGGCTAACTAATTTTTTTATCGTATACTCTAGGTAACTAGCACAATTGTGGTCAAAATTGCGAGCTCTGTCTTTATGATTCATTAGTTGGCAGCCCCATTACTACGAGTTTGACGACTCTTGTTCACGACATGACATTGACACTGACAAAAGCACTGACTCACACATAATGATCGTCCGGGGCTATCCGGGGCGCCGCGCCGCCGCAGCATGTTGCTAATAAACTAGTACCTACTTAAACTTCATAAATCAACGACATCCGTTGTCGGTACCTACTGAACGTTATTTTTAGATTCCTTCTTCGTTCGTATTGTTCGTAATAGATTCAAATTATCGAGAAAAAATCTAGAAACTCCCTGATCCGCCCTGATCGAAGCAAAAAGTCATGTCGATTGTGTTTATTATGTGTAAATATGTGTAATATGGATTATTTAAATAAAAAAAATAAATGAATATAATACAAATACAATACCGTGATTGTGTCATTAACAAAAGTTGTCAAACCTACCACGAAACGGATTTCATGTGAATCTTTTGATTAGGGAGTCAGTAGGTATTGTAGATGGCGTTATACAGGGTGTTCGGCAGACCGTGTGCCATATGGTAACTCGGAGTACCTAGGTGGAACCAAGTGCAGTAGTTTAGCGGCGTTTTAAAAGAGTCTTTTGCCTATTTTTTGCACTTTTTTCCGAAATTTGAACTATTCCGAGCTGTAATTTTTCTTATACGAAATGACATGGTTTAATTTTTTTTATTACATTTTGTACATACTATTATAATCAATATATATGTGAGACCTAGTGTTGCGGACGGTAACCAGGATGACCTAGTTCGCCCTGGGAAAGTATCCCAACTTAAGTTCGACGTGCGTTCCTTTCTCCTTCCGAAGCTGGTAGACGCACGCCGCCACGCACCCCTGAATGCGTATGAAGCTATGACGACCTGCTCTTCCTTCCTATGGGGAAGGAAACCTCGACGTTGAAATGAAAGACAGGATCTTGAATATTCAGGTTTCGGCTGTTC
Organism: Eupithecia inturbata; assembly: GCA_963662085.1. Lineage (NCBI taxonomy): Eukaryota > Metazoa > Arthropoda > Insecta > Lepidoptera > Geometridae > Eupithecia > Eupithecia inturbata. The sequence continues at coordinate 10,178,797 of OY759191.1, forward strand.
CTAGGTTTCCCTACTACTACTTGCTGTCTTCCTATTGCTTCTTGCCTCTTCGGTGGCTTAGCTGCGACTTGCCTCTTCGGTGGCTGGACTGCAACTTGCCTCTTCGGTGGCTGGACTGCGACTGACGGCCGTACAAACTGCGCTCATATTTATATGGCCGTGTTTTACCGGCAAGACGCCTGCGTGCTTTTGACTCAAATTCACCTAATTTTTTCCTTGAGCCGAAACCTTTAAACCTTTATTTCTTGTAATTTACCCAAAGAACATTTACAAATCTAATCCTTATAAATAACAAAAACAAGCCTTATCAACATAAATTACAAAATCTAAACATATTCAACAAATAAAAAAGTTTCTAGAACTAAAACTTATAAAAAACTTGATTCGGAACATTTTCCTTATACTAATTTTACAATAACTCTAAAACTTATTAACAGATTTACACAATTCAAACGGAAAACCTTGTTCCAAGCCAAAACCCTTCAAATAACACTATTTTTGTTATGATTCATCAATAAACAAAAAAGTACTTAAACAAAACGATGTCTTAATATAACAAAAAACGAATCAGCCTTACATTAAGGTTTTGTCGCCGACATTCTCCCCCTCGTGCGTCGCACCATCCTCCAGAATCGGCGATCCTCCCGTCGTTAACAGCACCACTCTCGAGCTGGGTCTGCGCAGTACTCCTCCTCTGGTCTCGACGTCGACGATCCGAGTGCGCGCATCAGGTCCAGGATACACTTGCTGGATTCTGCCGCGTGGCCAAGTGCATCTCGGTAGTGTGTGGTCGACGATCAACACGATGTCTCCAACTTGTAGATCCGTGATGCTGGTCCTCTTCGAAGTCTTCCTCGGCAGTAGAGTAGGCAGGTATTCTCGCAGCCATCGTTGCCAGAAGTGGTCGGCAAGCCGCTGCGTGGCCTTCCAGGTGTGTCTGCCCACGAGCTCGTGATCTTCGAAGCTGCCGATTCTCGCAGCACCGCTGGATCGCCCGAGGAGGAAGTGGTTTGGAGTGAGCGCTTCCTCCTCAAGGCTCTCGGAGAGGTGAGTTAGAGGCAGAGAGTTGACCATGTGCTCGGCCTCTAGCAGGAGGGTGTGGAGTACTTCCTCTCGTGGATACTTCTCGTAGAGTGTGGCGCTTAGTGCGGTTTTGATGGATCGCACCAGACGCTCCCATGCACCGCCCATGTTTGGTGCACCAGGTGGGATGAACTTCCATTGCACGCCGATCTTCTCCGCTTCTGAGATGAGGTCTTCTTTCTTCATGTTGTCCATTGCTTCCCTCAGTTCCTTGTTCGCGCCGACGAAGTTGGTCCCGTTGTCCGTGTAGATTTTCTTCGGCATTCCTCTTCTTGCAGCGAATCTTCGTAGCGCCATGATCATGCTGTCCGTAGAGAGTGAAGGAACAAGCTCAATGTGTACAGCTCGAGTTGTTAAGCATGTAAACAGAGAGCCCCATCTTTTCTCGTGACGTCTTGCTACGGTGATTGTCATCGGGCCGAAGTAATCTATGCCGGTGCACGTGAAGGGTGGATTACTGTGCATCAACCTCTCAGCTGGTAAGTTGTCCGTCGGTAGCTCTTGAGGTCTCGCCTTTCTTGTCTTGCACCATTGACATTGATGTTGAATTGTCTTGATCGCCGACCTCAGTCCCAGCACCCAGAAGCATTGCCTTATCTCGTTCATGACCGTTGCGTGATTCCCATGGTTGAAGCGGCGGTGGATCTCTTCTATGATGAGTCGCGTTGCCTTGTCCTTGCTGTCAAGCACGATAGGTCGTTTGTAGTCCCTGGTCACGCCTTGTATCGCGTCGATTCTTCCTTTCATCCGCAGAAGTCCATCTTCCAGCACCACGTCGAGCCTCTTCAACTTGCTGCTGCCCTCCATTTGTTTTCCTTGCTGAAGACATCTGATATCTTCTCTGAAGCTTCTTTCTTGACTCTTCTTTAGTAGTAGAGTTTCAGCTTGCTCTAGTAGGTCTGCTTCCAGCGGTATGTAGTTAACCGCTTTCCTTGAAGATGATTGTCTCCGAGTGATGGACTTCTTTGGTTTCCTTGTAGTCTTCTTCCAGTCGGGGTCTGCTTGACTGACGTTGACCTTCTCCTTTCTTCTGCAGAGTTTGATGAACTGCAGTACTCTTGCTGTGGCTCGCCATAACCTCTTCCATGATGAAAACCTCTCAGGATCTGGAGATGGATGGGTGAAGCTCGCTGCCGCTGTAACGTCCGTCGCCTTCTCCTCGCCAGTGGTCTCATGTAGACACGTGTTGAGGAAGTGCACTGGCCTTGCACCTCCGACGTCAGTTCCGTCGAGCACCCATCCAAGTCCCGTTCTAGAAGCGACCGGTTCGCCTGGCTTGCCTCTTCTTATCTCTTGAGTCACGATCAGCTCCCAGTTGTCTTGCCCGATGAGCAGCTGTGGTGACTCTCCTTCGTATTGTAGAGCCTCGGCGATCTTCTTTAGATGTGGATATTCTTGTATCTTCTTCTTGTCCAGAAACTGTGGCGTAAGCTTCAAGTCGTCGATCGTCCGGACTCTCTTCAAGGTCTTCCGATGTCCTTGATGAACCCCCTTCAGTATGAGGTTCAGCACCTGTGAGTCCTTTTTCTTGATAAGCTTGCCTCCTACTGTTTCGATGACCAATTCTTCTTTGTTCCCTTGAGCGCCGATCTCTTCTGCCACCTTCTTGTCCAGAAGTGATACCGTTGACCCTTCGTCCATGAGTGCCAATATCTTCTTGGATGTCTTTGACCCGAAGACTTCTACTGGAACAATCTTCAGGTACGCCCTTGCGTTGTTGACCGAGTTCACTGTCCCAGTGACGCTTGATGCCTCTGGTGATGCTTTAGTTTTCTCCCCCTCGGTCCTATCTTCCGTCTCGACGTGCAGCAGATGATGATGCCACCTCTTGCACGACGGCTTCCTGCAGCTCTCTTTCCTATGCCTTCCTTGAAGGCACTTGAAGCAGACGCGACTCCTCTTGACGGCTGCCCAGCGGTCTCGAACTGACGCCTCCAGGAACTTCTGGCATTCCACGAGGAAGTGTTCCCCTTCACAGATGGGACAAGTCTTCTCCGTCTTCCTCGGGTCCGTTTTCCTGAAGTCCTTTTCTTTGGTTGAGTGCGCCGCTTGTCTGGTTTTCCTGAAGCCACCGCCTTTGTCCTCTGATGTCGCGAAGGCCCCGCACTTATCTGCTTCTGCGTTCAGGAACCTAGAAACAAGCGTTAGATCCGAGAACTCGCCTTCTTCTGATGCTGCAGTGAAGTCATACCAACGGAACTTGAGAACTGTCGGCATTTTTTCCACGATTTGCTTCACTATCTCCGGTGAATGCAGGTACTGAGGCTTCTTCAGTCCTTTGATTGCTGCTACGCTGTTGCTGATCTGGCTTGTGAAGATGCAGATGTCCCTCGGGTTCTCCGTGATCTTCGGCAACGCCCTGACCTTGTCCAGTTCAGCCAGTACCAGCGCATCAGGTCTTCCAAATCTTCTTCTAAGGGCTTCCATAACTTCCATCGGAGAAGCTTCGGAGTACAGCAAACTCTTGATAGCTTCTCTTGCGTTGCCCTTCAGTGCTCGTCTCAATCGAGCCATGTTCTGGACATCGTTGAACATTGGTGCTGTATCGGCGTAGACGACCTTGCGAATGCCAACCACTCGCTGCTGTCACCGTCGAAGTAGGGTAGCTCGTGAATGTAGTTCGGCTGCGATGCTGGACCTCTTCCTCCGGTGAAGGCTTCCTTCAAGGCTGTTGCCAGCGCTTGAATCTCGATCGTGGCCCCTCTTGTTGAGTGGTTTTCTTCAGGCTTCACCTTCTGGGGCTCTTCTGGGGGTTTCCGACTTTGTTGCGCTGCCCCATTCTTGTCGTCTTCCAATACGGATGTCTGAATCCAGTTCTGCACCTGTGCTGCTCTGTCCTCTTGTTCCACCTGGTCTTCATCCACGGAATCTTCATCCTCATATTGTGCCAACTCCAATCTGACGCGAGCCAGCTTCGTCGCAGCCTGGGCTTGCTTCAGCTCCCGGCGCGCTAATTCTTCTCTGGCTTCCAGCTCACGTCGTCTGGCTGAAGAACTCGTGGTTTTTGTAGACCGCGCTTGACGACCGACCCCCGTCGGCTTCAGGGTTGTGGCTGATCCACCTTCCTGTGCCGGGGCCTGCTCTGGGGTCTTCTTGGCCGTCTTCTGTGCTGCTTCTGTTTTCTGTCCCTTCCCGGACGCAGCCGTGGTTGCAGTAGCCACCGTAGTAGAGGTTTCTTGAGTGGTCGTTGTACTCGAAGAGTCTGAGGTAGTTCCCATGGTTCCCGAAGAGTCCGAATTAGTTCCCATGGTTCCCGAAGATCCCGAGGTAGTTCCCATGGTTCCCGAAGATCCCGTCCCTGACGCAGACGTGACCCCTTCTGACCCTGACGTTCCTTCTGTCTCGTCCCTTCCCAAGGGACGGGACACAGGGCGTGAGGGGGCATCCTTCTGTGACCTGGTGACCGGCATCTTGAGTCTTCTTTCCTTCCGGGTTCTTCCTCTGGAATCTTCTAGCTTCTTCTAGCAGGGATCCGGCTCGAAGGACCAACTGTTGCGGACGGTAACCAGGATGACCTAGTTCGCCCTGGGAAAGTATCCCAACTTAAGTTCGACGTGCGTTCCTTTCTCCTTCCGAAGCTGGTAGACGCACGCCGCCACGCACCCCTGAATGCGTATGAAGCTATGACGACCTGCTCTTCCTTCCTATGGGGAAGGAAACCTCGACGTTGAAATGAAAGACAGGATCTTGAATATTCAGGTTTCGACTGTTCCTAGGTTTCCCTACTACTACTTGCTGTCTTCCTATTGCTTCTTGCCTCTTCGGTGGCTTAGCTGCGACTTGCCTCTTCGGTGGCTGGACTGCAACTTGCCTCTTCGGTGGCTGGACTGCGACTGACGGCCGTACAAACTGCGCTCATATTTATATGGCCGTGTTTTACCGGCAAGACGCCTGCGTGCTTTTGACTCAAATTCACCTAATTTTTTCCTTGAGCCGAAACCTTTAAACCTTTATTTCTTGTAATTTACCCAAAGAACATTTACAAATCTAAGCCTTATAAATAACAAAAACAAGCTTTATCAACATAAATTACAAAATCTAAACATATTCAACAAATAAAAAAGTTTCTAGAACTAAAACTTATAAAAAACTTGATTCGGAACATTTTCCTTATACTAATTTTACAATAACTCTAAAACTTATTAACAGATTTACACAATTCAAACGGAAAACCTTGTTCCAAGCCAAAACCCTTCAAATAACACTATTTTTGTTATGATTCATCAATAAACAAAAAAGTACTTAAACAAAACGATGTCTTAATATACAAAAAACGAATCAGCCTTACATTAAGTTTTGGTCGCCGACACCTAGGTAAATAAATTGGTAGTTCCCATCTGATGCCGGTATTGGCATGCAAAGTGTTGAAATGTGACATGAGAGTTCAACTTTAGATTTAATAAAAAAAGGCTGAGTGTGTCAGTGATCTTCGAATTCACTGGAAACTTCTCCAGGGCATGGCCATTACAACGGTGTGCCACATGTGTCCAAAATACATAAAGTACATAAAAAAATTAAATAAAAATAAAATTCGTTTATTTCGGACAATTTGAAATCCATAGGGTCTTAGCAGCACGTATAAAGAAAATAAAAATAAAAAGTAGAATTAACCTAGTTGTTAGTATTAAGTATTAAAATATAATTATATCCTCTCTAGATTGCATTCCGGATAAGACTTACCCAGAATGACGAGGAACATCTATCACATAACAAAATAACTTTTTATCCTGATCGTGTTGTAAGCATGTTTAGTTTGGTAGAGCTTGTGCCAAAGGGTAAGTGGGGGTTGGTAAAACCAATTGCAATAGTATGGTGGTCTTTTAAACTCTCAAAAGCATCACTTTTTTGTATGGGATTTTTTTAACCCTCATGTACCTAAAAATGTTGTACCTGTAAATATTGTACATGCACCTGTAAATAACACCACCAGATAATTCAAATGTCGGAAATTATCGAAAAAGTTATGAAGTTGAGGGTTAAATAAGCCACCGTACTAAAAAATTATTAAAACCAAGTGATGCTGTTGAGGGCTAAAAAGGCTAAAATACACTTGCCACATACATATACCTAATATAATATTGCACTTGGTTTAACCTATCCCTATTTACCCTTTGGCGCAAGTTCTACTTGAGGCTTACGGACAAACCGATTAACGGTTTAGGTTAGCTGTAGATTAATTATGTTAACAATGTTTAATATAAATAAATAAAGAAATTAAAAAAATAAAACATACTGAACTAAACATGCTTAGTAGAAACGACACGAGTAGGATACAAAAGTTAGTGATTTTCAGAGTATTCAAAATAACAGATTTTTTAATAAACGCTTATTTTGTTATGTATTTATTGTATTTTTGGCAAATGTGGCATATCGTTGGAACGCCTATAGACTAGAGAAGTTTTCGGTGAACTGGAAGATCAGAGACACACATAATTTTTTTTTAATCCTAAGTTGTACGCTACTTTAATTTTCACTTTACAACACTTTGCATGCCCATAGCTGCTTTATTTACAAAATTCTCACATTAATATTAATTTTAATAGTATGTGCTGTTATGTAATAAAAAAATAGTAAGGCACGCTATTTCGTACAAATGAAATAATTCAAATTTCAAAAGAACTTGGAAAATCTTTAAAAATTCTTAATAATAGCCGAAGAGGATTTTCAGGTTTAAAAAGGCCGACAAGCTATTGCACTGGGTTTCACCTACCGCCAGTTACCACGACATAGCACACGCCCTGCCGAACATCCTGTATTCATGGTTGTGGAAGTTTTATGGTTGTTCGTTTCGTGGCCGAAGATTACATTTTTTTAAATGTATTATGAATTTATGAATATCAGTTATCTAGTACCTACCCATTATACCCGTAACAAAGGTCTAGATGGGGCTAGATGCTATGAGGTGTGGAGTGTCTAGCATTACCAATATATAATGCCTGTAATGCAAAAAAAGACCAAACATGTTTAGGCATTATTTTTATTTACTTACAATATATTATGTGTATAACATCGACACATTGCCATTACACGTAGTACATACGAATAATTAAAAATAATAAAATTTCATAGTTTCATATTTACAAAATTCATTTCCGTGTACGCACAACCTACCGCTTTCCTACATCGTCATAAGTAGGTAAGAAAGTTTATCTTATTTTATATTTTAGGTTGGGAAGGTGATGCATAATCTCTGGTCTGACATTTTTCTAATTTCATAACCAGTTGAAAAAAGAGCTTTTTTTTATAGTTACATTCAAATTTTATAGGATAATGTAGTAACTGGTCTAACACTGCCCGGAAAGTGGCTTATACCTTTCCAAACATGAGACAGAAAGTACGACAGTACAACCAGGAAAACCTCTATTGATTTCCATATTTCCTAACGCGCTGTGCGGGAAAGAAAATGTTACTTTTTAAATTTTGTGAAATTTCAGCGGGTTGCTATGGTAACTTTAATTAGAGAAATTCATTGACAAGAAAAAGTTTTAACTCCAAGTCCGCCAAATGAAAACAGACATCCACTTTCTTTTACAGAACCCTCGGCTGCGCCTCTGGTCTCAAATGACACCCTCGCCTCGTTTCGAAGATATATCACTTCCTCATCTTGATGTTCAATAAAATTTAATATTTTTTACTTGTCTACCCTCCCCGAAGCTATTATGTGAGCAAATATGTAGATTATAAGGAATTAGTGCTATTTTAGAAGAAAATGATATTTTGCAAGAGAATATGCATGCAAGCCCTTGTTTATGTTATATAAAACACAAATCTACGGATCAATAGACAAATGGACAGAGCAAGACAAATGCCAAAAATTAAATTAACAACAATATGAAGACCTTAAAAACTTATTCAAAATCGATCGTATTTTAAGATCAGTCTAACATTCGTTAAAAATTTATACAACTTTTCTAACATTCAATATTCATTAAGGCTATGGCCAAATAATCAGGCCTTATTTATCCAGGAACTTAAAAGTACTCATAAGTAGGTACAACTATAATATTTAATAATAAACAGCACTCTTCAATACAATACATTTCATTCCGATTGTGCTCTGATCATTCTGTACGAAATATTAAAACTCAGGTAGGTATCCCTAGGCCTTTTCTGTTCCAGGTCTTACTTACATAGAATCGTAGCGTTGATAGATGGAGACCCAACAATAAACTATACAAGTAACATTTATCTACACTTATCTACGATTGCTACTAGTCTTAGTGTAATTTGGTGTAAAGTTCCGTCTTATTTATACTTAGTAAGTCGTTTGATAGAGTTAGGTAGCTACTTAACTTACCAACATTATGTGTTTGAAAAGATTAATGTGCTTATACACGTCGGTACAACTCTTATCTATCTGATTATAAAGTCTTTTAGAAACGCAATCTTAAATCTTACCATTGGTTTGATATTTTAAATGCACCGGTAAGTATCTTTTCTATTTTTAAAGCAAATTTTTGAAAAGTATTTTAGTTTTGGTAATATTTGTCAACGAAGAATATTGTTCCATAAAAATGCGTACAAATGCTGGTCGTTACGGTTGTCTATCGAAAGTATTTCAGTGCGGAGACTAGTAAAAACTTCTCGATAAATAAGTCTGAGTCTAGCGCGGCGATGTGCGCCGCCCGGCCGACGAGCGCGCTGGCTGTGTGCGGTAGAGCATGCTGTACGTCATAACGAACCACAGAGACCGTGGAGGCTCGCGCTGCAAGTGGTGATACCATGTTGTGCACCTAAAATTAAAAAGAAAACGAACATTAGTGTACCTACTGATGTAGGTACTACTAAGGCAATCCCAATGGTTTGCTATAGCAAACCAATTTGTTACCAATTTGCTCTACATATGTATATGTAGAGCAAATTGGTAACCTTGAATAACTTTAAATAATCTTTCATAATATATTCAAGTGCTATAAAAGAACCTTATTCCAAGAATATTTTTTTCGCAAACGTTCACAACACAGGGCTTTACAATACACCCTCTACATTAATCTGCGCCTATGACTTTATTACGTATTGTGACCAAATAATTATTTTCTTACAACCATTCATCAAAAGGTTAACTCACCATCTCCCTATACGCCTGCCCCAGAAGCGACGTATCCTTAGCCGCCGCCTTACACAGCTCCAGCCTAGCAGAGTGCAGCGGAACGTATCTGTCCTGCCCCGATCCGCAGAGGAGTATGTGTTTGAACTGGTGCAATTGGCTCCTCTCGCTGAGGCGATAGAGGAAGGACCGGCGAGGGTCTGACGCGTCGCGGAGGGAAAGCTGGAGGAGTGAGCCAGACTTTTTCCATTTTTGCATGAACCACATCCCTGAAAAGATAGCCGGTAAGTTTATTAAAACCTAAGTTTGTCATTAGGTACATCGCCGTTTCTTTATTTTTCTGGCGAAGTTGTAATAGTTGGACTTCATCTTCAGTCTATGCTGTCTGCTGTTAATGCTATAGACACCTACACAATGTAGCAAAGTGTAACCGAATCAGATTTTTTAGACTTGAAAGATCTCAGTAACTGACGGACTGACAAAAGGGGAGAGAGGCTATTTCCCTGCAATAGGCCAGTCTTTTACATCATTTATTTATTTAATACGGATTGCCATCAGCTAAACTAATTATCATCATCAGACTTCTCCTCCCACTGCTGGGCCTGTCTTCATTATAATGCTATTCGCTTCGGTTGTGCGTTTATCCGTACAACGTGTTACCTTGTCTTTCTGTCATCAGGCAATAAGTGTAAGCTGCCATGCGTGGTGATTATAGCATAACTTCTCTTGTTTGGGGAAGGTATGTTCACCAGTGGACGTACGAGTAATGTATGCTGATGAGGAAGTGTAACCTACCAGCATTAACCAGTCCACTGGAGTTATACAGGGTGCCGAGATGGGGTCCACTGAGAGACAGAAACGTGTGCAACTTCCCCAAGAAAGGCTTCATCTGCGGCCGCGCCAGGGCCGACCTGATTATGATGGTACCGAGGGAGTGGCCCACGAAGCTGATACGGGCGGGCTCACTCGAGCTCTGGATGTGGGTTACAATCTCTTGTACTAATCTGGATGGAGATAAAAAGTTGATTGAAATAAAGGCAGCGCCATCATCTATTTTATTAAAAATAACAGAAAAAAACTTTTCAATATTTCATGAGTGAATGCTGCATGAATAGAATTACCGTTTGGTCACGTGCACGTAGGTAAGTATTTTATAGCTGAGAAGTGCTTCAGACTTCAGCCAGACATAGTCCTTTGGTAATTAACTTGGACGTCCGATGTGGCGCGGCGGGCGAAAGTCCACCTGCGACGCAGAAGGTTGCGGGTTCGATTCCCGCCTTGAGACAAATGTTTGTACAATCTGCAAATAATTTGTTCCGGGTGTTCTGGGTATTTTCTATGTATAATAAAAAAATATATATTTATGTAATGTATTGTATAAGTTTATCAGTCATCTAGTACCCATAACACAAGCTCTGCTTAGCTTGGGGCTAGATGATGCTGTGTGAATTACCCCGCATTATTTATTAATTTAATGCGAAAATGAAAAAGCTTTTTGATTTTATCATATCCTAGAACCTGCAGTCATAGTATGGATTTTGCATAATTAATAGTTTTCAATTTCAATAGTTTTCGTAAAACTAATACCTATAAGTTTTCGTTTCCTTCCATAAATTTAGCGGGTTCAGCGCGCCTACCAGATAGAGAGGAACCTACTAGTCGTAGTTTGACAGCGTTATAATAGTTTCTCAATATAACCTGAGTTGCAGACTGAATGCTAAGCTGACTTAGCTTGTATAGCTCGACGCAGCCTTTCCAGCTTTTCTGCAGACTGCCAGCTATGCAAACTATGTACGCAAGTATAAAAAAAACTGCGGCAAATATGCGTGCTAAGCTATAGCATAGCTTTTGATCTGCAACCTGCATAATAGTCTCTCACAAGCAAGAAATAGTACCTACCTAAACTGTCACGTTCTCATTTTTTTTCCATTTTGCTATTTTCCAAAACCTTTGACTCCCTGTAGAGTTGGTAGAGCTCTAAAGGGGAAAGATTCTAACACTTTGAACACATGGCAGGTGTTCAACACTCATCTCTACTGTACCTACCTATTACCATTATCTCACCTGTCAGTCATAATATCGAAGTCCGAGAAGGTGTCTCCCTGGTTCCTCTCCGACATGAGGAAGTCCAGCCTCGCACCTGGCAGGCCTAGCTCCAGATACGTCTTCACGAGGCGGAGGTCTGCCGCGTTGCCGTCCAACCCGTGCACGCAGATTATTAGGTGCATTCCTGGAATTAAAACAAAAGGCTTAGACGTGGAAAATTAAAAACGCATGTAACTTAAAATACCTACATACTGGAGATACCTATTATGAGTCAAGTTATTGCAAAGGGAGTACATTCCACTTGATTTCTTGGCAGTAGCTTGATTGCGTTCTTTCAGATATTCTCTGATTTATTTTTTTTATTCTCTGGCCGTCGTGGCGCAGGACCTCCGCTCCAGTAATATGGGTCACTGGATGATGATGCTGAAACCGGTATCATCGCTGGTGGCTCAATGAGCTGTCTAGGCCGTCCACCTTGCTGGGTTAAGGGTTTATTTAATTAATTTGATTGAGCTTAATTATATTTTATTTTATTTAAATTTGAAATTAGTAATTCTGTAATTAATCTATGGATTTCTGGTCTAAAATAAATGTTTTTTATTTATTAAAGTCAGTACAGAATTAGTCAAAATAAAAATAATGACACCTTACTTAGTATCATCTAATCCAAAGCAGGAGCCACAGGAATCTAAAATTCAACTTATGAACTCTTTTGAATATGCGTCTGACTCAGGGGCAGACCGTGAAATTGTAGGGCTCTGGGCTAATACTACTTGAGGGCCTAGAAGTCGCGGTCGTAGCCACAGACTTCGGGGGGAAGTCAATCCTCCGCTTTTGGTGACCAATTGGGTGATGATTTTAGGGACCTCGTGGGGTTTGAAGAAGTCTTTAGTCAAGATTAGGACACCAAGACATCATCGAATTTTTTTGTATTTTTGTCGGGGCTTAAAGACTCATTGGGGGAGTAGTCAAGCCCAGGACTGGACGCACCGGCAAACAGAAAAGAATAGTATCCTTTTTTGTTATTTTTGACTTTTGATTGATTTTTTATCATTATTATTTATTATATTGTTTTAGAGACTTCTTGGTGGAAACGTCGAGCTCTGGAGTTACCCACAAGAGACAATCTGAAAATCCATCCTTAGCGAAATTCCTTAGTAGAAAAATATGATGCTTATCAAAAGCAAATTAACAATCGCAAATTAGATACGCGCACTTAATGCTAAAAGTTTTGTGAACTATTTTGTTTAAACGTGCATTTGCTTTTTAGTTTTCACATTTCACCTATAGGTACTTATAACGGCGAGCAATGTGAGTGTTTTGCCTTTTTTGCTAAGGTTTTTAAAGAAATAAAGTAAGTATTTAAATAACGGCGAGCGCAGCGATCGTGAATCAGAATCGTTAAAAATTTTCCATGATGTAAATTATGAAATGGGGAAACTTATTTAATAATGGCTTGAGTCCCCCGTTATAGGCACAAGAAAATACAACTAAAACCAATTGATCTCAGGGCCGCAAAAGACCCTAAATTCACCAATTAGCCATTCTGTCTTAAATGGGGGATAGGGGCCCCTTATATCCACGGGGCCTGACTGCAGCCCAATTAGCCCATAGGTAGATCCAGTCCTGGTCTGACTCGGCGCGTAAGTGTGAGTGCGCGAGTTTATATAAGATTCATGCAACGAATTCAATTGATTATAATTTAGGTATTTTATTCGGCCCCTAATCGCATTCAACTATGACTTTTGACAATATACATATGTATAAGTACCTTCAGGATTAAACATGCGATACTCGTCACTGATGTGGAAGTAAGGCAGAGGATTCTCCACAGGTGGAAAGTCAGAGTAGATAGCGCCAGGGTACTTTACACTCTGACGAAACTCCTCGCGACACTTCACGAAGAGACGCTCCGACTCAGCGAGCCCGAAGATGCTGACGAGGTTGCTTTCTCGTTCTGGAAGAAAGAAATGTACGTATTTATATGTTTTTGTAAATTTTTCACGGAACACCATCAGATATTCTGTACCGGTAGACCAACCAGTGTGGCGCAACTGTCTTTTGTTATTCGTTTATTGCTCTGATAGCTGTGTGAAGTCGTCAGATCCAGCCAGCCAACTTGAAAAACCCGAGCAATAATTATAACTTTGTTGACACGAGAAGCAAATGTATATTTATGCCAACGATCCTTAGTGCTACGTCGCCCTTGCTACGTACAACTTACAAAGGTACACGTAGCGTAGGTGAAATATCTCGTTAAGGTATAAAAACGTATTTGTAAAAAAATAGATGCTGCCCGCGGATTCGTACTCTCTTTTTCGGGATAGCCTATATCCGTCCCCAGGATACCATTTACCTCCCTGCCAAATTTCATTAAGATCCGTTCAGCCGTTTGGGCGTGAAAAGGTAACAGACAGACATAGTTACTTTCGAATTTATAATATTAGTATGGATATGAATAATAAGTAATAATCAATCGCATAGAAAGTAAAAGTAAACCGGTAAATATGGAAGTAAAACTCCTGCATTTATAATTTATCATCATCATCATCAACCTATATTAGTCAACTGCTGGACATAGGCCTCCCCTAATGAGCACCATAGCGTCCCGTAATCAGCTTGCCGCATCCAGCATCTGCCTGCAGTCGTTCGCAGGTCGTCGTCCCACCTGGCTGGAGGGCGTCCTACACTACGTTTGCCTAGTCGCGGTCTCCACTCAAGCACACGTTTACCCCAGCGGTACTCGGTTCTTCGCGAGATATGGCCGGCCCACTGCAATGCCACTTCAGCTTGCTAATTCTTTGAGCTATGTCGATAACTTTGGTTCTCTGTCGGATGTATTCGTTACGAATCCTATCCTTTAGAGCATTTATAATTGGTGCATCGTAACTGGATCAATGGACCAACAATTAATATTTACAAAAGATTTGACATAATTAGAAGAGTGCGATACGATGGGATGGTGCATTTAAGAGTTTGCAAAACGGCACGGTACTTAATAAAATAACTATAGCACTACGTACCCATGGTGATAATTATATTTGATCCCGTGTAGGCCAATTTAGGTCGATAAATGTAGAAGATGGGATTTCTACAAAAACTAAGTATTTACCTTTGCCATTGTAATTTTCATTCCTATTGGCGAGTTCTCCCGTGCTCTGGCTTTTATTGAGCGTGTTGGTGGCAGTGTTAGAGCCCGAGCTGGACAGACGAGGTCGCTGCTTGCGGCGCTCCATGATCCCTAAGCCAAGCAATGACAGTGTTAGTAGCGAAGCATTGATACCTGCTAAAGGTGGACAGAGACTGGAGTCCGGGACTTTGATTTCAGAGAGCCTGCCTCATGTCTGTTTCAACAAAACGGTCTTCTGGCTCAGTCTCCGGTCTCCGTCGCGGCGCGAACTGCCACCTCGATATTCATGAGATCAGCTAATTTTACATCGTGAGTTGCAGTTGCAGCGGTTGACAAATTGTTCCAGTAAAAGCTGGTGTTAAACTACAATCTAAACTTGAATAATCTACAGTCCAAGTTTAATTTGACCACCGAATCACCAGTATTTATGCTTTTGACTTGATTGTGAAATTAAAAAAAGACATTGCAAACACATGAATTTATGCATGCCCTGTTTTTATGCGTGATTAACTTTTTTTCTCGTAAGACGAATGTAAAGCATAGTAATTGTTAGTAAGTCGTATTTACCTTCACAGACGTGATACAGTGGGTTATCAAGTTGCAGAGTCGAAAGCGGCTGCTTTCTCGGTGTTTTTGAGGGCGTTGACGCTTTGCTGCTGCTCTGCCTGCTTAACTTTGGAGACTTCGATGGTGGATCCTGAAATAAGTCAAATTATTTGTAATGATGGGTATGAGATTTTTGGGATACAGTAAAACTTTTAATTTAAACAGTATTACAGCTGTAATTTTAAATACCTAGGTGCTTTTTTGTCTTACCTTGAACTGGTCCGGAGGTGGAGGTGCATCTCTAAACTGCTGTGGCGGCGGCAAATGCTCATAATCATTGTCTCCTACAAAATGAGCCAAGTCTACTTCAGACCTGGCCTTGCTTTGACGCTTCCCCCCTAGTCCAGGTCCAGGAACGTGACTCTTGCAAGGTCTCCCGTTGCTGTCTACCGCAAGGTTCAATATCTCAGCAGCGATCAATTTCTCTGTGTATTGTATTCGGTCCTTCAATTTGCTCTTAACCATGGAACCGCTGTTAGTAGCAGGCTGAGGTTGTGGTTTTGGAGCGATTTCTTTTCGAATGTAAGGATGTAGGTTATCACTAATCGTCTGGGATTTCTTTACAGTCCCTTCACTCGATTTAGAGCTTGTACTGTAAGTTTTACCCTGAACTGCGCTGAACGAATTATGTCTTTGATTTATTTTCGGCTGGTTGTTTGTATCAGACTTTTGCTGGAAGCAACTGGCAGTACAAGTGTCAGAATTGCAGCCAGCATCCACGCCATTGCTGTGCATCAACTTGTTATATTCACACTGACTGTCTGTGCAAATCGAGTCGCTGCATATCGTACACTCTTCACACACCTCCTTATCACAGCATTCTATTTTCTCGTTAGAGTTATTCTGAGCTACTTTCACGGCTAATTTTAGAAGCCGCTCTCTCAGCTGCTCGCCGTTTAGTACGGTTCTTTTGAAATCGTTAATCGTCTCACCTTCGGTTTTTCGAATTTCTCTAGGGATTTCGTAATCTTGGTTTTTGATTTTATTTGAGAATTTGGACATCGCTGAACTCGTAGGAGTAAAATTGTGGTTTAATTGACTGCTGGCGTTGTCCGGGGAGGAAGGGCCCGAACTGCGGCCGCTTGACACCCAACCACTCTGCTCGCTCAGGCTCGACGTCGAACTACTTCTGTTGCTTTTATCATCTTTATTTGAGAAATTCTCCGGTGGCAGTATTTTGAAATCTTTGTCAGCTATATCGAGAGGCGGTGACTCGAAAGCTGGCGGTGGTGCCAAGTTTGGCAGTGACTCGGAACCGAAAGTATTATTTAGGTTAGGTTCATCTAAAACGGATGCGGCGCTGCGACAATGTCGTAATTCAGGACCGTGGTCGAGGCTATATGGAACGCTTGTTGACGACTCTAGCCGTCTCAATTCAAAAGGAATGCTCTCATTACTTGATGATGACGCGGCTTCGGACATCAGTTGTGTCATCTTCTCCGATGGTTTGTGTTTTGAACGTTTTTCAGGTTTCCCACTGGATCGTCCACTTTTTGGTGTCGCAATACCAGATTTTGGCGTAGCCAAACCTGATTTGGGAGTTGCTAATCCCGATCTCGGAGTAATTCCTCCAGATTTCGGGGTTGCTTTGCCAGACCTTGTCACGCTTCTTTCGGATTTTGGAGTACTACGATCAGACTTTGAAGTGTGTCGGTCAGATTTACTGTCTCTCGACCTTATCGAGTGGTGACTGCTGAGTGAATCACGACTAGAATTTATTTTAGTGTTTTCTTTCGCACAACTACTTAATTTAGATTCCTTTGATCGACTCTTTTTTTGTCTCACGGAAGGCATCGTGGAATGTGGGGTAGACGGAGGGGTTTTAGAGTACGTTGACTTTGATGTGCCATCGCTACTTCTATCTAGAGTCATTACAAATCCACTGTCGTCACTGCTCTTGCTAGATTTCTTTTGGTGGTAGTTTTGTATCAGACTTCCTGTATTAAAATCGTAGCTCCAGTCTCCTTTTTGTAGATAATAGTTTAGTTCATGTCTTAGCTGGTTCCTCGTCGCTTCTATATCGCCGAAGTGTTGATTCTCCATATTATTCTGTTGGAATACATGCGTCGAGTTCGATCGATGAACGTGTTTATTAGAAACTAAGCTATTTTGATCAGTCACTTGAGATTTTCCACTAACCGGTGGGTAAGAATTACGCGGAGGCAACATGGGACGGGGTAAATTTACACTGTAGCCTCTCTGAAACTCTAACGGATTACGAATTACATTATTCACTTGCATATTACCCTGATTGCCGAATGTGTATCCGTACACCTGGTTAGGATTAGACTTCATTACTCCGTCATACTTATATCCTACGTTATGAAACACTTCATTGTTCATCGCGTGTGGGTTCACGAGGCTGCACGGGTTTTTATATTTCTCTCTAAATTCACTAATATTTCTTCTGTAGTCTTCTCCCTTGTTCCCACAGCGAGTAGTCGTGCTCGTAGGGTAGGCAGTTGTGGTGACGCTTCTGGGCAGGGTGGTGGGCTTCATTTGATGTGGGGGTGGTACGTAGGGCTTTGGAGGGTAGTTGACGGAGGCGTTGGATCCTTTACGAACAGGCTTTGTGAGAGTAGTTGGATTACTCTGCGGGGTCATCTGAGACACTCGCAGCTGATCCAATGACTTGCTGTGCCTAGCAGGCAGCGTGCTGACTCCGCTGGTGATTTCATGCTTCTGACGTAATACTTCATTTGGACCCGTCTTTTCTTTGCCAACACGAGATATATTGGTGTTGCTTTTAGAAGCGTGAATGTCCAGTAACGTGGATGCGGAGTATCTCGACATCTGCTGTCCCTGCTGGATGGGGCACGAGGCGAAGGCATTGTTAGCCGGAAGTTGGATTTCGCTGATTTGGTTGTTCTGTACAATGTATCTATTTCTGCTCGTCAGTTCGAGCTGTTTGTTATGGGGCTTCGTCAACTCCACAACGTTTTGTTTTACCAGTGACCTTTTTGGGGATCCACGGGCAGATTTCTGGGGCGCTAGCGTTAGCGTGGCTTGGACGATGTTGGAACTGGATTTGCTTGGGATGTTGAATTGCGGTTCAAGTACATCTAAGATTGTTTTGGGGAGTGTGAGAGTGACGCGCGAGGCTTCGGAGGAAGGTCTCCTGGAGTCCATGAGAGAGCTGACACTACAGGCGCAATCGTCGATGGGCTCCGAGCATAAAAATGGATCTGTAAGTGAAACAGGTCAATATTTAAAATCAGAAAGCCTTCCTTTTATTAAAGATTATTTGTCGGGTATATATCCCGTACCTTTTGTTTTATTTTCCCCTGCGTTTCCATCGCGTTGCAGCGATTGTGGTCACGGGGCGACTGGATGTACTCGGAGTTACAGCCAAGGATTGACGGCAGTATCCACGACTACTCTCAATTCGTCTTCAGAATCAGGAATGTCCACTTTCACATTACGACACACTACACTGACCGTGTCCGACTTCAGTACAGTCGGATCACGACGCGCGCACTTAGTACTAATCACAGGATTCCACGAGAAGGGAGACGAAAACCATCTTCACGATTAAAATTCGGGTGTATCCTGATCTCAATCGCCTCTCGAACCATCCTTTTATAATAGTGACGTTCACGGGATAGAACTTTTGGGTCATGTAGCTCAATCCAGTGGTTGCTTCCTGAGTCTAGCAGGTGTTCTGCTATTGCTGACTTGTTTGTTTGCCTATTTTTGACCGCTGCTATGTGCTCTTTCACCGGTTCGGCAATCATTCTTTTAGTCTGCCCTATGTATGAGCGGCCACAGCTACAGTCAATCTTGTAAACGCCTGGCATTTGTAGACGTATGACATCTTTTGGTGTTCTAAGTAGCTGAGCAACTTTTATGTGGGGGGTGAGAACCGACTTTATTGAAAACTTTTTCAGGATATTTTCAAAATTGACGGCAGTATCCACGACTAGGGTAGTCAATTTTTGGCTGTAACTCCGAGTACATCCAGTCGCCCCGTGACCACGATCGCTGCAACGCGATGGAAACGTAGGGGAAAATAAAACAAAAGGTACGCGATAAATACCCGACAAATAATCTTTAATATGTTAACAGATCGCGAAAGTTTGAAAGCCTTCCTTTTGTCTTGAAAGTTTTAATTGTGACCAGGTATCCTTACCGCTTCCAGATTTGCTACCGCCGGAGTTCAGGAAAGAGCGGCGTCGTGCAAACTCAGCAGTGTCTTGATATCTATGAAGGCAGAAAACATTAGCAAGCAGTCACTTTTGAACAGTGGTAGCTAATTGTCAATTTGTCCTTTGATCTAACTAATTGAGATCTGGCCTCACCTATCTTCAAAGATGATGGGCATGATATGCGGATCTCCGTCCAGGGCAATGCAGTGAACCGGCAACGGCGGCAGCAGCGCTAGGTACCGCGACCGCCGTGCCACCTCGCCCACGCTCTGGTACGACTGGTAGTTGCTGTCGTAGCAGCCGGCCAGAGAGTGCCGAGGATTATCCAGCACGAAAAAACATTCCGCAAAGCGTTTGATGCTGGAAAGTTTGAAAAGATAGGAGTTATTGAGAAAGGAAATTAAATGCCGTAGAACATAAAAACTTAAAGGAGGATCCACACCGTGATGCCTGAAAAATTCTTGTGTTAGAGGCCAAGATCTACTATGGGTCGCTGAGCCACTAGCGTACCTAAGTAAGAAAGAAAATATCCAGATAAACATAATACGTCTGACAAAGTTGGTGATTCTACCAGTTATGCTATGCCTAATGCCTGCACGGCCGGTCTGCCGCGCACAAAAGGCGCGCCACCGCACAGCTTATGGGTACGTTTACCTAATAATGGATGGTATGCTGTAAAGTTACCCGCGCTACGTCGCGCGCTGCGCTCATCGCTCACTCTTCTTCTAGACTTTACTTAGCAGTGAATTGTTGATTACAGGCTGTGATGAGAATTAAGGTACCGCAGAGCATGATGCCCGGCCGCCAGCGCGTGATGTACGTGTGGGCGGTCCGCCGTGTGGTGCAGAAAGGCCCTCTGCCGCAGCGTCACCTTCGCACTCAGCCGCGCGACGTCTTGTGCAGCACACATCGTCCACTCTTCCTCTTGACTTTACTTAGCAGTGGATTTTTGGTATGTGTGGCTGTGATGAGAGTTAAGTTACCGGAGAGCATGATGCCTGGCTGCCAGCGCGTGATGCACGTGCGGTCGGTCCGCCGTGTGGTGCAGGAAGGCACGCCATCGCAGCGTCACCTCTGCACACAGCCGCGCGATGTCGTGCGCAGCGCTCATCGCCCACTCTTCCTCCTCACAGGTGCTCTTCTGGAAGTTCTAAAACATGAAAAAGGCAAAAATATAGATAACGATCGATACTGGTAATTTTGTGGAACATTTATTTCGAGCAAAACCACGTGCAAAAGGTGGCTAAAAGTGTTAACAATGTTTTTAAACCGATTTTAGAAGCTCCGAAATTTTTCGATGTTTTGGGACCTTTCCCGGTCGTTCGGGCGTAATTTTCAGACTATAATTTGGCAGAAATTAGGAATCTGTAAGTGGACAGTGGTGATCGTACGTACCTACAGGAAGGTGTAAGGGGGTAGGCTAAAAGGGAAATATATAAGGGGAAAGAGGTTCTACCTTCCCAAAATCGCTCAGATCCTTGATCCTCTGCGCGACCTCTCCGACCACGGAGTTGGAGGTGGACTCCTCAGGAGTCAGCATCACGCCCGTCGAACCGCACACAGTGAGCGCGCTCTGCAGCCCCTCCAGAGAACCCAGCAGAATGCCGCATACTTCCGCGTGGACTTGCCTGGAATTAAAACTAGTTGTAATCGGGCTCGGTTTTGCTGGGGGGTTGCTGAATCATAGAAGTAAAAGAAAATAGTTTATCATTAGGTAGTTTTGCTAGTGATACTAGCAAAACTCAATGTAGAATGTTTGTAAACAAACCGCCCATACTTAACCTAAAATTCACTATGTTGCCGCGTCTTTTTATTATAATAATAATTGATTCAGCGACCATCGTCCCGATAGTCGTTTCGGTTAACGGCGTAATAGCGAAGAGCCTCGAAAGGCGGTACTCCTGGACTCAGCGCGCATCATCAGGAACTTCCTCTCTCTGCAGCCCTAGTCACTAGCCGCTTGAGGCTAGCTTCGCGGTGATTCACCGTTTTCATATATTTTTTACTGTCGAATAGTATTAAAAAGTAATATATTCTATATTAAAAAAAATATTTTATAACGAGATTATAAATAAATGAAGAGTATAATAATAAAATTCGTTTATTTCAGTCACATAATATAAAAATAAGGACCCATATCACAAATACAAATTGATTTTTTTTTTAAATGTGATGAATATTTTAATTGGTGTGGTACCACATATTTTTTTTTAATGCACAATGTTGTTGTAGAACACTCAGAACCCAGCGCATAATGCTACTGGGCCGTCACTTCTTGTTGCTGCCCAAGTGGACGGATATCCATTGTGGAAAATTGGGTTATTGTACACCGTGTCAGAGATAGCTCTCAGTATGCTATTACCAGAGCTATTCAACGTACTCCAGAACGACGCCACTCCTGGTCAAATGATGGCAAAGAAGTCCGGAACTCCTGCCTCGGCGAACATGCTCGACGCACCTCGATGTAAAGGTTGAACAGATCAGGAGAGGGCAACTCTCCTTGACGAACGCTGTACACTAGTCAAGCAATTTATATTACTTCTCGATGTGCGATCCTTCCTTCAATAAATATTGCTTACCTACTATTATATCTGAAACTCGACACCAAGCAAGTGAGTTTTAGTCATAAGTGTCGTGGTTTGCTTACAAACATTCTACATCGAGTTTGGCTAGTGTATACGTCCTCAAGTACGATCACGATACTCAGTATGAAATGGTATAGAGAAC
Organism: Eupithecia inturbata; assembly: GCA_963662085.1. NCBI lineage: Eukaryota > Metazoa > Arthropoda > Insecta > Lepidoptera > Geometridae > Eupithecia > Eupithecia inturbata. The sequence goes on from OY759191.1 coordinate 10,200,581, forward strand.
AAGATTGTAGGTGCAACGGATACCTGTCGCTCCCTACACTTAGCCACACGCACGGTACGGAGTTGGTAGATAAATAATAAATTGGACTGTCTTGAACTGTACCTGTAACTGCTTGGTCTATTTGAAAATGGTTGCCATGCCAACGGCTAAAACAATTGAAGCTATATTTTTATCAAAACAAATGAATAAGGTTCTGTCTGTTGACTTATGATACATTTTTAAAAGCTGGCGCGATCTTCTTTTGTTCTACACATACTGGAGGCGGGTAACTGTAGTCTGTCCCCGCGAAATCCGTGATCGGTTTTTTTTGCTGTAGGTAATCCGTACCCGCATTCCAAACTCCAGTAAACGATGACCGAAAATATCTAGCTTTTATCACTATTAAGGTGAAGGTAAATAAACGACAATGCTTAATAGGTCAAATATAGGCCTGGATTTGTGACGTCAGCATGGATAATTGTATGAAAAAACAAAAGACAATCGCGCCACCATTTCAAAAATTATCTACATTTATTTGCCCTTCGTTTGTGGTATCGATCTGTGTTACTTACCAGTTTTATGAATAAAAGCTAAAGAAATAGTCGACAAACGTCAATGTAAGGCTATGCTTTACCTAGCATGTGCAATTTTGCTTGAATTCCCTCCAGAGCATTTCCCGGCAGATCCAAAGAGCACATTCTCGAAACTTCCAGTGGTGTTGAAGTTCCCCGCGCTCTTCATCAGCTTTCCCCATTGCTTGCTTGACCTTGGAGTGCTGGAAAAGTCGTGTAACTATAGAAAATTCTTCAAATAATTACGGACCGGACTCAAAGCCCGTGGGAGATAAGCGGTCAACTACCGAAAATCTGCAGTATTTGTTACAATCCAATACCTCCAATCAAAAACCTTGTGACAAGAAATATTAAAATTTTTTTTACGACCCTATGAAAAGTACTAAGTACCAAAACACCTATTTTAATCAATAAAAATTTTGTCTACATATATGTATATATTTGAATCTCCACTACTGTGCGGGATATTCAAACCAAAAAACAACAGAACACAATCACGCAAAAAGCTACTCACCAACTTTGCACATAATTCATGATACTTTTCCTTTAGCAGCATGGAAAAAAAGCCTCTTTAATCACGTGGATTGAAAAACAAACATTTAATAGCATAATCCATTAAGGATACCTTATTACTAGGCTTGAATTGAAAAACGCAAAGGCGAATGTAGAACAGTATATCTGTCATATCGGGCTTTCTAGAAAATGTCAAGTTGTTTTGCAGAGCTTACATTACTGTTGACTCAGCCCAGCCCGCAATTTCCGGCATAGCCGTTGGTATTGCATTCTTTTATTTGCACTTATCAATTTGAGTTTGCGTTTCTTCTTTTTACCCTTTGAATAGGTGCGCCTTTTTGCACGATTACCGGGGGAGACTTATCCTCGAGCAAGCTATGTATTTCTTACATTAATAATGTGTGAGACGATCTCAGTGGCGCAGCGGGTAAAGGTCCGCCTGCGACGCAGGAGGCTGTGGGTTCGATTCTCGCCTCGGGACACGATCTGCAGATATTTATTCTGGGTGTTTCAATGTACGTCTAATAAAAATATAAACCTATTTATATTTAATGTATTAAATATATCAGTACCCATAACACAAGCTCTGCTTACTTTGGGCACCTTTGGGACTAGATACTGTTGTCCAGCATTATTATTATTATATAACTTACTTGATGTAAGGCTGGTGTAGCGCAACAAGACTCGCGTGTATAGTGATGGAAACAGAAGACAGATGGAAGTAGTCGAAGAGAACAGGCAGGTGGTAATGCAAGCCCTGGGCAGGCTGGAAGTGGAGCTTCAGAACGCGGCAGGAGACTGGAGTCAGGGTACTGGACTGCGCTCCCTCGCTGCACCATAGCTCCACGCCTAGACTCCATTCGGCTCGTTCTAGCGAATCTTTCAAGTTTCGGCTGTCCACTGTAGACAAAAATGTATTATAATCATTTGATTGTTTTAAATTAAACTAAAAACCGACTTCTAATCTCAAATATTTAAACTGTTTTATAAATTTTCCAGGAAAAATACTAATCCCTCGGGAATAAATGTTTATGGAACCATCTTAGGATCATCCTCTATACAATAGTAAAATAATCATTAAAATTGGTCATCAATTGACGGAGGAATCGGCGAACATATAAAAAACATAGATACGTCCGATCAAAGAGCCTCCTCCTTTTAGTCGGCTAATAATGCGAAGAACGATACGATCGATAGATCTTGCCAGTTTATTTGCGCTAGACCCGAAAATAGTTTGGTGGCCTGGTTCCTTTAAAGTGCCTTATTTTCTGGTTCTTTGCAGAAGTCCCACGTAAAACATTACATATTGTGTTTTCGCTGTGATTGCTCTCAAGGTTAATTAATAAGTTAATTATTAGTTAATTCGTATTTGAATAGCGCGGTTTCGCAATAATAGAGTCTCAGGCTTGTTTGTTATTTATTAATTTTAATATTTTAACAATTAACCTAGCCTATGGCGAGTACGTATACCAAAACTTGCAACATAATTTATAAATAAGTGCATCAACCTCGTACAGGCCAACATAGCATGCATTTTGTTAGAATCAGAACTTACCTAGAAGATGAGCTCGAAAATGCACGATATCCCGCAGGGTGACCTCCTCGTTCCTATACATGATCTGGAAGGGTCTGGAGGCCGCGAGGCCTCCGATGAGCGAGGCATTTGCTGCTGGCCTCCCGGTGCGGGCCGCGTTGTTGCTGCTCGAGACGGAGGCCTCGATATGGACAGGCACCTTTGGCGAAACGCGGAGGCCTACGCGAACTTGGTACATCCTGTTGAAGTAAAAAACATTTAACCATTATGTTCTTATAACTTCAAAGAAAAATCTTTATTGACAAAGAAAATTACAATTCAATAATAAAAACAAATTAGAACTAGTATTTACAATTGAATTATGTTCTTTGTATCAATTTCCGATTTTCATTAAGGACTGTGGGAATTGTTTGATTTATTTATCAGAAAATATATTTCTACTTTAAAAAATTCAAATACTTATAAGTATTTGTAGTAACAAATGCCAACACTTGATTATACATACTCAACTTGCATCTTAATACGAAACATTAATTCTAACTCAATAAAATCAAACATACAACAACGTAAAAAGAATAATCCCTGCACATTTAGGAACAAATATAAACTAGAATTAGACGTACAAAAAGTACGTACCTACTGATTACGGCAAGAAAACAATTGTTTACGAGGGAGTGCAATTATTTAATAGCTGGCCTACCGAGATCAAGGAACGTGCTAGCATAAGCATGTTCAGAACAAAATTAAAAAAATACGCTCATAGCCTAACATGAGCATTTATATAAACCTAAGTGTTATCTTTTTGTATTAAACTCACCATTACTGTCAAATATTTAGCTTCCGTTTAAATGTAATAAATAAGCACGCTTCTGTCTGTATTCAGAGTTTAAAAAATTGCATACAAACTATGTTAGAAGGAGTGGCGGATTGGCTAATGATGTAATGTAATTTTACTATAGCAGGTAGGTTATACCTACATACATACCATTAAACTTACCGCCTACCGGCCCCGGAGGTATAGCGTACTTAGCTTATACATTATTTTTAAGAACTTTTTGTTTCTCATTATAAGTGAACATTTTGTTGTTTTATCAGGACAAACAACTTTAAACCGAACTCTAGAATGATGAAAGTAAGATGAAAGAGTTATTTAAGAAAACGCTTATTATGTACGTACATATTGCTTTACATTGATAATAGATTAACTCTAGTAAACGTCCGTTCAGTTAAAATAAGTTTAGGGAAGTTGATCTTGCTTTAGATTTTTGCAAATCAAAGCACTCCCACAACTTACACAAGATCATTTAATCTGCGCTACGTGTTCGTCTATCTTTTTAACAGTCGATTAATTTACACTTAACACCTATCGTGTAGACCTGACCTAAATCTACAACCCGACTATAAAATGGTCGGCTGATATCACTAGTGTAATGACTCCGGTGGGTCAAGTCGCAGTCAGGTGTGTTTGGTACTAGCCCTTAACTCGGAATTATTCCCCTTGTACATAATTATTCAAAACCATTCTACTTACAGATTTCTTTCTATTTTTCTTGTAAAATACTCGTACCTATAGATGCATATCACAAACGCTACATACATTCCAGATGTATTGCTCTGCAAACTTCGGAGCTGGGGGATGCGACGGTAATATTTTCGACTTATTGAAATGAGAAAGGGAATGAGCGAAATTGTGCCCTAAAATATATGCCAAGCCAGTGTCTCCCAGAGGGGGATATCTCGGTGGTGGAAAATGCAAATAATCCCTTACGTGGTTTCACGTGTTTTGTGTTTTACCGCGATCAAAATTAACCTGTCTATGTTGTTCCATATCTAGAACATCATGCCTGTAATATTGCAGCCCTATCCGTTCAGTATTTACGGCGTTGTTAAGATGTTATGATCGACACACAATATCTTCACGCTAAACAAACATTCGAATTTATCATACTACACTGTGGGGTATCGAGGCTCTCCGGGTTTTCAATAATTTAGCAGAGCGTCTGGTCGAAGCGACGCGTGACAGCATTGCCATACAGCGTAGCAATGCAGCCAGCCATTGATATGGATCAGTTGAGATTGCTTGCAACAGTATGCAATTAGTAAATTTCTAATTAGTTTCTGTTCTTAAATCACACCATAAAGAATTTCGAGAACGGTAAGAAATTATTAATTATTGAAATCATACAGAGACTAACCCATAAACTTTCTTATAACTACCGTAATAAGTCTGAAAGAACAAAATATTAACTGAGCAGTATTCTGCTGTGCTCTATTTGTATTCTGCTGTGCTCTATTTTCAGTCCACGCTAGTATTTACTAAAGGTATTTTATAAAACAACCACATAATTATACGATTATAAAACAACCACATAATTATACGATTATAAAACAACCACATAATTATACGATTTATACGATGTCCTCATAACTGAATTTCGGTTGTATAAGTATAAGTATGTATTAATGGTATACCACAACAATAGTTAACACCATTGCACTTATAAATTGAAAGGTTAACAAATAAGTACTCTGTGGTACAAACAAACGCAACTTGGATAAAATTAGCCGTAACACCATAAGCCGCGGCCTTGGTATACCTAAGCCCGTAGATATTACGTTGTTTCTGTTTGTGCTACAAACGTAAAGTTCAACTGTTGGGTTGTTATTCATAAATAAGCTAAAACATAGTTCAAGAGCTAGATAAAAAGAGGTATCTTCTAAAATGCCGATGAGCGAAAGTTGGCGGTAGGCCCCATTTGTTCTATGGAACATGACGTAATATAACAATTTGAGAAAATAGTGTCCCTATTTGTACTATAGAACAGTTTGTACTTTTTGTCTCAAATTGTTCCATAGAACAAACTAAGTACATATGTATATAAACTTCTTGAAGTTGTTATGTAAAAATATTATGTAGCGAGTAGTTTAATTTTTTTGATAGTGAACTGTATCTGGTATTAACGTCAGTGATTAATGTCATTCTCATCATGGAAGAATTTGGGAAAAGCGATTCCCATTTAGTTCTGTGCATTCACAGACAAATAAAAACAGGAGCAAAAGCTACGAGTAGCATGTAGTTCTATAGTACAAATTACGTCATGTTCCATAGAACAAATGGGACCTACCGAAAGTTGGTATGTGACGAGTGTAGATTTTTGGTACCATCATTACTACTTTTTTTTTGAATTTGTCGTTTTAAGATTCTTTCGTTTAGTTACCTATACAATCTGTGCTTTTGAGAATCTGCCTACTACACTATATTACTACACTATACTATATGTAAGTATGCAGAACAAGACTTTTTTACTTGCCTGTAGAATTTCCGATCTACTTAAAACATGCAAAGCTGTGGCGAAAAGCACGTCATACTTAAATGAAACTTCCAAATCCTACAAAGTACATTTCAGAAACTTTTGAAACTCCATAAACCAATTGTAATAGTTGGTCCGAGTAATCCACTAGAATTAACAGCTCAACTTCTGCATCAAAAATAGATGGCTCTGATGAATCTTTGCAGATGGCGCTTCCTAGAAAATAGACATATAAAAACCTCGAAACCATAAAATAATAATTGTGTGTGACATGACAGCTGTCTAATCTTTGTCACTTTGAGAATCTCTCTTTATATGATCTGTCGTTTTGAGAATTTGTCGTTTTGGTAATCTGGCTAATCGTCCGATAGATTTTCATGTTAGAGAAAAAAGCATTCAAAGCTTCAGTCTAAAATACCATAATGAATCCGAAATCCACAGATGACTATTCAGAAAGCATCAAAACTCCATAAACGAATTGAAATCGTCCGTCCGAGAAATCTACTCGAATTAATAGCCCAACTTCTGAAGAGAACTAGATGGCTAAATGAACTTTAGTTTAATGAATTTCGGTGCAAAATGAAACAACTTCATCCTTTCACTGCAGATTTATGCTTGACTGGGAATGTCAGCATCCATTCAGATTGGTATTATTTATTAGTTTTGTAATTACTTTAAGTTTACTAAAAGGTCTTATAAAAATAAGGCATATTTGAACTCTTAATTTTACATGCAAATTCATAATTCTTTATTGCACTAATAAAACAAATACATGTACAACTTAAATCTAGAGAGGTTATGGCAAAGGCGAGCTTAACCCTAAAAAGAGTTCTCATCCAGCAAACCTTATTGGGAGAGAGAGACAAATTTGTCATAGTGGGTTCGTGTGCATATACAGAAAGAAGATTGAATCCTTTGCCTATAGGCAAATAACAATTACAGTTTAGTGACATAATAATGTAAAAATTTTCCGTGGTGCACCAAGGTGGACTAAATAGGTGGACCACGACGGGCAATGGACTATTTGTTTATATCTTTATTCATAATTATCTCACCGTGTATATCGCGAGGAGCCTCGTAACCTTCCGACGTTATCAAATGTGTACAACAAAATAACCCTCAGAATGAATAGTCCAACTTCTGTAGAGAACTAAATGGCTAAATATTCTTTAGTGTAACCAATTTTGGTGCAAATTAAAACAACTTCATCTACTCACTGCGGATTTGTACTTGAGTAGGAATGTTCGCATTTATTTGTGTGATTTAGTTTTAAATTATTTGACATACCTACCCAAACAGGAAGCGTTTCAGTAGGTTTTCTGTTAGTAAATAAAGTAGTAGTAGTGTTTTCTTTTGCCTTTCCCGGAAGGAGATAAAATCAAACTGAATCTTGTCACGTCGATCGTATGAATAAAACATTTCAACTCAGATTCAAAAGTATTGCAGTGTTTTTGAACGTGCTTCCAAATACTTCCAATTATTTTGAAACATAGTGAAGTAGCATGATTCTGTAACGCTCTCCAATGGGGGTCCATTGGAGAGCGTTCCATTGTCGTTTGTACGACTTCGTACAAACGACGATGGAAGTATACTATACAATATTCTTTATTGCACAAAGAAAATACAATATCAATTACAAAAAGAAGATTAGTGCCGAGTATCGCACTTCGCCGACTGCTATTAATTTATGTTCGACAGCCCGCGAAAATATACTAGACTTAATTTCATACACGTCAAAACGCTAAAGGTTGCATAAAAATTAAAAAAAGTCGACAGTATGCGAAAGTATATAGATGCGCAAGGCTATGCGGACGACCTTGTGATCATCGTGCGAGGATTTTGCCAGTCCACCATTTCTAGCATCATGCAGAGAGCTCTCAACGCTGTCAGCGACTGGTGTAGCAACAGTGAACTCTCAGTCAACGCTGGCAAAACTGTGATTATACCATTTACAAATAAGCGAAGGCTAGACAAGCTCGTGAAGCCTAAACTTAACGGTAAAATCATAACCTTTTCCACAGAAGTGAAATATTTGGGCGTTACCATCGACCAAAAACTGACGTGGAATACTCACCTAGCCAACGTCTTGAAAAAAGCTAAGATGGCTCTAGGAGCTAGCGGCAGGCTAATGGGCAACAACTGGGGCGTCAACCCCAGGATTGCCTTGTGGCTGTACACTGCCATTGTGAGGCCGATACTCACTTACGCCTCCATGGTATGGTACGACAAGGCCCTTCAGTCAACCGCAATCAACAAACTAAATAGCCTACAAAGGACTGCATGCCTTATGGCCACGGGAGCCATGACCACCTCCCCTGGACTGGCACTAAATGCACTGCTGGGTCTGCCTCCGCTCCATATGTACATACATAAGGAGGCAAAGACCAGCATGTATAGGGCCTGTACTCAGGGCGGTAGGAACTGGCTCTCCCAGAAACTGAGATCTCTACAAGACTCTACTCTGGAATCACCAATTTTGGGCATGACAACTGATGTCAGGCTCCCACGACATGTGTTTGAAAAACACTACACAGTGGAACTTCCTTGCAGAGAAGACTGGCAAAACAGCCAGGTGCTCTGCAAGAACGGGTGCCTAAATTGGTACACGGATGGTTCCAAATGGGACTGGATGTAGGCTGTGGAGTGTATGGAGAGCGACCTAGGTTTGGCAAAAGTACAAACCTAGGTAATTACGCCTCTATCTTCCAAGCAGAAGTATTCGCCATCTTAGAATGTGCCGATATAAATCTGGAAAAGCGCTACTCCAACCAAACGATCTTTATCAACTCTGACAGCCAGGCGGCTCTCCTAGCACTGGACTCGAAGGTCATTACATCTAGATTAGTCGAGGACTGTATGTCACGTCTAAACGCGCTCGGCTTGAATAACAGAGTCGTCCTAAGATGGGTACCGGGACACGCAGGAATCAACGGCAATGAGTGTGCCGACGAACTTGCTCGTTCCGGGGCCAAGGGGACTCAGCTGGGCCCCGAGCCGTTCTGTGGCATACCTAAAAGCCTGGCTAACAGAACCCTCTTGGATTCCTGCTTCGAGGAAGCTTCCAAGCTTTGGAAGAATTCCTTGGGCATGAGTCACTCTAAGTCATTAATAAAAGCCTTCGATAAACGGTTCACCAACCGAATCCTAGCGCTAAGCAGAAGCAACCTTCGCATCATGACAAGAGCCCTAACTGGACACTGTCGCCTTAACAAGCACATGTTCAAACTGGGTCTAAGCGACACACAATCCTGCAGATTTTGCGAAGAGGCGGAGGAAACGCCTCTCCACCTGCTAGGAGAGTGCGGAGCACTGATGCAAAAACGTAGCATCCATCTGGGCAAGCACCTGCACAGCCCAGACGAGCTACGAGCCATCACCCCGAAGAAAATCCTGCAGTTCCTAGCAGCTGCAAGGGTTAGTGGCGAACTATGAACGTCGCAGCTTCAGGGCTGAACAATTGAGTGGCGATCACAATAGGCCTTTCATGGCCGCAGTGACACGAAAGCCACCTAAAGAAAATAAAAAAAAAAAAAAAAAAAATGCGAAAGTAATCGATGAGCGATTAATTGCATAGAAATTTCCAATTGTTTTTTAGAAGTCGGCACTCTGCTGTTACCTGTATTGAATACTGCAAAAGTCTGCAAAGTGCGAAAGTCGGCCGCGGTATAAGCACCAAAATCTAAAAATAGACAGATTTTTATAAATAGACAACCTGAACCATTAGTCATTACTTTCGTAACAGTGTCCCAAAACTTTTACGGTCACTATTTCCAATGCTCACTGGTAAATGGCGGAAAATATTAATGGCTGCCTTCCACTAAAAAAGGGTAATGACCGGAAACTGAGCTGATGATCTGAGCGGACCGGGGTAAAAATAGTTGTACACTTCCACTAAGAAAAAGTTTCAGATTTTTCCTTCCACTGTTATGCCTGCCTTCCACTATTTTGCCTTCCACTGTTAGAGGGCTTTGCGGAGCGAGTGTGGTGGGAAATGAGCGGGGTCGGATGAGCGAGTTGTTTGCCCATTGCCAGCGGCGCGGGGCGATGAGCGAGGAGGCGCAGAAATATCTCAGTGCCAGGCGATCCACAGAGGAAGCACGTCGCGCGGTAAATTTTGGGATAACGATTCCAGTGAAGAGGTTTACGTAAATACTATAAATAAATGCTTGCTACTCTACCATTACAACGAAAAAAAGAATCGTAACAAACCAAGATTTTGAATAAGCAACCATATTAGAGAGGCGGAGGCTCACCTCCGCCTCAGCTCACTGAGTCCGTTCAAAACTCGCGTTCGCACGCGAGTTTTGAACGGACTCAGTGAGCTGAGCGCCATGACGCAGCGGGCCCAATTTAACTCGCTCAATCCGTTCCGCTTACTCGCTCGCAGTGGAAGCATTTGAATGAAATTTTGCGTTGCTGGTTGAACTGAGTCCGTACGTAGTCCGTTGGAAATCCGCTCAACTCTGCGACCACTTTTGTAAGTCTTTGTACTCTTTTGATCCGCTCAGTCCGCATTGACAGTAGAAGCACTTCTATGAAAAAAGCCGTTGAGTTAAACGGAGTCCGTACGGAACCTGCTCTGCTCGCAGTGGAAGGCGGGCATAAAGGCTTCAACATAAAATCACTTCAAACTTACTTAAAAAAAGTTTACACTTAACCGTGTAATTCGCGTTTCCTTAATATCTGCTTCTTTATGCACTTTTTCTTGTTTATGTCATTGTAATTAAACAAAAATTATTTAAGTGTTCTATGGATTTGATACGCGCATGTTTAGAGTCCGTAATGCTTTCAGTGGTATCTTATAATGGGTGTCAATGGATGGGGGAGTGTGTATTTCTATTGAAGCACATTTCAAAAACTATAATTGATATTGAAATATGTTTGAAATTATTGTTACGAACCTTGTTTGTTTTGGAAGAACATCAACGTTTGAAATAGTTAAAGAAAGCATGAAGTAGCATGGTTCTGTAACCATGCTACTTCACGCAATTGAATATGCCTTGACTTCTGACGACAAAAATCATAATTTTATTTTTATTCAAGTTCAGTTCTTCCTACTGAAGGTCAAACGCCTCTCTCCCTTTCTGCATCGAATATGCAATGTTGGCTTTGGCCCCACGCATGCCTTCCAAAGGGCCGGGTCACTTTATGAGCCGAGACCATGGAATAAGACACAAAATGTCTTATTCAAACAAAATGACAAAATGGTTTTTGATTTCTGACGAATGAACAATCTGACGATAGGACTAAATCGAGATGGAATGTCGAGAGACAAATCTCTACTAAGGGTTCACCTTTATAGGCTAGTGTCTAAGGGTGAATAAATAAATATTACCTCCGCTATAATATCGCCGAGTAGAGACGCGTTCCTGTATCTAAGGGTTCAATGACACCGATAGACGGGTCTTTTAACTGTTTACATAATACCTACCTACCTTCAGGTATCAAACAGAACTGGGTCATCATAACATTGTACGTACACAATACCTGCCTATTTAGCTAATTATCCGAAAATGCCAGCAAGTAAAGCTTTTACGATAATATGGTATCAAGTGTCCATTTGACATTAGTAGGTCAAAACACAGCTGACATATAACCAAAATATGGATGAAGCTATTTATGATGTGATATTATTTTTGTGCTGAACTGGAAATATACCAATCGTTACAAAGTTTTACAACAATTTCGTCAAGAGAATTACGAAAATTATTTTGTTTGAAAGTTGTGATTAATTGATAAAAAAGTAGGTGTAGGATCTCTTAAAAGGCTACCTACTACTTCTATTCGACCTACTCAATCGAGAGCAAAGTCACGGGCAACTACTAGCATTTTAAACGTAATTCGTCCTCGTATTTCAGCCCCGTAGCGATTCTCGTAGACTATTGTGCCTCTACGCCGTAGAGGGTCTACGAGGCTACGCCGTTACGATGTCTGGCTTTGATCGATAGTTTCGTCTACAGCTTTCAGTTGAGAGAATTTGTTAAGTTTATAAGAAGTTTCCGGTGGTTTCGATTTATTTTATGTTTTATTTAGTAATGTTAAGAAACAGATAAGGTATCAGAAAAAGTCTGGTTACTATTTTATATGACTTGTTTTGTAATGGCTCATTTGCTTATTAAGTGTCATAAAAAAAAATAGTATATGCATAAAATAATAACCAGCTAGGTTAGTAGGTATAGCCGATTTAAGTATTTCAACGAAATTGCTTTTAAGGATAATGTCAGTTTTTAACCCGTATTTCTTTCTAACATTGGTTTTATATGATATCTATTTGTAAAAAGGATCCATACCTACACTGCTCACTCAACAATTAAGTGCCTTTCAATTTCATAGGATTGTGACAGTAATTGTCCAATTACTGGACAAATACATGACCTGGTATAAAATTGCTTGCTATGGCTACACGGTATCATTATCAAACGTGTTATCAAGTTGTTATCACCAGACGGTTACCAGACAGTTCCTATGTTTATTTGTGTTTTATTGGTGGTAACAATTTTTTTCTAGGACCATTGTAATGCCTAGACTAGAGCAGGATAAATAGTTCTCTGACTAAAAAAATTCAATTGTACTTGTTAAAACTAGGCTCTTAGCTCCTAACGAAAACTTTTGCATGTTATCTATTGTCAGAAATATCTTATATATATAATAATTAACCATTATTTCAAAGTGATTGGTTAAAAAATGATCACATACCTCGTTATATTTTATGCGTTCCAAGTGTGTCAATTTTATTCAAATGTCTAGATTTATTATAAACTTACGATCTTTACAATATGAGGATGACATAGACAAGTTAGAAACCTATCGTTCACAACGTATTGTTCGACAAGATTCATTCCATATACACGTCATTTCCAATCTCCGGGCTCTAAACTCGATGACAACTTTGAAATTAGTTGCTAGATACACCAAAGGGACCATTCTCATTCTACCTTCATTATTATTTCACACACAAGTTTCTTTTAAACTGTCTGAGGTAGAAACTAATTACAAACCATAGTGGGACTTCACAATGCTTTTTTTACCGTAGACTGTTTCATTCACTATATCGTTTCCAGTAGGTACTCAACAGAGAGCGATTCGCACTTGTTTGACATTTGTTAGACCTTTTTTGCTTGAGAACTTTCTCTATAGCGTTTCTAGTACTCTTTTTCAGCGAGCGATTCGCACTTGTTTCAAGACTCAAACGATACATTGTCAGGTTAACTCACCCTCTCTGAAAAAGGTCGACATTGTAGAACTTGTAAAGCTCGACCGAGAATTCGAACGTCGCTTGCAGGTCCGTCATTTCTGTCGGGCGGGCGGCGCGCCATGCTCCGGCCTCTACCAGACCATCACCAGACACCACCGAGCGCGACCACACCCGGGAGCCAAGCCAGAGGCTTGCAACGAGCGGTAGCACCGGCGGCGGCGCGGCGACTGCGGGGTGGTGCGTGCGTGCTGCTCACTGCGCATGCGTGCCCGCGCTTGCAGTCAGCGAGCAGTGTGCGCGGATTCGCCCACCTAGGCAGGTGTGCGGACCACAAGGGTTGCTAGACATGTCTGGGATACACTTGGGCTGTAGGCTTCACAGATTGAGCTTGTAACTGAGCTCTGGCTAGCTATGTTGTTTCTATCAAGGCCTGGAAGTATGATAACGTAAAAGACTGGACTAACGTAGATAATCTAAGTTGGGCTAGGGTAAAGACTTCGACGGTAGGCGTCATAGATTGGTAAAGCGACTGGCGACAACTGAGGTCTGTCTAATTATGCTTGAGGTAAATTGAAAGATCTCGGTGTAAGATAACGTACCTAATAGATCAGACTAGCATGAGATTTTTTGAGAAAAGATGGGCTAGCATAGAATTAATTTTAATTATCGCCATTATTTTGGGTTACAGGAACAAAAAACGTAATACTGAAGTACTACAGTTTGAATAGACAGGTGTGAAGCTCTAAGCGTTGCTATTTCACAACTTCTATTGAGGGGTTAGCATCAGGCGTCTATAGCTAGCGAGAGAAGCAAAGTAAACTGTATGTAGGTCATAAAGGCAATGGTTCGATTCTGTCGATGCCTACTACCAAACGTACGAATAGTAATTTTATATTATTTAATGATCATGGTACCTATGATCCGCGTGCGATCAATATGGGACGGAATCTTGTCAAAGCAAATGTTTAACGCCCTTTCTTTTACCAACAATCCACGTGTTGTCAAAATAGGACTTTGTAAAAGTATGGTTGGGCCGCGCTTGTTACAGTTCGAAATGGATCGCGAGTGAAATTCAACAAAGCGTACGTACGCTCACTTATTTTGTAAAATATAAATAAATAAATCTAATAAATCTGCCGCCGATTGTGTCACATTTTATATAATTAGTATTAAGTTCTTGTTTTATAAGTGTATTGATGGTGCAATAAAGTGATAATCTATCTATCTAAATAAATAATGCTGGATAATCCACACAGCATCATCTAGCCCCAAAGTAAGCAGAACTTGTGCTACTTGATAACTGATACTTATCCATACTCCACACTATTATTATAAATACGAAAGTAACTCTGTATGTCTGTCTGTAACCTTTTCACGTCTTAACGACTGAAGGGATCTTAAAGAAATTTGGCAGGGAGGCTGAGGGTAACCTGGGGACAAACATAGGCTACTTTCAACTTCGCAAAAGAGCGTGCGACGCCGCGGGCACCAGTACTCAAAAACTTTACTCGCGTACGCGTACGTGAAATATAATCTATGTATGTTATGTACGTACGCCGTACGTCAATAACATACATAGATCCTATTAAACTAGCTTCTGGCCACGGCTTTGCACGCGGTTATAAGTAGCCTATGTCTGTCCCCGGAATACCGTTTACTTTCCTGCGAAATTTCATTAAGATCCGTTCAGCCGTTTAGGCGTAAAAAGGTACAAGACCAGCATACAAAATTATAATATAATAGCATGGAATCTATACTGTAATATAACAATTATTTAGATATAGTGTATACTACCTATATATTACATTTGTGTCTATATCATAACGTATTGTATTTGTACATATATCAAAATGTTTGTTTGCTACATTGATTCTCATGCTACCCCTAGGATCGGGTACATAGGTCGAGCGGGGGAGACGTAACCTTACGGCGACATATTGTCAGAAGGGCGATATTCGGGCGACCTTTAAACATTTGATGTTTTCGAGTGTTGAGGTTTGATAGTTAGTGGGCAATATCTCTAGATTGGCACTTGAGTTTCACCCTTATCGATAATCTGTCCTTATAAATTGCGGTTGTCTTGTTTATTCATGTCGAGCGAAACTAAATAAACTCATATCGAGTGAAACCTAAATTTTTTTCTAAAATATTTTCTTGAGAGATTTGGAAGTTTTCATTTTCATAATTTTTATTTACATTATTTTTTTATATTTAATTAAAACTTATGTCTTAACAAAAGCTTGTGTGCTTGGTTGTCAAACTAGGCCTAGGTCTCAGAACTCACGGGATCCCTGTGGTAAAAATTCTAATTTTATAAAATTCAACATTTTTTATTTGGTTCCTTCAAAGTGAAAACAGGAATGAAAATAAATACGATAAAAAAAAGTTAAACAAACTGTTTTGAGATGTACAAACCGATACCTTTCATTTGATACCCCACTCGGTGAGGTAGCCCCCCCTTTTAAAAATTATCCCCCCCTTTTTGTAATTTTTTCAAAAAGTGGTCTAATTACAGACTTCTCTGTAAAATATAGATCCATATTTACCTTTTATATCATATCGCTCAGGTTTGCAGAGCGATATGATTATTTCATATCGCTCTGCAAACCTCGGAGATAGGGAGGGGGGAATGGGTATTTTTTAGACCTTTTTCAAAATATTTCAAAAAGTATGAAACCTACAGAAATTTCAAAAATTGTTTTGAAATGTACCTACTATACCGATACCTTTCATTTGATACCCAACTTGACATTGTGGATCTCTTTTAAAATTTCGACATCACAATTTGTATTGAAAATGTACATGTTAATTTTTCATTTATTTTTCTTATAATCTGTACAGGCGCACGAAATGTATTATTATTTAAAATTTCACCTTAATTGCTGCTGTAGTTGCTGATATATTAAAGACGGAAAAAAGGACAGAAAAAGCGATGCCATAAGGGTTTCGAAACCGATCTCCGATCTTCGAAACCCTAAAAATCGTGAAAGTGCAGTGTTTCGCACATAATTTGGTCGAGATCTCTGGATCCCTGCGGTCTATTGAAATTACTTTTGCTTTGATTCGTAGGTTATTACTAATTATTTGTTGGCCAGTTTCTTCATAAGTTGTGTAGTTTTCTTGTAAATAAGCAAAAACTTGATTTATGCGCTAACGCCGCGCCGTTCCAAAAACATTTGCTCTGTTCCGCTCTAATGCATGCGAAATCCTATGCCTATCCTTTTCACAAAATAGCGCGCATTGCGCCCTCATAAGGCACGTCGAATCTTAGTATGTAACGTATTTGTTTTTAATATAATATCTATCTATCTGCGGATATCTGGCCCAGCGCATCAGCATTGCCATACAGCGGGGCAATGCATCCAGCGTTTTGAAGGCGCTTCCGACTGGTATTGATATCGATCAGTTGAGCTACCTGTAGATTGTTTGCAACAGTCTGCTGATAGCTTAATTGTTTCAATTGTAAATACTAGTTCTAATTTGTTTTTATTATTGAATTGTAATTTTCCTTGTCAATAAAGATCTATCTAAAACATTATATAATCTGGCTGGAAATGATGATTAAAAAGTAATTGAATATTTTACTCCGGCAGTTACAGAATCTAATTTACGGAAATAAATAAAATAATTTTGCAAATAAAAATATATAAATAAAATTTAATTTGATTCTACAACTGCCGGAACAAGTAAAATATTCAATTAGTTTAAAATCATCATTTCCAGCCAGATTATTTCCCAGTTTAGTGCTGCCCAAGCTTGTGTTATCAACCACACTCCTGCGCGTGATGTCCTCCGAGTCGCTTTTGGGCCACAGCGGCCAGTCTCAACGAAGACTACCCATGTGCGCAGGATATATTATAGTGCACAAATGTGTGCGCAAAGACAGGTGCACTCTCTATTCCCTCACACTCATAATCCGATGGGATGGCAGACCGATCCGACCGGGCAGATGTCAGGCGCAGGACCACCGGCTTAATGTGCATTCCGAGGCACAGGGGTTGTAACACCGCCAACTTCCTGACTCAGGGGAGCTACTGTGAATTTTTATCGGTAAAAAAATCCCAATAACATCTGTTGGCACGACCTGGGATTTGATCCCGGGTCCTTATTATCAGCGGTTGAATACGCGACCGATGGACCAACGAGACAACTGCAAGCCGCATCCGTTTAGGTAGGTACTACTCATTTTATTAATATTCATATATGGATCAGTTGAGCTACCTATAGATTGTTTGCAACAGTCTGCAGTTAGCTTAATTGTTTCAATTGTAAATACTAGTTCTAAGTTGTTTTTATTATTGAATTGTAATTTTCTTTGTTTAATAAAGAGATTAAAAAAAAAAATATTCATATAATTTATTATAATTTTATGCATACATGAGAAGTTTAACTTTTATCCTCACCTCTCTAGAGTCGAGGGCCGTGTTGACAGCAAAATTCGCGCGAAGAGTTATTGCATTTTCCAAGTCTCTTCCCGTCGCTGAATGGGTCGCGACGCAGATAAGGCTTCGATAAGTTTGATTGCTTGTCCTTATTTGGAACCTTTTGGAATATAGGTAATATACCTTATTCAATATTATATTGAAGCAAGGTAGCTGAGGAAATTTGGAATTTTGTCAAGGGGCTACGCTTACGTAGGTACAGATATATATTTAAGCCGAGGTACTTTTTGTATAGAGATTCATAATATCCTGATGATGTGTCCCTCGTTAGGGGATGAAACGTTGGTGTTCTGCCGACACAAACAAGTTTCGTTTTACCCCTTCACATTCTTTTTGATATACAAAATTATCATTATTGCATGATAGAGCTACATGGATTGCTCTTCGTGCTTATATGCGTAAAAATTACAGCTAATGTCAACAAAATGTATGGAACGCAAATCCAAAAAACGTTAAACAATGACAACCACATTTTCAAGTCTGCAAAGTTTTAAGCATTCGAAAAAGTGATATTCTGGCGTGTAGCGTAAAATATGAGTGTTTGTTCTTTTGCAACCGGCTACCACCAACCAATATGCTGAGTGCGGGCATTGTACGCCGCGAGCTGCTTTTGTATGCCTAGCTTGGCTTTCTTGTCGTTGTGTGTGTGCCTATTAGGTACAGGCCTAAGGTTCAACCTTTAAGTAAACTAGGCTTAGAACGAATTCATTCTTATGTAGGCAGTGATTTGCTTTTTCCTGTTTTTTAAACCATTGGTTTATTATTGTTATTTTTTAGGTAGAAGTTTACACTTTACCTTTATCTAACCTGGGTTAAGTCGTTATGTTAATTAAGTCACATATTAGAAAGCACTTGTAGAATTAAGCAATTGATCTGCTTATCAAACTATGCATTCGTAGAAGGTTCTTATTGTTATATTTTTTGGAAGTACAAGAATAGACTTTTCGAATAATGTTTGTTTTTAAAGTTAAAGTTTATAATATTGGTTCTACGAAATTTCGACATACTTATAAAACTTGGTTACGATAGGCTACTTATTTTTAGAGTTTGTTCTAATTGTTTTTATCTTGAATATCTATGAGTATAAATGTTTTGAAATCAAATATTGTTTGGTATTCTTGCTCAGTGACATTTCGAAATTCATGAGTTCACCTTGGGTTCCCATACTTTATTTATATTTCACGTAAATCGGTGGGTTGCGTTCGTACGCTTGTATTTCTATCTTAGAATACGAGTCGCTGCCAAAAATAGATTTAGATTTTGCGTCATTCGCACACATCTACTGATGAAAACTTAGAAAGCTTTTCCATAATCGGGATTATACAGATTTCATAAAAGTACTAGTAAATTTCTTTTGATTTAAAAAATCAAACTTAATTTTTGAATTATTTTGAGTGATGAATTTTTTTGATAATATTTTTGTTTCTTCTTGCGGATGAATAATAAATAAATAATAAATAATGCTGGACAATCCACACAGCATCATCTAGCTTCAAAGTAAGCAGAGCTTGTGTTATGACTGATATACTTAATACAATACATAGCATAGATAGAATGAATGAATGAAACTAGGCAACTAGGCAGGCATAGGTGGAGATATTAAAAATCCGCTCAATCTAAAATAATTCCTAATCATATTCAAACCAAATACCAATTTCAAAACAAAGATGCACATGACTAACATGAACATGAAGTGGCAAAAATATAACACCTGAATATGAACTAAACTCGATACTAAATTAATTAATATCAAAAAGCCTTTATTTCTTATTCTCTTCTCTCGGCTTACAAAATAAGCTCGCTCGCAAGTCAAATTTTCAACAATTATTATCAAATAAGAATATTATTTTGGAGAGTACCTAATGAATTTTTGTCATTATTCTGTATGAATTTATAAAACTGTAAAAAGTAACTAAGCTGTAACTTACTCTGCTCAGCTGTGAACGATAAATATAAGTGTCCGTTTGTAAATTCATGTTTGCACAGGAAGTTGCGCTGCATATCTAGAGCATTCGTGTTCACTGCACTGGGCTATGAAATAAAGAAACACAGCTTGAATAACAGCTTTGCACAGTAAGTAGTGTTTTGCTAAGAATATTTTCCTTCTATTGCAAAGAAATGGTCCGTTAGAACCACGTGTAATAAAGTTTACTGATAATTCAAAGTCAAAGTCAAAGTCAAAAACTCTTTATTTCCATAAATACAATAAATGTACACTTAGAAAAGGTATTGTGTGTGTAAGGTATTGTAATTATATGTCTTGTGTTTTATGAAACGAGGTACAGGTGTTTAAAGTGAACTAACACTATATTTATTGCACCTAGCCTTTCAACTGCGAACCATTGCGCGCGAAACATGACGGATGTGCGACATTCGTGGGTGGTGGGTGATGATTGTCTTCTATTTCACTATTGTACTCGTAACTATGTATTATTGTATCTTTGTGAAATCAGCTTGAAATATTCTAACTAACAGAACAATAATTATTACTTGTTTACAAATGTACACTTCGCTACTCGAAGTCAAAGATTGAGTAAACTGATTACCGCCTTATGTGCGAAAGCCCCTGAATCTTAAAAATAAAAAGATTTTTAAATGAAATAACTATTTCATTTACAAATAAAAATACCATGATAACTATTAAAGTTGACAAAAGCATAACTTGTCATACATTTCTTACAACAAAAAGCATATAAAAAAAAGGTTCGTTATCGCAACCCGTCGTCGTCTAGCTGCGAAGAGTTTTAACTTCCATGATTATTTAAGAATTCCACAAATGTCAAGTGGCCTATTTAATGGTTTTACTCAAAAGAGTAGTTCATAAACTCTATTCAAACAAAGGATCACACATCCCAAACATATTATTTAAGATTTATGAACAAAATACCACACCCCTTGAAAAACAACACCAAATACACACTTTCAATTTATGCACGTAGTTTTGTCCGAAGTTTTTGATTTATAACGGGTTAAAACGAACCTTGTTTGTGTCGGCAGAACACCTTATGGTTTTTTTGTTTTGTTTTTTTAAAGTACTTTATTTAACAGAAAAGTTTTACATGCGTAGATTAACTAAACACTGTTTAGAACCTAACTAAGTACAAGACCAATTAATAATTAACTCAACAGGCTAAGGACGCCTTTAAAAGTTTTTTGATAAAGTTACATTATGGTTACATTATGTACAAACTTTACGTAGGTGTAACTTAACCTAACTTAAAATACTTAAAATGTGTAATGAAATGTAAGGACCTCGTCGTCGAGTGACTGTCCTCCGTTCTAGTTAATACTGTATTACGGTAGGAAGTCTTGCTCTCCCCAAATGGTAGGCGTTATTATAAGTAGTAAATTTTAATTTTAATATTAAGTAATTTGTTTTAATTTAATTCTATGTAATTTAATTTAATGGATTTGATTTAGTTTCACTTGTATATTTAATTTTATTAACTTTGTTGTAGGTAACACTAAGAACTACATTACTAACATTTAATATAATAGATTTCTGCTACTAACAAATTATGGATCATGTTGTCTGAAACAAATGATTTTATTTTTTTATTTAACAACATAGTGCGACTAAATTATATAAACAAGTTTATAAAAACTAAACAAAATATTAAAGAAAAGTACATACAACATAAGAAGTACGTAGCTAAGTAGGTAACTTGGCCTAGTAGTTTTGAGTGCATGCAAATTAATTTAATAGTACGTAGAGTTTATTTACGATACACATCGTAAATAAACTCACTTTTAATAATAATTATAATCCCATTTTATGGGATGTACATATATATGTATATCGTAGATGCGTAGATGGAGGTGGAAAGGTTTCTCTTTCTACGAATTATATCTTATCAGAGGTAAATTAAAATTTTGTGCTACCAACCTTAGCATGATTATGATATGTTCGAACTGTGACTTGCCTCGATATCCCAAGTTAATCGAGTTAATCGGCTTAATCCCGACTCAATCCAGTTACATAAAAAGTTTTGAAAATACAAAAAAAAGAATAATAATAATAATACAAAAATAATATCTCAAACCACATGATATCCGTGTAAAACTTTTAGAAACCGACAAATTCATATCGACACCGTCAATTTACTAAGTGCTAAGATAACTATTTCTCTTTCTTTTCATATTTTATTCAACCAGAAACTTACCCATCATGTGAAAACCTGTCTAGACTTAAGTGGTTTACCTTGTAAGTTGTTTAATAAATAAAATAAAAAATAAATAAAAAAACATAGTTTTTTATAAAGTGCCGCCGATGTCATAATTCCTGAGTTAGCCAGAAGTACCACAAAGTACCAGATTTTGAGTAAAATTGTCCTGGATCATATCCATTAACAGAAACAGAAATTATGAACGCGTTGTCAGCTTAGGGACACGCCGTGTGATGCAATCTTTACAGACTATGGTGTTCAAATTCAACCCTCCATTAGGATCTAGGTACGTCATCGACACAGTTGTGCAGTAAGGAGGAGGGTGGTCCGAAAGGGAAATGTACGAACAAATGAAACCACGTGGGAGCGACACCGAGTGGGAGCATTATTCTAGAGCTCTGCGACATGGATCCGAGTATGGAAAATACCAACAAGCTATAACCCTGATTTTCTAAGAATACACTGGTGAATATCTAAACTTTCACCAAAGTGATAAATCAAAATATTATGCCTCTTCATCACAGCGCATCAGCATTACCAGCAGCAGGGTAATGCAGTCAGCGTCTTGGGGACGCTTTCGATAGGTTGTTGGATTGATTTGGATCATTTTTATATGAGGTCAATTTGCTTTTTGCTCTTTTGTTTAGCTGCCTCTAGATTGTTTGCAACAGTCCGCAGCTAGCTCATCTGTTTCATTTGTAAATACTCGATGTAATTGGTTTCTATTACTTGTAATTTTGTATGAAATAAATATATTATTAAGATTTTCTTTTTTGATAAATCAGAGGTTTAGAGTCGTTGTTATATTTTGTCTTAAACAGCACAAAACCTCATTGATTGCATTTTTGTAGACAGCAGGGGCTGCCGGAGCTTAGACCATCTAGGCCCTTGCCTACCACCAACTTACCTACCTTAGAGGTCGAGGTGATCCAAAGCACACTTACCACAATTACTTTGCTATGCTTTTCCTAATGCGTTTTTACTTAAAAGAGCCAGGTAAAGAAGCTCAAATCCAAACACAGAAGTATTCCCGAATAACTTGTTTGTTAGTCGTCTCGGAACCTTTTGCTCCAACTCGAAAACGAACAACCTAACAAGGTTTTTGCTTCACTTCTCTACTTTACCTTAAAAAGATTAAAGTAAACAAATCAAAGTGACTAGTAACTTTACTTCCTAGTTAAATTTGTGACGTGTCCAAGAGTCCTGTAAGGTGTAAAGGAAATAACACTTTGAGTTTGAACCAGAATAAGGCTTTCGTCGTAGCTCGCTTTGCGAGCTCTAACACCTCCGTTTGCCGGTCACATTCTCTGTTTTACGCGCGCTGAAATACGCTGCGGCTCACCAACGCAAAGCCCTTTTGTCTACTACTCGATCTACTACTCGATTTGTATAGAGGTACGAGTATAAACTTTCACGTTACTGACGCATGTTCTAAAAGCAGAGCATCATAATTACTTTTAAATATTTGAAGGAAAACCAGCGGCAAATACGCTGCAAATAAATATTATAATAATAAAATAACGGATTTGCAAATGGATAAATACCAGAAAGCTCATCAAAATTATAAAATCAGAACGTTTCAACGGATAGATAACAGAAATAATAAAAGTACTATAAAATAATAAATGCAGCCTTTTATAAACATCATTTCTCAAAGTGAAGTAAGTAAAGTGTTATTACTTCAAGTAAAATGTTAAGTAATAAGGTTTTCGTAAACGAAATGAAAAACTTAAAACTAATTCATTCAGCGAAAACTTTGCGATATTTCCAGGATTACCCCTCCTGAATGGGTGCCATTAGAAAAACTAGTGAAAGCACACAAATTCCTAATTGGCCGTTTTATCTTTTGCAACTTTCCGAGCGAAACCAAGTGGACTACATGTGGGCTACTTTTGGCTGAAAAGGCGGCTTCCAACTCATTATCGTTAGCGTACCTGGTATTTTTTCGTGCTGAGAAAATAAAGCCCTAGCGTTATTTGTCGTATGTTAAAGGAATACATACAATATACATAAATATACTATTTTAAACTTAAGCACAATAGATTTAAATAATCAAAACAACAATATTAGTGGATCAGGGAGCAAATCAATAAAATATAGTTGACTTGCATCTATATTTTTTTAACAAATACCTGGTTAAGAAAGCATAACTACCCACTAGATATTGCCGATATAGTCTTTTAAAATTCAACCACATATAGCGCATATATTTAAGGTAGTGGTGAAAATAACAAATCTCTAGAACAAGGACCGATTTTACGACCGTGTCTCGCCCCGTAAAGCTACATAAGCATGTCTCTTGAAGCTATTTAATAGAAAATACTATTTCATTGATCAATACAGGGGGTTTACTATTGCGACAGACATAATTTTTTGGGGTGTTGGGGGTACATGACTCTGGTAGATTCAATATCCTAAGTGCGGTGCGGTTGCTGAGTTATGATTTTTTAAAGTTTTTTTGAAAATCACCCAAAATCTCGCCTTTAAATCGTCAAATCTTTTTTGTTTGTGGCGGACAATTTGAGCAAATTTTGAGATTTTAATTCATTCAGAAGAACAAAACTTAAAAAAGTATCTGCTTCATCATGACCTTAGCAGACGTATGTTTTAGTTTGACCACTTAATAAATATTTTTAAGTCATGAAGCATTATCGTCGGACAAAGCAATAACTGAAAAGTTTTGAAAAGTAAACTGTTTTTTTTTAATTAATATGGAAGTTTTCACGATTTTTAACTTTTACACAGATTTTGACTTTGATTGATAGCTTTTTTTTAAAGTGATTTGTGTCAAGATATAATTTATTTAGAATAAGTAGAAATTCAAATTTCTACTTATTCTAAATAACGGCGAGAATTTATGGATTTAAAAAGAAATAAAAATACATGTCTCAACAACCGTGACACTTAAAATATTGATTCTACCAAAAAAATTTAGCCCATGTCCCCCCCCCTCCCAACTCCCCAAAAAATCACCCTGATTATAATATCACAGCAGCATCACACTTATATTACGAATTCGAAATTTTGTATGTTTGTTTCTATGTTGTGTGTGTAATTCAAATATTTTGGATACTTGATAACGCGAATAACACCACGGGATGCATTTTGTATTTTATTATGTTAACTAGCCGGCGGCGATACGTGCCCGTGGATCCTAATGCATGCGCTAACTCAATATGAAGAATCTTAGACTACGTCCCGTTAACGTCTCTGGACACCGTAAATAGTTTCCGTTAAAAAGGCTGCTAACTGCAGAGGGATAACGAGCGGAAACGGGGTCGCTCAGGAATTATAATTAGAAGG
This sequence comes from Eupithecia inturbata, assembly GCA_963662085.1. Classification (NCBI taxonomy): domain Eukaryota; kingdom Metazoa; phylum Arthropoda; class Insecta; order Lepidoptera; family Geometridae; genus Eupithecia; species Eupithecia inturbata. Next base: position 10,225,596 of record OY759191.1, read on the forward strand.
CACGGGTGCCCCGTTCTTGGGTTGAATCGCCCCGTAAAGAGCGGTATTCCACCCGAACGGCCATCTGGGTGACTTTTGGTATCGTGATCGCTTAATTTTTAACCCTGTACTGTACCTACCCGAAATAGAACGGATTTGTTATGATGTCGGATGAATAAAGTTGGTTAGTTGAATGAAGCTTTTGATTTATAACGATCTTGTGGTAATCTATTTTGCGATAAAAGGAACTGTAATGATATAATTTGTTTACGTACATGAAAACTTTTATTACCGTTTCCTTTCCCTTATCCGGTTCCTACTTAATTGTGTTATTTTTGTGGCCAACAGGAATGTAACTATATATTGTGAAAAATCTACTGCAAATGCTATAAAAAAATATAGCCACAAATGCCAGCATTGCTATTGCCACTTCTGTCAAAAAAAAAGGCCACTAGAAGGACACTAGGCTAGTGTCAGTTTTCCTTTTTAGGCGAGTGTAGTAACCTTACATACCTACCTAGTAACCTTATGTTTCAAGCGGTTTCATTTCTAGTTGGCAGGATTTTTAAATTGCTGAGATATTGCGTTACAAAGTGAATTACATTTTCCATCCGCAGCCGGCGGCTACTTGTCAGCTTCTTGTCGGCTACTGCGCAGCTCTCCTGCGTTGAATATTCCGGTACTTACAATTTCATGAAGTGTAAGTTAACCTGAAAATGCTTACTCAAAATGACAGGACAGGACTTGAACCTACGATCCATAGGTAGTATGCTTCCTGTAAGCTGCATCGCACACTCACCTATTTCTCCAAACTACAAACGTTGCGTCGCGACACATAGGTACATACATGCGCAGCTGTGTTGCGCTACACGTGTGACTGCGTATTTGACGTAGAGTAGAAGAAGTTAAAGTGACCCTAGAGGGTCACTTTATAAACACTTATATCGTGCGAGTGAAACAGTTGCGAAAACTCAAAGACATTTTATTTTTTATTTTCCTCTCCTACAAAGTGAAACTAAATCTCAAAACAGAAGAAATTTCGTATGTCCATGGACATCAAACAAACAAAAACATCGAACACCATTGGCGTCGTCTGTCAAAATCATTACATTCCATCTGCGTCCCGTGAGTGCGCCGTACGTCCCGTGCATTTGGAACGTGCTGAGGAAGCTCGGTCAGGTGGTGGAGGGAACTGTCCATACTATACGTTACTATTATTATATCTCTGGCGTAACCTAGTGTAGACCTTAGAAAATAATTTTTGGATGCGAATTACTTAGATGTTTCTTTCTTAAGTCACTAGAAACAAACTGTACCTTGATTTTTGAGAATTACTATTCTAAGAATACAGTTTGTTAGAGATTTATTGTCGGACTAAACTAAGCTAAGTAAGTATACAACTTACTTTAGTCCAACAATAAATCTCGCAATAAGCCATGTCATTTAAATAAGTGAAAAACGATTTTTTAAGACCACTGATGATGATTACGATGACCGACGATAAGTTCCCTTTGATGATAGAGTCGACAGGTACTTTACATATATTATTGTACGAATGTATGTATGTCTGTCGACGGCTCGCCTCATTCCCCGTCGGCGGCAAGCTGCCGTATTGCCGTCACTAGATCGAAATCCAATATGCAGCGCAATCTCGACCTTATTGCAAGCAGGAATGGGTTTTTGATTTAAATTGATCTGCAGTCCAAAAAGCATTTTATAAATATTTTGAGTGAGCTTTTCCAAACTAAATAATTATATAAGGGGAGCTGTCAGCGTCAGAGATCGTAAATACACTAAAAAGGTACTGTTGCAAACAATCTACAGGTAGCTCAACTGATCCATATTAATACCAGTCGGAAGCGTCCCCAAGACGCTGGCTGCATTGCCCCGCTGTATGGCAATGCTGATGCGCTGCACCAGATACCCACCAGCTCTCGGGTCAAGCGTCGCATCGACCAGACGCTCAAAAAACTTTAAAAAAACCAGGAGAGCCTCGGTACCCTTGTACCTAGGGTCTCGACCCCAAAGGGATCAAATGTATAGGCTCTGTCGAGACCTACATATTTGCATCTCTTGAGATTCTTGGCCAAATCTGCCACCGCACCAGCCCTCACGGAAGTCCTCGGAAGATGGGAAGGCGCAAGTGTGTCGACGCATGTAGCGTCCCACACAATGGGCCTCCCCAACTCCCATGGGACTAGTGTCATGCCGTCGGGCCTTGTACCATCGTCACGCAACAAACCATTCGGTTCGAGAATAGCTGGTACGTTAGCGGTGACAAAGGCCCGTTGGATGATATCGTTATGGCTGGCATGGTGAGATATCCGACCGGCGGCCCTAGTATACGATAATACGTGATGATCAAGCTGTTCGACAGCAGTACCGCACTGGCATTGATGAGGCACGCAAAACATTGCACCCAACCGAAGACATGATGCGATACGGAAAGTTACGGGATCCAATAAAGTGCGTGTAAGTTGTGGTTGAAATGAAACAAGCGTGGTCAAACATTTACTTTGACAAGGTTCCGTCCCAAACTAAAAGCGCTTGGATTATACGTACTCATGATTAGCACACATATACGTCCAAAGTTGAACACCTCCTTCCCTTAAAGAAAGGGGGGTTTCTTTATAATATAATCATCACGTTTGGCAGACGCGCGCGTTATTGTCGTGGAGGTGTTAAGAATACACAGAAGGAAGCTGCTGCCCTTTTTCTGTAGGTGTGTCGTAGGTCGCCTCTTATAACGACATCCACGAGCAGAGTTGGAGAGATCGGTTGGGGCGAACCTAACGGGTTTTGCTGTCAAACTAGGCCTAGATCTCAGTATTCACAGGATCCCCGTGGTATAAAACTCGAATGACATAAAATTATAATTTTTTCTTTGGTTCCTTAAATGTGAAATCACGATTAGGAAAAAATCTATAAAAAATAATCACGAAAGTGCACTGTTTCGCACATAATTTGGTCGATATCTCAGGAACCCTGCGGTCTGTTGAAATGACTTAAGTTTTGATTCGTAGGTTATTATATTACTAATTATTTGGTTGATTGAACCAGTTTCTTAATAAGTTTGTAGTTTTCTTTTAAATAAGCAATACCTTGATTTTTGCGCATACGCCTTTCCAAAAATTTATGCTTTGTCCCGCTCCTATGAACGCGAAATCCTATGCCTATCCTTTTCACAAAATGGTGCGCATTGCGCCCTCTTAAGACGCTACCGCTGCAGCTGATTATACTACTCGCCTGAAATTTTGTAGGTACCAATTCGATTATGTATATGTGAAGTAAATTAGGGGAGGCCTATGTCCAGCAGTGGACTAATATAATGATGATGTGAAGTAATGTCAACCTAAATAAAACCATAACTGGTAGGGCATGGCGTTAAGCTACCCTACAAATCACTGACCTCTGCCCCGGGGGTTGGTACGTGACATGTGTATTAATAACTTGCACTACGCTGCCCCGGATTGCACTAAGGACGAACTAGGGGGTAATTTGTGTTCGACGAGACTTTTCTGATTGGTATTCATTTGGGTCAGTTGAGTTGTCTCGAGATAGTTGAAACTGTCCACAGATAGCTCAACTGTTTTAGGAAGGTAGCTACACGCAGTAAACAAAAAAATTATACTGATCTACATATTAATTGTTATTTTTTGTTTTTTTTAAAATTATATTATGGCATGTACATTTACCAAACAAAAGACAAAAGAAATAAATAGGCAAAAAAAATATATACTAAAATGATAATTTATTATGGATAAATAGGCGAGGCTCCCTAAAACCTGTAAAATACAACAACGTTGCTTTCTACGGCAAAATGAAAACTTTGCATACTGTGGCCACTGAACATTTTTGCAATTTGTTATATAAAAAGGGTTCCCTTGACGTTTTGCCTAACTAATTCAACTAGGAGTAACCGTGATCCATACGCTTTTCTTAAATATAGTGTTACGTTAACACTATGTTAACCTATGAAATTAAATTGTTTTAGTAGAAACAACAACCTACCTAGGTTTTACTTAATTCTGGTACCTACCCCCAAGGGATTCCAGAATTACCCCTTTCCGCCTAGTACACCTATTTCATAACACCTTATGTGACGTATTACGTTTAGCGACAAAATAGCTAAGGTGAGGAGTGATCAATGCAACCCATTTATTAGCCCCCCTACAAGGAGTCCTAAGTTCGTCCAATTGCACTCACATATTTGCATTTACCGCGGCCTGCGGACGCATGAAATTTTCAGGAAGCGGCCATGTTAGCCTGAGTTTGCAGCTCGCTGGCTCGAGTGGAGTATTTTTTGTATTGGGTTATTGGTAAATTTGGTAATTTACTGAAACTGCGTGAACTAGATTCTGCCCATCATCACGAACACATTCGTAAAGACGCCAGGTCTTAATTCTTAATTTTTATTGTAAATCACCTTTTATACAAAGTGAAGAAATACGTTTGACGGTACCCGATAAATTACTAAAGACCGATTTCCCAATCCCACGTCCGCTGTAAATTCAGGGCAAAGCCTTTTTAATGTTTAGTTTGAAATAAAGCCTCTCTAAAGAACATTTATGAAACATTTATGAATTGGTACCTACTACCAATACCAAGATAAGGAATAAAGACCTGGCGTCTTCCTTCACAAACGTGTTCGTGATGATAGGCAGAACCTGCAGTTCACGCTGTGATATTTAATTACCAACAACCCTGTATACAGGGCGTCCCACGGCTATGCCACATGGAGGGAAAGTACCTTGAATATTATAGATGGAACATTTTACTGAAAGAATACATCATTTTAATTTAAAAAACAATTTAAACTGCATTCATAGATTTTTTAATAATTACATGGTTGAACCAGGAATCGAACCCGCTAAACGAGAAAAAAAATTACCCTGTAGCTTTATCGTACCGGTAGAAAGGCTTCATCATAAGGATTAATTTTTTGATAAATAACATAGAGTCAGAAATAAAACGAAGACCATAAATTTTAATTCAAAATTAAACAATTTATTTTATTAAATGCTCAAAATGAATCCCATTCTGTTGCATACAAAGTAGCACTCTTTTGATTATTTCGCTCCCTGTCGATTTTTTGATCATGTTGTTATCAAAAAATCAGATATTAAGAATAATACGTCTAAGTTCTGCTTGTAGCTCGTGAAAACTTTCATACTGGTTCTTGTAAACAAAATTTTTTACATAACCCCATAAAAAAATCTAACGGAGTTAGATCTGGGGATCTTGGCGGCCATCTTATTTGTCCGTTTGTCCCGATCCATGAAAGAAAGTGTTCATTGAGATAGTCCCTTGTTCTGTGAATGTTATGAGCCGGAGCGTCATCTTGTTGAAAAGTAACGTTTCGTCGTTCTGCAACCGGAAGATCACACTCATCACCACTCATCTAGATCTCACTTCTTAAAATCTCAAGTATTTCTAAATACCTTTCCGTATTTAGCTGCCCTTCGTAAATATGTACTAAGAGGACCCGGTTTTTTACAATACCACACCAACAGTTGAACGAAAAACGCACTTGATTATTGGTCTCGCGGATACGTAAGGGATTCTCACTGGACCAAATGCGATTATTGTTTCGGTTGTACATACCATTATTGCTAAAGTTTGTCTCGTCTGACCACATATAATATCTGCCCCATTGACTTGAGTAATGGGGTGGATGGGAATTATTTTTACCAACCACCCCATTGATGGGGATGTTAATGGGGCAGATGGGAATATATCATATTATTCAGAAAATACTGACCCTCTAGGATGAGCCTATCGATTTCTTGGCAGAAAATAAGTCGTCTTTCAGCATCACCCGGCCGTAATTTTTATACTTAACACTCTTCAATGTAACTTTTGAATTTATATTTTTTCAGTACGCGGTGTATTTTGCTTTACGAAATTCCGATTTCTTCTTCACCTTCCCTCATTGAACTTTTAGGATTTGCCTCAAAGTATATCAATACAGTTAAAAAACAGTTTAAATTGTTTTTTAAATTAAAATAATGTCTTCTTTCAGTAAAATGTTACAAAAATATTCAAGGTACTTTCCCTCCATGTGGCATAGCCGTGGGACGCCCTTTATAGATGAATAGCTTAAAAAAGTTTTGTTCATTATTATCTGATCAAGATACAGGAAATACGTTGACAGAATAAGTGAATTCTCATAAGGATTCTAAATTACATAGCAAGTGATTGTCAATACATTTGCTACGCACAAAAGTAATACAAAAATTGTTATATGTTCAACAAGTGGGCAAAACGATTGTTGGTTGAACGTGCCGATATTAAATCACGACCTAGCGAAGCAGTCTAGAATATGCTGCTAAGGTATGGATGTAAAAGGCACTAAAAAAAATATGAGAGAAAGAAAATGTTTTGTAATTTATAAAAGAGGTCTAATGTCAAGAACTCATTTTGGTCAACTACATGTACGAATGCTATAAACCTCTTTCAAACCCGAACGATTTTATGCGCTTCTGTCAAGGTTAAACGCTGTATAACCTCGTTCCCTACATTCAACTAAAATGAGTGCATCTCACAGAGGTGCAAGACCCATAATATTCCGAACCTGTTGTTTGGTAGATTATTTAAAGATCTCAAGGTGCTGGCCGCCTAGAAGAATGGTCTTCACAAGCAAAGTTGTCAAGGTACCTACACATAAAAATAGCGATGCCTTCAGTGAGAAAGTTTACCCCTGGTGCAGATCGCGTTGTTTATTTTTTTTTCCGGCGCCGACTATAGATTATCAATAACATATTATTACACCATCAAAATTTAGTATCTACAGCATTCTGAATTCAAATTACTTTTTTCAAGAAGTTATCCTTTATTCCACATGTGAGCAAAACTCGACTTTGCTCACTGTTTTCAAGCAGCATAATCACCGTTTTCGAGCGAGAGTGGTGAATATAATATTTTAGGGAATTTTAGTAAAACAAAATTTTACCGTTAGGTATGCTTAAAATCATAGTTTATTATACCTTATTCCTTAATCTAAGGTAACTATTGAGTTATTGCTATTTGACTATGGACCTAAGATTCTGAGCCAAGGGCCCTATGTGGTCCGTTTTTAGGTCATTTTCTTCAAAAAAACCCTAGAGACATGAAGCTATTTTCAGTTTTTCATAATATTTTTGTAAGATCCAGATGTTTTACAAAACATTCTATGGTGCTGCCACATATCACAAATTCTGTGTGAAATAACGAATTGAATTTTAACGATAAATATCGGTTTGACTACCGATAACAATATTTATCATGTCTTTCTAAATGTGGCAGTACCGTCATATCTAATATTTATTCTTCGAACATAAAGGAGAGAACTTCCTTACATTTAAGTTCGAAGATGATTATTACATAAATCGTATGGCGTATCAGACAAACCTCTTTTGGTAGCGAGCACTTACAGCTATTGGTACTTAGGTAATTATAATGGGGCTAGATAATGCTGTGTGGATTGTCTAATATTATTTATTTATTATCCATCAACTTTTTTCTCCCCGTCCAGCAGAGGCAAAAACAGTTAACATGCAAGTGGTCTTTGATAGCATCCCTTTTCAGAAGTCCGTGGACACGAAAAAAGTATCTGCCAAAAGAAGCCTTCTCATACGTTCCATATAGGCAGTGATCATTTTAAAACATGAAATAGTTTTCTCTCCAAAACCACAAAATAAATAAATAACCAACTGAAATTACTGGGATTCTTAAAATAAATATTTGTTGTCAAGGTGCTTACTGTTGAAATCAGAGGGGTGGGTCTATTTGACGTTAGTAACGAGACGTGATCGTGACGTCTTATTTTCCATACATTTTGGTAAAGCGCCTCTAGCGGACTGGGAACTAGTACGCAAACCCCATACAAAAAGAAGACGTCACGATCACGTCCATAGACTCAACCCTCACTTCCTTTACTAATTTCAAATACAGGGGGTTTTAAATTCTACAAACATGATTTTACAAGAGAATCGATTGCTTGATTGCTATAATAGCGCATGATTGGAATTGGTTTAGGGTGGAATTTTTGAAACTAAAAATTTTATGCATTCACTGTCCAGTCTCAGCGGTGCGACCCGCAGAGGCGCGCCTGGAGGACCACCAGATATACATAAATATGCGGCCTATTCCCAGTAGTGCGTGGGCCATGAAAGTGTTAATCGACTGTTTTCGATTTTATTTCAGTTTGTAACCACAGGTCTCCAAGCTTTGATAAGTTAGTATTACTACTTCAGGTGAGATTGAAATTGTACGGAACAGTTTTCAAGAGTAAGGATCGAGATCACTCATATTAATAAGAGACTCAGTAATTTTATATCATGCGAATTAAAAACGTCTAACAAAAAACTTTGTAAATAGTGACCACCAAAGTGGCATAGTGTATCCTTTCTAATATTATACTGACCACGAGAATATTGACCAAAACCTTTCTTAGCGTAAAAATAAAACTTACTATCAATCGATAACGTATAACAACATTTTACTTTTTTCTTGATGAGTTAAATAATAATTTATTAAGTATTATACTGATTTTCCCTACAAATGTATCTTACATCATGCATGAGCCTACTTTAACATCATGAAAATCCTACAGAATTTTAATACAACATTTAGTAATTGCAAAATTTGTTAACTTAATGATGAAATCTGTAGGCGCTCGTTGCGTGAACAAAATTACTTTCTGAGTAGAGCGTTACAGAATTAAACTTCAATTTACGACTGTATTTTGGGTCATTTCTGTCCATTAAAGTCTGATATAAGGTTAAAATTTTTATGTTATTGTGATTTCAATTCATGAAATCGTAAGTGTTTATTTTAATGAATTTGAGAGCACAGAACACCTTAATCTGTCTTTTGAATTCGAGAGCAAATTATCCCAGACAAAACTTAAGTTTCGTTTGGGTGCATTAAGTTTTTAAACTTTCGCGATCTGTTAACATAATAAAGATTGTTTATCGACTATTTATCGCGTACCTTTCGTTTTATTTTCCCAAAATAAAAAATAAACAAAACAAAAGCTACGCGATAAATACCCGATAAATAATCTTTAACAGTTTTATTTAGCATTAAGTTTTATTTTTCTTTAGGTAACTTCCACTTCTTTATACACTACGCTTACCACAAAGAGGTCACGCAGAGGTCAAGGACCCAACTTTAAGACGAGGCATTGAACTAAACTATACCTGATCGTCCTCAACAGTCAGGGCCCTACCAAGTAACATTAGTTCTTTATCTTTTACAAAAAGTATACATTTACTTAATCTTATTTGCCGCAACCACAATGGTTTCAAATCTACGCGAAATGGCTTGCAACCTCTGCGAGTAAACCTGCTTGTGTAGCATTGAAACGAATTTCCAATTCACTATCAATCCGTCCTCACTTCACAGATAAAGTACGTTTCAAACGAGCATGGAGAATCGTTCCACTTCAGTCCCTTATCGTCTCTGTTCCACAGTTCTAAGCAGTTCTCTTCTTCTCCGTTTTCGTATCTGAAGTTGTTAGGTTCTCCCGCGTTCCAGTTGACGAAGGTCAATGGTCGGCCATTCGCCATCCAGAAGAAGTTTCCTTCTTCAGCCAGATCTGTGCCTGATGTCCAGAAGTGCTCTCGGCCGTAACCTGGAATTAAAATAAATTGATATTTTTTACAAAAACATTAAAAAAACGCCTTTGAATCCAGTGTTTTTAAGTTTCGGAACAATTAATAATTACATTTTTATAGGATCATTCCGGCATGGATCATTTTCTATACAAAACTAAAACTAGATAAATAAATTGAGTGCATAAATTTTGGATGTTTAGATAAAAGGGCCGCTTTGGCCGCATAGTATTCTAAATCACCAGGTGAATGTCGGATTTACCCAGATTACAAATTAAAAGGTACGTTAAGGAATGTCACACAAAGTTTTAAACAGTTGTTTACATAGAGCAGGTTGGTGCATTTGGAATGCAAAAGCGATGTCTGAGATCTACTTTTGGATTAAAAGTTACAGACTCATGCAGGTCCTACTAGGCAATTCAAGATTTTAACATTAACAAGCATTATACATACTCTATAAACGCGTGTTTGTTTACATAATAAAGGCATATTTTAACTGGCAAATCCAATGAGTAATTACAGCGTCCGATACAAATACAAAAATAAATCAAAGCAAATATTCGCGTTATCGCGATAGTCTGGCCGTAGCATTAAAGAAATTACATTGTTTACTAGATTTAAATTTAATTTGACAAAATTTTGTCAAATAAAATTTAAATCTAGTAAACAATGTAATTTCTTCAGCCATTCAAGCTGTTTACAATGTAATTTCTTTAATGCTACGGCCACACTATCGCGATAACGCGAAGATTATGTCTGCAGTTAGCTCAATTGTTTCAATTTTAAATACTAGTTCATTAGAACTAACTAGAAGAACAATCAAAGAAAATAAACAAATTATTGTTTATTTTCTTTGATTGTTCTTTTATTTGACAAAATGGCTAACAATTTTTTTTCATAGTATATTAATAAAAATTGTAACTCAATTTATTTAAAGTATCTTTATTGTTATTCTATTTGATTTGTACTCGCATGCAATCAATACTAATTTAAATTCTAATATTCATACGCCTGTGAAAGCAGGTTTTGGTCGTACTATACGAATAGTTTTAATAACCAATTGTATTAACCTGTAATGTTACGAATAAATGAAATCGGTAAGTTAGATCAAAGACACAGACCACGCAACAAATTTTGTCAACTTTTGTTTGTGTCTTTGATCAAACTCTCCTGTTTTGGAGAAGGCTCTCCTAAACGGACGTCGAGCAATACTAAGGTTCAGTTTCACCGTTGCAATTGAACGCGTTCAATAAACTCAGTAACATAAAGTAAATCCGGTTCAAGCACTAAACCGTGTTCAAGAGCTGTCATGACACACAATAGGTATTACTAATTTGAACTCGATCAAGCTGAACTTTCTTTTGTCGATTTTAGTTTTGGCAGCAAACGGTGAAATTGGAGCTTAGTACTACAGCATAATTTGGTACAAAAACATTATTATTATAATAACCTGAGTCTTTGACGTACTGCTCCAGCTTGTCATTCTCCTGCTGCGAAGAGATGGAGGCGAGGTGCATGCCGTGGAACCGGCAGTACTGTTGGGCCTTAAACCAGTTCGCCTGGAAGCAACACAGCGAATGAGCATAATTTTTACCCGACTACCAACGGAGGAGGGTTAAGGTTTTCGCAGATCAGAGGCGCATTGCTATCGCACAGTACAAAAATGTGCATTCACAGCCCGCGAGCTGGCTGTCATCTGATGCCGTCAATATGAAATGCATCTAAATGTTACCAGTTAAATCCCTTATGGGCACTTTTGAAGCTTGCGGGAAGCCCAGTTTTGTGCAGCGCGGTAGCGGGGCGTTGGGTTAACGTGCACAGAGATTTATAAGTAAAAAGTTTCGAAAGAAACGATATCTAAGTATCAGAGAAAAGGCAGATCTCGGTGGCAGCATGGGTGATTTGGCTGTATGGTGAAATAGTCACTTCGAGCATAACTGTCTAAACGTTGATCCGATTTGCGTGAAATTTGATAGGTGTACTGATATGACTTGAAATTTGCTGGTCAAGGGGTTTTTGAGATAAGGGGGTCCCCCTTATCTCAAAAACCCCTTGAAAGGAGGGTAAAATCAATTTATACTTGAGTACATTTCAAAGTGGTTATTATTAAGGTTCTAGTGTGTTGTATAGATGTTTAAATAATTACGAACTAGCTTATAAGAGCTCTCATTTGGCAGAGATTCTATGAATTTGTAGGTCATGCTCAATTAATGCACTGAGTATCTATGGACCGAAGTGCATTGCATTTTTTAGTTTTGCAGTACGAGTTCGGATACTGCATTCTACAACAAACCTGCTAACCTCTTTGACCGTTCCAGAAGTTAAATTTTTATTGATTAAGCTTTTATATTTTTGCGTCATTACACCTTATAAAATTCATTTAGGTTCCCTTGGCACCAAAATAATAGTTTATTCTCCTAACATATTTTTCAATTATATGGAATGTTTTAGATTTTTTTCAAATGGTAAGACATTGATTTTCCTAACAATTTTGCTCCTATTACGTCTCGCGAGAAGGAGGCACCTTTGAACATTTTTAGGGTACCGTACCAAAAGGATGCCAACGGGACCCTATTGCTTAGCCTCTGCTGTCTGCCCGTCCGTCCGTCGGTCCATCTGTTAGCGGATTGTTTCGCATGAACCGTAAAAGTTACACATAGTTGAAAGTTTTCACAGAGTGTGTTATGTGTCTCTTGCCGCTATAACTAGGAACCCTTCGTGTCGCGTGCGAGTCCGACGCGCACTTGGCCGGTATTTTTAAAGTTCGTATCGTATTTTTAGTACAGATAAGTAAACTTAAAACTAAAACGTTTACGACAATATTGTTAGGGGCTATAGGAACCCTTCGTGTCGCGTGCGAGTCCGACGCGCACTTGGCCGGTATTTTTAAAGTTCGTATCGTATTTTTAGTACAGGTAAGTAAACTTAAAACTAAAACGTTTACGACAATATTGTTAGGGGCTATATATTAGTGATTTAGTTTTTATGGGAACTACTATTTTGGTTACTTTAGTTAGAGTATTAGCTAATTTGATCTTTCGTCGATGCAAAAAGGTCAATAGAGAAATAGATAGATAGAAAATTTATTAGCTGGGCTCTCCGGGTTTTTAAAAAGTTGTCTGAGCGTCTGGTCGAAGCGACGCGTGACCCGAGAGATGGTGGGTATCTGGCGCAGCACATCAGCATTGCCGTTCAGCAGTGGGGCAATGCAACCAGTGTCTTGGGGCCGCTTCCGACTGGTGTGGCTACCTGTAGGTTGTTTGCAACAGTCTGCAGTTAGCTTAATTGTTTCAATTGTAAATACTAGTTCTAATTTAGCTTATTCTAAAGATTACTCAAATTCGAGATAGAGAGCTTAACTAGGTTTATTTTCCAAACCATGCCAGGAAAATTAAGTTGCAAACGAGAGAACAGCAAGTGTTGCTAAATAGCCGCTTTCCGCCAAGGTTTTCTGCACCTCTTCTTACATAACCGACCACACTTGTCGCACGTTACCTACATGCGGTCAATGTAGGATCTTTAAGTTTTATAGCCAGGTAGGACTTATGAATTGCTTACAGGCTTTAAGCGCTCAATCTCAGGCTTTGTTGCCGTTAATGCATAAACATGTAGCAATGTTTCCTTTGTACGAAAGACGAGGCGGTAAGATACAATACAATAGGCTCAAGAGAAATCTTAGCAATCGGCAACGAGGAATATTTATGTCTGGATTTGTACTTTTGGACTTCGATTTTGCACAATAACACACAGTAATTAAAGATAAAGGTTTACTGTTATCCGCTGTGAGACGCACTAGAGCTAAATTGACCTCTGGAATGCGAAAGGCGAGCGAGCGAGCAGCAAAAAAACTGGCAGCTTACGAAAAAAAAATGCGCGCTAGAAGAGTTTTTGTATGCTTGCACCTTGCATGAAAAACCAATGCTTCAGGGAGTACAGCATTAAAAAACCTTTTTTGTAACCATTTGGTATTATAGTAAGTACATAATCACCGTAAATTATGTAATTCTAAAGCATTCATAGATCGGGGCGTAACTAAACGAAACTGGCAGCCTACTGACCGTACCGAGGCCACGTGCAAAGGCATTGATCTTGAACGAAGTCTTTTACCCGAAACTTGGCATGCATACGGAAGTAATAAACAGAGCCGGAGTAAGAGCTTTACCCTGAGGCAGCCCCGGTGCGATCGGTTTACTAGTTGGGTCAGTTGTGCCCATGACGTGCTATGTTGTTGATTATTTTGTTTTGGGTAATTTGCGTTATAATATGACCCTTATCGGGGAAGGTATATTCAAGATAGGCTAACGACCAATGACGATGGAATCCGGAATTCTGTTTTGACTATAATTGTATTGTAATTGTTATTAGATAGAGATAGACCTTTTTCCAAACTGCAAATGCTTCACTCAGGTCCCTACGCTAAGTATATCAAAATATATAATAAAATACCTCCAGAAATACAAAACGAAATAAATTCAAGTCTCTCCTGAAAACATTCTTAATAAAAAACTGTTTTTATTCTCTGCAATAGTTTTTAGATTTCTAGTTTCTTCACAAAAAATAAAATTTCTAAGTAGGTTGATACCTAAGGTTTAAGTACTTAATATTATAAGATCTCATTATTAAAAAGGATAGTTATAGATTATAATTTATAACCTAAGCACTTTTGATTTAAGCTTTTACATTTTATGCCTAGAATATTTAGAATAAGTACCTACATATTAGCCACCTAGCATAATATTGCCGTGCCCTATCAGGGTGCATGTATGAAACAACCTTGTTACTTTATAAGATCCCTTGTACAACATGTTTGCAATAAAAATTTTACTATTCACTATTAGATTATTACTAGTAGTTAATTAACGCCACTATAGTCCATTTAAAATGTAAAGCACACAAAAAGATCGATATCATACTAAGAAGTTCAACATATTTTGACCCATGACAGTCTATCAAATCAAGTGAATAACGGTTTCAATGATTGTGAACTTAAATATCTATCACTATCACTTTGCATTTAGAACAGAATACATCTACATATGAATGACGCAAGATAGCTACTCTACGCGCTTTCCACATTAATAAACACCGTTCTCATTTTAATTAGGTTCTATCATTCGATTGCCATTTCCAATCGTACGGGAACGCTGCACAGCTATGAGATTAATTTCCCTAGATCCATCCCTGCAGTCCAGCTAGGCTAGGTCACAGATTGCTCAAAGCCTAACTGGGTTACTGACACTGTGGTTATCCAACTGCACGTACGACTGCGGTTCTACCAATTCTGCGATGGAATGTTTCTAACGCTTTGTGAAACCTGTTTGTTTTATTGCTACCGTAGCAGGTATTATCTAACTAATTTCTTCTGTGATGCTACTTGTGTTGTAATATATTATATCTAACCGTTTCGAGAGATAGATTCTACTCAGCCTCAATAGAATCTATCTCTCGAAACGGTACTAACGGTACGAAACTAGCTAGAAGAATTACGGCCAGCGGTTTGGGGACGCTTCCAACTGGTATTGATATGGATCAGTTGAGCTACCTGTAGATTGTTTGCAACAATCTGCAGTAAGCTCAATTGTTTCAATAGTAAATACTAGTTTTAATTTGGTTCTATATATGATATGCTACACGGATTTCCATCAACGAGCTAGAAGAATTAATTAATAGAAATAAATAATAAAATAAATAATAATAAATAAATAATAATGTAAATAGAATTAATTACGGACTTCATTGTGTAGGGTAAAGTTACCCTACACAATGAAGTTGAAGTTTGATGGAAATCCGTGTAGCCTATCATATAATAGAACCAAATTAAAACTAGTATTTACAATTGAAACAATTGAGCTAACTGCAGATTGTTGCAAACAATCTACAGGTAGCTCAACTGATCCATATCAATACCAGTCGGAAGCGTGCCCAAACCTCTGGCTGCATTGCCCCGTTGTATGGCAACGCTGTGCCAGATACTCACCAGCTCTCGGGTCACCCGTCGCTTCGACTAGACCCTCAGATATTTTTTTGAAAACCTTGACTGCCTCGGTACTCCGCGGAGCTAGGGTCTCGACTCCAAGGGTAGCAAATGCGTAGGCTCTGTGATCTATCATAGTAGAGTAGATAGTAGTTATTCTAGAACGGCCCTTAGGTACTCGTCGACGACGTATTAAGCCGTGTTTGGTTAGTAATTTGTTTTGTCTTGTGCAAACTCTGCTTTAGCACCAAGCCAAAAGAAAGAACCAAAGGGTCGCATCCTTTGATTACATACCTATTCTGAGCTTTGTTGACATCGATTGGGTTATGTTCTTGTTCTATTTCTAGCAGCCATTCATCGTGAATATGTGAATCAAAGTCCACGTACGTACATAGTACAAACACGATGGTTGAGTACAAATGTTACAAATTACACCCACCTGAGCGATTATTATGTCAGGCAGTTGTTAGCGAGTTGGATCAAGCATGACTCTCCAAGTTCATTGTTCTCACTTTCGCCTTCTGAACATTGTATTATTTGTTCAATCGAAACCATCTGTTTGTTGTGGACCGGTTTTTTGTTTATTTTAAAGTGGGTGTACCTATATAAAATTGCTTTCTTTATATAGATACACCAACCAAAGAAGATTATAACCTTAACTGGTATTAATTATATATATATATAAATATACTAGTATATCATCTAGTACCCATAACACAAGCTCTGCTTAGCTTGGGGTTAGATGATGCTGTGTGGATTGTCTAGCATTATTATTATTATTATATAACTTTTATTTAGCACATAGATTACAATAACAGAATAAAACAATTACAACTAGTATATACACATATCTATTTCTTAAAAATCTAAGCCGTCATTTATTGCACTCTGCCTTCTGGTGACGGCTTAGATTTTTCAGAAATAGATTGTCAGCAGTAGGCGATTTTTAAAATTTTCAACAAAATATTTCTAGTGTTTGTTGCGAATTTAGTAAATAAAAATAAATTCATAGCTTTCCTCGTTAATTAACTTTACCACATGTTTCCTCGTGTGGTAAAATTAGTCATATTGGAAAGGCATTAGAAACCTAAATGTTGACAAAGCTCTTGACTTCAAGGCTTCACTTGGAAGAAGATAATGCAAATGTGTTATTATCTCATCAAAGTTGCTGAACATAAGCCTCTTCTTCAGAGAACTCCACTATTCCACCTTACGTACCAACCTATAATTTTGTCAATCTTGTAAGATTTGTAAGAGAATGTAACACAAAATTGTGGGAATTTTCGTTGAATTTCGTCAATTTTAGAACAATGATGCCATTATTCGTACGTGTATCATCGTTAAATTACAATGTTATGTCTTGTTATAACTAACGACTATGCAATTAAGATTTTTGTTACTGATTTTCTTGTCAAAAAGAAGCTAATAAACCAAACTGTACCACTCAGATTCTTAACTGAGATAGGAAGGTAATTATTTCCGGATGATTACTCGTGCAGATTTCTTTCTTGCAAAACTATAGATATGTATTTTCTTCAAGTTTTCAGCAGCAGGCTGTGGTTGAACTACACCTGATGATCCTATCATCAGCTGTTGACAGACGTCAACCACAGCCTCCGAAGAATATGCGTGAGGCAACCAAAGATTGAAATTCCGCGGTTGCTTACGCAACCAGATGGCTTTGTATGCGTGACGAGACATCATTGTCGGAATTAGGTACCGGTGGTGGCATGTAATCATTATAATGGGATACATCTCGTTCGAAAATTAAAGCTTGTGTGTTTTTCTCACACAGATTGCATGAATACCACAGTCACACTTATTTTTTTTTTATACTTATAAGTTATAAACATGCATTATTAATAGGTACTTCTGATACCCTCGACAACAATTAACTTATGAGTATCGTGCCCTGGTGCCCACGTCACGGGCCAAGAGCCTAGTGTGGGGCCGTAGCCAATCTTATTAGACATACCTATTCACTATTTAATTAGCTATTTATTTATTAAGCTTTAAGTTTCCTTTTTGTGTAATATTTATGTACACCTAAATTTAATGTGTTTTAACAGTAAATAAATTATTGTATTGTATTGTTTAATTATCCTGTTCTGAATTTGGGCTTGATCAATGAGGTATATTATTAATTTATTATTAGGTTTGAAGCCTGCACTACCTTTTCGTACGGCACGCTTATAAAACTTTTTTGTAAAGCATTTCATATAAACGTGCAGTGAGAAAATACAGTCCTTAAAAACTTTTATGCCGTCGAATATAGCGATTCTAATTATTCTCTTTGATCCCGTCAAATATAACCAGAGAGCATAATCTGGAAAACACGTAATGCGAACTATCCCTGCAAAATCAAGACTCGGAACTGAATGTCGACGCTGCACCGCTATTGAAGACCATAACTAAATTGCACCGGCCAGGGCAATAACCAGGATTTTAGACTAGCAGGCACTTTCGGCCTGTTACTTCCGATCCATCTAGTCCGAAGCTAATTTCGTGGAAGGGACAACTTCGCTGAAAATGTTTTATGTGGTGTTTGGCACCTAGTCGCCTTGTTTGATGTGGTGAATTGTGAAGAGGTTTATGATAAAGTGAGTTCGTATTTTAAGCTTAGTAAATGTGTGATTTGAAATAAACCGCCAAGTGCGAGTCGACTCGCACAAGAGGGTTTCGTACTGTAAAAATCTGGCGACTTTTTCTAAGAACATAAAATGTTCACTTGTTAGAAGACCCCTTTAAATATTCAACTTTATATTTTTAGTACTTGTTGTTACTACAATTGAAGTTTTTCTTATTTATAGAAAGTTTAATTTGTGTTATTACTGTTTTTAGTGTTATTGTTACTACAGTTGAAGTGTTAATTATTAAAGATTATTTATCAGGTATTTATCGCGTACCTTTTGTTTTATTTTCCCGATAAATAATCTTTAATATGTTAACAGATAGCGAAAGTTTGAGAGTGTTACTTATTTATTAGTTTCATGTGTCTACCTATTGTGGTTCAAGAGATAGCCTTGACAAACGAAGAGCAAAAATAGCCAAAATAATCACTTTCTTTGTATGGAATTTATTTTATTTTTATTATTTGTTGTTATAGCGGCAAGAGAAATGCACATTCTCTGAAATTTCAACTGTCTACCTCATACGGTTCATGAGATAGAGCCCCGTGACAGACGGACGGACACACGGACGGACAGAGGAGGCTTAGTAATAGGGTCCGTTTTCACCCTTAGGGTACGGAACCCTAAAAAATGAGTTAACTTTTTCACGAACTAGCTAAATTAATTAATATTTTTTTTTTCTGTCCTACAGCTAGGAAATAGCTCTATGATGAATAAAAAATAAACTTATATTTTTGAGCTTATTAAATACTTACTTAAAAAACAGTCGCACCTTGTTTCACTTTTTACACGAGAGCTCATTGAAAATGAATAAGTGAAAATTTCGCTCACACGCCCACAATATGAAAGTGTATCATTTTAAATACCTATTCATGACCACGAAAGAGAAAGTATCGATCAGTTATCGAAGATAACGGCAACAGGTAACTCGAATCAATGATAACAAAAAGTTTAATTGATAACCCACATAATAATGTGTCTATTTGCGTAGTGTCACGAATTAAACTTATTATTTTTGTATCGTTTAGATTCTCTTTGATAATTTTTTTTGGTTTTTAGAATCCCTTAACATGGACTCTACATTATAAAGACGAAGTAAACTCATGAAATGTTTAGAAATCGTAACCGTCTCTAGATAAACCAAGGGCTCGTGCAAATTAGCTTATTACCTTAGATATCACATGTGTTCGTGAACGCATATCCATTCCACTCCATTATCGGCTGTAGATACCTAGTAGATAAATATGTATTTACCTTGAAGAATATTCCTAAATAGTACCGCTTCTCCCCAGTCTTGAGGAGAGGCATCGTCCACCGCGTCACGCCCAGCTCGTCGTCGTTGCTGCAGCTCGAGCATTCTGCAACAAACATGAAACATTGAATAGGGCTTTGGTTTCTTTTGATAATGGTCAAAATACACAAGCTCTTACTTCTTAATTGAAAAAATCAACAAAATACAATAAAGTGCCAGTGTTAAATAATGGAAATGCTTGCAACCAATGTCCTGACTCCCATTTAGAAACGGCCAGGAGACGGGCACGATCCGTACGTGTTGGTATGGATCAGTTAAGCTACTTGTAGATTCTATGCAACAGTCTGCAGTTAGCTTAATAGTTTAAATTGTAAATACTAGTTCTAATTTGTTTTTATTATTTGATTGTTATTTTCTTTATAACAAAATCCAATGGTGCATTCGATTCAGATTGGAACCCCCGAATACTCCACTTAGTTTCATCCTCTAACACCCTGCATGAACACACAGTTCCGAATTACCACACATACGTCCACAGCTGAACATGCCCCCTCAAACGAAGAGGATTTTGCCATAATCACCATACTCGGCTGGCGGATTGGTAACCGCAGTGGAGGTGTTGAAAATACGCAAAAGAAAGCTGCTGTCCTTCAATCGTTTCTTATGACATCCAAGATCTGAGTTGGAGGAGTCGATTCTTACGCCGAAACCGCAACGGCCATAGCATCATATTTAGTCCCTTAGCACAGATTAGGTAATGTTACTTCTGAAAAGCAGAAGACCTTTTGGTGTGAGATGACTGATGCACTTAATACAATACAATACATATTTATTTTTATTATACATAGAAAATACCAGAACACCCGGAACAAATATTATTAATAATAATAATTAAATAATATATTATAACTAGTAATTATTAATAATATTCAGTATAGAATGAAGAACCTATCTAAACTGAATAAAAGTTCTTAAAAGAGTTGGTTATCGAGTAGATTTAAAAAAAATATGTTTTTAGTTTGCAATAACTAAGCGATTAAATCTAAGCGAATGCAATTTCCTGAATTGATAAATTCACTTATATTTTCTGTAATTCTGAACAACAAATGAGTAAATGCTTACTTAATTATGATAACATTGCAGTTCGCGCAAGAAGTGAGGAAATCAATTATTCAATTAGCAATTAGATAAAGAGTAAATTATTATATTAGCTAAGTTAAAATAAAGCAAAAGCTTGCTTGAGTCAAGGCAAACAGAGTGCAAGGTGAGGTTTGATGAGTTTAGAAATTTCTGTTCTAAGCAGAAATCGTCTTCAAAATACTACAGATATGTGCTTTGAACTAATATTGTTTGTCTCTTTTACAAACTCGTATTATTAATTTCCCATGCTTGTTTAGACAAATAATTGAAGATAATTTTGATAACAATTGGTCACAAATTGTTGTGTTGGTGCACTCTCTGTTTTTTGAAAAGGTTAGCCAAATAAGATTGCTACCAAAGCTACAGCAATTAGACCATCAAATTGCATTCAACATGTGATTACCATTTTGTGTGTAGTAGCAACAATATCTAACAATGTAAAAACATATTTAAACGATCACAGTTAAGACACAAAACAGGAAGAAAATATGATCCCTAAAACCGACAAGGTCAAAAACCAAGACCTTTTTGATGCCAACAAAGCATTTTGAATGCACTTTTTAAATTGTTGTTTGCTATGAAAAAAGTATAAAACATTCAAAACAGTAATAAATCGTTCAATGCACTGTCGAATACATCCAATTCAATTCATACATTTATTGCTTGACAAGTCATCAAAGCATTGTTCTGTCTCGGGCTGGCGACATGTTCTGCCAATTTTTGCATGTTTGGTTCATCTGCTGAATAAAATATGACTTGGGATTATCCTTACCTACTAATACTTAAATGCAAAAGTCACTATTTGCCTGTAACATACATACATACATAAAACTACACGACTAAACGGACCTCAATTAAATTTGTTAAGGTTGATTTACGATTTGCGGCAAATAACTTTTCCATTGCTGTGTGGTGCCGGCTTAGAGTTTGCACCACCCGAACTCTTCCCGCGGGTGTCGTAAGAGGCAACTTTGGGTTATCTACTGGGGGCGGGCAGCAGCGCCCCCTGCAAAACAATTCTACTACCGAACTGCGATCCCCAACCCGCATGCCCAGCGTGATAAAAGCCTTTAAGGCGCTATCAGTGGTATCAGGGGGAGGCCTGCATCCAGCAGTGGACCATTAGAGGCTGTTGAGGTGAAGTGAGTAGAATCCAGAAAAAAATTAAAATCTCTTACATTTTTTTTATTTCGCGTCAACACGTTGATCGTTAAAGAATTAGCTTGTATCCTTATTGAACAACGCCTTATACGATATTAACGACAAAAGAAAGATACAACATTTTATGTAGCTCATAAAATATTGTATCTACATATCATAGAGCAATCAGTTAGGTCATCGTTTTATAGCTCCACCAATAATTGGTCTATGTACAGATTCCAACATTGTTTACTGACAATATCGTTGTTATTGGCTGACATTGGCACAGATATTTGGAATGCCGGACCAACAATAACTAACTAGGTAATGAATAACATAATTAATTCATCGTTTTGTACTTAAACAACTCAATTAATTGTTTCAAACTCACTAAACTTAAAGGTAGAGCACAAATATCAATAAAATTTGATGTATCGTAGGTGAAGAAGTCCTTTAGGATCTATAAGATATTATATTTTCAGGAATATAATAAACATAATAGGTACCTGATTTTCCAATATTATTCAGTGATGTCTGATGGTAGGTGACGGTACTCGTATCACCAATCCAGCTCATCATCAGCACAACTCCAAACAGCAGGCTACTTTGCCACATTTTGATCACTTTTTAGTCCAAAACTTGTAACCTCTATTGTAATTTTATTTGGTCCAACACTTCAACCTCTTTGGTTTAAAACTTTATCATTATTCGCCTTCCACGTTTAAAAGAAGTGCGTTTGATTTTCTGAAAAAAGTTCTAGACTGATTTTGAAACTTAACGTGTTCTGAGATGCCCTAAATTCTTTATTATTGTTTCTGCCATTCACTTTATTTTTAATAAAACAGAAGCAAATGGAATAACTAGTTATTTGTGGTTAGTTATTGGTAGGCCTAGTTTTGCTAATGAGGTGACCAATGAGACTTTTAATAGGGAAATAAACTACTTAATTGCAATATTACTAATAATCAAAGAAATTATGTTGAGTACCGATTAGTTAGTGATACATTTTTATTGTGTTTTTAGTGTTGAAAACATTACGGTTAATAGAACCTGATTTCCGATTTTTCTATTTCTGATCATTGCTAGTGCATTTCTGTTGTCAGCTGGGGCCTTAGCGGAGATTTGGCGGTTTTCAGTGGATCTTATGTCGGCTACGCGCGATATATTCTCCACAAGATGTCAAAAGTCTACTGATAATGTCTTCTACAAGCTCCATTTACTGTTTAGCGAAAACGCAGCCTACCTATGAATCATTCGTGATAGTATTTCATTGGGTAATCTTGAATGCAGACCATCTGATAGCTAGCTAACTCGAAATTAGTCTAGAATCCGCATTTCGTAACGAGACTAAATATCTGAACGCATACCCTACTTTAACGGTTTACTGTTGAGAAACATAAGTTATATCTAGAGGTATATAATTACTACAGATGGGCTATTCAGAATTATTCGCGAGTGTATCACTCATACCATTGTCGCCACTCTAGGGTTTTTTTATTTCGTTTATTATTCGTAATCAAAAAGCAGTCAATGAGCGGTGAAAATGATATGAGTAATAACAAATACAACGGACTCAATAAACCAGCAGGACCTAACCTGACTTACAGCATTTTACGCCCATAATGAAAAGGAAGAGTCGTAAATCGTTAGATAATTATGTACAAGGTGAGTCTATTTGTCGCTAGCAACGAGACATGATCGTGACTTCTCCTTTTCGTATGGGGATTTGCGTAATTCCATGTTCTCAAGATAGAAGCGCTGTACCAAATTGTATCAAAAATGAAGACGGCACGATCATGTCTCCTTGCTATTTTTGTATGGGGATTTGCGTAATTCCATGTTCTCAAGATCGACGCACTGTACCAAATTGTATCGAAAATGGAGACGGCAGGATCATGTCTCCTTGCTATTTTTGTATGGGGATTTGCGTAATTCCATGTTCTCAAGATCGACGCACTGTACCAAATTGTATCGAAAATGGAGACGGCAGGATCATGTCTCCTTGCTATTTTTGTATGGGGATTTGCGTAATTCCATGTTCTCAAGATCGACGCGCTGCTGTACCTAATTGTATAGAAAATGGAGACGGCACGATCATGTCTCCTTGCTATTTTTGTATGGGGATTTGCGTAATTCCATGTTCTCAAGATCGACGCACTGTACCAAATTGTATCGAAAATGGAGACGGCAGGATCATGTCTCCTTGCTATTTTTGTATGGGGATTTGCGTAATTCCATGTTCTCAAGATCGACGCACTGTACCAAATTGTATAGAAAATGGAGACGGCACGATCATGTCTCCTTGCTATTTTTGTATGGGGATTTGCGTAATTCCATGTTCTCAAGATCGACGCGCTGCTGTACCAAATTGTATCGAAAATGGAGACGGCACGATCATGTCTCCTTGCTATTTTTGTATGGGGATTTGCGTAATTCCATGTTCTCAAGATCGACGCGCTGCTGTACCAAATTGTATAGAAAATGGAGACGGCAGGATCATGTCTCCTTGCTATTTTTGTATGGGGATTTGCGTAATTCCATGTTCTCAAGATAGAAGCGCTGTACCAAATTGTATAGAAAATGGAGACGGCACGATCATGTCTCCCTGCTAACGTCAAATAGACTCACCCTCAGGTCTATACCTTACATATGTCTCTAAAGTTTTCAGACCTTATTTTATGGATTTTGGATATTTTATGGGTTTACGGAAACTGTACATAAAATTTTAATATTAGTAAATTATTCAATAAAACAGTTTTTTTTTTATAAAAACGTACGTAGTACACGGAAATACTTGTCAGTATTTATATTTGTTCCTATTTATTTATTATATGTTAATAATATTTTTTTTTGTTTGATATTTATGACAAGAGCCTTGTATTGTTCCTAGTTCCTATTGCAAGCTGTTGTGTGGGTAGTAAATGAAAGTTACCTACATATGTCACGTCACCCTAGGTATTATATGCGATGCAAGTAGGTATCGAGTATAATATTAATGCAATGGTGAATGCGCAAGTACCACGAACATTGATAAAAATAACAAGTTATCATTCAACAGCCTTGTTCAAGTAAGAAAAAATAAAACAAAAAAAAAAACATTCCAAAGAATTTTTTCTATATATTTCTTCATATGTAAATAAATATCTCGGAAACCTGACGTTTTTTTTTTAGGTTTTTTTATTTGTTTTTTCTGTCCAAATATATAACTTTTATTGTGATTTTTGCTTGGAAGTGGCCCTAACACTGGTCACCATTTTGTTTTTTTTTTTCAAAGTCTCGGCGCACAAAGATTGTTATATATTTGGATAGAAAACACAAAAGTAAATAAAAAAATGTTCTATAATATAATGTCCTTAGCGTCAGGTTTCTGAGACATATGAAGAAAACATATATTTATTTTCATCTGTGCATATCTCAGAAACCTGATGCTTTAAGACATTATGTTATAGAACATTTTTTATTTACTTTAGTGTTTTCTATCCAAATATACAACAACCATTGTGCGCCGGGATTTTGAAAAAAAAAAAAACAAAATGGTGACCAGTGAAATTATTTTATATCATATTTTTTATTTGTTTTAGTGTCTTCTATCCAAATATATAACTTTTATTGTGCGCGGCGATTTAAAAAAGTTAACTAATGTTATGGCCACTCTCCATACAAAAATCTTCAAACCCATTTGATACCGATATTTATTAAAATAATGGGATATAATTTACTTTTCTCTTTCTTTTTCTTCTTGTTTTTAGGATTTAATTTTCTTTTCCTTTTTTTTCAGACTAATATTTTCCCATTGGTCCGATTAATGGGAAAACGCTGATGGGACAAACGAGATGACGATGACGATGTTCAAATTATTTGCCTAATTTTTTGGCCTGACATATGAACATTGTTATTGTATAACCACATTTCTTATTTTATATTGAGTTTGATGTTTACATGGGCTTAGTAATGTAGTGTGAACAATGTAATTCACAGAATCAGCCCGGATTCAGGAAGTTGGCAGTGTTACACCCCCGTGCTCCGGAATAGGTACGCTTTGCTGTTGGTCCCGCGCCAGGCCTCTTCCCGGTCGTGTCGGTCTGCTGTCTGCTATATTTATTTTAAAATGCTATCCCCACATAAGCATAATAATGTCTATCTTCTGATAATATCCAACTAATATTATAAATGCGAAAGTTCGTGTGAATGTTTGTTACCACGTATCTCCGTAACTAGGTACTTAACCTATTTAGATAAAATTTGGTATGTAGATAGTTTAAGTTCTAGAATAACACATAGGCTAACTTTCAAAAACTACATGATGCGATTAAAAAGGGTTGTACAGTTTATATGGAAAATTATTATTTCTTAGTTCGATTCACTCAAAACTATACGTACGTATTTTTTATTTTTACAAAACTACCCCTAGGGAGTTTGCAACACATTTCCACGTGGGCGAAGCCACGGGGCACAGCTAGTAAATAATATAAGATTAATGAATGTCTATCTGTTGCATGTCTGCAAAAACGGGTCGTGACAATAAGATAATATCTATCGATTACGATTTGTATGACCTTGTGGTAAGGTCTAAATTCGCTCGCCCAAGATCAACGAAAGTGAGATTCGACCTGCATGAGTCACAGAAATATGCGGATATATTTGTACATATATCTGGCATATATTTTCAGGTGTTACCTACGTCACGCGCGTTACGATGTATTGCTTTTGTATAAATATGGCTGATATTTTTTAAATTATGCACTTATGAAGTCATTCACTCAGCCACTCCTAGCTTCGTTTGTGTTTTTTTAGGATATCGATTAATTTTTCTATTTGGTTCTAGTTGTTTAGGTCACCTTTAAAAGTTTTATTAGACGAGCTTTAAATAGTCTTTTACTTTTTAGTTGACATTAACAAATGGTTGATTTTTATTTTATAGCAGACACAAAATTTATATTTTATCATGCTTTATTATTAATATAATTTTTTTACGTACCCATAACACAAACTCTGCTTAGTTTGGGGCTAGATGATGCTGTGTTAAATGTACCTATAGCATTATTTTAATTAAAATTGATTTAACTGTAAAAACTATCGGATGTAATTGGGCTGGTGTTCTTCCAATGCAAATATGGATCGTAGTTACAAAAAAATGTTTTTTTTTAAATCAAGATTATTACATCAAGCAAGATTGGTTTCCTTAAACCTTAGCCACCTGACGTGTATTTCAATTACACTACCACCTGACGTCGGTCATAGAAATCGCTTGCGTAGTTACCATGTTTAATAATATATTATTTAAATATTAATTTAATATCATACAAACGAAACAAAGAGAGAGACAGTTTGAAAGGTGGGAGGACGAGCTAATGTACATAGCTGGCAGAAAATTTATAAGGAATAGTGAGAGATAGAGAAAAATATAAAAGGTTGGAAAAGGAGGAGGTCTTTGTTATAAGAGGGCAAAAAGATCAAAGTATCGATGTCGTAGTATTTAAGTTGAAATATGTAAAGTAATATATCTGAATAAAAGGCTTAAAACGAATGACATCAAGCAAGCAGAGTTATAAACCCTGCGAGCCAATGCCCGATACAGCACCGTTCCCATCCGGCCCGACTTATTAGTATATATTCTGTGATCCGGTTCCATTCCACGGGATATTAACTGGCCAACCATGATTGGCAGATGTAATTTAATCCAGATTTGGAAACTGATATATGTGGCACACACTAATCAGCGTTGTAATCGTGAGATTTATAAATCGAATAGACAGTACGTTTTATTTACTGAAAAGTAGACAAGGGGCATCTCACTCGCTCAAAAACTGACCTGCGGGCGAGTTGTCTCTTTCTTGAAATGCTTAGTGGATAACTTGCCCGAATAAATATTAAAGAACGAGCCAGTTGGCCCAGACCCGAGAAGTGAAGAGGGCAACTTGACCGCGCGTAGATCGTATTTACTTTTTCAGGGTTCTCCACAGATTAGAGGTAAAAGTTCCTAAAGCAAACTAAGTAAACATTTTACCAACACGCTACGTCAAAGCGGTATTACTGTCAATATTATCGTCATGCGGACTTTCACCTTATGTAAACGACTTAAAGGTCAAGTTATATTGCATTCAGTAATCATTTATATGAAAGTCTACGGAGTCAATATAAAAATAGTACGGTAATTTACACAGGGAGGTTCAGGTTAGGTGTGGATAATTGTATGAAAAAAAAAGACAATCGCGCCAGCTTCTGCTGAAACAATGTTTCTATAGAAAAGACTTCAACGCTTTTGGTCATACTAAACAGAAGGAACTAATGAAAAAAAACACATTTATTACAGATGTCAAATACAAGTTGATTTAAAATTAGTAAAGAAATGTATTACTTATTTGAAAAGAAAATATTATCTTGATTAATTTTCTGCAATACTAGACGACGACGTATGGACAAAGGTGTAAGTAGCTACCTAGTCTTCTAGTATTTCACAAAATTAATAAACATCGAATGAAATATTTTCCAAAATCATTTCTTAATTAGTTTCGTAATTTAAAACAAGCTTGTCAAGGTCAATCATATCACATATGCGAAATGTCTCCGTCGACGCAGACGACAATATAAAATAATTAATGAAAACTACAGGTTATATAAAACCGTCAGTTGACTTCAAAAAACACTTTTTAATTTCACTCTCACGCGCACCTCATTAGCAACAGGACGAAAATGGCTTGTAATTACAATATTTGCAATTTAAATTCGGAACGTACGGCTGCAAATAAATAGTTACGATATTAAATTTGGAAAGGATTTCGCGCGCGCGTTGCGTTCCAGCGAACGTACCGGGTAAACTAAGAAACGAAGCTTGAAGGCAGTTTATGCAACCTTCAGATTGGAAGCGTTTTTGTGGTCAAGCACTGTCTATTTCTTTGCGAAGATGGCGCAAACCGCATGCCTTAGCAAGAACATGATTCAACTGACCTTTTCATTAGTTGTTAGAATATTTTTACTTATGTAGTATACGTGATATCTGGGTTGTAAGCTTAGTTGGAGAACTTTATTCTATACCTAATGGTTGATTTTTATATGGATGAAGCATCTAGTACCTCTTACTTATCCTTTTGGCCAGTAAAAATACCTTGCTTGCAAGCACTACTTTAAAAACATCTTTTAACCACAAAAAAAGAGGTTCTAATAAAAATATTATCACAGATTGACATTGACATTTGAAGGACGTTATTGAAGTGTCCATTCCGTGATAGAATCGTCTTCGTCAAAAAAAGGAGTAAAATTATGTCATTTATTTTTTTCAATAGATGAACTAAGCTTTCATTAGTTTTTAGTTGGACCTAGGTAGTTCCAAATGTCATAAAAACGAGTCTTAAATTCATGGGTCACATAAAACGCCTTTTTGTTACCTATAGTTTTATTATGGACTTTTGCCACCTTATCAATTTAATCCGCGATTTGATACAGATCAAATGAAATTTTGGTGACGGCAAAATGTATAAGTCGCGTAGATAAGGATTAGGATTGAAAATGACAGCATATCTCATGCTTTATCTACTTGACTTATACACAAAGATAGATAGATAGATAATACTTTATTGCACACTTATCTTAGAAATAAATTACAAAATAATAATTATCATGGAATAAGCGACAATTGGCGGTCTCATCGCTCAAGAGCGATCTCTCCCAGACAACCTTGAATGGAACCTTGATAGGAATGCAAAAGCGTAAAACCCCTTGCGAACCTATCCTACTAATATAATAAAGGCGAAAGTTTGTGCCGTTGTGAAGATGTTTGGCTGAAGATAACGCCACAACTACTGAAATAATCTGACTGAAATTTTACGCACGTAAAGATCTGGACCTGGAATAACATCTGTGCTACTTTGAATCAAAAGAAGCCGTGCGAAGCTGCGGGCAGTCAGTTGTCATTATCCTTAAGAATTATCAATAGCAAAATGTCAGGACAAGAAGTAATAACCCAAGAAAATGCAACAAGCAATGTAGTATAAAGGACAAGGTCTTAAAAATGGAGTAAAAAAACTCTGAACGGGGTAGAATTATCATTGTTATTTATGTAGGAATTTATAGTCATACAGGAATCTGCGCCAATTTACTACGGCGTCTGTACCTCTAGATTTGACTTGTTGGCTTGAGTAACTTCGCACATTTGGAAATAATTATAATTTTTAAAATTATCTATGCTAACTGCCTGTTAGCTAGATAGTGGGAAGGTATATTTTAATAGAAGTGTCCTGCATGCTTTCCTTTATATATACCCGAAGTGTAAACTATGTAAAAGTTTTAATAAAAGTACTACGATACTACTTTTTAATAAATTTTTGTTTCTGTTACAAACTTTCTTATATTTTTTGCTCTTTATGTTTAGTATAAAAGTACCTACATAACTAAACAGTTTTGCATGTTTCCCAAATGAAATAAAATAGTTATTCAATTAATAAAATGACTTGTCTATATTTTACCTTTAAATCTTTATCGTGCTCTTTTATCTTGGTGAAAACATAATTAGTTACTGTCAAGTGTTAAACTTGATCTAAAATTCTTAAGATATTTTTGATCAGAGACCTGAGGCAAAAAATGCTAATGACACGCAAAGCAAGTTATTCCATCCGCAAAAGCTAGTTTTTCAATAGAACCAAGCTCGTCTTTGACGCATCTCAACCTTGACTTTTACAAACAACTATAATTAGCATCTACCTAGTCTTGCAATCCAGATTCTCACAGAGCTGAGCCCTGAGTTTAGTTTGACGATAGTATCGAGAAATCATTTTGACGTCTCATTTTTGTATAGCCGGGTCCACACCGGACGATCCACGCGATCCCGCGATTCCGCGATCCACGATCCAAGGATCGTGATGCGTGGAACGTGGATCTTACTAGGCTGATCCAGTTGGTTGAAACGATCCTTATGCGATCCGTGAAAAACGGATCGCGCGCGGCAAGGAGCGCGCGCTCCAATTGGATCACTTGGATCATTTGGATCGCACGCGGCACATCCACACCACCCGCTCCATTTGGAGCGGGCTCCTGCCGCGCGCGATCGGAGCGCGTTGGATCGTCCGGTGTGGGCGCGGCTGAGACTTGCGTTCTATGTTTGCACGCTAGAGGCACTGTAGGTACTTTATATGCACTTTCTATGGAATTCCATTGAAAGTGAGACGTCACGATGACGCGGAAGTCTCGGTATTATCGTCAAACCGAACTCAGGGCTCTGGTATGATCCTTTTGAAGGTATTCTCATAAATCGAGGTCAAGACTACCGTCATGACTTTGCTCTAATGGTTTCGGATTTGGCCATTCACTCAGCTCAAAAGGCCACCCCGTGGAGTTTGGTATATACCAAAGTGTGTGTATGGAAGGTTATAAAAATATTTAAGCTTAGGGAGGGAAAGTTTAAGTTTAAATTAAGTGATCACTTGTCACTTGTGTGTATCGTTTTGTCATAGTTAACTAAATAAATAATACTGGACAATCCAGACAGCGCAGCGTCATCTAGCCCCAAGCTAAGCAGAGCCTTTGTTATGGGTACAAGATGACTATACTTGAGAAAAAGTGTAATTTCGATGGTAATTTGAAACTTGTGTGAGGCTGAGGGTGCTTTCATGGAATTAAAAATAGTAGGTTCCCAATAATAGTCCCTCTAAATATAATAGTAATATAATACTAATATATTAGTCATCATTGGGTTATCCACTAAAAAGTTTAAAAAGTTATCTGAGCGTCTGGTCAAAGCGACGCGTGACCCGTGCCGGTGGGTATCTGGCGCAGTGCACTGTATGGCAATGCTGATGCTGCATTGGCAGCCAGCTTCTTGGGGACGCTTCCGACTGGTATTGATAGGGATCAGTTGAGCTACCTGTAGATTGTTTGCAACAGTCTGCAGTTAGCTTAATTGTTACAATTGTAAATACTAGTTCTAATTTGTTTTTATTATTTGATTATACATACATGTTTATTACTAAAAAGTATTAAGTGGACATCGGGAGATTAAACGGACTTTTAAGTTGCCATTGGAACCTGTGCTCGTTATGCTCAATATTTTCATTCGCAATGAAAATACAGGCTCTATCTAGTAGTAGTAGAGTAGACTTTACCTTGCAAGTAAAGTCTTGGAAGAAATCAAGCTGTGGGAATTATAGAAAAAATATGACGATAACGCTCACTTTTAACTTTTATGATACTTTTTATAAATAACATCCGAATAATGTGCAAATTCACGCACGTTACGCATTTGACCGTGGTAGGTTTCATTGAACAGCTTAACTTAATGGAATTTTCATTTCTAAGATTTAGGACGGTGTATAAATAAAGATAAAATAATGTAGTTTACGTTGATTGGATATTAAATAAATAGTTGGCAAGTTGGAAATTAGATAGTTTATCGAAACCTTTACAACTCCTTCAATTACCAATATTGGCAGGTATTATTGTTTAACAAGGAAAGTTTTTAATCACTCGTACTGTGTCTGTGTCCCGTATTAGGTATTATAGAACTTTCTACGCTTAATTGTAAAATTGACCACAAAAGTTACGAAAGCAGATAAAATTGCATCATCATCAGCATCAACCCATCTTAGTCCACTGCTGGACATAGGCATCCCCTAATGAGCGCCATAGCCTATTTCTGCTTATAATTAGGGTATAATGCCCATAATCCCCACGCTGGGCATGCGGGTTGAGGATCGTAGTTCGTTGATGGAGTTGTTCTGCAGGGGGCGCTACTGCCCGTCCTCCGGTGTATGTCTCTTAGTCGCCTCTTAGGACACCCATGGGGAGCATGGTTTGCATGGGATTTATTATGCGCACATGACCTTGATTATAATTTGACTCTTCAAAATGAATACCGACTTTCAGTTTTCCTTGAGTTGAACGCACAAAATTTGCGCGCCGAATTAGGCTCAATCACACCGAGTTGGTACCGGCGGCGGCCGGCCACGGCGGGCGGCGGCCACCTTTTTGAGCTTTTAAGCGATACTGGTCTTATAAGTATGTAGATAAAGATTTAAAATTATTATGACACTGAAAGTGCTAGCCGCTGGCATTCCGGTGTAAATGGAGAAAACCATTGAACCAATCTTCACCGCTTGATAAAGTAAGTTCAGCTTGCACCGGATCAACGTGCGCTATGCGCTGATCTCGATCTAAAGCGCTAAATTGAGTTTATCTTACGTTAATCGCGGTCAATTGCAATTATGAAATTGTACCTAAGACGCATCGTCCGAATTCATTTGAGTTTATGACACACATTTCAATGTGGCCATGGACATAATCAGCTACATATTCTAGAACTCAGATTGTTTTCGTTCGGCGCCCTCGGCGCGTGTCGGATTTTGGTTTCGGTTTTGACAGTTACAGTTTGACTGATCACAAACTACTTTTGCGATGTCAGATTTGACCACAATTACAAACATAGGTATTCGTGGCTGGTCATGACTCGGTCAACAATGTATAACTGCACTATTACATTTTGCTGTTCGATACGCACAGAATGCAGTTTTGGCCTTGGGTCAGACACGGTTCAAATGCCAAGCAATTGGATGGTTCGATAGTTCACACAGTCCTACATATCGAGGCTCCTTACTTAATAGGACAGATGGATATATTTGACCATGGATTTAGAAATGCGTACCGAAAAGTGACTGATATTGGTACCGATACGGCTTTACTACTAAATTGTTTAAAGGCGAAAGTTTGTGATTATGTGAACATGTTTGCTACAAGATCTGCAAAACTACTGATCAGATTAAAATTAAATTTAGCTTATTTGTAGACATTAGTCAATACATTTTAACCGGGAATAGCGCGTGTGAAATCGCAAGCACCATGTTTTATGACTTTTTATGGCGTCGCCACCAATATTAGGTAATAATCTTCCTACAGTAGTAGAATATAACTAGGTATTATTTGAGAGTAGGTAAGGCCCAGATTAGAAAATGTTACTTCGGTAAGCGTGCCAAAAACAGTTTCATAAAGTTAACCCCTCAGCCCCTCAAGCCATCTGGTACGACAGTTGACTGCTTCTTAATTAGATTAGTGAAGCGCTCTTGATTTTAAGAACCAGTGAGACCCTTACAGGTTCCAGTGCGTTGGTTCCAGGTCTGGTTCGAATGGCGGAATGGGGTATTTCTTTTTACCTGGAACAACATTGCAAGGTTTTTAGTGAACTCTTTGGTCCTCGCAGGTGTGTTACCAAAAGGAAACCAGCAACACCCATGTTTTTGACCTATTGTGTTACTTGTTCATAAAAGAAAGAGAAGTTGAAATACGTACTGACCAGATGGAAAAAACTGGATGGGAAAATTAGGCAAACCGGACCGTTTTTTTTTTAATTTCAGCTCTGTCTCAAACACTTTCTTCTAACTTACTAATAATTTGGGCGGTCTTTCGGTTATCAGCTAATTGAGACAAAAGATAAATAATGATACAACGTAGATTTCGAAACATTTACAATACGACAATTCCGGGTTTTTGACTCAATCGTGATTTCGTGACAATGTAAAAATCGTAGTCATTGTCAAGAATGTAACATCTGTGAATAGTTTACCGACTCATTGGCCTGTTATTACGAGGTGTGTCCCATTGCCGGTTAAATACGAGTGGTACGGTGGGTAGGAGCTGATTCTAATAATTTTAGTTTCTAAGATTTATGGAAACAATTATTACTAACTACAGTAGAAAAAAATACCTCTTCAAAATATACTCATAACAGAAAACCAATAACGAAAATTCAATGGCTCCCCTACCTACCTTTCGCTCCGAAGCGATGTCTCCTAGGCAACCTTTAATATTTTTACGAATGAGCCTCTTTTGTCAGGCCATTCCATCGCAGCATAAAGTTTTATTCCCCACCAATAGATTACATTATATATTTTTTTATTTATGTCTACGAAGTCTTATTCCCAGTTCAATGTCCTTGTCGCTCCCATCCCAGTTACGGGATTGGCGGGAAGCTAAATAGCATGGAGACGGAATCCGTCTCAAACCGGGTAAAAGCTTTGGAAACGGCAATCTTCTTATCTTTATGTCCAGCGCAGAGAAAACCGGCTTTATTCAATCATTCGACGTTTGAATGGATAAGCTTATCGCATTCGAAACTTTGCTTGTAAAATAAAAATGGAAAATGGTGTTGCAAACAAGTTATTTGAAAACTATTATACTTTTTTCCTTTGTTTTTTTTTTATACCTTATGGTATAAAAAAAAACAAAGGAAAAAAGTATCAAAAAAAAAAAAAAAAGTACGGAGTTCGCCACCAGATGGCTTCGTTTTATTTAAAAGATTTTCCCGCTTTTCTTTTTAATTTTTTCCTGAATTTTTTTTGATATAAACCTCACGGAGCCTGAGACCTTTCCAACGAATGCAAAACCGTGGAAATCGGTTCGTGCGTTCTGGAGTTATATCGTCAGGAAGGAAAACCCGACTTATTTTTATATAGTAGATTTTCATTGTTTCCATATAAATGTTTTATTGTATTATGTTAGCACTGCATATTAATAAATAAATAAACAACGACTTCGTAAATCATACAGAGTCCACCACAACATTTTTATGGCTCGGGTCCAATCAGAACAGTATTTCCTCTGTCTGCCATTTTACCTCGTCAGACTATTTCTCTACATATGAGAACCAGCGAGAATAAAACTACAGTGACGTCAGAAATCTACATATTCTACTAATTTTTTTTCTAAAAAAGTTTTTGCTTTCTATAGGTAATGTTACAGAAGTGTTAATCTAGCTAATTAATGATCACTATAGACCATGCTGAGCACTTTATGAGAAAGAAGAGGACGTCATTATTGCAGTACATTTTACTCTTTTACATAATATTTCTTATTTTTCGTTCAAATATTCGTCAACTGGGTAATATGCTTTTGTGATTAATTATTATTATTATTTACTTATTATTATTTAGCTTTAATTGATTTATTAGAATATTTTTTTTTTTTAATGCGTTAGGTACTTTATTATACAGGATGGACAGGGCAGTAAGGAGAGGTAGCTTAACCGGTGTAGTTTAAGGATAATGGTCTTAGAAGTCTTCTAAGTAATCCATAATTTTTGGAGAAATATTTACCCCCATTCACAGATTAAAAAAAATTACAGTTTTGGCATTTTGATGCCAATCGATCCTGTTTCTTTTACTGATCAAAAACTTATATCGGACCAACTGAGGTTGGAGTACTAAAAAAGTCTGAATTCGCATAAAACGTTTTCCATACATTTTGTAGGAAATCATCGTAGCGTCGAAAACCTTGTGAACCTAAAATATTAAGTAACAAAAAAAAAGACAAATTGATTACATAGACATGTAATTGTAAATAAATTAAAAATAACTAGGATAAGTGTTTTATTGGCTCTGCTCTATTAGCATCTTAAGGGGGTAATGCCATAATCGTCATTCGAGTTCATTAGAAGCGAATTTCAGGCGTACATGTAAGCACCCAGACTAACTTGTGTTTCATGTAGATATCTAAACAAAATTGAGTAAATAAAATAAACTACTCTACCTCTACCAATGCAGTCATTAGTAAGTTTGTTTAATACCACATAAATGTTATTTAACCAACTTTATGGCCATAATCTTTAGGATGGTACCTGTTGGTACCGACTGGTTTGAAATATGATTATTGCATTAAATTGACCTTTAGTTATAAGGAAAATTTATTTTTAATTTGATTAAGCTATTTGTAATGAGGTCCAGACTGCACAGCGGAGATGTGCGGAGATATCCAAAGCGGAGACAAGAAGAGACGTTTTTCAGGTAGGGTGTCCCCATTGAAGCTGTGCGGAGATGCGTACTGGCTAGACTGGAGCGGAGATATGTGCTGGCTAGAGCGGCACTGAGCTGCGTGCGAGTGTCGGATGATTGTTGAAATGAATGCACTGGTGGCGCCGCTCACTGCACGCCGCTCACATCTCTTCTCGTCTCCGCTGGTATCCACTGAAGCTGAGCGGAGACGAGATGTATGAATAAAGACGTTCTATTGGTTGTCTAAAACACTCTTCTCCGCTTGTCTCGTCACCGCTTTGGTGGAGTCCGGCCCTGAAATTTATTTTTGAACTTCTAGATGACTATCTAATCTTTTAATGAAATGGTGGTGCACGCGTCACAGCCCATAACATACCTTGCAATAGGTGTATGTCAAGTCATCTTGGCACACTTATGAGAAGGTTGAACTCTTTTATTTGTCTGTCAACCAATTTCTTTGCTTTACGCAATCTAGCGGTCTAAAGTACACAATGTTCACGACTGAACAAACTTCAAGTACCTACCTTAATAACCTTTGAAGTTTTGACACTGTTTGCTCTAGTCTTAATTTAGGCCATCCTGTGGTTAGCGGCAAATATTTAATTTAATTAGAAAGTCAAAGTGCTTTATTTCTTTTAAACCTTACAGGACTCTTGGGCACGTCACAAAAATTCAAATTACTTAAGTAAAATTAGGAAATAAAGTGATCACTTTGATTTTTGTTCACTTCAATCTTTTTAAGTTAAAGTAAAGAAGATTTCACAGTATGACTTAAGAATCATTAACCTTCCAATTAATGCTACCGGCGTTCATGAAAGGATTTTTCAAAATAATTTTATTGATTAAATTGAACATGAATTAAAGTTACTTGTTTAAATTTTACCCACCCTACCTATTGTCAAAGGAGTTATAAAATACTTTTCTGCAGGCTGCAGTTAAATAACAGCCAACAAGGTAGAATGCTTGTTTCACTTTTTCTTTTTGTGTGATATCGTCATAATGGTAAACATGAAAAAAATAGGTGCAAATTTATGAAATAGGTACTTGATTTCTGCCTGCGGCTTCGCACACGATTTTTCTGGAGAGTTAGAACCTATCGTACATATCGTCCTTCGACCTTCCATCTAGGTAGATGGAAGGTTGTTAAGCAAGGAGATCCTTGCCAATATTCATTAATATTTCTACTCCTACTTCTACGTGGAAAGGTAACAGACATACACTTACTTTCGCTATGACTATTATTATTAATTATATATATTACACTATACCTACCAGTACTAGATACAGTTTCGTAGTTGTAGTATTTGTTTTTACCAATTGACATTAGGAAATGTAATGACATCATAATATTTAAATCTAACCTTTTTCATTATTTAATAAGTAAGACATTTTACAACTTACATGAATTTTTTGACGCAGTTTAGCATTAAGTAAATGTAGAGTACAGAGTGGTTGATACTCATTGCGCACTATGTAAACGCATTATTTTTTAATTCTTTAAACTTTTCCTTTGTGTTTCCTTTGTTCACTATTAATAATATCACTTTTTCTTTTATTGTTAAATTATGTTAAATTTGTACGCCAAATGGCAGATCACAGTGCTCTAATTTTATAACTGAACATCCCTGTAATACCGTGTATCACAAATAAATAAATAAATTGAATTGAATTGAATTGTTCGAATATTCTGACCAAGCACAGATTTTTAATAATAAGTAGATTATTTACCCCAAAACTAGGAATCACAAGTCGTTGGCCCACTTGCACGCACGAATTACCCAAATCCGGCACGCGATCTTGTTGTGCACGAAAGTGACTTGGAAAATTGGCCAATACTTTATCTTCGAATTCTTTATCTTCCACTTTTGAAGAGGACCTCTAACAATAATCTTTGATCGTGTTAGGGTACATCTCGTCCGCGAAAAACTCGTCCTTAGAAGCTTTGGACTTCGAAGGTTTTTAGCCTTTATGCTTAGAGCATAGAGCTATTTATTAGGTACAGACATAAGAGTTAGAACATTTGTAATAGGTTATAGACCTTTACCAGAAAATTTACTTTATAGAACCTGAGGAGTGAGTCTATTTCATGTTAGTAACGAGACGTGATCGTGACGTCTCCTTTCTGTATATTTGCGTGTTCCTTGTCCGCACGATAGAAGCGCTGTAACAAATTGTATGGATAAAGGAGACGTCACGATCACGTCTCATTACTAACGATAAATAGACTCACCCCTCTGATGTGCCTAGTTTTTCGCTTATGTAAATGGCTCTATTTTTGAAGAACATTGGGAAACATCACGAAAAAATCTAGTTGTTGAATTTCTAGTAAGTTTACCTGCATTATCATAGATGGAGTCAATCTGCTCACTCTCCACGCTCTGCAAGCTGTCATCTTCACTGATCTCCTGTCCCTCCTGCTCTTGACCTTCCAAACCCTCAGGACTTTCACCTGCCTCCGGTGCCTCAGCCTCAGATATCTCTGTCTTCTGCCGCGTCTTCATATTCTTCGGGAGGATATCGTGAATCGAAGGCGGTCTTATGAAAGTATTCCGGACCCCGAGTTTCTTATGGATGTAAGCTTCCAGAATCTGTTTGGTGATCTTGTTCTGTCGCGCCAGCTCTTGGATATCTGTGGAGAGGAATACAGATAAAAATGACTGCTGGAATTCAAATAGACTCGAAGGGAGAGAAGAGAATTTTGATTGTGACGTCATTTTTATCTGGGTTCCTCTCCTTGGATAACTGAATGGAAGCTTTCGATGGCTTGGATTTTTACTGGTCTATGGCGTTTTCACATATTCTTCTTGTGTTAGAGAGTATAAACTAAATATTCTGACATAACTGTGAGTGTGAGTGTTAGGGACCTTAGCACATACATCCAGCACTTCTATCGCACTAAATTAGACTTATGGCTAGGATAGCAATTTTTTTATCTATTCCTTATATACTGTCTTTCTTATATTGATCATATTTGCGGTAAATCTAATAAAAACAATTCCTGCACAATCGGGCTATGTAGAGGTATAACAATAGGAGATTGGTTCTCTCTCCTCTGTTCGATTTAATTACTAGTCGCTTTTCATCGGATGTTTAGCAAACAAAAGAGGCCTTGCATTGTCTACTCTAGGTTCTAGGTACGATTGTTTATTTTTAATTACTTAATTAATTAGACCTTAATTTATGAGTAGCTTCCGAAACTGTTCCGCTATTCATTACGGATGTAAGCGGGTTTACTACGTACCTTATTTGTGATGGAAGAACACCAACGTTTCATGTCGCGCATAAGGGTAGGCCTATGTCATCTACATGTCATCATGACTAATATAGGCTGATGATAATGAAGATTTTTGTACAAAGTGTAGTAAATAAAACTGAAAGATTTTGATAACCACGTTACCGATACGCCTCGCGACACGAAAACGATTATTTCAATATGCAATAAATTACCATTTAAATGTGCATAACTTCAGAAAGCCGAGTTTTTGTACCATAAATTAAACACAACTCTTTATGGCATCGTCCTTGCAAAGTGATGATACTGCATTCTTCGCGAATCTTGGGATGATCAATTTATTTATGACGTAATTATGGACAATTTATGAAGCAGTTTGCATTTCCATTTTGTTACTAATGTTACCAGAACCTGAAAAGCTAGTACTATACTTATAAATCTGTGCTGAAAACCAGCGTAGTATTAGGCATGCTACACACGCTGAAGTAAGGATTTTTTAACCACTTTTCGTATTTTCTTAAATTATTTAGGTTTATTGCACACCTGCGACGAAACAGGCGAAGGTCCGCAGGAGGTTGCGGCTTCGATTCTGCAGATTTATTCAGGTTTTGTCTGTGTGTTTTTGTATATATATTTTATGTATACCTACTATAAAATATATATCTATGTATGTAGTATAATATTATTAAGTATACCAGTTATCTAGTAGCCATAACAAAAGCTCCGCTTAGTTTGGGGCTAGATGATGCTGTGTGGATTGTCCAGCATTATTTATTATTATTAGGTAAACATTAGTCTGTAAGTTTTTAAAGTAAAATTTCGGATGCACATAAATATTTTTCTTAAAAAAAACACTGTACTGCCATCTAGCCTATTAGATAGCAAATACATATTATAGGTATACATTTTGATTGTCTCGTGCCAGCAGATCGTTACGTCGCGCCTGCTTTCCTGGCAGGTAATAGGAGCACTCTCTCTTTGTAATTAGAGTTATTTTTCATTTGCCACCTAATTTGTTTACAACCTGCACACGGCTTCTGCTGTGCTGAGACAGAATCAGCTATTTTAACTGTTGATCGTATTATAATAAAGCAGGTCAGGTTTGACAGGAGAAAGTGATAGACATTTTGTTCGTTCGTTGGGTATCAGTTATGAATGAATGATTCGTTTGATGAACCGACTCTGGTAAAACTCCATCTTTTTCTAATTCTACAGAACATATGCCAATTATTTAAAACTAAAATAAGTAGGTACCTACATAATAGTTATCTGTTCAAGGAAAAAAGCCAAAACGATGTTTTATTGCCCGTGCCGATATTAAAACCCAAGCTAGCGAAGCAATCTAGAATAGTCACGAGCGTAGCGAGTGGCTCTAAAGTAGACTGTTGAGGTAGCGAGGCATTTAAAAGGCACGAAATGAAAAATGCTTGTTCTCGAGTTAAACATACAACTTTTCACCTCGATTAGTGAGAAAGTATTTTGTAATTTATAAAAGAGGTCCATGAAAGGACGAAATTTATTTTTCTATGAAGGTTGCACACTGTCTAACCTCCTTCCCTTCGATAAGCTAAAATGAGTATAGCAGGTGCAACTCCCGTATATCCAAACCTGTTGTTTGGTAGATTATTTATAGATGGCGCTGTCCGCCTAGGAGTATGGTCTTCACAAGCCAAGTTGTCAAGGGACACATAAAAAATAGCGCTGCCATCATTGACAAAGTTAACCTCCCCTGCAGATCGCGTAGTTTTTTCTTTTTTTCCGCGCCGACCACAGAGTATCAAAAATGTATTACACCATAGTACAACATTCTGCATTTAAATTACTTTTTTCAACAAGATGAGTAATATTCTTTATTCCACATGTGAGCAAAACCCGATTTTATATTAAATCGTACAGTTTTTAAAGCAGCAAGGTCGGTTTTTTCGTAACAAAAGTTAACCAGTACAAATATAATAGGAATACAAAAAGAAATTTTTTGTCCAATCACGCGTTTTATATTAAATCGTATTTTATACTAAACCGATTTCTGCCCTTACTCACTTTTAATTGCAACCAAAATTAACTACTTACAACAAAAGACAAGAAAAACTAACAAGAAAAATTAAATATCCGCGCTATATATGGAACGCTCTATTTTTTATCACTTAAATAAAAAATAGTCAGCAAACCAGTTATACTTCCGTTTCCGTAGCTCACCAAAGAGGCTCAGTAACAAAATAGGTTCTGCTTCGTTTACCGCCGGCAATGCAATATCCGGTGGAAGTTCCCTTACTTTGCCAACAGCTTCTGCCTTATACCTACCGGATGTAGGTCAAGAGCAAATTAGCGTCCGATAAAATAATTTCTTAGCACTAGAGTTCTTACTCTTTCAATATAACAGAACCTTCCTAATAGACCTCAATGGCACAGCGGGTGAAGGTCCGCCTAAGACGCAGGAGGTGTTCGGGTTCGATTCACGCCGCTAGACAATTTTTTATGCTATCTTTAGATATTCGTTGGGGTATGGGTGTTTTCTATGTAAGTATT
This sequence comes from Eupithecia inturbata, assembly GCA_963662085.1. Lineage (NCBI taxonomy): Eukaryota > Metazoa > Arthropoda > Insecta > Lepidoptera > Geometridae > Eupithecia > Eupithecia inturbata. The sequence goes on from OY759191.1 coordinate 10,267,812, forward strand.
TAAAAAAATATAATAATATCTATTTGTACTCTCAATACATATGTAGATAGATTTTTTTTACAGAGCCCAAACTTTCGGTAGGTAGGCACATATCAAAATCTTTGGTCATGATTTACAATCACAGCCTTCCTTCTTGCCTATTAAGTATGACTGATTATTTTGTATTCTTATCCAAGGGTGTCTAAGATGGCATTTGTAGTTATGAACATGCCATATTTGGCTTACAAAGCTTCTGGACAATGGTGCTCAAAGTAGGACAGTTTTAAGCTATTTAAATGCTACCAACTATTCATCCTTATCTTAATAAGGCCACCTGATTAGGATTGCCTAATGGTTTGGCATTTGGCAAACCACTAGTGGGACAAAGAGTGCTATGTATGACACTGGTGATTAGCAAGCGAGTCCAACCAAAGCGAGACGAGCTCTCTGCGAGTTCGCAGCGAGGGTGCGGCGAACGCACCACGACGACGTCGGGGCTAGATGAAGTCGTGTCCAGGATTATTTATGTATTATTAAATTTCTTGCCTGCCAGAGAATAAACACTGGACGATCCACAAAGGTAGCAGTCACCCAGCACCAAAGTAAGCAGAGCTTCTGTTATCGGTAGGTACCAGGTAGCTGATTATACTTGATAAATCACAAATACCTGCAGCTCTTACAAATATTTGTCCCAATGGCGGGTCATACCACAAAAAAGAACAAAATCAGACAAAGGTTTCAAGATCAGTTCTAATTTGTCAATATGAAAACATAAGTTACCAGCTGTTATGAAGAGCTTGCAACATCTGATGCTATCAAGCTATTTGTAGAGTCATTGTTCTACCAGTACAAAGTAGAGTAGTACGATTAAATCTTATGCAGAATGGGTTGCTGCAACGATGCTTCATTGAATTCATACTTCAAAGGATGGATTCCTTTATTTGTCTTCAGTGGCTTACTGAGATGTACATCAAACATCATCATTTGCAACAGTCTGCAGTTAGCTTATTTGTTTAAATTGTAAATACTAGTTCTAATTTGTTTTTATTTTTGAATTGTAATTTTCTTTGTCAATAAAGATGTTAAAAAAATATATATCAAACCCGTTCTGATTTATTGATTTATAAAAAGATATTTCGTAAACTGTTGTATAACAATTTATTTTATTCTATTTTAAAAACAAGCTTTTATATCATCTAGGACCAAAGTGCTTGCTTGGGAAGACAAATCCAACGAACCCAAACTCGAAGGGGTTACGTCGTTTCGTTTAGGAGTTCCTATGGCCACCTTCTGTCTCCATCATCAGACCAGCTCGATGGTACCGTGACATTTTATTTTCACCGAACATACATAATTATGCCAAATTCTAGCTCAATCACTTGATGACTGGTCTAAAATTAAGTTGCTAATTTATAGAGACCGGATTATATGCAATTGCATATTTGCATGCGCTTTTGCATATTTTACCTAATATCGTGTGATGATGCATATTTTCGCTATATTAGCAATATTTCTGGGTAGGCTAGATAATGATAATGAAATGAACAAATGAAATTCTACGTTGCTCAGTTTCTGAAAGCTAGCGCGATCATCTTTTGTTTTTTGTATACCGGAGGCCTACTTCGTTACGAAATTTCAGTTTTCGTTCGATAAGAGTACCGATTTGAGTAGTAATCGAACGAAAATTTATATTTTTTTTTGTTCTGTATTTTGACACTAAAATTTCGGTATATTATGTAAAAATGTATTAAAAAGGCAGAATAATAATTTTGTATTCGGCCGAAAACTGCCCGCGAAAGTAGCTACACGTTGACTTTTGCGGCCGTAGGTACTTCGAACATTTGGAACAGTACCTACCTTATTGATAACGTCTACAAGTATCTTAGAATATTTTGCTTAAGAATACATAATGTTAAATAATTGTTAATTTACTGTCCATATCTTACTTATTGTATCTGCTTTTGAATAAAAAATGCTGGAGACTAATATGTTTTGTTATTTAATGTTGCATATTTTGACACTTTTCATGCATATTTCAAGCATTTTTCATGCATATTTTCATGCATGTTCGAGCTTTTTATGTTACAATAATCCGGTCTCTACTAGTATGCAAATTACCTATCCTAACTGTCTTAAAATTTTGACGTAAGTTATTATTAAGATTTTTATTAATAGTGTTGATATTAATAAGCTTGGTTTATTTATGATTAATAGCCAATATGTACCTTACTTCATTTACAAAGAATTTTAATACAATATTCCTACTCCACCAATCAAAATATCGCCAGCTTAATTCACAGTTGCTCAACAGAGTAGTTAATCCGTCTTACTTAACTTGAACTTTTGGTAATTTCCTGGTTTTACCTTTTTCTTGACGTTACCAGCACGTGCAGAGGTCGGTTGGACAAAATTTATTTCTAATCTATATTATTATATATCTATTTATATAAAAGAAAGTCGTGTTAGTTACACTATTTATAACTCAAGAACGGCTGATCGGATCTCGGTGAAATTTGGCAGCGAGGTAGATGGTATCCCGGGGCCGGACATAGGCTACCTTTTTTTCCGGAATAAAGCGTGTAAAGCCACGGGCAGCAGCCTTTAAATAAATATGCACGGTCAATGATGGTTATTAACTATTTCCGTTAAGGTAGATCAAAACATCTTTGGCTGTTTAATTTTTGCTGCGTTCTACAATGTATAGAACTCGCGGAAAATTGATTTGCCGCAAATCATACACCAATATCACATTAAACTCAGAAGTTTGTAACAACGTGGTTTCATAGAAAATGGTTTGACATTTGCAGCAAATTACTTCCCCGCTAGTTTTTTTTATTTGTAGAACGCAGAAAAAATTAAGAACAAATTATGAATCTCCCGCCCGCTTAATATAACTATGTAGTTCGTTTCTGGGCTGCTGTGGTCCGGAAAAAAATCTGGTGCTCGCTCCAAATCGCCTTGAAGGAATCGAATCGATTCAAATAAATCCTGCAGATTCGTCAAGTGTTGGCAGGCCCTATTCCACTCTGATCCATTGGATTAATCCATTGATGGATTAGTAGGTATAGCCCTTCCTATATTTTGTTAGGTGTTTTTTTAACCATTTTGTCTCATTTAGGAACACAGCAGCCAGCAAGGTACTACCTAAGACACTAGGCATTTTTATAATAATAATATTAATTAATATTTTAATTCGAATAACTGAGAGTCATAATTTGTTAGTAGGTACATACAATTAGAAATTATAATTAGGTTTAGATATACAAAAAAAAAAATAACAATCATACTAAATTAAATCACTCTCCCCATTAAACATTTCCACGGGGGGAGGTGATTCTACCTGCTATGGTTTTTAGGATGGTTTTGGGGCTGTCACGTACCCTGCGCATTAGGGATGCGGTCTTTTTACGGAGGATGGCAGCAAAGCCACAATACTCCTACAGTTGGTTCTCGAAAGGTCGGTTTTGTTATCGGTCAACCGTTAACAAGAACAGCAATCAGACATAATTGAAGTCTTTCAACAGGTTAGATTAGACTAAACTTAAAGTCACGACCTGTGCTGTATGTAGATACAGACAGCTTAATAGAAACGGGTTTCGAATTAATAATTTACCTTAAATTCAGTTTTGTTTTTTAACATAACTGGCAGATTTTAGAAAAAGTTCAAACCCCCGCAAAAACCATCAATTAAAAACTTTTATGAGAACTAAAATTTAAGTCTCCGCATTTAGCTCTCTGGCGCTATTCTATCAAAAGTCTACTCCAGTAAAATTAAATAATGAATAGATTTACAAATCAGCAAGGCGAGCTTCTGTACTAATACTAGATGTTCATACTAATAGGTATTATAAATCCGAAAGTAACTCTGTCTGTCTGTTACTTTTTCACGCCTAACCTGCTGAACGGAACTCAATGAAATTGTACACGGAGGTAGATGGTATTCCGAGGACGGACATAGGCTACTTTTCTCCGGAATAGCGCGTGCGTAGCCGCGGGCTAAGCTAGTACTACATACATAAATATGAACATAGTTCCCACCAATGAACATTCGATGGTTCTTTACTTGTGAAATAGGTGGGTAGGTAGATACATGAACAATATACAAGCTCAAACATCAATTACATGACTTCTTTGTCGATCAAATTGACACTATGTAACCTTGTCCTTGGCCTACTTGTACTTGTGCAGGTCGGCACAGATAATGGGCCCTGTGGAGGAGTGAGAGTAGCAAAGTGAATCTTTATATTATGGAGAGAAGGTCAAAATTCTGTTACGCTGATAGTTTAAACAAATGATTTCCTGAGTTTATAGAACTAATAAATCAAATTCACATCAAAAGGGCAGTTGGTGTTTTTTATGTACCTACATATTTGATTTTGAACTGAAATGGACATGTTTGATGACGAGCTGCGAAATACTGCTAGATGAGGTAATCTGGAGACAGGGCGCTATGGTGCTCTAATGGGAAGCCCTATATCCAGCGGTGTACTATTGTATTAGCGCTGATTATGATGATAAAAATGAAGAACCCTCTATACACAAAATATGCTCATTAAAAGACGGGACCCTGTCTAGAGCCGCAACGCTGGAAGCGATTGCCTTTGATAAGCATTTTCAAGGGGTCCTTTTGGACCACTTTCATAGAAGGAGGTCTAGCGACGAAACAATGAGGCGTTTTCTTAAAAATATAATAAATAATATATATAATATAATATTGTTCAAAAATAGTTCGGTGGCTATCAGGGAGGATGGAGGCCTGCGTCCAGCAGTAGACCAGTAAAGGCAGTTCGGCCAGACTGAAAAGAGGGATAGCGACGAGTGGGGGACTCTTGGATCTGTCTTATTAACAAGGTATAGGCCCTGCATAGACCATGCCTAGTTGAACATGACATCCCAATACCAACCTCTGTTCTTTTTAGCCGCCTTCGAAAAAAGGAGGAGATTCTACCTTCGGCTGTATGTCTGTTTGGTTTATGTCTGTTCGTTGATTTCTCCGTCAATAATGGACCGATTTTGAAAAATTTTTTTTCGCTATTGTATAGAAAATAATTTCCATCAAAATTTTATTCCTGAGAGATTATGATTAATCTCGCAAAAAAAAAAAAAAATACAGTGTAAAATTAACTCATTCGAAGTCGGTTTTATGTTTTTTCTAAACAATCAAATCATGGTAAATATCCTGTTGTATGTAACGACTTACAATGCATAATAATATAATTATTGATAAAAACGCCTAATTAAAATCAGGGCAACAATGCCCTGATTTTAATTAGGCGTTAGGGTTAATTTATTTGTGATACATTATTCTGATTAATATTAATTTAATGCTTTAATTTAATTGTATTTGATTACCTTTCATTAATTTGATTAATTTTAATAATAAGTAACTAGTTTTAATTGAATTTTATGTAATAAAATTAATGGATTTGATTTAATTTAACTTGTATATTTAATTTTATTAACTTTGTTGTATGTAACACTAAGAATACTAACATTTAATATAAGAGATTTCTGCTACTAACAAATTATGGATCATGATTTTATCTGAAATAAATGAATTTTATTTTTTATTTATTTTTTTGTTTTAATGCGGCCCAAGTGTCAGTCAGCCCAACCTTCTAGGAAAAGGTTAAGCACCAGTGCTTTACTAATCGTTAATAAATTACCTATTATCACTAATGTGATATTTACCGCGGCCATAAATTACTCCGTCACAAATTACTTAGCGATGACGTGTTAGTCACAGTTACTATATTCTGTCCTTTATACACTGACAAAGATAATAATTAAACATCGTCATGCAAAATCAGCATTGAACTTTCGTTGATCTTAAACACCCTCTTCCACGGTAATACTGCTGGCGATATCGTGCCACGTGAGCAAGTGATCCTAAATACTTATATTAGGTTCTAGAATACAAAATATATTTTAAAACAAAAACGTAGACTACAGAAAATCTTGAAAAATGATAACATTAGAAGAAAGCTTACTTATCCGAACTCCTGTGGGCTGCGATTTACTCCGATGATACCAGTGCAGTGTCGTACAATAATTCCAACAATATTTCTTTGATTGTACAAACCCTTTGTTTACAAAAAAATACCTAGAATTCTAGATCCGAGTACGGTAGTACGGAGTAGGTTTATGCAGCAATTTGGATTGTTAGTTTTTGATTTTTATCCGAGTTGGCTGTCATTTTCCACTGGCCAAGCTCAGTCGCAAGTTAGTTGCCTTCAATCTTAGGAGCCTTATCATATCGCACTGGCAATTTACGAGCGGTTTCAAAGCGAGGCGAGTGCGCAGCGAGCTCTCCGCGAGTTTGCAGCGAGCACGCCGCAACGACGGCGCGGGCACACAGCGAGCTCGTCGTCGTCGCAGAGTGGTCACTTGCAAATTGCCAGTGTAATAATGATAAGGCTCTTCAACACTCATATCGTTGATCCGTGATCCTATGAATAATGACATGTTTTCATGAGATGATGACATTGATGACTAATATTGATTTGATATACGAGTACCTTCAAGTTTTTACGCTCATCAATTAAGTACCTAATTAATTTCCTTATTCGAGAAATATACGGTTAGTGACTTTAATGAATTATCTTTGGCGTGGTTTCGCTGGTCTCATTACCTCATAATGCTAATTCGCTCATTAGATAAGTGGTTAAAAAATATTTTTTAGCACAACTTGGCTTCACTGGGCATGTGGGTTAAAATTAAAATAATTCGTAATAGGTATGAAGGTACCTTCTTATTTCTATAGACAGGAGAGATACGAAGTATTTAATATACATAGGTAGAATAACAGAATAAAACAATTACAACTAGTATATACACTTATATCTATTACTTAAAAATCTAAGCCGTCACCAGAAGGCAGAGTGCCCAGAATGCTCTCAGCATTGCCACGTTGAATGGCAATGCTAAATCGTTGACCGAAATAGAAGCCAGCATTCATCACCTGTAGACTCTATAAGATGTTTGGTAAGATCTTTATAAATGGCGTGTGCTCCAGGTCGGATTAGATTTTTAAATGAAATGAAATGAAATGAAATGAAATAGCATTTATTTGCATAAATATAGGTTTGCAATGGTGGTTTTACAATAGAGTTTCACTATATTTGACCTTTGAGTCGTGCAAATGTTTAAACTTAAAAATAACTATGAATAAATAATAATAGATTAAATAACATTAAGTAAGTACTATAATGTCAAAATAAAAATTATGTGCATTTAAATTTCAAATAATCACTTATATTATAAAAACAGTTAACACAAAGCCAGTTATATAATTTACGATTAAATTCATTATCTGTCAGTTCTCTCATGTCAAGTGGAAGTTTGTTATATAACTGTATGGCCATTGCGTAACAGTTCTTTTTACACATTTCTAGTCTAAATTGAGGCACCTTTAGTGGTTTTTGTACTATTTTTTTACTGTATATAAACTTTTCATCCCTCTCAAACAATGTTATGTTATTTCTGACAAATTTTAGCATCTCGAAAATATAGAGTGAAGGAAAAGTTAACAGTTTATGCTTCATAAATAAAGGTCTACAAGAATCTCTCCGTTTAATGCCAAATATGGCCCGAATACACTTTTTCTGCGCAACGAAAGCTCTCTGAGCATCCGTTGAGTTGCCCCATATTATGACGCCATATCTCAAAATAGAGCAGACATGACTATGGTAAACTGTCAATGCAGTTTCAATATTAGAGAGGTCCTTTATTCTTCTCAGTGCAAATATAAATTTATTAATTTTCTTACACACATTATCAATTTGTTTCTTCCAATTTAAATGTCTATCAATAATAATTCCTAAAAATTTTATGTCAAATACCTGCTCAATATCACTGTTTTTGTAATTTATGTAAATTTTATCTTTAATATTATTGTTATACGTGGTTGGTAGCATGAATTTAGTTTTTGTTGTGTTAATTTTTAAGTTATTTTCATCTAGCCAATTAATTACGTCATTAAGAGATTTGTTCCCTACGCTCATAGCATTTATAATAGATTTTTCTTTCGTCAATATGGTAGTATCATCAGCAAACATGATTGTGTACTGGTCAGTAGCGCTTGGTAACTCATTAATATAAATAATAAATAGTATGGGACCTAAAACACTGCCCTGTGGCACACCGTGGCTAATAAAAGAATAAACAGATCTGAAGCTTTCTTGTGTATTAGATTCAGAAGACATTTTTGTTATTTCCGTGCATTGCTTTCGTCCCCTGAGATAACTTTCAAACCAAGAGTATGCAGGACCCCTTATGCCATAGCATTCCAATTTATCTAGCATACGGTCATGGCAGACCATGTCAAAAGCCTTACTCATGTCTAGAAAGATGGCGACTGGGATTACTTTCTTATTGATTGAATCAAGAATTTCTTTGACAAGTTTAAAACATGCTAGAGTTGTCGATTTTTAAGAAATATATATAATTGTATATACTAGGAGAGATACTAATATATTTAATATTTATACGAGTACATTCAAATGGTGAACATATACCTATAAAACACATAAGCTGATTTAAAAAAAAGAAAAACCAACTTCAATTTCCTTACTCGTATTACACAGTTTTTTAACAGTTTTTTGAAACTCGGTTATAAATTATTCATGGGAGCTCTTCGGAATTATTCTATATAATATAGCGAAAAAATTTTCAAAATCGGTTCTTAATTGACAGAAATCGACGTACATACATACATACATTATAAAAACATACATACAGACGAACATTGAACCTCCTCATTTTTTCGAAGTCAGTCAAAAGTAGAGCTTTATTTCTTCCAATAAATATGAGCTAGAGTTGCTAGAATCGACCACCAATAAAAACTTTTTACATTTTGAACTCTATTCAATTCTCGTTCCACAAAACAAAGGACCATACAATCCAGCAACACAATTGTTTCGGAATGCACCTTCCGTATAGAAAATGCGGAATAATGAATAGGATGCCCTCAATCCTTTATCGGACGCTGGCGGACAGCCAACTTGTCGAATTGACCCCCACAACAAAAGAGGTCTTTTGTTTTCGACTTTTTGGTTGAGATAATTTTGACCACTCACAGCAATGCTTACAGTAGACTTTGTATGATCATATTAATCACCCTACTCGGCGATCGAGAGGACAGTCAAAATTGTCATAAAATAATTACGTAATTAAATTGATGAAGCTCATTTCTTCAGATTTAATAATTTACGCATTGTACCTATATTCTCGAACCGAATGGTCTGTTGCGTGACAATGGTAAGAGGACCGACGGCATGACACTAGTCCCATGGGAGTTGGGGAGACCCATTGTGTGGGACGCTACATGCGTCGACACACACGCGCCTTCCCATCTTCCGAGGACATCCGTAAGGGCTGGTGCGGCAGGTGATTTGGCCGAGGATCTCAAGAGACGCAAATATGCAGGTCTCGGCAGAGGCTCTCCGGGTTTTTAAAAAGTTATCTGAGCGTCTGGTCGACGCGACGCGTGACCCGAGAACTGGCGGGTATCTGGCGCAGCGCATTAGTATTGCCATACAGCGGGGCAATGCAGCCAGCGTCTTGGGGACGGACGCTTCCGACTGGTATTGATATGGATCAGTTAAGCTACCTGTAGATTGTTTGCAACAGTCTGAAGTTAGCTTAATTGTTTCAATTGTAAATACTAGTTCTAATTTGTTTTTATTATTGAATTGTAATTTTCTTTGTCAATAAAGACATAGTACCTATAACTACAGTGACGTTTTTGTCTTTCCTAGTAATACAAAACATACTAAGTTTAGAATCTTGTGGTGAATGTAAATACTATGCATCAAGTATTTTTTCATTACCTGTTTACATAATCTTTCTATTTGTTTCCCACCGATAATCATAATTAAATTAAAGCTGAGAAACACTAAACTGTCAACATAAAAGGCAGTGTTACAACACTATAATCAACTCTTTTGTCATGGCTGCATCGTGGTCAGTGACCACCTTATTTGTGATAGGTACCTACTTTATTTTATTTTCAACTTTAAAAAGAATTTTATCGCTATGTTTGCAAAAATTCAGATAAAAATATAGAACATGCACCAGTGCATGGTTGCTGACGGCTAATTACAAGTTTGCGCAGATAGATATACTTAAAATAATACTTATTGTATTTATGTAAACGATTTATTAACAAAGAAAATTACAATAACAGAATAAAACAATTGCCACTAGTATTTGCACTTATATCTATTTCCTAAAAATCTAAGCCGTCACCAGAAGGCAGATTGCCCACGGTTCTGGCAGCATTGCTACGTTGAATGGCAATGCTAATTCGTTGACCGAAATAGTAGTCAGCATTCCGATCACCTGTGGACTCTACTGGTAGTTCTTAAATAGTGAAGAAGCCAGGATCGCCTAAGCCAGGGAAATACTTTTTGATACGGATCAGTTGTGCTACCTCTAGATTGCTTGCAACAGTCTGCAGTTAGCTCATCTGTTTCAACTGTAAATACAAGTTTTAATTTGATTCTGTCCTTCATTGTAATTTTCTTTATTAATAAATCTAACTTTTTGAATAGTTCATTAGCTGTTGAAGGTGGAACATTTCCTGCTTTTAATTTTCTCTCGTTGATAGAGTATTTAAGGTGGATGAACACGCACGCGTGATACTTTTTTCTAGATTCTACAAGTCAGTAAGATAGAAGTTAGGAAGTTTGGCGCACATTGTAAGCTATTTGATTATATATTTTTTTAAACCCACGCTAAAATCATCTACTCATCATCCAAAAACGACAATTGATTCAATTGTCGTTTTTGGAGTCTATTGATATTATGAGATATATCTTTTTAATACTTTGTGTTTCTATAAAAACTCTTAATAAATGTATAACATTTATTAGGCAATGCCAAAAATAAACATTATTTCGATAGACTCCAAATCTATTTCAAGCAAAAAAAAACAAAGATTGTTTTAAGCATTCATAGGAAATAGCTTACAATGTGCGCCAAACTTCTTATCTGCTATCTAAATTACTTGTGGAACCTAGAAAATAGAAAAACCCGATTCTTTTTTCAAGCATGACCAATCACTTTAGGGGGCGGGTGTCAGACGAGCAGGGTGTTTTTTCCCATCTAGCCGGAACGGAACCCTGTAATTGTCAATTTCAACAGGATGGGGCGATGAAAAATTGAATATCCGCAACCACCCAATCAAGGGAGCACAGCAAGGGCAAACACATTGAGCAAGGGCAACAATAAATATAAGGGTAAGGAAGACCAAGATCCGTGCCAATATGTACCTACATATTGGCACGGATGTTAATCTTTCATTGACACACATGTTATAGGTTACTTAATAATAATGATGGACGAATATTAGGTACAATAATATTAATTATAATATCATATTAATAATAATAATAATGTGCTGGTTTTAACCCCTCACATGCCTTCCAAGAGACTGGCTCTCGGAGATCGGATGTAGCCCGAGATCATAGGAATGAGAAAAGAAATAATTTTTAAAATGGGTCTATAATTGACAGAGAAATCGACGAACATATTATGCACATATATAAAAAAAACATATGCACATACAGCCGAACATAGAACCTCCCCCTTTTTTCGAAGTTGGTTAAAACGTAGTATATTTATTTAATAATAAAAACACGGGACAATCCACATTTAGGGACACGTTCACACACGTTTTTCTCGCCGTGAAAATCTACGGTTAATTCGCAGTGTGTTTGCATGGTCGTCAGTGTTGTATGGAACACTAATGGAACCTTGTTGACGGCGCCGTGTACACATATTAAAGATTATTTGTCGGGTATTTATCGCGTACCTTTTGTTGTTGTTGCGTGTATACACACGGCGAATTCATCGTAGATTTTCACGGCGAGAAAAACGTGCGTGAACTAGCTTCCATAGTGATCCGTACCACACTGGCGACCGTGCTTATACGCACGCCGAATAAACCGTACATTTTTAGGCAAAAAAACGTACAAGAGTCCTTATGCTCTACGAGTATCTTCATAGCCTTGCTCTACCTTTTGTGTATCTTGTGATAATGTCAAGGAATGTGGTAGCCTACGTTACCCTACGTTCCGTGATAATTTGTAGGTATGGCTAATGATCAGCTATTCATTCACACTCCAGTTAGTAATTAATTCACACACAAGTAAGCAAATAACATTCACCTTTCAGATTCCGTCCGTGCCTATACTTATTATTATTAAATACAAAAGTACTTATTATTATTTATTAGTACGGACTAATACAAAAGTACTTCAAGATTCACAATATCCTACTGCGACTCAATCCAGTTTAGTAAAGCGGGATATGCTGTTCACGACAGAATAGTGTTGCCGCAATTTCAATTTCTAAACGGAAACCATATTGCAAGAGGCAGGATTTTCATATTTGATGCTATGAATAGAACATTATGTACATATTCATAGAATAAAATGTACAGCTAGGTCCCATGAGATTTTTTGTAAAGCTGTATGTCCACCGGATCGGAATCAGAGCGTACGCAGCGTAAGAATTAATAATTTGTTGCTTTGTGTTGATTTCTATGGTACAGCGTGCACTACATCGGCATAACTGCCGATACCGATGCCAGACATATTGTAAATACCGACGCCACGTACGCTGCGTACGCAGCGACTCTGATTCGGTGGACGCACCGCTTCGGTCTTGTATATTATGATTGGGATTGCATTAATGGGCTTGTCAAATATTATCTAAGCAGGACAGAAAGACGCTTTCACTCACAATCTTTAGCTACACAACTTATGATATTAGTCCATATTGAAAAACAAAGCTGATTTTTGTTGTTCTTTATCAAAATATTTGATAAGTAGACACAGTTTACTTCATCACTTTCAAAATTTTTCAAGATTTATTTTTTAATTGTCCAAAAAATAATAAAAATAGTAATTAAATTACTAATAACTTTGATTAGTATTCAAAATATCACGGGCTTTATTTTTTTCTTCTGCATAATAAAAATAGCAATGGTGTGTATTAAACACATATCATAAATCGAAATAATAAATGATTTTGCATGCAGCGCAGGAGGTTGCGGGTTCGATTACTGCCTTGGGACAAATGTTTGTACGATCTGCAAATATTTGTTCCGGTGTTCTAGGTATTTTTTAATTATAATAAAAATATATATGTAATGTACTATATTATGTATATCCGGCAGTCGTCCATAACACAAGCTCTGCTTAGCTTGGGGCTAGATGATGCTGTGTGTACTGTCCAGCATTATTTAAAGTACATTTTCAATAACATTTTCGCATTATAAATTCTACACTCACATTACTGTTTAGTGACTATTTAGTGACGCACATTGACTGACGGATTTTTGTTGGTAGAATTGCTACAGTTAAATATATTTTATTTTTATTTAAATGGCAGTGTGTAGGCATCATGGGGTCCCTTCACCCTTTACTTCACCCCCACTCGCCATTTCCTTTTGATTTGCTTTTATAGGAAATTTGTTGTGCTATTTCCGAATTTAAAATTTGCTTTTCTGCTTACTGACGCTATCACACCGAGTTAAAGTGTAAAGCATTTTTTTGCTTATACAAAGAGATAAATGTAAATATGTTATTTAGGGTGATAAAACATAGTATTACAGAAAGCATGTGAAAAAGTAGCGCGTAGCGATGTGATTACTCGGCAAAAACAGATCAAATTTAACAATATCGACACAAACCCCAATGTCATAAAGATATACATACATATATAAAATAAATGTGTATAATGTGTGCATTACAATTTACAATTAATTACCAGAAGACTTAAAGGAACTTGTTGTCTTGTTTCTATAATGTAAACGAATATTTAGAATTTGATTTGTAACATAAATGACTAGTACTTTTAATAACTAAATATAATATATTAGTAGGTGGCATGTGATATGTGATTGTTTTGTACGGGCCATTTTGGTTCATAGAGAACCTACGACTACAGGAAACGGAAGTATTATATGTACAAAAAACTACCATCATGCATTAGCCCTTACTTTTTCCGTTTACTGACGTTATTGACAAATAAATTTACAAACGACGCAAACAGTTTGAAAATGACCGATTTGGCTTTAACCCTGATATCCACTACGGCACTTAAAAGGGGAGGACTTTACCCAGCAGTGGGTGTAATGGCTGTAGATGTAGAAGATGGTGCATGAAGAAGCATCTAAGAAGTTACATAATATCCTAAAATTTCATGACCTCGACGGATCTCGAACCCGCAACCTTCCACTCAGTACAGATTTCATTTCTTAGAAGTTTCCCCAAATGTTTAAAAAGTGAGTAAGCACTATAAAAGCAAAAAAACTTGTAAAAGCAGTATATGAAAACATACCATGAATATAAACCGTTTGCCTAAACGTTCGTTGTAACTGCATAGGACCGTACCTACTTTATTCATGTTTATAACTAGGTAGAGCTCAAAAATAATGAATTAAAGTCGGTTGGTATCTGACAGGCTCACATCCCTTAAGGAGATTGCCAAAATGCTTTTCAAGTTCTATGTTCTACCAGAAACCAAATTGCATGCAACACCATTCCCACGCCCACAGCAGCGTAAGCAATTTGTGCTCTCGGCTCATGGCAGGTTGCCAACCCTGCGTTGTCTTCTTTGACAGTCCTGCTTTTAGGCGATTTTATAGAGTTCATAAGACAAAAGCGAAGCATATAAAACACTTTGTGCCAGGAGCATTTATTTTAACTTGATGAAATGCAAATTATTCATATATGTATATGTAGTCCTTGAAGTATTTTTATACTGTAAGGGCAGGGTTTGAAGATTTTTGTTTGGAGGGTAGCCCTAACATTTGTATGTTTTTTCAAAATCGCCGCGCACAATAAATGTCTTCAATCCAAATTATATATTTAGATTGAAGACACAGAAACAATTAAAAAAAATCTTATAAAATAAGGTCCTTAAGCGTCAGGTTTCTGAGATATATTTTTCTGCGTTGTGAGAAGCGATTTTGAAAAAAAAGTAAATGGTGACCGATGCTATGGCCAAAATCTTCAAACCCCGTCTCTAAACCTTTTTAGAGAAAATCAAACTGTAACAATATAATCATAGAGAAAAGTTGTACAATGATTTTGTCACTAAATGACACACGTGATTTAATAGATTTTGTCACCTAGTTTGGCATAATGAGTTGAAAGATGGAGAGTGGCGATGACTTCAACTTATTTATTTATAAACAAAAAATATAGATCTCAGATGACTCGTCATAATATGTCCACTCGCAAACAAGAACCAGTTTTTTCAGAAAGTAATTTTTCACTAGACAGCTTGGACGATGATTTCAAAAAGAAAATGTCTGTGAAACACACACCTTCATCCGAACATTCTGAGGACCTGGATACCATTCTAGTGCCATTCTACGAAAAGGATGTTCTCGTCAAAGTACCAAAAGAACAAAAAAGAAAGCATAATAAGCAAGGCAGATCTAAGGACAAGGAAATAGAACCAAACAACACGAGCTACCTCGTCAATAGAGACTCCCGAAAGACCAGGCGCACAACTTATTTGGATATGTTCCGTAAGAAGTTTTCATCTCCACAGAAACCCAATCTGAAATCCAATGATGATAACGAGATACGTTCCTTATCACCAGAATTTGGTGACACGGACAGAGATAGTATTGGTGATGATGCCTCGCATCCAGTGGCAGAATTCTATAACACAGAATCATACAATGACATTTTTTATGAGAAACTTCTCACTCAAGACTTGGAAAACTATAATAGTTCTTACGAAGACGGACTAAATAAAGATGACGTGAACATTGACACTAAATTACAGCAAGAAATGGCTATAGAAAACTTGAAGAGTGTGTCTGAAGTGTCACAGGTCAATCCTCCTATGAGACGGGGAACAATAAAACAACCCATGCCAAACGTGAAACTCGGTGGACTGGGACCTGATGTCGAAAAAATCAAACCCAGGCTAGAGAGAGCTCGAAGCCTTCAGAGGTATTCTGAAAAGGTGAGAATGGAAAACAGACTAAGAATATACAAAAAGACAGTTCAACAAGAAAATTATAAGGTCGAAAGAGAGTCACCTGCGAACCAACGAAAACAGGGACCTGAATCGAGAATTGCAGTAGAACCAGGTGTTTCGTATTTAGTTAACAAGACGGCGACGAAGCAGAAATCACCACAGATTAAGCTATTGTCTCCTAAATCTAAGTCTGCTGATCCCAAAATGGGGAGAACTGCCCTTGAAACCGTTTATGTAACAAAAAACAAACCAGCAAGCAGGACCAATAAAAAAATAGAACCTGTCTCAAGTACCGCTAAATATAAACGAAAAGATACAGGGTCTGTAAGAGCCAGTTCAAGCACAAGGAATAAAGGTATCAACACTGAAATGAAAACGACCATTGAAATACCACCAGTTCACATAAACTTTATGGTGAATTTGGGAGGATTGAGGCCTACAAGCGCCCTAACAAATTTAGAAGAAAAACACCGAATGTACCAGGAACAAGTGAAGGCTTTCGGAGGTGACGACGAGTAACGGACTAAATATGAATTGTATTGTTAAAATTCTATTCAAAAAATAATACGCGCACAGGGTTTTTTTAATGATAAATATCACCCTTGGTGTCTGCTACTCGTTACGTAGAAATATTTTACTAAAGATGGGTCACTGGCACGGTATGAAGTCTAATCGTAGTTATAGCGACAGGATCTAATTGGGATAAAAAGTAGAAGTGACCTGACCAAGTGTTCCATGTGCTCGGTAAACAAATTAATTTAGAACTTTTATTGCCCAAGCCGCACATCTCCAGGTTCCAGCTAGTAGAGTAGAGCTACAGCAGAGGAAGGCTGGACAGTTTATGAAAACTTATAAGAATGAATGCGTAAAGTAACTACGTCAGAGATCTGACCACTGGTAGGAGAACTGAGAAATAATCACCACTCTTTAGATTTCACGCTATAAGTTTTTTCAGTAAATGAAATAACAATGTTAAAATCAATGAGCAATTAAAATATATCAATGCGTTTTTGCCTCTGCAAATATCTCCGCGGATGCTTGGAGGTGTGGCAATGTCGAGACGAGAGACAAGAGAAAGCCCGGATCTTATTTACAAAATAATTAACACCTTTGACGACTTTTTTTTTGTGAATGTAACCTCATCAAATTTGACTACATACCTACGAGTATGTCTACCTTCTAATACTTGTTTATACCTATACATCTCATAGTTATTATTTAGTATTACCATTTGTCCGCGGCTTCGCTCGTTTGGTACCGGATATAACATAGTAATTCATAAAATAACTCAGGGATTATGAACGGCACGGCCTCTATCATAGTGAAATCATTTTTAGACCTACTTTAGAAGCTGTGATTTTGGGGGTTCACCAGTTCAGAAACAAACTTTAAACAAAATATTTTTTCCCTTTTAATTAGGTAAGTAAATAATTTAATTATGTAGATTGATAGAATGGAATAGAAGGATTATAGTCAATAATGCTAATGACGGAGAAAATGCTATATTTATTCCTCTGTCAGTCTCTTCTCAAGGTCAACTATAAATAAGTTCCTCCCTACATTTTCCCCTACATTACTTTCATTAAACCTTGCTAAGCTTGCTTGGATTTTGTTCTTTCTCACAATAACATAATCGATGTTTGCCATAAAGATACGCTTAAGCCAAGGCAGAAGTTTAGAAGGGACCTATAACGGAATATCTGAGGTTATAAAATCTGCCTACATAATTATTTTTGATGTAGTTTTGTGTGTTAAGGTAAATCTAGGTAGAGCGTTCTACAAGGAAATCGTAGACAGACTATTATTTCTCTATTAATTAACTATGCACGATTTCCGACATAAAGTAACAATAAAAGTTAAAGTGTAATGAATTCTTTACGAACCTGTGTCTTAGCAAACTTTTATTCAAAGGCACTTTTGGAGCATTTGGTAATCAATGATGATTTTTAATGGACTAGATGTTGCTTGTCAGTTTTTTCTTAGTGATATCTTTGTGAAGTTTCTGTAATCAGGAAGAAAGGCAAACTTGCGTGTCATTCCGGTTTGGAGCAGAGAAAGCGAGCCCGAGGCGATATTAACTCTGTATATACCATTACCCAAAATATGTTTGTTACCAAATAATTGTGTTGAAAATAGGATCCTACTTCCTATTAATATTAGGTACTTGTCTCTGAAGTAAAAGTTTGTACAGACGTGAAGGTCCGATTATATTAGGGCTTAGACAACGCTTAAACTACTACATGGATTGGGATGAAATATTGCACTATATTTCTAGACCTGGAAGAACAAATAGGTTACATTTTATCCCAAAAAATGTACAAGGCTGTGAGAATAAGCTACATATAAGTTTGTAACCCAATGATTGAGTTACAAATTGTTTATCAATATTGCAACTTGCAAGTAACACTCGATCTCTACGAGTACACCTTGTAATCTTGTGGTTAACAGATAATAGCCAATCAAGCGGTTGGGACACTAAGGTCAGGGGTGTTCGTACATACATATACAATACAAGCCTACCGCATCTTATTGTAAAAATAGGCAATAAAGCCAATTTAATTATGACTTGACTATTCAAAAATTAATTACTTAACATCCTTGACATATAAATAAACAGCATATAACCCTCTTTTGGCGATTAAAAACCATTTTGTGTGTACAATTTTTGCTGCAATTTACTTGTAAATTTTGCATTGCCTTGATGGTTAGTTCACTTTACAAAATGGAGAGACCGCTAGACAGTCGAAAGTCCTTCCTACTTTAACAATCCTAAGCATGCAATAAATAATGGTAATGAGTAGGTACCTTCATCAAGTGGAATATCTAAGCAGATAAGGATACGGTCAGGCTTTACTTTTAGAACTCTACTACTAAGCCTATGTACTTATCTAATTTGAAATGTCACAGCAATTTATCTGTGATTGCGTGACAGTTAGCTAGGCACCAAAGTGTGTGGTTAACCACAAGCAAGCCGTTATTCTTTTGAAAGCTTTCTTTATCATCTTGACCAGTGTCAACACCAACAGTCACAGCTGGGTCTAAGCCTCCTTGTTAGGTTCCTGTGCTTCTCTTCAATCAAAAACTGTGTGGACTGTATAACTTTATTTCAAACTTGTTTCTATTACTTGTTTACAATTATTAGTGATGACTGACTGACTGACTTGAACAACATTTTTACTCAAAAACTGCGCTACTTATAAAGGAAATCTATTCCCGCCACCGTAACGGGGCGGGCGAGCGACGTATTTTATACATTTGGCAATTATATTTACGAACGTAAGAAAGCGACGGGGATACAAAGAAAGGGATGAAAGAGGACTGTTTTATCTTCGGTTGCGGCTCTGTCCGTCACAGTCTCCCCCGGGCGTAGATCTTCGCAGCCTTCACACCATCGGTAGGACAATGAGCCTTCTTGCAGGTCGTCTGAAGATCCCTCCTCTTGTTCGCACTTCTACGCTTCGCACCACACCGTCCGACCCCGGATGAACGCGTTCGACTTGACCTCTGGGCCAGATGTTCCTCGGTAGCGTTCCGTCTGCTATTATCACGATGTCACCTGGTTTAATATTCTTAGGTTTTCGTCTGACGTCACCACGCGGCGCTAAGGTTGGTAAGTACTCTCTGATCCATCGCGTCCAGAACATGTTAGCTAGGGCCTGAGCAGCGCGCCAAGTTCGTCTGTCGGCTTTATCGCATTCTCCCACGTAGGGCAGTCCCACTGAAGTCCCCAGCAAGAAGTGATTGGGCGTAAGGGCTTCTTGGTCTTCTGCTTCCACTGGTACGTGAGTTAGCGGCCTTGAATTGACGGTATGCTCGATCTCTGTCATTAGGGTGGCGAGTATTTCTTCTTTAGGCGCTCGTTCGGTGAGCGTTACTGCGAGAGCGTTTTTTACTGACTTAATCATTCTTTCCCAGGCTCCCCCTTGGTTCGGCGCTCCAGGATCGATATATCTCCACTCGATACGCTTCGTAAGTGCGTAATCCCTAAGGGCGGGGAGCCATTCTGTGAAAGCCCTGCTCAGCTCTGCGTCAGCTCCATGGAAGTTCGTTCCGTTGTCGGACATTATCAGGCAGGGCATTCCCCTGCGTGCTGCTATTCGTCTTATTGCCATTATAGCAGAATCCACATCTAGACTAGCGATCAGCTCTACGTGTATTGCTCTGGTCGTAAGACACGTGAATAACATTCCCCATCTTTTCTCTCGTCGTCTGCCAATCGTCACCCACATAGGGCCGAAACAGTCGACTCCACAGCGTGAGAATGGTCTCGTGTGTGTATTTAAACGTATCTGGGGCAGGTCACCTTTCACCGGCTTTTCTGGGTTGGATCTCTTAGCTTTACACCATACACATTTATACAGCATAGCTCGTACATTTGTCCGAAGGCGTAGAATCCAATACCGTTGGCGGAGGTTATTCACGATCTGTTCTCTTCCCACATGACCGTTTTTTAAATGTTCTTGGCGTATTATCAGACGCGTGATCGGGTGATTCCCATCTAAGATTGGGGGCTGTTTCATCTCATCGGGCACTGTTGCGGCGTTAATTCTTCCGTTCAAACGGATTATGTTATCTTTGATATAAACGGGATCCAGCTTATAAAGACGACTCGTGCGATCGACGTTCTGTCCTTTTGATAGTCGCGTTAGTTCATCTGTGAAGCTATCGTTTTGGGATTCTTGTATTAGCAGGAGCTCGGCCTCTTGTATATGCTTTAATTCGAGTTTCTTCGCTCGTTTTCTGCATATGTCGATGAAGGCGAGTACATACGCCATTGTTCGAACTAAACGTTCGTAGGAGGAGAAACGGGATACGTCTACTAGTGATGACTTTTCGCTGGTGTGCGTTACCACAACTTCCTCTTCCGTGGTTTCTTCACGAGCATGTGGGAGGGGCCAGCAGTCTTCGCTTTCATGTAGGAATTGAGGTCCAGTGAACCATCGACTGTCTCGTTTCAATTCCGTATTACCCGCGCGTGTAGCGTCATCTGCTACATTCAAAGCTGTCGGTACCCATCGCCATTGGTTTGGATGGGTCAGTTCGGCTATCTCTCCCAGCCGATGTGCGACGAACGGTGTGTAGCGAACCGCGTCGTTTCTGATCCAGTGTAATACCGTTTTCGAATCGCTCCAAAATATCACTTCGGTATCCCATTGGTGACAGCGTACGATATCCGCTGCTAATCGCGCTCCGATTAGACTGGCTTGTAGCTCCATCCGTGGTATGCTTTGCGCTTTTAATGGTGCGACTTTCGCTTTTCCTGCGATTATTGAAACGCTAACGCCTTCATGGCTTGACAAGCGCCAGTATGCGACGGCTGCATACGCTTGTTCACTCGCGTCACAGAATACATGAAGTTGTCGCTGCGTTACGTCACTTCTTTGATCGTAGCATCGCGGTAATCTTAACTCGTCGATGTGTCTCAGATCAGACTGCCATTCATCGAAAGTCAATGCTTCTTCGGGTGGTAACGGATCATCCCAACCCACTTTCTTCTTCCATGATTCTTGAAGCATGATCTTAGCAGTTATCGTGTATGGGCTCAGTAAGCCTAGCGGGTCGAACAAAGACATCACTGCCCCTAAAGCTTCGCGCTTCGTCGGCGACCTTTGAGCGTTTTTTACCTCCGCGGATACTCGGTTCATTGCAGTGTTGAATCCTAGTTCGTCTGAAGTAGGTATCCATAGAATTCCCAACGCTTTCTCGTACATGTGTGTATTAGCGGCAAGCTCTTTCGGCGCACGCGCGCGGTTTTCCTCGGGTATCTCACTGAGTAGATGTTCTTTGTTGCTATTCCAGCTGGCTAATTCGAAACCGGCTTTGTTGTGCACTTCTTGCACTTCTGACATTGTTCGCGCGGCTGTTTCTTCATCGTCAAAGCTTTGTACCCAGTCATCCATGTAATGGCTGCCGGTGATAGCGTCGTACGCAAGCGGATGTGATTCCTTGAAGTCCGCCGCGTTTCGATCCCTCACGCTATGTGCCAGAAAGGGTGAACTCCGTGCTCCAAAGATCATAGACGTCATCACGTACTTCTGTGGCGGAGTGGAGCGGTCATCGCCTCGCCATAGAAAGTGTTGTGCTACTCTATCTTCAGGCCTTATCTTCACTCGAAGAAACATCTCGCGTATGTCAGCAGTGATAGCTACTGGCTTCATTCGGAAGCGAAATAGTATGCCATAGAGCGACTGCAGTAAGTCCGGTCCATCCAAAAGCGCGTCGTTGAGACAAATTCCGTTTGAGCGCGCGGCTGCATCAAATACCATTCGAACTTTTCCTGGTTTGTTGGGATTCGTGACAGCAAAGTGCGGTAGGTACCACAACCGTTCCTTCCGCGGGTGATCCTCATCACACTTGGCCGCATACCCTTTATCGAATAGCTTCGTCACCTGCGCTGTGTATACGTTTTTGAACTCTGGCGATTTATCCATCTTGCGCTCTATGCCATGTAACCTGCGTACGGCCATATCGTAGCTCGGTGGCATTACTAGCTCATCGGTTGCCCACGGTAATCCCACCTCAAAACAATCGTTCTTTCGCTTGACTGTTTGCTCAAATATTTCTTTAGCGCGCTCCTCCTTAGGGTTAGGTTTCCTCTTCAAGGAGACTCCGAGAGCGTCTATGTCGAAATGTGCCTTTACGAGTTCGTTCAGCTCGTCGTCTCTTTCTGTGATACCTTGAAGTGTGCGTACATGACATATAATTTCATCGTCTCTCTCTATCGCTCTTAGAGGGGCGGTTCCATGGATTATCCAACCCAACTCTGTGAGTGAGGCAGCCGGTTGATTTCGCTTGCCTGTTAGTAGTTTCCGTGTGACGATAAGATGCCAGTTGTCGGCGCCGATAAGTACGCGTGGTCTCACGTTCGAGTAGCAGACGGCCTCTGGTTCCAGCTCTCGTAAGTGCGGAAGCGTAAGAAGTTTTGATCCGACCGAATGTTTTCCCAGGGTTAGATTCTTAACCGTCCTGGCTTTTATCTGTTGAAAGTTATCCTGATTCTGTCCACGCACTTCGATTGTTACAGTCTGGCTGCCGGGTTCCCGCTGACTTGATGTAGCTCCGATAATATTTAGCGCTCTCACTGGTCCTTTCGTTTCTAGCAGTGCGGCGATCTCTTCGTCGACTAGAGTTATCGTCGACCCTTCATCAAGCAATGCGTGAGTGTTCAGTTCTTTCCCGCTTCGGCCTCTGATCGTGATTGGACAGACCTTCAACAATATTTGCAACGTCTCCTCAGGTGCCCTCGCTGATGCTGTTAGCGCCGACTCTTCGATCTGAGCTACAGATGCTTCTTTTTTATCCTCTGGCGTGTGCAGCAACGCATGATGCGCCTGGGTGCATTCGTTAATTCCACATTTCTTGCCATTGCAGCGGAATCGTCTATGTTTGCTATGTAGACATCGAAAGCAGACTCGTGCCTCTTTTGCCCATGACCATCGTTCGCTCACGGTCATGGCTACCAGCTTCCGGCACCGTGGCGTTTGGTGGCCACCGCCGCAGCAGAGACATTCATCTTTCTTAGCTTTTGCGTTGTCCTTTTCTTCGGTTGTAGTTAGAACAGTCCCGCGGATTCGTTCATTCCCGCGTTTCGCCCCTCCCTCGTTCGGCCGCGAGCTATTTCCGCGAGCTACAGCGGCAGAGTAGGCGTAACGTACGGCGCGATCTGCCTCCTTCATGAGAAACTTGGATAGCGTTATGATCTCCGCTTCCCTTCGGTGTCCGTGTTCCTCGGCATAGTCGCACCATCTTGTCTTCATGTATGGGGTCAGCTTTTCTGTGACTTGACGCGCCAACATGGGATTCTGCAGATATCCTCGTTCATCCAGACTTGCGATAACCGTCACTATGTTCTGAAGCTTTATCGCGAAACCATTCAACTCTGTTACGGTCGTTCCTAAACGTGGCATTCTTCTGATGTCCTCAATCGCGTCATCTATTATCATCTCTGGACGCCCGTAGCATTGTTCTAGAGTGTTCATAATCACAGATGGATCATTCGCCGTAAACAACAGTGCCGATACCGTAGTGCGTGCTTCGCCTCGCAGGCACGCTCTAAGTCTGGCTAGATTCTCCCCCGGTGAGAGCTTGAAAAGCTTCGTAGAGTCTCGCATGGCTGCTCTGAACGGTAGCCACTCCTTGGCTCCCCCGCTGAAGATAGGTAGTTCTTGCATCTGTCTTGTCGGTGGTCTATTCGATGCCATTCTCTCCAGCGCTGTTGTTAATCTATCGAAAGCGTTTTCATCTCTATGTTGTTCCGGTACTGGGGATCTCTGTCTCTGTCTTAATCCATGTGCGATTTGGTTTGCTGATGGCTGTCGTGGAGCAGTTCGTTCCTCTGAAGATGAGCGGATTCTGGTACCCATATCCATTTCTATTGGATCGTTGTATGGTCTTTGCTCCCCTCGTAAACGATGCTGTTGGAGCCACTCGTTAACGTTTCTCTCTGCAGTACAATCTTCATCTCTGTTAACGCTAACTGCATCGGTTTCTTCACGTATCCCAGCGATATCGGCGGCTAATCTCTTTTTAATAAGATTTTCTTGGATTTGAAGTTCCTTTCGGCGTATTTCTGCGAGCCGTTCTTCTGCTTCAAGCTCCGCTTGTCGGATACGCAGCGCAATGCTAGCGTTTGATTGCTGCGAACATACTGAAGGAGCGCGACTACCCGGTTGTCGTCGAGGTTCGGTCGCGCCTCGCTCGGCCATGTCCCGGGCGGTAAGAACGTTCGCGGCGGGGTTGGTTGTCGTCATCATAGCATCACTAGTATTCCGTGCTTCAGGTGCAGACGGTCCGGGTTCTACTCGCGCGTGGGGGTTCGGTACGGTTGGTGCGTCGGGGTGCGTGCTGTCTGACGGTGATGCAGGGTAATCATGGTATACCCTTAGTGCGGCGGTCTTCATTCTTGTGACTGGTGGGCTTCTTGTGGTCATCTTCTTCGGCACTTGAATGCCCCTAACGGTCCCTATCAGTCCCTATCAGTCCGTCAGGAGGTGCCCGCCCCAAGGCTGACGTTCGCTCCTTCGGGAATGGATACGTTGGGATAGGAGGGGGGGGGTTCCACCCAGCAGAGGGGAACACAACAAACACGGGGTGCTCGCGAATCGGCTGGAATGTCCGATCCCCTTGGGCGTGTGCCTGCAGTCTGGCGACCCGTGTCGTGTGTCCCTTACCGGCGAGGAGTGCACTTCAGCCCGCGCTGTCCTTGCGCTCTTGTTGGACTGGTGATGCCGCACAAACACCACACCGCCCGAAGGCGTTTACCCGTTGACTACTTCGTAATATCACCGTTAGGTATCCGTAAGTCAACGGGCCGCGGTAACGCGTGTTTTCAGACGTAGCACCGTTCGGTGATCTTCAGGCACCCCGTGCCCCTGGCGCAGGTCTTGACAACGATGCACGCTGCCTCGTTCGGGGTTTTTCGAACGCCCAGTGCGCCCCGACGAGTATGCACGTTGCGCCGGTTGGCGGGTTCTTTCTTCAGGTACTCCCTTACTCGACAGCCACGCCCTGTGGTCTGGCGTGGTGCGATGTGGGAAACCGCAAGGCTACACTACGCCGAGACCGCTCAAATGGACGCTGAGTCAGATCTCGGTAGCTGCCGCGGGTACCGCTCTTCTTTCTTCGACGAAGGCTGGAAACCGCCAGGCTCCACTACACCGAAACTGCACAGCCGCCGCTGGTTCCGCTCCTCTTCTTTCTTCGACGATAGCTGGAACTGCAAGGCTTCACTGCACCGAGACTGCGTAGTTGCCGCGGGTTCCTCTTCTTTCTTCGACGATAGCTGGAAACCGCCAGGCTCCACTCCACCGAAACTGCACAGCCGCCGCTGGTTCCGCTCCTCTTCTTTCTTCGACGATAGCTGGAACTGCAAGGCTTCACTGCACCGAGACTGCGTAGTTGCCGCGGGTTCCTCTGAAGGCTGGCTTCTTTTATCCGGAGCCGGAGGACCAAACTGTTAGGTTCCTGTGCTTCTCTTCAATCAAAAACTGTGTGGACTGTATAACTTTATTTCAAACTTGTTTCTATTACTTGTTTACAATTATTAGTGATGACTGACTGACTGACTTGAACAACATTTTTACTCAAAAACTGCGCTACTTATAAAGGAAATCTATTCCCGCCACCGTAACGGGGCGGGCGAGCGACGTATTTTATACATTTGGCAATTATATTTACGAACGTAAGAAAGCGACGGGGATACAAAGAAAGGGATGAAAGAGGACTGTTTTATCTTCGGTTGCGGCTCTGTCCGTCACACTCCTCTTGCGTCACTTTTGACCTATAGGCTGTGTGCGCACCTCATCACCTGCAACCTGATTTAACCTACTACTGGATTTAGGACTCCAAACTAAGGTGCAACTTCCTACAGCCCTGCGCTCGCCGCAACTGCAACTTCGTCTGGCGACGTACGCGATAACGTCCCGCCTCGCCGCTGGATGACCGACGCTTCCTTAGCATGTTCTTGGACGCCATTCAGTTAGCGCCCTACTCCACCTGTCATCTTGTCTCCGTGCCAGGTGTCCTACCCAGCTTTGAATACCTCTAAATAGCATAATTTAAACACCAACTGCTTGATATGCCAACCATATGTCTCCAAGCCAGCTCAGCCCTGTGCAAGCCTCATCCAGTCTCAGCACAATTTCAATAGCCGGACTGACACGCTCCATAGTGTTTGCGGTGCCACTGACCAAGTAGTCAAACCGCGCTCCGCAGGTAACACAATTTGACCGACATTCCGTGTCAGCGGCAGGTCAAACGATTATCTCGTAACGTGAGGCCAATCCGCCATGCGTATTATTTGGTCAGAATGTTGGCAGTTTATATATAGTTAGGTTTTAACTAGAGCACAGCGCGTAGTAGAGACTTAATCTAAAAATATGAGTTCAGACTCAGTACTCAGTACGTACAGTAAATAGTCAGGTATTTACTGACGCAGAAGTTTGCGGGTTCGATTCCCGCCTTGGGACAAATGTTTGTACGATCTGCAAATATTTGTTCCGGGTGTTCTGGGTATTTTCTATATATAATAAAAAATATCTAGACAGATATTTTTATTATATATAGAAAATACCATTATTCAATATATAACATAGATATGTTATATATTGTATTAAGTTTATCAGTCATCTAGTACCCATAACACAAGCTCTGCTTACTTTGGGGCTAGATGATGCTGTGTGGATTGTCCAGCATTGTTTATTTATTTATTATTTATTTTATTTATTTATTGCATTCTCTTCCTCAGAGACGCGACATGAAAGGCTTCTTGACCAATTTAACTACTAGGTAGGTTTAACTACTAGGCAGGTTTAAAATATGCCAAACACTTGCAACAATTTTCTAACATATTTTGGTTACTTTAGTTATTTTATCACTTCTTTTATAAGTACAATTTTGAGTCATAACAGCCTTATACCAATATCTATTCAGTATTTTCAGTATTTTTTTATTGAACTCATACAATCAGATCTTAGTGACTTGGTGAGATTAAATTAACAAGGATCACGAGAAAATTACTGATTTTTCTCTGCGTTTGGTACGGACTATACTCACCTAACTCCATATCTAGGAAGATGTCCGATCCCATCAACATGACATCTTAAGTAAATATTTAAATAATAATAATGCATGTCAAACTTTATTTTCATATAAAATAAAACTATTAAAATAAAACTATTTGCGCATACGCAATTTTGGCTGCGCAATGTCTTAAAATAATTTCATGCTCCACTTTCCTTATACAATGAGGTAGATTCAACAACCGTATAATATAACCATATTCTACGGTCCATGAAGATGTGTCTTAAATGGCCACATTGGCCACATATGGCCATAGTCATCAAAGAGTCGACTGATAAGTGTATTTGGTTTTCGTGGTTTTATCTCGATGGTTTTGTCCTTATGAAACCATTTTTGGATTAACTAATGCCTCTTGAAGTAAGAATAAAAGCTTTACTTAATCGTTGAAGAGTCCTGTAAGGTTTAAAGGAAATAAAGCACTTGATTTCCGAGTTTTATTTATTGTTTTATTAAAAATATCTTGAGACCCAGTTTATCAAAACTATGAAAAAAAAACTGTTCATGCAACTGCATCAAAATTCATATTACGAGGTAAATTTACTTACAGATAATTTTCGTCTCTTCACAATTTTGTGAATCGCTTCGCGTGGCGCTTGCATACATACATTCAAAGGTGTAAAATATATTAAACTCTTTGGTCATAACCTTCACTGTTATGTAAATAATGTCCCATGCAAATAACTTCAATAAAAATTTTAACAACATAATTATTGGCTGACATTAACATGTTAATATCACATAATGAGCATCTAGAGTATGTTTCTGGCAAATGGAATTTAAGCAAAAACCATATATGCTGGTGATAACCAGACTAAGGGCCCCAGGGTCAGTAAAAGTTGATAGGTCTACACTGGTGAAAACCGGTTAATTTTTTATTTAACCCACATTGTGACAGTAGGAGGGTAAGAATTACAGCATCGATGGCGATTAAGAAACTCATATGAATGCAGTTAGTGAATGCAAGGATAGTCAACTTAAATTTGGATATGTTAAAATTGACTAAAGTGCAAGCTTGAAATAGAATAAATCGCCAAATGCAAGCTGACTCGCACACGAAGGGTTCCGTACCGTAAAAATCAGGCAACTTTTTCAAAGAACATCCAATTTTCACTTGTTCGGAGACCCCTTTAAATTCTCATCTTTATTTTATTCTTAGTACCTATTTGTTATTATTACATTTGAAGTGTTACTTATTCATAGAAAGTTTAATTTGTCTACCTATGTGATTCGAGAGATACAGCCTTGAACGAAGAGCATTCATTTTTATTATTTGCTGATATAGCGACAAAAGAAATACTAATTTTATGAAAATTTCAACTGATTTCCTTTTACGGTTCATGAGATAGACGGACGAACGGACGGCTTAGTAATAGGGATCCGTTTTCACCCTTCGGGTACCCTAAAAATGAGCGTTTACACGCGTTTTACTAGACTCGATCACAGTGCGCATTATTTTTTCCATTTATTAATCAGGCAGAACTCACTGCCTGATTAATAACGTAGACTCAGTTTTCGCATGCGACCATTTAGGTCGCATGCGAAAACTGAGTAAAAACCATGTTAAAACAGAGTTCAAGACAAAACTAAGCTAGATACTACGACGCATATCTGATGATGATGATGTCCTCTTAGTCGAATTTCGGCCACGGTGGCCAATCTCAGCGGATACTAGCCAAATGCGCAGGACAAGTGTGTGAGCAAACAAATGTGCACTCTATTCCCTCTCATCATCCGATAGGAACGCAGACCGACGACGCGACCGGAGATAAAATAATGCTGGACCAATCCACACAGCATCATCTAGCCCCAAGCTAAGCAGAGCTTGTGATGTGGGTACTAGAGGACTGATAAACTTAATACATTACATAGATAGATATTTTTTATTATACATAGAAAATACCCAGAACACCCGGACAAATATTTGCAGATCATACAAATATTTGTCCTAAGGCGAGAATCGAACCCGCAAGCTCCTGCGCCGCAGTTGGACCTTCGCCCACCGCACCACATCGGTCGTCAATGCATTTGTACGAATAGATATATCGGTACATACAATGTCAAAGAAATGTCATTCATAGGCCGCCAATTCTATTATCTTCTCTACCATACTGTTTTATATTTAAGTTTCTGTGAATAAAGAATTATCTATCTATCTATCTATCAAGAATGCGACTCTACTATAGGATACTTTTGAGTATCATAAATAGGTACGTTATGGCCACGTAGGTACAATACACCTGCAGCTATGCAGTGAACAATGCGTGTGAAAATATTCCGAGCATTAGAAGGGCCTTTGGCCCTCGGCTTTGCTCCAGTTCTTACGTAAGCACCGTCGCTTCCTGGTGAGGGTTTCAGTGGAATAGGGCTGACAAAGACCTAGAACCTAGAGCTTTACCTTCAAGAGACAGATTTCAACAGTTAAATTTTTAAACGGCAATGGCCTTTATTAACAAAGAAAATTACAATCAAATTATAACTAGTATTTACAATTGAAACAATTAAGCTAACTGCAGACTGTTGCAAACAATCTACAGGTAGCTCAACTGATCCATATCAATACCAGTCGGAAGCGTCCCTAAGACGCTGGCTGCATTGCCCCGCTGTATGGCAATGCTGATGCGCTGCGCCAGATATCCGCCAGCTCTCGGGTCACGCGTCGCGTCAGTTAAATAATAAATCTAATCGTATTTCAACCTTTTTGACCAAATTAATTGGTCTTTCAGAGTGTCAAATTCCGGTATCAGACGTTTGGGTTATGTACTATACAAAAAAAAAAAAAGTCTACACATACTCATTTCAGTTCAGTCAAATGTTTTATTTATTAACTCAATTCGAGTCCAGCCCGCGCGAACTTGTTTTTGTAAAAACAGGTAGACGTATAAAAATAAGTATTATGAAACTTTTATTGTAACAGTAAGATGTTCCCGAAAATCAGCGTCGGACTTTAGTAGGAAATATTCTAGATTAAACACCATTTTTATTCTACGGCATTCAGAGCTTTTGTTTAAATAAAACGACAAGTGCGAGTCGGACTCGCGCAACAAGGTTTCCGTATGATTTTAAAACCTTGTTTCTTGCCAAATATCATGATTCTAGGTCAACGGGAAGTAGGTCCCCGATAGCTTTTGGTCCCTTGCGAGAATCAAATTCTTTTTTGTGAATAAACTACACAGTTTTCGGAATTTTCCCTTTACTTGTACTATAAGAACTAGCCTTGTGCCTAGGTTTTGGTCCATGGCGAGAATCAAAAGTATATTTCTTTGTGAATAAACTACAAATGTAAAGTTTTCGGAATTTCCCCTTTACTTGTACTATAAGACTTAGCTTTGTGCCAAATTTTATGATTCTAGGTCGACGGGATGTACCCTATAGGTTTTGTGTGCATGCGATTCCTTTGGAAATTTCAAAATATTCGGACATATTCGGCTGTAACTTTTGATTGCGTTGATTTAGAAGTTTGATTTATATTACGGCTCCAAGAAATTACGGACTTGAGTATTTGATGTTAATTTCAACTCGATTCCCTCCACGCGTTCCTGAGAAAAGGGGGTTGACAGACGGTCAGACGGATAACAAAAATCTATCAGGGCTCCTTTTTTCCTTTTGAGGTACGGAAGCCTAAAAAGGTTGTTTCAGGTAAGACAAGTTGAGCCAACCCTACAGATTTTAGCCTCTCTAGTTGTCACCATAAATTATCAAAGATATTGTAATTCGAATGGCGAGAGCAGACAGATAGGATGTTTTCAGCATGGCCAAACGATATGATAAACACGGTTTCACAAGGATTCTAGCGATGGAATCAGAGCAACCAGTCATTTAGAAAGCTAGGATAGATACCTAGCCCCAATCGGGGGGAGGAAACGTGATGGATGAATGGGGTTGGCGAGTGTGTGGAATGGTGGGCTCGCTGGCTATGTATGGGAGGAAGAGGGGACGCCAGTCGGGCAGCAGTAGGTTTACATGTTCCCGTGGTTCGGCAAAAATGGCGAGAGAGGGGTCACCGGAGAGGTTTTAGTGGGTATTACATCCTTATCAGGACGTCGAGTCCCACATAATTCTGGTCCTCCCCGACCAGTCTATTCGTATACGAATTACCTCGGCCGAGAAAAATAAAAAAAAGAAGGATAGATACCTAGGCGACGTGCGTGGTAGATAGTCATTATTTTGTTTTTTTTTTTAATGATATGGATCAGTTGAGCTAGCTGTAGGTTGTCTGCAATAGTCTGCAGTTAGCTCAGTTGTAATTAGTAGTTCTAATTTGTTTCTATTCTTTGATTGTTATTTTATTAGTTAACAAAGAATAAAAAAAAAATAGTTACCAAATAAAATTAACAAATTTGCGGAATAGTTTGTTACAAAAGTGCTCCAGCTCTGCGGATCGTGCCCGTCTCCTGGCCTTTTCTAAATGGGAGTCAGGACATTGGTTGCAAGCATTTCCTTCATTTAACACTGGCACTTTATTGGATCCCGTAACTTTCCGTATCGCAACATGTCTTCGGTTGGGTGCAATGTGTTGCGCGCCTCATCAATGCCAGTACGTTACTGCTGTCGAACAGCTTGGTCATCACGGATTATCGTGTACTAGGGCCGCCGGTCGGATATCTCGTCATGCCAGCCTTAACGACGTCATCCGGCGGGCCTTTGTCACCGCTAACGTACCAGCTATTCTCGAACCGAATGGTCTGTTGCGTGACGATGGTAAAAGGCCTGACGGCATGACACTAGTCCCATGGGAGTTGGGGAGGCCCATTGTGTGGGACGCTACATGCGTCGACACACTTGCGCCTTCCCATCTTCCGAGGACATCCGTAAGGGCTGGTGCGGCGGCAGATTTGGCCGAGGATCTCAAGAGACGCAAATATGCAGGTCTCGACAGAGCCTACATATTTGCTCCCTTTGGGGTCGAGACCCTAGGTCCGTGGGGTACCGAGGCTCTCCGGGTTTTTAAAAAGTTATCTGAGCGTCTGGTCGATGCGACGCGTGACCCGAGAGCTGGCGGATATCTGGCGCAGCGCATCAGCATCGCCATACAGCGGGGCAATGCAGCCAGCGTCTTGGGGACGCTTCCGACTGGTATTGATATGGATCAGTTGAGCTACCTGTAGATTGTTTGCAACAGTCAGCAGTTAGCTTAATTGTTTCAATTGTAAATACTAGTTCTAATTTGTTTTTATTATTGAATTGTAATTTTCTTTGTCAATAAAGATTGTTATCGCTTGTAAAAAAAAAACAAATTTGATAAATTTGTTATTTTTTTTATTTGTTAACAGGCACCAGTCCCTCACAATGTAAGCATAATGTAAAGTAATGTAATATTATATTTATCTACTTGCACTAATGTATTTTAGCAACTAAGCTTCTATTGTGGGAGAAAAATAAATATATTTGAATTTAAATTTGACCTAGGCTCTATAAAAATAATCAATAAGCTATATACAACAATCACAGTAAACAATCAATAAAGTTTAATTTACTGTTTATTTTTGAAACGTTTATGTAGTTGAAGTTTAGGCTAAGAACAAAAATCTGCGCAGTCTTCAGCTCGTCGGCCTGCTAGATAGATTCTTCTTGCACACATATCAAAATAATTTACAAAATACAGAACATGCAATGTAGAGGTACTTACAGTCCAGAGACTTGTAAAGCAGGTAGCTACTTATTAATACCCATTTTCTTTACCTGTAGCATTATAATTATTATCTCATGAAGCCTTTGATCAGGTATTCGCCGACCCCAGGCCAATACCTAAAGATAAAGATACATTTATTTACCTGATCAAAGGCTTCATACTGATCGATGCATGAAGCTTAAGCTTCCGAATTAGAATCATTAGTACCTACCTAACTACTTCTTCTACTTCTCTCTCTACTTCTTAATTCCATAATAATAATTACGGTTGCATGTCGGCCAGAATGAAACTCCTTGCTTCATGATTTCGCCATGAGGGATCTTAAGCTCTCAAAATACCAAGTGCATCAATCATTTGAACTATGCATGCTAATCTAATGTTCTAATCATGATCGTCATTGCATCGGGTGATAAATGACCTGTTTTATTCACATTCAATGAATTGCGGACCGCAATGATGGTTGGAGATTATTTGAAGTTTTATTAAATCGCTGGATTCGAAGGCCATCAAAATGGCTACGCCAACGTCACGAGGGCTGAATATTACCTACACAAAATTTATTCGAAAATAAAAACAGTTTTCATTAAATGCTGGCGAGCTTCAAAGAAATTCGTATTAGATGCCTTTCGGTACGATTCCGTATGAGATGACTATTGATGTGATGTGACCGTAAAACTTGTATTAAACCTTTAGACCTAGGTATATCATTAAAAATCCAAAAACTAAAAATATTCATGCGTAGGCTCTGTCGAGACCTGCGTATTTGCGCCTCTCGAGATCCTCGGCCAAATCTGCCGCCGCACCAGCTCTCACGGATGTCCTCGGAAGATGGGAAGGCGCAAGTGTGTCGACGCATAAACTCATAGGAACTTTAAACCTGAGAAAATATATCTATGTAGGTATGACATCTGAATAGGTTTTCTTGATAAAAACATAAAGCTATAAAAAGCTAAGGTCCGTACCGTACGTACGTCCGAACATAAAATAGGTAAGTGCCAGAGATATTCTTTAAATTAATTTCCGTATCTACAAACAAAACTAAAATGGACTCTTCCATCTTTAGATAGGTAGTAAAGTACCATTTCAATCTGCATAAAGTAGATTCAGTAATACTTAAGTACAAAATCTTGCTGCATCTTAATGTCTACTTCCGCTCGTAAAATATTACGAGTGATAGTGAACATGCACTTCTCCGAAGGTTTTAAAGAACATTGGAGAAGTTGTAAGGTTCTTGTATTTTGACTTTAATAGTTATTTCGTAGAGCTCAATGTTTACTATAGTGTAACGTACACACTATAACTAGGTACAACAAGTGCTAGTCACAGCAAGATACAAATACAAAAATACAAATGTTTTTTATTTCGTTCACAAAGTACATCCATATCTTTACAATATTTTGAAACCTCCTTTTAAGTAAAGAATACTTGTACTAAGGAGGTTTCGCTCTTACTTAATTACATTTCTAATATACAGCGAAAAATTTAATTCGTGGCATCCTTTTGAACCAAGACACCACTAATGACACTTCCTAACGCATTGGTGGTAATACTGCGCAAATAACAAATATAAATTATGTAAGTATGGAAAACGCAAAAATTAGGAACTCATGTTATAGCTAAACTATTTCAAATAAACACAAAAAATAATAAAAAACATTGATATTTTTTAAACTACTTAAAGTATCAAATTAATGCACGCACAAAACACAAAATACCTACGTGCTTCGGCTACATCAATAGCTAATAATTTGTTGCTGACTGCAGGACCTTCGCGGTGCGTACAAATAAATGCACCACCTACACCACTACCCCCGCCCGCGGCCGCGCTTGCGCTCCCCCGAATCTAATACCTATCGTTGACCTTGTCAATGCCGTAACAATTGCGTGAGAGTAATGTAATAACACATGCTAATTACTCCGTAATTGTCGCACGCGACACCTTTTTCGCTATCCTTTGGATTTAAGAGCCTGTGTAAATTTCAGTGTGTGTGAATATTTTGGTGACACAATGTCTCGACCGCGTAGAGTGCAAGCTAGGTACACAAATGAAAATACCTACAGATAGTTGTACTGTACGGTCGCACCACGAATTTAGTGCAAACTCAGGAATTGTTCCATCGCCGCTACCCACCTGACCCTATACCTTCGCGGGACCTCATAATACGATCCACGCAGTAGCGCAGTAGCACGGTAGTATCATCGAAACATTTCATTTTAAACTTGTTAAAACTAATGAATGTCACGCGCACTTACGCGTTTGTCTATCTACACGCACGGGCTGGGTGGGTGTAGCGCGGTCACAACTACTTAATACTTGTGTTTTATTTTGCGTTGTCCATACATACATAAATTATATTTTTTATTTGCATCATATTAGCTTCAATGCGTTAGGTCTCGTTAGTGGTGCCTTGGTTTAGAAGGATGCCATCGAAATAAATTTCACCCTGTATATGTACTTACATATAAATATATAAAAATACATATAAATAGTTAAAATGATAAAAAAATTCACATAGGCTAAGGCTATTTGACATTTTTCAAGACCTTTCTACTGTATTAAAAATGCTAAATAAATACTAAAAATACTCTGAAAAAAATATGCGCGCGGCGTCAGATGGCAGGAAGTGGAAAATAATAGAACAGAGCTGACGGCTTTTGCAGCTTATATCATAGGGCCATTTTCCTGGGTATTTGCTTGTTTTGTCTCTCAAGTTTTTTAACAAAACTTAAGCTGTGCCTACAGAAGCTTTTACCATGAGACTAGAGGTACAACCTACAAATAAGGAGGCGTACAATAGCACCCGATACTTTAGTGTGTAATTTGCTTTACATTATACAACCTCACACACAAGTTTTCATTCTATTCCTTTAGATATAGAATCCAAAATGCCCAAATGTTGTTCTTACAACTTTCCTATCTTTGAACGCATCTCAACCGACGCGATCAGAAAGGATACAGTAAATTGCAGAATTGCATAACACAGTCCTCATGCATTTTGAAATTGAAAGGTAAAATATTAGCCTATTCATAGTAGGTATTCATTCATAAAAGTCTTGCTTGATTAAAACAATCTTTATCTGAAGTTAAATTGGACGAAAAATATTCGCAACTGTTGCTTTATTTCGCAATAAGATCGATTAAAGATAGAATCCAAATGTTCACGATTAATGCTTAAAAATAAATGATAATGATTACAGATTATATTTATCTGTATCTAAATTACTAATAAAAACATCCTGGGAAAAAGATGATCTTCAGGCGTTCGAACAATTAATATTAGTAGATACCTAGGTAGGTCTATTAAATAGAAGTTGGTCATAAATAATAGCCGAGATAAAAAGCCAATGCGGCCAGCGCTGGGGGCTCATTCTAATTCTCCAACACGAACTTTCGTGTTTCGTTTCGGCCAATTGGTAAACTACAACGAATTAGAGTTCCAATTTGCACAAAAAAAAACGAAACAAACGATTCCGTATTTTGGAGAATTCATGGTACCTATATATACTTCGCCAGGTATGGCATTCCGAGTCATCGAGGTCACGTGGGTGACACAAGCCCTACGTCATCGTCGCCATCGGCGAATGAGAAGACGAATCTGTTTTCTGGTGTTACCAGTAGCGTAAGATCGTAGCTCCCCGAGCTTCATAAATTACCTGTACGAATACGAATCTAATAAAACTAGGTGGTTATGTACTAACCAATTATTTATCACAATTAGGTACTCGTGTTTAACTAAAACTGTTATGACTGATTTAACAAACAAAATTGACGATTGACATTTTTAATGTATTTTTTATAGAATATTTATTTCCCAACTTCCATGTTTTGTTGAAATAAGTGGCAACTGGACAGTGACGTAGAATTGTGTCTCTCCCGGAGTGCCAGACCTTGTTTTCTTAGATCATAAGAGAATGTATGAAACTTCAGGACCGTAGCGGATAGCTGGCAGAAACTTTGTAAAATCTATAAAGTCATTGATCATCTTTAAACATATACAAAGCACTAAGTAATGTTAAAGTTATGGAGTTCATAAAAATAAATAATTAATATAAAGAATAAATAGGTAAATCTGGTAAATAACAAATTACCTAGATTTCACTCATTTAACAATGTCAGTGTAAAACACTAATTAAAACAATAACCGGCTGCAGATGATGATAATGTCTAATAGTATCTATTAGTAGATATTTTCAATAACCTCGTTTCAAATAAAATTAGTCTCAAAATGCGCCGCAGTTGCAAGTACGCTAAACATTAAAATTCAGTTAACCATTCAGTTGCCATAGACTTAAGCCAGTATAGACATGTCATGGCAAATCAATTCACTTAAACTTTCTGAAAGCCTGTCTACTGTCTAGACCAGCGCACCATGTCAAGAGTTCGCTGAACCCAGAAAACAATGCTGATGCTTGCCAAGTTTTCAGCTGTGCTAGGTTTCTTATAAAACAGGTAAGAACCTACAAGTGCTTGTACGTAAAGAGCGAATATGTTTCTAAATTTAGGTTTATTAATATTATGATTAAAGAATTAGCAAGCTGAAGTGGCAGACTCGGCAAACGTAATGTAGGACGCCCTCCGGCCCAGTCGGATGACGATCTGCGAAAGACTGTAGGCAGATGCTGGATGCGGCAAGCTGAAGAAATGGCGCTATGGCGCTCATTAGGGGAGGCCTATGTCCAGCAGTGGTCTAATATAGGTTGTTGATGATGATGATGATGAATATTATGATTGACCGTAACTATCCCACTGTTGTGCAAACGATATTGGGAACTTCGCAGGGCAAACTTGGAAGATAGTATGCCAAGCACAGGACCGGTAGTAGTAGGTACTTAGTAGAACCGTTTTCTAAAGGATCACTTTTTCTGACTCATATAGGACTGAAATTATTTTGGAGCATTAATAAATTTATGAAGATTAAGATGTAAGATGTGATTTCCATCTTAGTCAGTTATTATTGCGTGAAATGCAGTAAAGGTGAACTTTTATGGAACGGTTCCTACGTGAAATAGACTACCTACTTATGGTGAGTATCACAAGAGTGTGGTCGGAGGCCTTTCATCAGTATGTGAATTTGGGTTGCGGATAATGATGTCTTTTATCGATTTAACAAGCCGTTAACTCGACGCCAAGCAAGTGAGCTTTAGTTATTAGTGTCGTGGTTTGTTTACAAACATTTTACATCGAGTTTGGCTAGTGTATGTGTGACTCCATTCGCCATATGAATGAATAAAATAAGATCAGCATTTCCCACTTGCAAAATAATATCAAATCAACTCGGCTACCAACCTAATGGCACCTAATCCAATCTAAAAATACCGAAGCGTATTTTACAGCCTCTGCTGGAACTAGAAACCAATTTTAGAATTCCTTTCCATAAAAGTGCCAGCTGTTTGTCCATAATTATTAACGATCGTTACACATGTCATGTTGCCATTTCGGAAATTCTGCGTCATGATTTGGTCCAGCCAGTCTAAAGTAGCGCGCGACTAGTATCGCAATGAGGTAGATTAGCAGGTACCTAACGATTCCATATATCTAACAGTAGAATAATTATTATATTATGTAAGGGCTGCGGAGTGTGAATTTTGTGATACCAATAAAAATAAATTGAAAATAACCTTATAAAAAATAACCTACTCACATTCACACGTATTAAGTTAAGTTAATTACACTACTTCTGAAAATATTAATAATTCTATGGCTGTTATCGAAGAAGCTAAAGAGAAATCATTCACGCCGTGTCACGCCGACACCGAGTAAAAAATAAAGAAAGTAAAAGTGGTCAGTTGCGTTTCATCAAAAACGTTTTATTTGTCTTTTATAGGTACAACAACATAATTTATAAGTAATTGAATTACATTATGACCGGTTTTCTACTTTATGGTGATGTTAAATTAAAGGGGTACTTAATTGACATTATTGGATTTAATTTAGGTACCATTACTTGTTGTCTTATAAAATCACAGACTTACTAGTTTGTAATGTTTTAATATGTCACCGTGCGTGATCCAAATATTTGAAAATATTTAGAAAGGAAATCAATTAGCTTATTTATACAAAGCTTCTTAAAAACAACAAAAAAGTACCTAGACAAAATCAAATAAATGATTTCCTCTTTAGAAAGTGTTTCTAGCAATT
Source organism: Eupithecia inturbata (assembly GCA_963662085.1). Classification (NCBI taxonomy): domain Eukaryota; kingdom Metazoa; phylum Arthropoda; class Insecta; order Lepidoptera; family Geometridae; genus Eupithecia; species Eupithecia inturbata. Next base: position 10,307,147 of record OY759191.1, read on the forward strand.
TGAAGTAAATAAGTAGGTAGTTTGTTTTATGAAAAAAAGCATAATTTCCAATAAGAGGTCACATATCTAAACCTTATGAAGTTATGATTATGACTCTACCTAAAATCTAGCAAGATTCGGTTTCTTACTACAATTCTCCAGATTTAAAGTTTTATTTTATCCAAACCCATTTTAATTACGTTTAAAATAAAATATAATATGGCAAAATACTTCTACATAATTTGTACCTATGTTTCTTTTAGGTCGAGGGCAGTGTCTTTATGTAATCAGAAGATACAAAAATCAGATTTTTTTACAACACTGTTCTACATTATATAGATGGCTCGTAAGTGTAGCTTGGCCAACCGAGCTAATGGAAATAACAAGAAGCAGTAAAACTGTAAACAACCCGCAGAATAATTATTTAAGATTATTTATCGGCTTTTTATCTCATACCTTGTGTTTTCATTCAAAAAGTTCCAGTAGAAACCGTTTGAAACTATCATACTAACACTAAAATTACATAGAAATATAAATTAAGTAGGCAAATATCTCGCTATTTATGGTAAATCTATTTATTATGTATTTCCAGGAGCGTCCAAAGGTTTCAGGAATTCCTACATTTTGTATGGCTTTTTTTAGTTTACTTACCTACATATTGTTTTTATTTTATTTTATTCGGATGTCATACAGTTTTATCAAACTTGACAATATACTTACGTATAATAGTAATATCAATATCTACCGTTCTACAAACTGTGTTTGCGCATTTTAGGATTGCTGCCTAATTAATTACCTACATTGAGTGATATAGGACGATATTATGTTGCGATTATTATCGTCCTATATAAATAAATACCTACTAGTTATTTGAAGGCTTTTCAGTTTTTTAAACTTACCAACATCCTTGAAGTTTGAAGACCTTTGGGCATTGGCCAGCAGCACCAATGACACCAACAAAACACTTTGCAAGTTGTTATTGAAAACGAATTTCATATTGACCACAAAGCTAGAAATGCACTAAAAACTTTTTCAAATCCCAAACTTATGGATAAAAACTTTTTCAATACGGTTTACAAAAAAGTTAAATTTGAATTTAGATCGATGTCATATCGCGCGGGAAAGAGCTGCGCGTGTCTGTTGCCGCGATTGGCCTGATACCTACTGGAGACTGAGCGCTAAGGCGTCTTGCCTTTAGAAAGACGATCATTTGCTTGATATTGAGACCGCAAACCGGTCTGTTGTCATCTTTATGCAAACAAGTGACTCTTTTTTTTATTTCACGGAATGTTGATTTGATGCGAATACTGAAGGTTTTTGTTTTTGTTTTGGAACTTATTTTAGAAAATTGCTATTGGTAAAATGTCCTATCAACCTCTAAAATTACTTGAAGTAGCTAGTAGGTACCTACTTAACATAATCGTAGTAGGTAACTTTTTACCGGGTGCGATGTGAAACCACAGGCAAAAATACGGGGTAAAGAGAGTCTATCTCATTCTCATATTCATACAAAAAACCTAAAGTCTTGGCTAATTAGGCTAGATGGGTACCTACCTAATTTTATATAGCCAATATCTACCTACACTACACTGACCTATACATCAATTATAAAAAAAACATAACATGCTTATGCTTGTCTGCGAGAAGCGGTAATTTTGTGTAGGTAGTGGAAATTATTACTAGTGAGAGAAACGTTCGAGACTGGCCGCCGCCGCCGCGGCCCCGTACTCGAAAATTTGGCTAGGAGGCTCTCTTCTCACCGAGAGAGCCTCCTAGCGATCCTCTCCAGCGGTAAAACCGAGACTACCAAGTCTCGGTCTTATCGCTGGAGAGCGACCGCTCTCGAGCGATAAAACCGAGACTTGTCACGTCATAGTTTTTAAGTTGTTTTGTTGTATTGATTCTATCAATTTAAGTGTATAATAAAGCATTTTCTATTTCTCTATTTACTTTCCTAATAAAACAAACTAAAGTTTTTTTGTTAGTTTAATGAGTAGCGGGTAATCTCTAGAACTAGGTACTGGTCCGATTTAGCAAATCATTTCACCAATAAATTTACTACATTAACCATGTTTTTATGGGTAGGTACCGCCTGAGAAACCGCTAGCAGTGCCTAATACCTATTTAAGAAAACCTAATATGCGAGTAAGCACATAAGAGTCCGGTGATAAAGTCTGTATATAAAAGACATCAACGCACGCGCACGCGCCCCCTTGCCCTTTCGCTACATACGGGACCTACTGTTTCTAGGGTCTTAAATCGGTTTCGAAACCCCTATGGTCTCGCTCTGTCTGTACTTTTTCCTTCTTTAATATTTCAGCAACTACTGCAGGTATTGCTGAAATTTAAAATTTTACAATTCGAGCGCCTGAACAGATTAAGGCTGGCCTATGGCCCAACGGCCTTGAGAGCACAAAATAATTATGTGTAGCCGTATAAATAATTTGTTTTATTCGTGAAACGTACCATTTTCATAAAATTCTTTGACAAATATTTGAGTGAAAGAAAAATACTCAAAATCAACAGCGTTTAGAAGATTTATTCGAATTTCGAATATTTTTAAAATGCTAAATTTGGATTTAAGAAAATGGTACGTTTCACGAATAAAACAAATTATTTATACGGCTACAGATAATTATTTTGTGTTCTCAAGGCCGTTGGGGCATACACCAGCCTTATGGGAAAAAAAACCATGAAAATGTTCTATAGGTACAAATTGTGATGTCGAAATTTTATAAGAGACCTGCTAGTTCAAGTGGGTTATCAAATGTAAGGTATCGGTTCGTATACGAATTTCGAATACGAAACAAACAGTTTCGTATTCGAAAAACAGTTTTTGAAAGGGGTTTGAAGATTTTGGCCTTATCATCGCTCACCATTCCATTTTTTTTTTCATCTAAAAAAGTTTAGGTATTTTCATCTGTGAATATCTCAAAAACCTGACGCTTTAGGACATTATCTTATAATGCATTTTTTATTTGTTTTAGTGTCCTGTATCCAAATATATAACATTAAATATGCGCCGCGATTTTGAAAAAAAATCAAATGCTAAGGCCATCCATAAAAATCTTCAAACCCCTTTCTGTAAGTAGTAGGTAACATACTTTTAGAAATACTTTGATAAAAGGGAAAAAAACGACCATTAGCCCCTAATCTCCTAAGTTTGCAAAGCGATCCATCTGAAATGTAGGTAGGTAGGTACCTACCTACTATTTTTACGTAGGTATTCATTAAATAGAGAAGTTTCTATCCGGTACCTACCAATAGTACATATTTCTATAATTATCCAACGTTCGAAACCCTCGGCACGCGAGTAACTCTCGCACTTGACGGATCTTGTTTAGACCTAGGATCCAATAAAGCTTTTGATGTGAAGCGTAAGATAGAATGTTAAAATTAGGCTAATTCTTTTAAAGTTAAAGGTTAAGGTACTGTAAGAAATTTATTGACAAAGAAAATTACAATTCAATAATAAAAACAAGTTAGAACTAGTATTTACAATTGAAACAATTAAGCTAACTGCAGATAACTGTTGCAAACAATCTACAAGTAGCTTAACTGTCCATATCAATATTAGTCGGAAGCGTCCCCAAGACGCGCTGGCTGCATTGCCCCGCTGTATGGCAATGCTGATGCGCTGCGCCAGATATCCGCCAGCTCCCGGGTCACGCGACGCGTCGACCAGACGGGTTATTCCCGCTCGTCCCCACGTTTCGTCCCCAGTGGGGACCAACGGGAAGTTTTTCAGTAGCGTTCGTCCCCATTAAAATAATATCGTTGTAAATGACTTTAGTGTTAATAACCATGATGGATTTAAAATATTTATACTACGTTTTGTAATCAACTTTTATATAATATTTTAATTAAAAATTGTAAATTAAAATCAACATTATAAAAAATTTGTTTTAGAATTATAGTAACTATAGAAACAGAGACTAGAGAAACATAAAACACGTGCTCATCTAAATTACTAGGTAGGTATAACATAAATAGGATTTATAAGAATATCAGTCTGTATCATAAGGTATAATAATTTAAATTTGTACGCTCAGATACCTTTTTAAAAACCCGGACAGCCTCGCTACCCCACGGACCTAGGGTCTCGACCCCAAATGGAACAAATATGTAGGCTCTGTCGAGACCTGCATAAATATGCAGGTCTCGACAGAGCCTACATATTGATTCAGATTTGGCCGAGGATCTCAGAGACGCAAATGTGTCTCTTGAGATCCTCGGCCAAATCTGCCGCCGCACCAGCCCTTACGGATGTCCTCGGCAGATGGGAAGGCGCAAGTGTGTCGACGCATGTAGCATCCCACACAATGGGCCTCCCCAACTCCTATGGGACTAGTGTCATGCCGTCGGGCCTCTTACCATCGTCACGCAACAGACCATTCGGTTCGAGAATAGCTGGTACTGTAAGTGATTTCAAAGTACCTACCTAAAGCTATCTATAAATCATTTCAGCCATCATCTCTCTCACCTGGTAACTACAGTTACCAGATAGTTATAACGAAAACAGTTTACTACGGGTTTAAAAGATGCCACGGGAAGTGTCCAGCATTTTACTTGTACCTATTTAGTTAGTTTATTTTTGCGACCTCGCATGCAAACTGCATGCGATTCTGAATAAAAATTTAGTGCTTCTGTCCCTGGCCAAGTATGGGATAAATTATCCCCTTGGCAAAAAAAAAACCCCAGGGATTAGTATTTGTGCCGCAAAACAAAATTACGGCGGCTTAAACTATCTTAATTTTATTATGATTCGTTTAGCCGTTTAGTCGTGAAAAGGTAACAGACAGACAGACAGATAGACAGACTGACAGACAAAGTTACTTATGTATTTTTAATATTATAGTAAGTATGGACGGATTATAATCACACTATTATAAAAAATGCGAAGTTTGGATGTTTAGATGGATGGATGTTTGTTACTTCTTCACACGAAAACTACACAAAACCACAGTACCTAGGTAATAATAAATACTAAAAATAAAGAGAACCCAGTGCTTAGACAAACCTAACATAGGCTATATATGGCATTGCTAACCAATTAAAGTAACGAATTTTTTATTCAATAAATGATCTATCTATCTACAGAACGGATCATGCTGATATTTTGCATAGAAGTAGCTCTAAGCCTGTAATCGAAGATAAGCTACTTTTAAAACAGTTCCCACGGGATAGAAATAACCTTTAAACGTGTCCATAGAAAGAACGCGTGCGAAGCCGTGGGCAGAAACTAGTCTGTAAATAATTTGATAAATAAACAACCTTTATGGAATTAAGGGTCTACCGCCACCTATCGGTGAATAGCTGAAGGAAATCGCAATAGTAAGCGCCTTTTACACTATCAGGCATCCAGAAAAAATGGTACAAAATTCTGCAAATTCCATAGACAAATAGTTGTTTCATAGATAAAAAACCGTATCGACAGTATCGACAACTTATCAAGCCTAATAACCGCCCCCTCTCCACCTTCGTCCGCCATACAAAGCCAGACCAGCCAGACCCACTCAAAACAATTTCAATTTCAACATGGCGCTGGTGTAGCTTGGTTGGGCGTCATTTATCAAACAATCTCAGAAGTTTTACAAAATCAAAACGAGAATTGCTCCTTAAACAATCTAATTTTTGCCTATGTCCTGTACAAAGTGTTTAGCTTTGATTATTTGTGAACATGGCTGGGTTTACGGAGAACGCGCTTGTACGTAAGCTTCAGGAGCTAAATTCCAGCCAACAAAGTATTCAAACTCTGTCTTTGTGGCTAATTCATCATCGGAAACACCATTCTGCGGTTGTGAAGACTTGGTTCAAGGAGTTCATGAAAGGTAGAGTTCCTATCTTTCACATTGGAAAATTCTTTACTTAACCTATAATCTTCATCTTTAAATCTGATCTACCCTCTTCTACAAGAGCAGGGGACGTCTACGTTGGCGTTAAATTATAGTGTAACCTGTTGAAATAAAGATTCAGCCAACTGTTGTACAAAGTTTTCCACTCTTCTCTGCCTGGTAAATACTGGCTGAAGTAGGTATAGTTCTTACCCAATGAGCTTTTTCAGCATTCCACAGTCACAAACCTTGACCAATTCTTGGTCAAGTTTTATTCACCTTATCTAAAACAGGCACTATTAGCTAATAGTGTGATGTCTTCTGTAAACTAAGGACCTGATTAGGTTTATGGACATCAGTTAATTACTTTTTAGGAATGCTCATAGATTCAATGCATTTTCTTTCTTGCAGTAAAAGATGCCAAGCAGCTCACATTCATGTATCTTGCCAATGACGTGATACAGAATAGCAAAAAGAAAGGACCGGAGTATGGGAAGGAATTTGGTGAAGTGCTGGGTGAATCATTCAAGCACATGGCAAAGACAGGAGTCAATATGAAGACCAAGCATTCTCTGCACAGAATATTGAACATCTGGCAGGAGCGAGGCGTGTATGATGCTCAGAAAATACAGGATTTTAAAGTTGCTGGTAAGATTTGTGGCTACCCTCAGAATCAAATATAAATATTTTTGGTTGTTGAAGTACATAAGTATCCTAAATAATGAATATAGTGTCATTGAAAAACTAATAAATTGTTATTTTTAGTGGACCCGAATGATGCCATACCTGAGGAGAACAATGACAAGAGTGGAAACAAACGTAAATCTGCTGTCCCTGAAACCAAAGACCCAGATAGTCGAGAAAGTGAAAAGAAAAAGAAGAAATCTGATTCTAAGCATGAAAGGCGTCAAAGCGAGACTACAATTGAAGTCGATGGGACCATCGAGACGCACACTACCCTCAGCCCGAAGACCCCACCTGGTGACCCACCAGAATCAGAGGAGCTGGTCAAGGTTTGTACTGCTTTCCCCTGTGTATTGCCACATTAACTTAATATTCAACATTCTCACAAAAACTTTGTTCTGTATATTGGAAGGTTACCAATGCTGCACATCACATCTGAAATTAATTTTGCTTCTATTTTGCATTATGATTTATCTTACAAGCGCAGCAACATTCTTGTTAAATCAAAATACTGGATCTTTTATTTTGTCTAGGTAAAGGAATCAACTCAAGAAGATGTATTCTCACACTACATAGAAAGTTAAATTAGAGTCCTGTGAGTGTAGACATCATAAAATGTGAAATGTTCTTTTTCTGTCTAGTTTAGGCCAAAATAAACAAGCAAAATAGTCTTGATTGCATATTAATTGTTAATAATATCTGGTTGTTATAAGAAAAATAAAGCTTTTATTTAAAAAAATTAAGATATGGTATAACTAACTTAATTGTAATCATAACTTTGTGCAGCATCAAACTTTAAAACTTTTATTTGTTGAGAATAAAATAAGAAAACATTTTGGGAGCATAAAGGTCATCGTTAAATTGAAGCATTATTTGGAACATAATTATCATTAAAATTTACCTCATAAAACTTAGCTGCATAGTTTACTATTATAGAAATTATTTTAATCATCTCATTAAGAAATAGAAATCGACTTACCAAATGGTGCTTAATTATCTCTAATGAGTTTCAATTCAATAACTCATAAAGTGTGTTATTAGTTATTTACTATTATTATAGTCACTTTGGACTCTTTACTAATATAAATCGTAAATTTTACTTTTTGCATTGAAACTATTGCAACTCCTTAGTAGTTCACATTCTACCATGACCATTCAATTTTCACTATCTTTGCTGGCACGGTTACAGCAAGAACTTTATATTTAGCATTTATGAGCAAGCTTGACTCAGATTCTACATAATCCTTACGGTGATTGATTATCCCAAAACCTCCCTTGTTTGGGGCAGGTTCAGCAGTGGATGTATTTGTGCTGATGATGGTCCCATATTCAAAACAAATTTAGGTTACAATTTTTGTAAACAAACTGTCCACGTTTAACATAAAATTCACATAATGCTGTGTGTTACGTGAGTTACCCGCAAACCGGGGTACTATCCTTGTCGATTTGAGATCTTTCCAACATTGAATATTGTTAACAATTGTATCTGAAGCTAGACGCTATTCGTGTGAAGGTTTTTATACGAACATTTCACCTTGTATTTAGCTAGAGAATAGGTGAAATTACAGCATATGGCGACCAAGTCTAATACCAGTATGATTTTCCACAAAACTTGCTAACAAGCAATTTTTTACAGGCGCTCTTGGAGTTAGAGCTCAGTGCTTCAAGCGACGAGGCAGTCAGGGAACGCATTGCCTCATTGCCCCCAGAAGTCTCAGAAGTTGCTTTACTATCTAAGTTGGAAGGTAATGACCCAGATAATGTGTTTGCTTTATTATGCAAGATGGAAACTGATGACATGGATAATGCGACGGTTCACAGATTCAATCAAATTCTTGCATTTTTGCTCCTAATTAAAATGAAGGGAGAGTTCAACTGGGTTGTGGATAACAAGTTTATACCACCCCCACCGTTGGCCGAGCATGAGTGCTCTTGTGCACAAAATAAAGCCAATAAACATGGGAACTGTAGTAAGTTGTAAGAAAAACGTTTTTATTACGCTTAAAACAAAACAATTACTGGCAGATTTAATGGTTAATGAAATTTTTCAATTATTAATGTGGTTATCTTGCTTATCTTAATTTTCACCGCTAGTTTCGTAAATTTGTTTTGATTGAAATCTTTAATGAAATATAACTTAAAAAATTTACTTTGTTTAAAAATGTGTCATCGAATAATACCACAGATTTTTTTTTACTTTGACAAAGTACTCTATACATACATCCTTAACCATTTGATTTTTATGTAAACGTCATATTTTATACTTATCTAATGAATTTTTCACATGTGATAGCATTTAGTATTTTGACTGTCTCTTAGTTTTATAGGAAACCAAGGCTGTGCGGTCCAATATTGGTGCCCAAATAATCGTAATGGTACAATTTGTTTTGAATCTTGACTGTGTTAGTAGTTATAATAAAAATGCTAGATTTGTGTTAAAAACATTGCGTGGCAAATATTTTAATAAATCAATTTCTATACAAATTTAATGATTTTAATGCAATTTGAATTTTCGCCTGTGTTTGGAATGCAAACACAACCATATAATTGTTTATTATTGCTTTTTTATTGTGACCTAAGCTTTTGAGTAGAGGTTAGTTTGTGCACTTTTACTTTTGCATACTAGCCTCAAAATTGTGAATAGTGCTGCTTTCACACTTACCTGTACATGAAATAGCTGGTCATATCTGACAGCGCACGCAGGTGGCAGATTTATTTTGCTTATAAAAATATGGTATCCGTTAAACTTATTTATCTCCCTGTCGTAGCTTCTTAACAAACTAGTTAAGTTAAAACTTATGTTGTAATTAAACTTTTGATCAAATACAACACATATGTAACTAAGTACTTATCACGTAAAACGCCACCCATGTTTCTAACTCAATGACGGATTTCTTTTGTGATAGTATTTAAGATTTTGACTCTTAGCTTTTATGGAAACCTAGGCTGTGTGCGATACATTATTGAAGGTTCATTCATAATAGAACTAGAAAAAACTGACTAGATTTAGGAACATTGTGTTTCGGCACAGTAGATATAAGTGACCTATTTTTTTATGTGAATGTATTATTAAATTTATAAGCAATTCTGTGAGACATAATGAGTTTCTCTAATATTATTTTGAGATGTAAGACATTTTAGTGAGATTTTTAAAAATGTATTGAATCAATGTGAACAAACCATTTTATTTACAATACTTACAAAAATAATTAAAAAACAAATCAATTACACTAACAAGCCAATTTTAAATAGAAAAAGTAATTAAATGAACTGTATAAATGTATGAACTGAACATTATGCTCAAGAAAAAGTCTGTAAACCTTAGATATAAGAATATGAATAAGTTGTTACTGAATTTTTTTGATTGTGATCTAACGATGGCTGTTTTAAATCTCGTGTATTTTAGAATTAAGATTATGCAATAAAGAACTATGTATCGATATATCTCTTTATTCAGTTTAGGCCCTATCAAAATACCCTATAATACACTTCCACATACATTAGGAGGTACAATTTCACTTAGCTTTTGTAAAGTTCAATAATTGAGGTTTTCGTTTTAAATTTCAATTTCTAATCAAGTTATGAGATGAATGGGCACTGTGCCTTATAAAATCATTTGCTCTCAAGTTTTTTCCGAACATTACAGTAATGTATTTTTTGGTATGAAAATATCAGGCATACAAAACAGATTCCAGTTTACCTTGTTTGTCTCGATCTAAACTAAAGCCCTAAATACTCAATCTAAATTATAGGTGCAGTATTTTGTAACTTTTTAATGTTCATTTTAGACAAGGTTTTGGACTGAAGTAGAATTCTTTTTTTTTGGTACTTGTAAAGTAAAATTCAAATAGATCACTAGCACAACACAATAAGTTCAACGTTAGTTTCTAGTAAATACACGTTTAGGGCCTAAACTGAACGTTGAGCCAATGGCCATTTGTATATGCCTGAAGCATCTTGAGGAGATTATCATGTGTGTAGGTACAGTCAGCCACAAAAATCGCTGTATGGTTAATGTTCAAAAAGCGTTTTAGGTGTTCCCATAAGAAAGCGTTTTCAAAAACTTTACAATGCTTAGCATTTTTGTGTTGACTGTACCTAATGAAATGACGAAATTCTTATTCTTTATTTAGTATAATTAGGTACCTACAGGACAAAAGCTCTTGATTAGGTTATGAAATGGCCTAATACTTAGACTTGACTGATCTAGTAGATTAGGTTCCTTACTCACCAAATGTTGCTAAAAATTTCATGAATATTATAATTATTTGCTAGTCAATTTGTGTATAGTTATTTGAAACTAACCAACCTTAGGTAAACCTCAAAAATGGTTTGTGGATAGTCAAGTAAACTACAACAATGGCAATTGGCATTGCTTCATTGGCCGCTTGAAATGGTATTAAGCATAGAAGTATGCGTAAACTGAAGTGTGTCGGATCGGGTCGGCCATTGCGAAGTCCGTAAGAGCGTCGTGCTTGTGTGGTGGTCCAAGGATGAATTTTGGGTCCATTCCACTTTCTATGCTATATACATATAGTTATGCGTCATCATCGCGGGGGCGGCGTCGGTCGGCGTCTTCAATGAAGAAATACGAACTTTATTTCTATGGAATAGAATACAAAATCTTTTGAAGTTATTAGTTAGTTATTAGTTAGACGCCATTGTTATTTACAAATACTTTACTGTACAAAGTCTTCAGTTGAAGGTACCCTTGATTTTTTCATTAGGTTTTTTTTAAGAGCAGGTAGTCGAGTAGCTTTTAAGCAATTTCAACTGTATTTAAAAGATAGAAAGCCCATTTCAATTTATGATGTGTGTTATTGATGCATAAGTGATACATAACTTTAAAAGCAAAGATGGGCTTACAGTTTTTGTACCTACAAATTGTTTAAAATATAAAAGGTTTCTGAAAACAATCGGGCAGTTCGTAGAATACCTACTAAATTCCTTCCTATAGAACTCTATTTTGAATTCTAAAACCCTAATCATAAAGTCTTTCATTCCAGATAAAGAGGCAGCGATGCGTCTAAGCGTAATCGTCAATTCTGCCGTGGAACTACTTACGGAGTACAATTTGAGGCTTTCTGATGAGCTGGAGAAGAGAAGAAAGGTGGCGGCCATGTTACGTGACTTCGCGCAGGCGCAGAAAGATCTGGCTAAGCAGGCCGAGGCAAGGCTAGAGGTAAAAACATTACTTATAAATAACTAGCTTAGGAACGCGATTTCGCAGGTCTTTAAAAAAATCTGTCATTGGATGCCGTACTATCTATAAAATTAGCCAAATAGTGAGATAGCTCCTAGCTCACTAACCTTAATTTCGCGTAACCTTATCACTAAACATTCGTAAATTTTACTATAGATTAAAACATCAATATTTTGTTAATAATTTTTTATTTAAGAGACAAAAAACCTTAATTAGAATGTTTAGTCTTATTGAAATTTCATTGTCTATTTCGGAAATAACTTAAAAAAAACAGTAATTGCACCCAGAAATAATATGCTCCCTGCGAATCGCTTATTTACAACCCTTACAGAAGTTCTGGGTCTTATGACGTTTTTTAGTAGTATAGTAGGTAGCTGTAAGTTTTAAAAGTTCTGGGAGTGCCTTGAACTGCCTTTCCTGAAAACTTCCCACACAAGGTACACTCGCGCACGAAAATACTAGACCTATTATTTTATTTTCGAACTAGCTTTTCACTCGCTCCGCATCGCTTTCGCTCCGCCTGCCCCGCACCGCACCTTATACCACTAAATAGACCGATAAATCGCGTAATGCGCACCTTCACCGCCGCTATAAGTTCCACTATAGCTTCATTCAATATTTTGCCATAATCACGCCATCTGGCGTCTTTAAACTGCGACCTGCCAGCTTTATTAGGGTCGGTGCCCACATAGTCATTGCATATTAAATCCTTACCTAAGCAACGTACACGTGAATGAATGAAGGTACCTATCCCCCAAAACAGAAAATATTTCCATTGGCTCGAAGCTGTATACCATGGACTCGGGTAGTCGACCCTTTTTCGCGCCAATATACCGACCGTTAGATACCGAAAAGGTTTATGTGACTCACGATCCCTTCAAAACTGCCCATTACTAAAAAGTGACAAAAAAAACTTTAATAGTGACTATTATCTTATCTGTGTAAGCTTCATGTAAGCTCCGCCCTCTAGCGGTCGGAACACGAGACCCGTGACAATAATACAGTCAGACCCTAACCAAAACTGCATCGAGCAAAAAATGCGACCCACAAGTTTGCAATGTTGCATTGCAACTGTCAAAATGGGCACTGGGCCCTGATACTGAACAACTTTCAATGTATTCGGAATGAAACGACCGGCAAAACTCAACTCTAAGTTTGATTTGACACGGTCGTCGCGACATCGTTTTTTATCTCACGGAGTCGGGGCTAAGCGCACTAAGGCAAAAACGGACTAATATTAGGCCGCGTTATTGAGGAAGGACTTTCAATGTATTCAATGGGATATAGGGAAAGTCAGTTTTGCCTGTCATTTTAATGGAATGAAACGACAGGGAAAGCTCAAATCTAAGTTTGATTATACATGGTATTCGCGACATCTTACAGAGTTAGGGCTAAGCGCACACAAATACACACAGCCATTATGGAGATACACGCACACTTAGTAACATTAAACGTTCGTTCCAGGAATACAACATAAAGCTGCAAAAAATCTACGAAGTGAAAGCCGAAGTGAAGTCGCACATAGAGAACCTGCCTGATGTATCGCGCTTGCCGGACGTCACTGGTGGGCTGGCACCTTTACCTTCTGCCGGCGATTTGTTCAGCTTGTAGGATAAGTAGAATTTTAAGAAATATTAATCTGGGCCTTGATGTACGCTGAGAAAAACTCTTGTTTTCTTAGAACAAACGTTGTTCGAACCATTGACCATATATTTTGAATGATATTTGTTCGAGGGAAGCGGTGGATTTAATTATATTGTGTACCTAGTTGTACAGACCCTTGAAAAGAACGCTGGAAGAAAGTGGAGGGGGTATGTTTGCACATGGGTACACTCGCGCACGAAAGTAACCAATAGGCCTAGGCCTATTGTTTTATTTTTGAACCAACCATTCGCTCACTCCGCTCCGCTTTCGCTCCGGTCGCCCCGCGCCACACCTCAACAACCAAATAGACCGATAAATCGCCTAAAGCGCAGCTTGACCGCCAGCGTTCTTTTTACATGACGCGACATGTACCAATCCATAAAAATTTAAGATGCGATTCGATGCTGCACAAATCGACATTTATTGACATTATTGCAATTATTAGTTAGTCTATTAAACAGATAAACATTTTATTAAATAATTTGTCAAATTATACGTCACAATGCATGTTTTCACTTATCAGAATAAAAATGTAATATATAATAAAATTAATGGACATTAAATTAAATTGTGATGTTTAGTAGAATCCTGCAAATATGTCACAATTATTTGAGTTCATATAGAGTTGTAATTTGTCTCACTTGACTTTACAGCATCATTGAACATTAGCTGTGAAGAATCCTAGGGAATTACTGTAAAGATTGACGCACACATATCAGCTCGAAAACGGATTAACATCATCGCCTTAATTCATCGCATGAAGTCAAGGCATAGAGCGAAAAAAACAGGCACATGCTGATTGGCGTGCGATGTAAAAGGGAGTTTCGTAGGTGAAATATTTTTTTTATTTCCTTTGACGGTATGTACCTCTAGGTACATGTTATTTATACATAAATATAGTTAGGTTATTTAAAATTACTAAACGTTTTTAGTTGAGGCGGTACCCAATGATTCGTTTCCGTGTTGATTGTGTATGCGACAAACTTAAGCTCTGACGAAGAAAACACAAAAGCTATCTATCTAATAAGTGTACATGCAAACGTAAACATGAATGCTATTCCTCAATAAAAATAAATATCGACTATAACAAGTAAGTCCTGGAACTAGGACACCAGCTTTTTTTTTAGTTTATTTTTAAAACTTTGACTAGTTGATTTGACTACTATTATAACCCTTAATAACAAATGTTATAAAAAATAACTATTCTGTGGCAAATATCTGATATGCAAGCCAATAACAATTCTGTGTGGAATATTATCTGCTAAGCACACCCCAGTAAAATGTATTGTTCCTCGTAAATGCTTACGCTACCATAAAGCGAATACAAAAAAATATCTTTAGAAATTCTTCAAAGTTTTTTCTACGAATTTTTACAAAGGGCTGAATAACAATTTCGACCAATAGCGTGCGTTTTATTTTGTACATACTAAGAACGCATTGTATTCACGGAGTGAAGCTTCCTAAATGATGCTACAAAATATGCAGATCATAATTGGTGCCATATGAATTTTAACATGCCTATGACAAAACAAAAACAGAATATTGGTTTATTAACCGACTTCGAGAAAAGGAGGAGGTTCTATGTTCGGCTGTATGTATGTTTTTTATGTATGTTCGTCGATGTCTCCGTCAATTGTGGATCGGAGGTGTCTCATAAAATTTTTGTTTCCGAGGATTACCGTAAAACATAAAAAACTGTTTTTAGCTTTTTTCAAAACAATCAAATTATTTGATTTTAATTTATGACATTTAGTAGCCCTTTCACAGTTATTTTCTTTTCATGATTATTACCTAGCAAATAAAGGCAGAGAACGGACTGTGTTGTGTGTAATTTATTAAGTAGGTAGGTCATCCTTGCAGTGTAAGACTTGAGTGTCGAGGTAGGTAGAGTCACCTTCCAGTGTAAGACTTGAGTGTCAAGGTAGGTAGAGTCACCTTGCAGTGTAAGACTTGAGTGTCGAGGTAGGTAGAGTCACCTTCCAATGTAAGACTTGAGTGTCGAGGTAGGTAGAGTCACCTTCCAGTGTAAGACTTGAGTGTCGAGGTAGGTAGAGTCACCTTGCAGTGTAAGACTTGAGTGTCGAGGTAGGTAGAGTCACCTTCCAGTGTAAGACTTGAGTGTCGAGGTAGGTAGAGTCACCTTGCAGTGTAAGACTTGAGTGTCGAGGTAGGTAGAGTCACCTTCCAATGTAAGACTTGAGTGTCGAGGTAGGTAGAGTTACCTTCCAGTGTAAGACTTGAGTGTCGAGGTAGGTAGAGTCACCTTGCAGTGTAAGACTTGAGTGTCGAGGTAGGTAGAGTCACCATGCAGTGTAAGACTTGAGTGTCGAGGTAGGTAGAGTAATTTTTCAGTATAAGATTTGAGTGTCGAGGTTTGTAGAGTCACCTTGCAATGTATGACTTGAGTGTCGAGGTAGGGATATTCCATTCTATGGCTGATAACTAAGTGTAACTTATGTTGATAAGTATACTTAAGGCAACAATGCTTGTTCTGTGGAGGTATAATTGGGTATGGTATCTGCATTCATCTTTCAAATGAAATCAATCATTGATTGACTGAATCAATAAATTAATCACATGTTGTCTGAAACGGTTAATTTAGAATTAACCGTTTCAACCTTATGTAGGGTACTGTGGAACAATCTTTACTTTTGCAAAATGCGATGTCCAAGCCATGATTGCTTATAATTATTCTACGTTCACACAGTCAATGACATTACTAAAACACAGCAGTCAGTTTTACAGGCCGATTTATCGTATGCTTTTTTATTTGGCGACGGCGGATGTATTTTTATGATCGAGTGCACACACACAACAGCTTTAAATACTGATCCGTTTTATCGGATCGACACACACTGATTCCAGTCTTGTAAATGCGGTGTGAAAATTACGTTAAAAACGGCCCTGTAAACTCGGTGTGAACGTCATTTCCAGTAGCGACGGATCCGTTAAAACGGTCCTTAAAGTTTTTGTGGTTCTGTAAATGAACCCTGGTACGAGTAGGTATAGGAATCAAGAACGACATGAAAAATATAAAATTAGTTCCTAAAATGTAGATAGATTTTCAAGCAATAAACGAATTCTAGAAAGTCCGTAGTCGATATTATATATGTAAGTACCTCATATAAAAGCCGCTATTCAAAATAAAGCCTGTCATAAAGCCCATTATTCAACGTTTTAAAGCTGGTATTAACAAAAATGGTATTTATAAACTATTTTTTTGTCGAAGGTTTTGTTTGACGTCCGAATACAATGGTATTACACGGATAATGCTTTCTTTGTTTCTCACAAGGCTTATATAGCAGTTCTAAAAATATCTACCTTGTCAACAATAGTAAAATATAAGTTTCATGCCATTTGAATTTATCAATCTACTCAACTTATCCCAGAATTCCCAGACATTAGCGAAAATACTTAAAGAACACGACACATGATATTAATAATTTAATTAAATAATGCTGGACAATTCGCATAGCATTATCTAGCCCCAAGCTAAGCAGAGCTTGTGTTATGATGGGTAACAGATATACTTAATACAATACACTACATAGTAAATAGATATTTTTTATTATACAAAGAAATCAACCAGGATGAATAAATATCTGCAGATCGTACAAACATTAGTCCCGAGGCGGGAATCGAACCCCGCGACTTCCTGCGTCGCAGGCGCCACAGAGGTCGTCAAGGTCGTCATATATGCACAGTAAGCACTTACGCCCGAATACTCAATAAATAAATAAATAAATAAATAAGTGTGTCAAATGACGAATTTTTTAAAAATTTTCATTGAAAACTGTCAAAAAACGCGACTTGAGACGTGCTCAAATCTGAGTTGCGTTTGAGTGTTCGGGGTTAGACTGTTATATTCCCGCACGTTTTCGTAATCATTTCAATGAATAATAAAACAATTACAAAAAAAAACAATCAAATTTTCAGCTGTTAGTAGTAAGGCTCAAACTATAAGATTTTGTGTAAAATAAAGATCACTAAAAGATAATCGACCAAAAAAATGTATCAAATATTTTTTAGCACGTGGCTTCAAAATATATTCATATAATATTTAAGACCTCGTCTTGTAGGAAACGTTTGACTTTTTTATATATATAAGATTAAAATATAAAATTCAATTTTGTTGTTACAATGATGTATCAATTTTTCTGTTAGTTTATCGTGTTTGTACCAAAGGGTTAAAAGATTAGACGGACACAACAGAGGAGCGAGTCTATTGACGTTAGTAACGAGACGTGATCGTGACGTCTCCTTTTTCCGTACAATTTGGTACGGCGGCGGGGCGCCTCTATCGTGAGGACATACGCAAATCCCATACAAAAAGGAGACGCCACGATCACGTCTCGTTACTAACGTCAAATAGACTCACCCCTAAGGTAACATAATCAAATACACTTCCATCCTTGTTATTTCCTTGTAAGGCGGAGTAAGTCTTCACACCAGCGCCGCCTCCTATTTTTTCTTATAATTACGTTAAAAACGGAATTTTCAAAAATTCATTGGACTGTTTGTTGGGATAGGTACCTATCTTGAAATTGTTCTGAATCCCTCTGAAATAGCTTCGTTACCAATTTATAAAGTAGACAGAGATATGAAAGCAGAGTTTGATAGCAACTTCGCATCTTTGCTTAAATTATATAAAATAAAACGATTACAGAGAGACATAAAACCTATCACAAACTGACCAAAATAGTTATTTCATAATTCCTTTGTATAATAATAAGAAAAATTAGGTGGCGGCGCTAGTGTAAAGAATTACCCCGCCTTTGTAAGGTAGGTAGGTATATCATTTTCAATCCCAGTCTGTCTGATTTACTCGTTAATGAGAATTACCTTAATAAATTAGTAATACGGTGCGAACTATTAGCTTTTAAGGCCCATGTATAGCTAGAATTACTTAATTGAATATAATGTTTGTTATATTATAAATGGTGATTTATTATGTACCCATTCTATATACCAGAAAATTAATTATGTCATGTTTATATCATAGTAATTTTACTATCTATCTGAAAGCAAAACAATTTAATTAGTCATCTTAATTACCACTTGTGGCCAAAGGTAAAATAAATGTCATGGAGTAAATAAATACACGAATAATGCTGGATAATTCACACAGCATACCTATCTAGTCCCAAGCTAAGCAGAGCTTTTGTTATGGGTACCAGGTAGGTACCAACCTGCTGGATAACTGAGCCCTGAGTTCGGTTGACAATAGTATCGAGACGTGATCGTGACGTCTTCTTTTTCTATAGGATTTGGTATAGCACAGCAGCGCTTCAATCGTGCGGACAGGGAACTACGCAAATCCCATACAAAAATGAGACGGTACGATCAACCGGACTCCGGTCTCTGATTACTTGATTATCGAATCAAATAGAATGTCTTATCGAATCGAAACTCTTCCAATCTTGTCTAAGGAGGATATATGAAATAGACTCCTTGGATTCAGGAGAACAGAGATTTTTCTTTCTCTTTGACTTTCTGTACAACTTTGACTCCATACTAATGTCAACTTTTGCCAACTTCAACAACTCAGTGAAATAAAATCAAATTGACATTATTGTTTTGAATCGTGTTTTGCTTAGTAAAAAATATTAAAATAATTGTTTTATACTTTTTAAATGAGTGATAGCGAGGTAAGTGCCTTCTAATCTAAGTATGTATTGTATCATTAGTTTCTGCCCGCGGATTTTCTATGGAAACGTTTTATGGTTATTTCTAATACATGGGAACTGATATATGGAATAAAAAGTAGCCTATGTTTTATTCCAGGCCTAAAACTACCTGCATGCCAATCAGATTGATCCGTTCAGTTCCTAGTTTTGGCGTGAGGATGTAACAAGCATCCATCCATACAACTAAACATCCAAACTGTCACATTTATAATATTAGTGTGATGTGATTAACACCTTTTCTAAAGACCTTCAAAAGTCATGCCATGATGTCTTATAGGTACTTAACGTGTAACTCATCTTGGTATATATTACTATTTTAGTTGTTACTGGGAAAGTTCTGGACAAAAGCCGGGTTTCCACCGCGAAATGGTAATGAGCGAAGTTCATTTCAAAGTTTTCTGCTCGCTCAGTCCTTTCCGCTCGACTATTTGTTGGTGGGAAAAGAAGTAATGCAGTTTAGGTACTCTTGCGAGTTACACGGAAATCCTGAATGAGTCCGCTCCGCTCGCGGGGGAAACCCGACTAAAGCGCCTGCTGTTTTTTCTTTGTACAAGTATTTGATTTAACTGTTTCTATCTGTTGTTTGGAGTGTCATGTTTCATTTCAGAGCTCTCGAACGAAAACTAGCGCAAGTGCTGCTACAGAGTCTACTGTCAGCCCTCTGGTAATCCAATATAAAATTTATACCCATTATTCGCGGTGTATGCCGTGGCGGCGTCGCGGCGTAAGAATCGACCCCTCCAACTCAGCCATTGGCGTAAACCCGGGTACCGACCGACCGGTGTTACTGGGCGTAATGGAACGTGTCACACGGCGAGCGTTCGTGCAGACAGTACCTAAGAGGAAAGATGGCGCTCACAACGAGCAAAGAGATGGATTTTTGACGTTTCATGCTCGCTGCGAATTCTCAGAATCCGTACATTACGCCCCGTAACACAACCGGTCAGCAGGTACACGGCTTTAAGAGTCCACTAGCCTACCAAGCACCTTCTTTTTTAATATGTAGTATGGCAAAACCTGTTTGTTTGGGGAGGCACGTTCAACATGGATGTATGAATGCTGGCTGCTGATGGTAACGCTGTTCTGTTTTTGGTCGAAACTGTACGACGACCTCTGTGGCCGCAGCGGGTGATGGTCCGCCTGCGACGCGGGAGGTTGCGAGAATTCCCGCCTCGGGACAAATGTTTGTACGATCTGCAGATATTTGCTCAGGGTGTTCTGAGTGTTTTCTATGTAAAAAAAATATATATTTATATATGTAATGTGTTATTAAGTACCTATATCCATAACACAAGCTCTGCTTAGCTTGGGGCTAGATGAAGCTGTGTGAATGGTCCAGCAATATTTATTAACTAGCTGCTACCCGCGGCTTCGCACGTTCTTTTCCGGGATGAAAGTAGCCTATATCCGTCCCCGGGATACCGTTTACCTTCCTGCCAAATTTCATTAAGATCCGTTCAGCCGTTTAGGCGTGAAAAGGTAACAGACAGACAGAGTTACATTCACAGCTATTTCTTATTATTTTCTGTCTAACTGTCTACTTTGATCGAATTCATAATATTAGTATGGATTTATGTTTTTCTCGTCACAGGTCGAAGACAGATGGAGCAACAACATAAGCTACCAGCACCTGGTAACCTCTTCCTGCGTTGGCATCTACCAGCTATGCTGGAACCCCTACCTTTACGACCTACGCCGCTTGGTTCCCTTCTTGTTTCTATACAATGTGTTCAGCATTGTGATCGCCTATCCAATGTTCTATTTAGAGCTTGCGATGGGTGCTGTGACGAGGAAGGGACTCCTGAATTGCTGGGATTTAGCGCCTATAGCTAGAGGTAATATGAGTTATTTTGGGTTGCTAAGTATCTTTCTGCTGTAGAGGGCGCAAGTACTGCCCCACGCTCAAGTTAAAAATATCGAACAGCTTTTCCAAATACCTATGTACTTAGTTCAATTTGTGTGCATGTTAAATTAATCGAACTGTAAGTACCTATTAAAGGTGAACAGAAACACATTTCCGCATTTTCGTGTAGGTATCCTGCAAGCATTTCTTGTATCAAAACTAGATGGCGCTCTGAAAACATAATTTACTAAGGTCGCTGCTGTTTGACGGCGGATCAGGATCGCTAATTATGACGTCGTTTGGGGGAAGACTTTGTTCAGCAGTGGACGCATTTGTAACAGTTGCGGGCGGGATGCTCAGCTGTGCGATTACGCAAAACCACCCATTTTATAAGTATTAACATTTGAAAGCCTTTTGACAACGGGCGTCATCGGTTTTATCCATGTGTCATCAAACTAAACCAGACTTGTACTATGAGGTAGATGTCGCCTCTAGGGAAATTAGATCGCGCTATCGAAAAGTAAACCCAATTTTATCCTATATACCGGAATTTATAGCGGAAGTGCGTCCTACCCGTTATGACCTACGGAGCTGAGACGTGGACTCTCACGGTAGGGCTGGTCCACCAGTTCAAAGTCGCTCAGCGAGCTATGTAAAGAGCTATGCTCGCAGTTTCTCTGAAGGATAGGATTCGTAACGGATACATCCGACAGAGAACCAAAGTTATCGACATAGCTCAGAGAATTAGCAAGCTGAAGTGACAGTGGGCTGGCCATATCTCGCGAAGAACCGACAACCGCTGGGGTAAACGTGTTCTCGAGTGGAGACCGCGACTCGGCAAACGTAGTGTAGGACGCCTTCCGGCCAGGTGGGATGACGATCTGCGAAAGACTGCATGCAGATGCTGGATGCGGCAAGCTGAAGACAGGGCGCTATGGCGCTCATTGGGGGAGGCCTATGTCCAGCAGTGGACTAAGATAGATTGATGATGACCGGAATTTATTGTAATTTTAATGGTTTATAATAGTTTTTTTAAACACGCCAAATTATATAGGTAAAATCTGGCATTTGGGTTCAAATAAAGATGGATATTATTTAGATGGTTGTTTCTCTTTATTCCAGGTGTAGGCTTCGCAATTCTCTGCTGCTGCATGCTAACAGCAGTAGCCGCGAGTGCGATAGGCGCACGCTGCCTCGCCTTCCTTGTGCACTCTGCACATTCGTTTCTCCCGTGGCTGCACTGCGCTGCGTCTGCGCAGCCGCCATGTGCCGCGCGGCACCGCCCCCTCCCGCCGCGCGCTCTTACCCCCCCGCACTCCTTCTACTAGTTAGTACCTACTTCAGCAGTACGTCAGCACACTTAATGTACGTTCACTACCCAACGTGCACTGCGCCTCTGTGGCGCGGCGGGCAAAGGTCCGCCTGCGACGCAGGAGGTTGCGGGTTCGATTCCCGCCTCGGGACAAATGTGTGTACGACCTGCAGATATTTGTTCCAGGTGTTCTGGATGTTTTCTAGGTATAATAAAAAATATTTATCTATGTAGTGTATTTATTAAGTATATCAGTCATCTAGTACCCATAACACAAGCTCTGCGTAGCTTGGGGCTAGATGATGCTGTGTGGATTGTCCAGCATTCTTTATTTATTTATTTTGTGTTGCCGTTATCACCACGCTTGGCATGAGGGTTAGTGTTCGCAGTGGAGTGTAAAAATATACCTGCGGAAGCTGCTGTCTTTCCTCTAATAGATTCCCTTAGTCGACTTTCACGAAATCCACGGTCCATGAGTTGGAGGGTTCTGTGGGTGGATCCAGACGTTCGATACAAGATTTCTCCAGGCATCTCGGTTCTGAGCTGTCTCTTGCTATACAACAGCCAAACTCGATGTAGAATGTACGTAGGATTTTTTCACTACGCCCAAGTACCTCTACATGCTAAGCCTATGACTTAACCTACGTTGCCGCGTCTTTTTATACGCAACGTACTCGATTTGAGATCCTTCCTTCAATAAATATTACTTACAATTATATCTGAAACTCGACGCCAAGCAAGTGTGCTTTTGTAGTTTCTGTCGTGGTTTGTTTACGAACATTCTACATCGAGTTTGGCTAGTGTATAGTAGCGTCTAGTTTCACTTCGTTAATCCAGCGATATCTGAAACTTGACGCCAAGCAAGTGAGTTTTAGTTGTTTGTGTCGTGGTTTGTTTACAAACATTCTACATCGAGTTTGGCTAGTGTATAGTAGCGTCTAGTTTCACTTCGTTAATCCAGCGATATCTGAAACTTGACGCCAAGCAAGTGAGTTTTAGTTGTTTGCGTCGTGGTTTGTTTACAAACATTCTACATCGAGTTTGGCTAGTGTATAGTAGCGTCTAGTTTCACTTCGTTAATCCAGCGATATCTGAAACTTGACGCCAAGCAAGTGAGTTTTAGTTGTTTGCGTCGTGGTTTGTTTACAAACATTCTACATCGAGTTTGGCTAGTGTATAGTAGCGTCTAGTTTCACTTCGTTAATCCAGCGATATCTGAAACTTGACGCCAAGCAAGTGAGTTTTAGTTGTTTGCGTCGTGGTTTGTTTACAAACATTCTACATCGAGTTTGGCTAGTGTATAGTAGCGTCTAGTTTCACTTCGTTAATCCAGCGATATCTGAAACTTGACGCCAAGCAAGTGAGTTTTAGTTGTTTGCGTCGTGGTTTGTTTACAAACATTCTACATCGAGTTTGGCTAGTGTATAGTAGCGTCTAGTTTCACTTCGTTAATCCAGCGATACTTGAACCAGAAGCGGAGACTCCCACTTTATCTTATCTAGCCAGCCCGCTAGATCCTACTACCTCCCATAGATCGTTCGGGATTAGGTTATTGCAGATAAATCCACCGATCCTCCATAGATTATCACATCACATCACACTAATCCATAATACCTACTCATTTTATAAATGTGAAAGTAACTCTGTCTTTCTGTTACCTTTTCACGCCTGAACGGATTTTAATGAAAGTTGCCAGGGAGGTAATGGTACCTATCCCGGGGACGGATATAGGCTACTTGAAAAGCGCGTGCTATGCCGTCCGCAGCAGCTAGTATTAAAAATGCGAAAGTTTTGATGAATGGATGGATGTCTGTAACTTCTTCACGCCAAAACTACTAAACGGTTCGGGCTGAAATTTTGCATAATATGCAAAATGATATATACATACTGTGTAGGTCTAGACTTGGAATAAAACATAGGCTACTTTTTATCCTATAAATGAGTTCCCATAGGATAGATTATTTCTATCCTATGGGTTTCCTTTGGACCTTTTCAACAACTTTTAAACAAGGCGCGCAAAGCCGCGGGCAGAAACTAGTTTTGGTGTAACTTCTAATGTGCCTTTATTTAACCTACTTACTGGAATTTCGGAACTGAATATTAATAATTAGGTAGGTATCTCTTTGTTTTATTCATTAGTTCTAAGTAGTTTTAATTTTCAATCTTTAGCTTGATGTGTAATGTGGTTTATGAGAAAATTAACTCATAAACCACATTACATGAATGATGAAATGAACATGAAATGGAGATAAAACAAACTGAAATGATAACAAAACTTTTGCAAAGATTTCAAATGCAAGACTGTAAAGGTAATAAAACTCCAATGGAAACAAACTTCAGTGCAAAACCATCCTCAAGCATAATTGAAGTACCATATAAAGAATTTCAAATCAATTGAAAATGTCAAATTTTTATTCATAAAATTTTTTCATTTAATCGGCGAACTCACTTATCTATCTAACACCATTATTTTGCAGTAACTTCGTGCTAGACATCAAAAGCGACGGTCTGGAAGGCGGCCTCGGCAATGTAGTGTGGGAGCTGGCGGCGTATTACATCATCTGCTGGATGTTCATCTACTTCATCGCTATCAAACGGATCTACAGCTACTCCAAGGTGTGTGGCTCTGCCCTTGAATAGAAGTAGGCATATCCTACTTCTATTCAAGGGCAGAGCCAATCTAGAATTCTGTACCGGGCTAACTCGCTACGATAACTTTACGATATCGTAAAACTTTGCTTCACAAAAAGTAACGCTCTGCGCCTTCGATAAAAGTAAAGAAAGGGAGATGAGGCACTATAGCTTCTCGAAAGTGGTTGGCTCAAATTAGGTCCAATTAGGTTCCCCCACCTGTCATAGTAGTACCGGTCGGATTCGAATGCTTGCTACGACGTACTTTAGTGTGATTTATTGACTAACAGACTATAGCAATGCTCTCGTGTTTGTTCATTATAATTATTTATTACACAAGATTCGCGAATACTTTAAATTAATTCATCATTTTTATTCGAAATTTGAATATTTCTTCTAAACGCGCTGTTGAGTTTGGGTATTTTTCTTTAACTCATGTATGTATGTGTGAAAGTATTTTACACAAATTGAAAAATTCACGAATAAAAAAAATATATAGGTATAAAATACGAGTATATAGGCTTCAGATAATTATTTTGTGTTCTCAATGCCGATGGGCATACACCTGCCTTAATTGCATGTCTCAGAAAACATGTTACTTACAATACATAAATTACCACCTATTTATTTCCAGTTGGTGCTGTTCAAAGATCTGCTAGCGATCATCGTGCTGCTGTGTTGCTCGGTGGGCGCCTCGCAACTAGACGGCGCGGGGGATGTATTCAGGAAGTGCGAGTGGAGCAGGCTCTTTGATGATGTCCAGGTAATAATGAACGATAGAAGCACTTATAGCTCGACGACCTCTGTGGCGCGGCGGGCGATGGTCCGCCTGCAACAATTCCCGCCTCGGGCCTAATGTTTGTACGATCTGCAGATATTTGTTCCGGGTGCCGGGTGTTCTGGATGTTTTCTATATAGGTATAATAAAAAATACCTATGTAGTGTAGGTATAGTAATAAGTAGGTATATCAGTTATCTACTTAGGACTTACCCATAACATAAAGCTCTGCTTAGCTTTGGGGTTATATAATGTTGTGTGAATTGTCCTGCATTATGTTTTATTTATATTGGGATATTTTGGTTTTAAAGTGATTTTAGTGATAATAACCCGATGATTGATAGTTATCTAAATAATTATGAATTTTTACTATTTAGTTGTTGTGTGTACACCAATAAATAACACAATAAATAATACATCAATAAATAATGCTGGACAATCCACACAGCATAATCTAGCCCCAAAAGTATGCCGAGCTTGTGTTATGGGTACTAAATAACTAGATATTATAAACTTAAATGGCGAAAATAGGAGGAATGAGGGGATGGAGGCTTTTGCCTAGCAGGGAACGGTGTAGCATCCAAACAATAATTCATTACTATCAATCAACTCATTAAGGACGTATTAACAAAATATCAATGGTTTTTATGTAGCATCGTAGAGTCCTACTCCTACCTAACCTCTAGGGGTGGTCCAAATGTTTTATCTTCCGTGACGTCACCAAACGGCCCTGTCGGAAGATCAGCGTTGGTTGCAAAAGCGACTAACTTATGCTGAGACAGGGACCATTTTGTGACTCAAGCAAGTTGTTTATTTCTATGTCTTTTTTTATTCATGTAAGTTCCTACTTGTTCGAGTGACCAATAAAAAATTTCTATTTCTATTTCTAGTCCAATTCTATGAGGATCTATGATATTTTAAAGTCTTAGTAAACTTTTTTAAGCTGGCACGATTTTCTTTTGTTTTTTCATACAATTATCCACGCTGATGTTACAAATCCAGGTCTCCAGTATACGAAAAAAACAGGGGATCGCGCCAGCTTTTAAACATTGATCTATACCTAGTCTTTAACCAAAAAATACGATCACAGATCTGGCGTGATGCGGTCGAGTACTCAGTCGTCCAGATGTCTGTTGCTCAGGGCTCGCTCGCCATGCTCGGCGTGCACTGTCCCAAAGCCCAGAAGCTAGGAACTCCTTCTCTGCTAGCCCTGGCTATCAGCAAACTGACCTGCTTGGCTGCTTCGTTCACGCTGGCTGCCACTTTCTCGGCGCTGCAGAAGGATTATGATAATAAAGTTGTGCTGCCCGGTGGTAAGTATTTACCAGAAATATTGTCAAAAGTACGTAGATATAGCTCCTGCCAAAGATCCAAGATGGCGTCCAAGAAGAGACAGAAGCTGAACTATTATACTTAATGGCATCTTCCATACAGACCCTGGATATGCAAACTATCTGCTTTGCCACTAGCCGCCATGCTAGCCGCCGCTTTCTCTGCCTTGCGAAGGATTATGATAACAAAGTTATGCTGCAGGGTGATAAGTACCTTATTACGTAGATATAGCTCCCGTCAGAAAGAACCAAGATGGCGCTGGTCAACTGGACTTCATTTTAACATTTAAATAAACCTCATAACATTGCTTCCAGGTTCATCAGCATCAATGATCCTGTGGGCAGACTTCGTAGCGCGGGTACCAGGCAGCCAGTTCTGGTCTGCACTAGTCTTCTTTACTCTGTTCGTTCTGTCTTTGACTACCGCGGTAAGATATTGTACACACACTGATCTTGCTTGTACAATTTTTTACACGTTCCAAAAGTTTTAGATAGGTACTTACTTACCTACTAAGTAGGTAATTTATCTATTTTCAATACCAAGTGGTTTAGCGGAGAAGCATTCAATTCAACTGAGCTGAATTCGTTTTATCATCATCTCAAGTCCCTGATAACCCATCTTGGTCCAGGCCTTCCCTTTTTACCCGACTGCGCAAGAAGCAGGGTTATTACACGGTTGCCAGAAGACTGCGTAAACGCGCAGTCTTCTGGCAACCGTGACAATTTCGTCCGACTGTCTACAAAAATACAAAAATGTTTACTATTATCATTCTCATAAGTTACATTAGCATTGTTCAGTGTTGGAGACCTTTTAAGTATAAGAATGCCTGTGTTAGGAGGTAACGCTCTTTCTTATCATACATACATTATGAGTTAAATTATGTTATTACAAAAACATTTAATAACAATTTTCACAAAATTTGTTGAGGGTAGATTGCTGTCAACTTTATTCTATTGTAAGTTCTGGCATCTGGCAACATTAAACATTTTTTTGTAGATGTACCTACCTACTTTTTGTTTTTACATCCATACCATCCATATCGTTACTAATATTATAAATCTGAAATAACTCTGTCTGTCTGTTACCTTTTCACGCCTACACGGCTGAACGGATCCTAGTGAAATTTGGCAGGGAGGTAAATAGTATCCTGAGGACGGACATAGGCTACATGAAAAGCGCGTGCGAAGCCGCGGGCAGCAGCTAGTCAGGAATAAATCAATACAGACACGTACATCAGACATTTTGCTGAATTCGTGAATCTGGGGACCACTCAAAATGTCCTTCTGTGTGGTCCCGCGCGATTTCGGCGCGAGTGATTAAAATTACTGTATATCTTAAGTTTTGTAGGGATCTATAATGTAAAAGTTATATCGTTGGAATCGTTATGAACTAACTTGTTCCAGGCGCTACTGGTGCAAACCATGATGTCGATATTCACGGGTCGGTCGATCCGCCGGGTCACGTGGGCCTTCCTGATATTGATTTGTTTGCTGTTTTGTTTCATCGGCGTCATCACCATGTGTACACAGGTATCTTACCCATTTAGTACTGGGTAAGTCACTACTAAGTCCACTAATAAAAGGGTACCTACCTAGTGATTTTGTTGTCACTAAAATTAAAATACCTTCGCCCGAAAATGTTGCTATCTCTTTTTTAAGATTGAAATAAAAGTCACGATAATTTAATTAGGTTAGGTGGTTTGGTTTTGGTGTCAACAAAATCCACCTCGTTCATTTAGCTCTCGTAGAAACCAGTTTTTAGGAAATAGACGATCATGAAATGTTCACACCCTGCAGTGCATAATAATAAATAAGTAATTACAAAAAAAATAAAAATGCTTTATTGTACACCAAAGACAACATTAGAATAGAATAGAGAGACATTTATTTATAACAACAATACGAACAGTTAAAAAACAAGACACACTTTTAGGATATGTTAATTTTTTATATTCCAAAAAGACATTACTTATGATAAGTGCAATGGGCCTTATCGCTTGCAAGCGATCTCTACCAGGCATTATTAACACACAAAAATTTTTTAAAGGAAAATTTACTGTTAAGTGATTGTACAGAACTAGATGGCGCTTTTAGTAGGTACCTACATAAAATAGGTAGATTTTATTTTATTTATGCAGTCTGCCTAATCTTAGTTAGGCAGACTAAAAAAAATAAAATAAAAGTTAGTTAGGTATGCTGAGTCGAGCCTCAACATTATGTACTGGCATTTTTTATACAAAAAATAAGGCTGATTACGATGATGATGTAAAATACTTTTTAATCCATAAATTACGTGAGGTGATTTTGGCGTTTTTCAACCCCCCCCTATCCCCTAGGTGAGGTGTCGACAGATTTTGTTTGATCCCCTCCCGCCCTCCTCTAATCTCACGTGAAATTTTTCAAACGCGTATTTTAATATGAATGAGTTTATCTGTGCTTGATTGCATTGCAGTTAGGACTTCTAAGAACATGATCTAGAATCACAGTGAACAAATCGAACAACAAAATAGTTAAGATTGTTCGTTTCGTGTTTGCGCGAGATTCAAATTGGTTTGTGGTAATTGTTTCAGCGTTCTACAAGGAATAAAACTAACGGAAAAATAACTCGTAAACGATTTTCTATTACAAATTTGAATCTCGCGCCAACACGAAACGTACAATCCTAAGTAGGAACTACTAAAATACGTGGAAAAAATACGTGATATTTGCCTAGACCACGTGAGATTTGGCTCGACGCCCCCATACCTACTAAAGTTTAAAACTCCATTCCTGCAGGGTGGTCAATACCTACTCGACTTCCTTCTAATCTGGCCGGTGTCAAAACCCCGCATCGCCATCAGCTTCGTGATGATGGCTGTGACGTCATACTTCTACGGACAAACTGCCTTCTGTGAGGATGTCTTCTTTGCCGTCGGCGAGTATCCGAGCGTGTTTATGAGGGTCTGTTGGGCGGTCTCACCGGTTTTTCTACTGGTAATTTCTTTATTACTTAAGCAATTATCTGTCTACAGTCCGGCCAAACTCAAGTAACAATGTTTGTAAACATTGCTCTCGTACTAAACCAAAAAATCACTTTCTTGTTGGTATTTTGAAAGATTTTGCACTACTAATCGATTGAAGCTCTTTCCTACAAAGCATACCTAATGCAGATGATAATTATTTTTCATACTCGACGCCAAGAACAGAATTTTGGACTTCTGCGTTGCGAGTTGTTTCCAAACATTTTACCTTGAGAATGGCTTAAGTATTGATATTAAATTTGCAGTTTCGCTCATTCAAATGGGACTTGCGTAGAACGTTGCAGGAATAATGAAACTAGGTTACGAAGATGATCTATACTGAGACCATTCCTATAAGTAGGTACCTAGGTATTTATGATGTGTACTAAAATCTACTGGCATCATATCCGTCATGTATTTTTAACTCCTTAAGATCAGAAACCGATTCATAAACCTACTAAACATGTTCTTATACTTGCAGATTATGTTTGCTGTTGGAATGGCAGACTGGTCGTCTCCAGAATCTCAAGCTGGCTGGGCTTTAGTACTCTTCAGCATCATGCCTATCTTAGTCGTGATGATGATTTACTTGGTCTTCAAGTGTCGAGTCAGGGTAAGTAGGTATGTTTAAATATTCCCTGTTCCGCTTGTTCATGTTGAAAACGGCGGTGAACCTATTTGTTGTCCTTGGTACGGCCAGCCCAGCCTACACCAAAGAGAATATAATACTACACTTTTATCCACATACTACCGCATTAGAATTTGCACCACCCCTACTCTTCCCGCCACCGGGATATCCACCGGGGGGTGGGCAGCAGTGCCCCCTGTTGAACAATTCTACCGCACGCACTGCGATCCCCAACCCGCATGCCCAGCGTGGGGATTATGGGCATTAACCCCCTGATATAAAAGCCAACAAGGGGCTTATCAGGGGGAGGCCTGGGTCCAGCAGTGGACCAACATACAAGGAGCCGCCTGCAAGGGGACACCGCGCTCTACATTGTCGTCAGCTGACACCTTGATTGCGACAATTATACGTCGCGTCGTCGCCGCAATAATAATTTTCGTGATAAAATGAAGTTTTTATACAGGGTTATTGGTAATTCGACGTATTCCCGTTAGGAAGTGATAGGGGTGACTATTTGCGATAATTTTGACCCTTATATGCATTATGCAAAAGTGAACCATTTTTGAGTTAGGTATCATGTTTTGTAGCTTTTTCCAAAATAAGTCAAAAATGCATCATCAAAAACTGATTCAAAAAATTATCTATTTAAATCTATTTTTTTCTTCTGATTTATAAAAACAATTAAACACTGGTTATTTATCAATATTAAAACAACATTATCGGTCCAAATTTAAAAATGAAAGACGAAAAACGATAATAGGTATAGCAATATTTTTTGTGATTTTTTTCCACTAAAAAGCCTTAAAAACAAAAAAAAAACCTTATGAAACTTGGCTTGCAGATTATTTTAAAAACATAACCGTTTTCTTAGCTCTCCAACAATGCATAACAATTAGGAACTTATATCAAAGAAACTGAAAAAAAATGATCACCAAGCAGGCGGAAATTCGTATTCGAACTAAACATAAGGTAGTTCTTTAAAATTTCCATAAAACTAATTAAAAACAATACCCAAATGTAAATAAAACGAAAAATACAAATTTAAAATAAAAGTTTGTAACAGTTTAATAGTAATAACAATTAATAAGAAGTAACAATTAAGACATTTTGTAATTTAGCTAATTAAAGTTCTTGTTCGAAGTGACTTCCCCTATTGCATACGCAAAATCGCATTCTTTTTCTGAGTTGTGACTTAACTACCGAACTAGTTAAATTATTCCGCATTGCATTTGCTGCGTTTATAATTCTTGTTTTGAGTTCTTCCGCGGATGACATAGACGAGACGTCGAAAACTAGGGATTTCATGTGACCCCAGAAATAGAAATCAACCGGCGGCGTTAAGTCCGGACTTCTCGGAGGCCACGGAATGGGTCCTCCTCGCCCTATCCAACCATTAGGAAAATGGCTATCCCTATCGCCTCCTAACGGGAATACGTCGAATTACCAATAACCATTCATGTATGTTAGTTTTAAGGTAGGTATATATATATATGGACCGTAGAATAAGTTTAATAAGATCTAAAACTGTTCTGTCTGAAATAAATAATTTATTATTATTCATATAGGCTGTGGAGGTGGAGGTACTTATTATATAGAATACTTAGTTACCTAATAAATAATGCTGGACAATCCACACAGCACCATCCTTGCCTTATGTAAGGAAGAAGAGCTTGTGTTATGGGTTCTATTCTACCTCGTGTGTTCATAAGTTTTGAGACGAACTTATTTAATTAATTTAAAAAGAAAGTAATTCATGCAACCTTTTTTAAACTTTTAAAATTTTAAATTTCGAATGTTTTGAATCAGAAAAAATATACATTTGAATATTTGTTTCATTCTCCGTGAAAATTGGGCCAACAAAAGATTTGCGTGCGACTGTAATTTCACTGTTTCAAGCAGGAAAAAAACCAATGCAAGTTTTTAGTGAAATCCAAAGTTTGGGATGTAGTCGGAACTTTGTGTATTATAACATAAAGAGGTACAAGGAAGACCGTGGAAGATGTGGCCGCCCGCGGTCTGTAAGGACGCCCGCCAACATCAAAGTAATCAGAGAGCGAATTCGTCGCAACTCTTGCCGGACTTAAAAGAAATTAGCTCTGCAGACCAACATTTCGCGAATATCAGTGAACAGGATACTTAAATATGATCTTAAACTAAAGGCCTACAGTCGAAGGAAAGTGCATTATTTAAACGAGCGTCTTCGTAAATTGTGACTGGAACGATGTCGGAACCTATTGAGGAGACACGATCCAAAAAATATCCTGTTTACCGATGAAAAGATCTTCACGGTGGAAGAAAAGTTTAACCGGCAGAACAATAAGGTTTACGCCAGAAGTTCAAAGGACGTCCAGCCATCTGTACGCAATGTCCAGCGCACTCATCATCCAGCAAGTGTGATGGTTTGGTGGGGTGTTTCCTACGAGGGGGTCACTTCGCTTCATTTTTGCCAGCAAGGCGTCAAGGTGAAGGCACAAAATTACCAAACCGACATATTGGAAGCGGTGGTTAAACCATTAAATGATACGCTATTCGCTGGAAAATACTGGGTTTTCCAACAGGACTCTGCTCCCTCCCATAAAGCTAAGACTACCCAACGTTGGCTGGAGGCCAATTTGCCAGGCTTCATTCGGAGCGAAGATTGGCCCTCGTCAAGCCCTGACTTGAATCCTTTGGATTATTCTTTATGGACGGAATTGGAGCTGAGGGCATGCAGAAAGTCTCACCCAAACCTGGATTCTCTCAAGCGAGCCCTTATTAAAGAATCGAAACGGATTCCGATTGAAAAGATTCGTGCCGCCATAGATGAATGGCGCACGCGTTTGAAGGCCTGCATTAAATGCAAAGGCGGCCATTTTGAATGATTTATTTTTAAATACAGATCTAGATGTCAGTAGTTTTAATTTTAATATCCAATAAATGAATACTCAACTTAGCTCCAAAAATATTTTAGTTTTACTGTGTCTCAAGACTTATGAACACACGAGGTAGTTAACTGATATACATATTACATTGCATGGGAAGGGGATTGAAACTGGGTGCCCTCAGTTTTTATAAGCCCGTGGTAGCAGGCATAAATTGTTATCCTGTTTTCGAAATCAGATTTATCTTACTCCTGTAAACATCTGTATGTTTCTTGTTTCAGAATATTGTAGGAAACGAAAAATGATAATGCTCAATTATTCATAAATGTGCCGTGTCTAATTTGTATTTGTTATTTATTGAATAAACCATTTACTGTAGAATTATTCACATTAAAATAAAAGTTTAAAATGACACCGTTTGCAACATTTTTTCGTGACACCAAAGGCTTAACTTTAGGTAATCGTTACCGAGTAAGTTTTCTCCGACAAATTACATAACAAGTAGGTAACAACTATCAAGAGGACCTGGCGTTAGTTTCTTTTTGTTATTTTATAACATTATTTAGACAGGTAGGTACTATCTTTACCTAACAATAATTTGTTTTGTACAAAACTTAAAAACCGACAACTTCCAGATTATTTCTCGAAATAAGTTTTACGATGGTACCACCTGATCATTCTCTACCTACACAAAGGCGAAAGAATCATCAAAATCGTGTACCAATTGGCGGAGATATCATGTAACATACATCCAAATTGAAAACCTCCCTTTTTTCAAGTCGGTCTAAAATCGATGCTGCTGTAAAATAATCCACAGAAGCTTTAGGAAAATAATCGAATATACAAGGAAAGTAGTCTAAAATTTGGGCTTTTATTTAGACGTCTCAGAGTAGTTGTTCTGTGAAAATATTGCGTTAGTCTCATCCAAAAAACTTAAGTAGGAAGCACTATGTTCAGCTGTATGAATGTTTTATTAAAAAAAAATACTCGGCTGCAATAAGGTTGAATTTACCATTTAATCTTTATTGTGGTTGGGTCGAGGTTAAGCAGGAAGCTGATAATAATAGACAATGCATTTAGGTTCAAACAATTTTATATTTTGTCTTTTGATAAACATCATCTATTATGATCAACAGGAGCATTTTTCCACAATATTATAATTTAAACATTATTTTTGAAAACACGACAAAATGCATTTATGGTTTCATCGAGGAAAAAACACTCCATCGTTAATACAGCCTTGGAATATTACTAAATTAAACATAACTTAAAAATTGAACTTCTCATATAAAAATAATAAGCATACCTACCTACCCTACATCTCTAAAAGTTTACAAATCTAAGTAAATAGACCGCCAAAACGTTGTTATTATCATTGTGTCGATCCAAATAATTAAACTCCATTCCCTCTATTAAAAAATAAATTGATGCTTTGCAAGGGGATGGTTGGGATGGAACCGAAAATCTAGAAGTGAAAATGTACTGAAAACACAACTTCATTAAATTTGGAACACTACTTGCATGACTACTATTTATCTGGTAGTAAAATTGAATGCACCATAACTTGTTACACAGTTCTTTTTTGGACTAGAAGACAATGCATAATAATGTTGGTTGGTCAAACATTTAAGAAGATACCATTGATTATACCCTGAAATAACTGAATTTTCATTGTAAAGTACACGATGAGTTTCAATATTTTTTGATACAATGAATAACCAATTATTCAGAAATTGCATCACGTGCGCTTTGATCTATAATATTAGAACTAAAACAGGAACGATTAAAAAAGATTAAACTCTCTAAACTAATACTTAAACATAATGTAACAGTTTACATCACTAAACGAAATTGTAAAAATTACTTTGTTATCATTATCCTTCAACAATCACACTCTCATTTAATCATACTATAACCCTCCAAAACATCGAATTTGCCAGATATATGAATGCGACATGCAATAGCAACATTATGGAAACATTTATTTTTATTACAGCAAAAGTCAGCATAAACCTAACTTTAAGGCAGCGTTGTTTGTTTCTTATTTATTTGCATTCGTTCTTAGCGTGCAAGTTCTCTACATAGTTTGCTATTGCTTTACGAACGAAAATAAGAAGTCATTAGGAAAATACATAGGTAATTTTCGTACGATGGTGGGCGGAAGTAGACGCAAGCGCTCTCATAGGATATGATAGAGAACATTTTAAGACTATTCGTGTGGTGAGTATTATTCTCGATCGTAAAGGTGCACGCGAAAAATGTGAAGAACCGCATTTGTGGTATGAAATTATTAATAATTGATGGTTTACAAACTAGCTTTGTGTTTATTGATTATTGATAAATAAAAATTAAGTATCCATTTCTATTCACAATAGTAATTATATCACCACGTGCTGCACTAAACAGTCTTGTTCCTGACAATTCGGTTAGATTGCGATTTCGATCGGCTGATCCTTTTTTACGTGACCCAGCGGTTTGATCCTAGTTATTATGAATAAGTGGGTAACTACGAACCTGGTTTGTGTTGGAAGTACACCAACGGTTCATCCCATAGAGGGACATCAACAAGATGACTGCAGTTCTAACGTTGGTCCCAACACAAACTAGGCTCGTAGTTAACCAGCTTACATTCATAATGATATGCCAGCCATAACAAGTCTGATGGTAATTTTAATTGCATTATATTTTTTAATCCAATTGAACTACAATTGATATAATCATCAAAGCCTGTTCACTGTATACTAGTAAGAGTCTATAGTGATTTAAATTGTTGATAAAATGACAGATAATTATGTACAAAAATCGACACAAGAAATGACTTGATATTAAACTAAAATATATTATCATTGTTATTAAATAAAAACATGTGAATAAATCGTTAATATTACAATGAGCACACACTCGTAAGGACATACATTCTGTTAAGATTAAAATCGCTACCATACAAGGAACGTTTAAATTATATTAAGGCAATGTTATTTTGTGCAGTTTTGGAGCTTAGTCATTTTTGTCACATACTTCTTTTTGAACATGTAATTCACTATTTACAGAGAAGACTAAAAGCGTAGGGTATAAATTCGGTTTATTGTACATTAGATAGTCATATTGCTATTATTCAAAACAGGTGTCATGATTTTAGTGTCTATTTTATATTCACTTGCTGGTCTAGCTTAAACTACATAAAGTATAACTACCCACAATCCGAATTTCATGAAATAACAACAACCAAGTTATACACATAAGCTTAAAAAGTTAGTCATAAACTCCCAAACTAAAACTAAATCTATGAAATTGTTACGATAAATTGACTAATTTTAAAACTTACATTAACTGGACACGACCACCACAGTGCAAGATACATTATACTAATTGGTGTTTCATTTTTTTTAAATATTTTTCGACACCTGAAGTAGAAAAGCTAGAAGAAGCATTTTTGAAACAATATTTGGTCAATTTCGTATAAATAGCACTCGAAAAAGTAAGGCATGATATGTTATTGCCTCAATATGAAAGTATACATCCATGATGATGTGATTATATTTTCGAACAACAACAATATATGCGAGATCAAACGGTAATTTCTCAATTTATATCAATTGATCCACACAGCGCAGTTATTTCCCCTACCTTATACATAATCAAGACACTTTTTAGATGTCTGAGTAACTTACTACAGACACCACTATGATATTTTGGCAGTGCAAATCATATTTGCGCAAATGTCACAAACTGTGTACTTAACCATCAGTATAATTTCGACAATAGACCTATAAAATTTTTGGTGAAATATATCAGAATTAAGGATTTCAAATGGAAAGAGCTCAACGATCTAAAATAATATTAAAAACCACATCCAACTTCGAGATAATACAAGTAACACTTATACATTTATAACAATATTACATTTAACTATGCCATCTGCTGCAACACCGTCCATATCATTCCTATCACATGTTCAAAGGCAAGTATCTGCCCCGTCAGTCCATGCAAGCACCACTTTTACAAGCCAATCATTCCCTACATCTTACAGTTATATCTAGGACGAATTTATACAATTCAAGTTACATATTCTTTTCTTAGCAGTCTTTATGCATTTTCCTTTGAATACAGATAGCATTCTCCACTTAATATCACAACAATATCGTATCTTTGTACTTGCTACATTCGAACCATTCTAACAATATTCTCGAGAGCATTTAGGAAATAATATGTATCATGAATTAATCTTTAACACTACGTAATTTTTTTTTACTTTTTTATATTTCACCATTCCACATTGTCAAGTTACCATAAACATGTCAGGGAGCTCTTTCAGGCATATATCTATTGAATTTTAAAGATCTCCCTGTATTTCGATTTATTAATTCCATTGGTTCATTAACATACAATCATACATTTGCTATTGCATTGACTGATAAATGCGGTGCTATAATTTTGTTCTGTACTCCATAAAACAAATTGTAATTTACATTTACAAGTAATTCTAGGACCTTATCCATAATTATAATGTTTATATTACAGATAATATTTTAGACTGAATTTTGACACTACCAAAGCATAAACTTTTGAATAAGGTTTGAACATCACTCACTGGTTCTGATACATTATGTGAACATATTTACATGAAAATTTCATTGCATACAAGACAATATACCTATTTACAAGATGCATACAATCACAGACATCATTTGTCCATTATTATCGTTGCACAATTTCCAAACCACAATATTTACATCACTGACAAAAACAAGCAATACAAAACGTGACTTTGTACCAATAAATAAATCTAACATTTAGAATTCAGCTGTAAAATTGTTCAGAACAGTTTTGCAATAAAAATGTCGGCATAATTATTTTATCACTAATGAGTTCTTTCTTTCATAAAAATACTATCATAAAACAATAAAACACAGAATTTAGCGTCTACCCGCACATGTCGTTCACTCAACTTTCATCCCAATATGGCACGGCATAACTCATCAGTTATACCATTCGCTGAAGATATAATCGCTGCAAAATTTGTGTAAGGCACGGGCATACCCAGCATGGGGGTACACGGCGCGCGTTTCTAAGTCTCACTCCGGTTTAGCACGGTGTGCCGGGAGCGTGTCTTGGCGTCTGTACATAAGTAGATACGGCATCCGTGGCGGCTTCGCCTTGAGAACCATACCGTCGTTCACTTGAGTGACGGTTGCGTCGTCGTATCTGTGAACGAGAGGAGATTGTAACGCGTTCTTTTTATTTTTACACAAAGTTGTGCATAATGAAATAAGTTTACTCAGAAAAGTATGTCCGCATTGGTGATATTTTATCACAATAGGAGACGAAAAATAAATGACACATCATAGTAAAATAAAAGTTTGTTAATTTTAATAAATTATTCCACGTTTTTCCAACAGTGAGTTTAGTGACAATAGTCTAACCTAATAGGAAAATGTTTAACTTAAATGGTTAGTCATTGTATCACATCAGCAACATATAAGGTCCATTTTAATATAAATTTTAGTCTCCCCTGTGGAAGCACTTGTAGTGTGTGCTTCCACCGGTGCCGTGTTGTATCGGTCTGTACAGTCACGAGCGCAAGTGCCGTCCATTAAGTCTATTTACCTGATCCATCCTGATTGTCCATGGTAAGTATCCGTGACATAATGCCCCTTCACAGCCTCAACCCCCTCGTGGTACACCACCGCAAACAGCTTGTACATCCGCTGCTTGCTTGTGTACTTCTGTTTGGATGACATTATTTCTGGAAATTAAAGATTGCTTTTGAATGGGTTGATGGGGGACCAGTATATGGCAGCAGTATGGCATTCAAAGAGCAAAGGCCTCCCCCAAATCTTTATACTTGATGACACAACCAACTTTAACTTTACCTCTATAAATAGTAATATTTAACAAAAACTTTTTTTAAAACTACCTTTTTTCAAAACTCGAGGAAGTTGTCGTTTAGTTTAGTAGTTCCTATGGTGTACCTTCGACTCCATCCTCAGGACCCTAGTCATCATCCAGAACCTAAGTGATTGGGAAGGCAATTCCAACTAACCCAAAAACGACGGGGGTACTTCGTTCCGTTTATGAGTTCCTATGGCGACCCCTTCTGTCTCCAACTCAATGGTACCATAACATTGCATTGTCACCAAACTTTCATAAGTATGCCAAATTTCAGCTCTGATCTAAAATTCAGTTGCAAGATTGGTCCCACACATACATACATGCTAACAGGGGTATAAACTTACTGGGATCCATCTTCAAGTCCATAGGGAAATCAATAGGCTTCACAATCTTAGCCGTGTGACCTTCAGCATCCAACTGGAAGCATTTAAGGTGCAACAGCAGCACTACCGGCAGTTGTTCAATAGAGAGCTGTTGCCACGCGTCGGTCACGCCTTCCAACGTGTCTTTGCCAGCTAGCAGCTCCAAGGCGTCTTTTACGTTGCAAGCACGCTGTAATAAGGGGCGAGGTTAGTGTTTGTAGGGAAAGAGGATGGTTATCGTTTTAAGTTGGGTTTTACTCAGACTTGGTTGTCTACAAGGGTGTCAGCGACACTTTCAGAGACGAAAAATAAGTTACCATCATTGTTAAAAATTACTTAGCCTTAATTACGTATTTTCGGTGATCATGCACAGAACAGACAATGTTAGTCATAAAACAATAATGTCACCTGAGAACGCGTTTTTAAGGTGTTAGGCACATTGAAAATCCACGATAATGTAATGAAGACTAGACTCCATTAGATTTTTAGACATACCAAAGTTGCCGACACAGCCCGGCGGGTTCTTGCGACATTTATATCGAGTGTATGAATATTGTAGGCATACAACAACAAGTGTATTGTTAACTTGTCGGCGGCCCACCGACTTTGGTGTGTAGACTTCATTATACTGTTCTTACCTCAATATCAAGTTGTAGTGTAAAGAAAGGCTGCACAGCATCGGTGACGTCATGATGCGTGGCGCGATGTAAACGTACACGCGTCTTGCCTCGGAATATATCAGAGACTGGCGTCCGTCTAGCTGCCCAGCGGCGCTCCACAGCACCACGGTTCTTAGGCCCCATAACCTGGAAATAACATTAGAAGCATGAAAATATCTTTCGGCTTTACTAAATACAACATGTACAAAACAGTCCTTACTTTAGCATCAGTCTTCAAAATGTCCGAATGTGTCTGAATAAAGGTAAGCAGGAAACGAGAAATCAAAAGTTAATTCGTTACTAATGTGTGAATTTGAGCAAAAAAGCAAGCTGTAACTCAAGATTTTGAAGACTATGAACAAAACTATCTACTGAACAAAATTCGTGCAATCTATAAAATCTAAAACTATGTTTCTGGCTAAATTAGCTGATCGGCACATGTATGTTTTGCTGCCAACTAATTGACGATACGCACGATTCTACAACAATGCTACGACATTGCAGAATGCGCACAAAACAATGCTTCAAATACATAGTAAAGATATCATAAAATCTCGTTTCTGTCACTACCACCTACTTAATTACTAGGTTCTTTCCCGCTCTATTATAAATAGGTCTTTAATTTCACTGCACATTCTGTAACATCTGAACATACTACAGTTCGCTTTAATTTAATTTATAAATGTATATGATTGACGATGTAGTCTTATTGTGTGCGAATCGTCAATCTACAAAACATTAGAGTGCATTCCTACCTTCCATTCATCATCGTCATCTTCGTCAATAAGCGCTTCCTGGGTAAAAACGCCATTGGTTTGTGCGGTAGGGTTTTCTTTTGACTCCTCCGGTTCCACTAGCTTCATAAGCTGTAATGATAATAACACTTTGTAGGCGTATTGCTAAAGGAACTTGAAGTGTGTAGATTTTTTATTTACTCAGACCAAGTTTACCACATGGAAGTGTTTGTACACTTTCAGAGACGAAAAATAAGTAACCATCATTGTGAAACATGAATATAAATCTAAAGCTCCTGATAAGAATACCTAGAGAACAATCAACGTAAGGCGTATCAATCGCGGTTTAAAATTCACAATTCTGCTAAATGAATAAAATAATAAATGACGCTGGACAATCCACACAGCATCATCTAGCCCCAAGCTAAGCAGAGCTTGTGTTATGGGTACTAGATGACTGATATACTTAATACAATACATTACATAGATAGATATTTTTTTATTATACATAGAAATACCAAGAACACCCAGAACAAATATTTGTCCCAAGGCGGGAATCAAACCCGCAACCGCCTGCGTCGCAGGCGGACCCTCACCCACCGCGCCACATCGGTAGTCTTCTTTTTTAATTACTAACTACTATTTACTTGAAGGAACACTTTCATTTCCTGGCAGACGATCACAGTAGAAGTCTCCGCTCCTCCGATAATCTACTCCTATCTATACCAGTGCATAACACCTCCTTCTTTGGAATTCTTTCTCTATAGAGGCAGTGCGGTTGTGGAATGACTTGCCTCTGGACATTAGAAAGGCTACACGAGATGCTTTTAAGCAAATGGTGCGCAGGCTTTTTCTTAAGAGGTTATGCCAATAGTTAATTTACTTCATAAAATGTTTTTGTTTATTGCTTCATATTTATGCTTTAGATAGGTATTTAGGTATAAGTATATGTATATATATATTTTTATTAACTATTATTAGCACGCCAACCCCCTGTAAAAACCATATGGTTTTGGTCGGCAGGTAGAAAATGCCTCGGCATTAAGCCCACCCTTTGTACCTTAAAGTGCAATAAAGTGTTAAAAGAAATAAATAAATTACTAACTTTTTTTATTAATAGTGAGTGAAATGTGTGAATATGTGAGTGGTGGAAGAGTTTAGTACTGGGGTTTATATTTGACAGTTATTTCATCATCTATCTCACTGCTGAGCAAAGGCCTCTCGTGTTTACCTTTCCACTCCACTCCCGCTATAAAAATACGTAAACACCAACTTTAACACTGTTCAAAAGTAGCGTGCTGTGAGCTACAAGCGCGTTCATGCAGGTTTCTGCTGAGTCTGGCAGTGAATGCGATCTAAACATGTGATGTTCTTTTAGACGAATTTTCGGCCACGCGGCCAGTCTCAACGGAGACTAGCCATGTGCGCAGGACATATTAAAGTGCACGAGGGTGTGTGTGCACAAAAAGATGCTCTCTATTTCCTCACCCTCATAATCCGGTAGTACATACCTCAAGCATTTCATCATTAAGCGAGTTAAGCAGACACCCCAGAAACTCTTCAGCATCCTCCTGTCTCCCCTCTTGGGAGCCAGGGAAGGGCCTCAGCGCTCGTAGCACGCGGAGACCCGCGCCGCCCTCCAGCGGAGGCCCAGCCGGGACTTGCGGGGCGGGGACGCCAGCGCCGCGAGCGTTGCGGGGCGGAGTCGGTATTGGGCTGAACTCGTAGCAAAGCTCCACCCTGGAATTAAGAAAAGTGATGTAAAAGTGTGAAGATAATAGAGAAAAATTTGATGATGAAAGCTAAGCAGAAAACTAATTTGAACGAAAGTGCCATTGTCTGCTACCTCTTCACAAAGAAAAGGCTCAATGGATCTAATTGAGATTTGGCAAGGAGATAGACTGTACTCCTAGTGAGTTGCAAAAATTATCAGTAAATGATTATCTAGAGGATAAAAAAGCTTGGGACGGGACATTCTCGCAGGTAAGGAGCGTGTGGCCAGGCACACCTCTTAGGTTTTTACCAAGCTAACATACATTGGCATAAAACAACATAATTTCATTTATGTAATTGATATCAATTTATAAGTGTTATTTAAAAATGCCAAATAACTTACATAGAGTCAATCACAGGCGTGCTAGACTTGCCACGCCTTGTCTGGTAAGGCAGAGCTTTCAGCATGTTGTAGAACGGCGGGCAGGCAATCAGAGCTTGCAGGATCGCGTTCACGTAGCAATAGTTAGAGCGATTCGTTAGACCACGGGGTAGAACCGATACTGCCCGGTTATCAAGCTGGTATTTTGACAGGAACTCTGAAATTATAAATAGAAATCCATTACAAAAGAGTAACTCTTGATAACATTATTCTCGTGACCAAAAAATCTATGGCATTGCAGTGTGGCTCCGAAATGGATAAATCGATTGTTTTTTTTAATGGTGATTTCAACAGGTGTTTCAGCTATGCTTGGTAAAAATCTGTGCAGCCATTAAATAAAGATATTTCAAAGAAACATCGTCGTAGGGTGTTTACGAATTTTTGGAAAGTTATCTATATAAAATATAAACAACAATATTTACCACCCATCCTGTAAGAATTGGGGTCATCGCAGTATGGCGACGGCTGGACTGGAGCGGCATGAGTAGCTTCCTTCTGAGCAGGCATTTCTTTGATCTCGGGCTGTACCACTGGTGGCTTCGCATGCGCCACAGGGCTGGACGCCGCTGGGCTGACGTTCGCTGAAGTCTTCTCAGAGTAGGAGACTGCCTTTTCAGAGTATGAGACTGCTTTTTCAGAGTAGGACAGCGCTTTTTCGGAGTAGGAGAGCGCCTTTTCCGAGTAGGATATGACAGGCACGACCGTCACTGGCGGCAACACGGGCATAGGAGCTCGCGGGATAGGTTTTTCAGATGTTTGCGCCAGGGGTGAAGCATCGTAAGGCTGGACCTTCGCAACCGGCTTCTGAATGTTAGCGACGGGTGGCGCTGCGGTGGTCGGGCTCGGTGGCTCTTCTACTGGATGGAGTGAAATTGCCGGAGTGGGCAGCGGGGGTGCGATACTAGCTGCTTTATTCGAGAACAGACTGGCCCAGGACTTTCCGGAGGCTGGTTGCGGCTGCGGAGCGACCACGGGAGGGGGTAATTCGCCGCGGTTGCGGGGAGTGGGGGGCGGAGGAAAGTCGGACGCAGTAGGCGCGGGTGGCGGTGGCTGCGGCACTGGTGGTGGTTCTGGCACTTGAGCCTTCCTTGAGTGTCCGAACGGAGGCTTGTTGGCCACGATCAAAGGCTGCCCGGCGGCAGGCAGCGTGATCGATATCGGCATAGGCGCTTTGCTCGCCGGCAGCGGCGGCTCTCGTTTGTGCTCGGCGGAACGGTCACCGATCTCGATTTGCTCGCTAGACGGCGATCTATTCGCGGTTCCTTCGCGCTTCTGTCTATTACCGAATGGGGGTTTAGGAGTGGTAGCCGCTTGCTGCACTGGCACGATAGTCTGAGGCACGGAGGGCTTCGGTGGCTGTTTGTTGCCGGAGAAAGGCGCCGCGGGACCTTTGATAGGTTTACTAGCTGCGGGAGGAAGTTTATTGGCCGCTATCTGAGCGATTGTCACGGGAGGTACGAACGGCT
Source organism: Eupithecia inturbata (assembly GCA_963662085.1). Lineage (NCBI taxonomy): Eukaryota > Metazoa > Arthropoda > Insecta > Lepidoptera > Geometridae > Eupithecia > Eupithecia inturbata. The sequence goes on from OY759191.1 coordinate 10,351,829, forward strand.
TCGCCGTGAGCTGCTGATGAACAAAGTTCGGATCGACTTTGTTTTCCGGTACCCATGCAGGTTTGGTCGTATCTATCGTCTTGGGCTTGTCAGTTGGGGATGGAATCGGCTTGGCTTGATTAACTTCTACAGGCCGCTCGTTGTGCTTCGGGCTGCTCGGACCTTTGTGAGCGATCTTGAGATCCTTGATAGGTAGCGCCTCGACGTTAGCCGCAGAGACAGTCGGAGCCTCGATTGACGGCGGCTGCTGTTTATCCTGCGGTATGAAGCTCTTGCCCTGTCCGAGGACGAAGTTCTTAGCGTGGACATTGAACTGGTGTGGTTGCGGCGGCGGTTGCGGCAGGTGCTGGTGGTGGTGAGGTAAAGGCGCGGGCGCCACGTGCGGCGGCGGCGGTACATACACCGGCGGCATGTATTCTAAGCCGGCGTCTACAGGCGGTCCGTATGGCGGGGCGTAATGCGCATTCGCATAATACGCGTCTACAGCCTCTTGCTCCATCACGACTTCAGGCGGGTAGTCCTCCGGACCCTTATCGGGCTCGCCACCTTCAACCGGCATTTGGTACTCCTGGTAGTACGGTGGATACGGGTAGTGTCCGTACACAACCGGCTGGTACATAGGCAGGTGATACAGAGGCGCGCCTTGAGCTTGAGCCGCAGGGTAGTATTGCGGGTATTGGTGAAGGTAGTAGGGAGGATGTTGCGGGGGGGAAGGCGGGCGCTTGCCACGTCGGTCGCGTCGATGTGGGCGACCGCGGTCCTGCGGCGGCGCGGGCTGCGGAGGCCCGAACTGCGTCTGCGGTTGGTAATACTGCCCCATGTAGCCATGGACGTTTACGTTAGCGGTGACCTGGCTGACGTAGACGTTAGGCGGGGCTACGGGCCATTGATGGTGCGGGGGTGGGTAGGCGGGTGGCGGCGCCGCGTACGGGGGGTGGGGCGGTGCAGGGGGCACGCGCGCCGGCGAGTGCGGCGCCATGTCGCCCGACCCCGCAGACTCCACGCTGCGGGACACGCTCACAGCCCCCGCCGCGCCCAACGATCCACTACTCGACGACAGATCTGGATAACACACATGAAAGAACAACGTGTTATGGGTTGTACTGCGAAAGCGACAAACGCGACGAGATGCACGTACACATTTCAGTGAAAGCCGCGCTGCCGCCCTTATCATAGTAGTAAATAAGGCGTGCTTGTCGAAAGTGCGCGTTTCCTTCAATGAGAATGCATGAATGTTGCAAATACAGCAGGGGTAAGCAAAGTCTGACAGTTATTTTTTCATCATTAGCCATGTCAGTCATGCACCCACTTCATTTGCTAAATAATTAGGACATAAGACTTATCATTATTAATAATATTTAATATTTCTGTATTTTTTACTGCTCTGATGACCAGACAATTGACAAAGACAGCTTACCAGAATGCTGCCAAACCAGACATTACAATAACATAGAGAGTATACCTCAGCCAAATTATATGTGATATGTTTGTAAAAAAACCACAACAAAAAAAAAAATCTCATGGTTGGCTTCCAGTTTCAGATAATAATTGTTAGCCATAGGTATTTATTGAACAAAAGATTTCAAATCGTCAAGAAATGTAAATTGAGTATAAAATACACTGTAACAGTGATTTTTAGGTTAAGTAGGTATGATCAGTTTGTTTACAAACATTTCTCATCGAATTGGGATGTAGTATAGATATGTTATTCTTACCTACAGATGACTCGACTGCAGCAATTTTGAATGGGGCTTCGGGTGCTTCTGTCGGTTTGAACAGGGCGCTCTGTAGACTGCTTCGATCCGCTTCTTTCACATCAGTTAAGTCTAGGAACTCATATTCCTGAAATAACCACTCATTGATTATCATTATCACATATTTCTTGTTGTACCACCACATGCCAAAAATATTTAAATACTTAGCCTAAAAATTGGGTTTACCCTTTAGGCCTTTACCTATTCTGTCTTCACTTAGAATTCTCATTGAAGAATCAACTATTTAGAACACCAAGTGAAAACACAGTCAAGGAGTGAGTCTATTTGACATTAGTATCCAGGTGTGATCGTGACGTCTCCTTTTTCCATACACTTTGGTACAGCACCTCATATTGTGCCAACAGGGAGCTACGCAAATCCCCATACAAAAAGAAGAAGTCACAACCACATCTCGTTACTAACTTCAAATAGACACAACCCTCTGGGCAGCTAATCAGAACCATGTGAGCTGAATGCAATGCCAAACAAAGTTGTGAGGATAAATGGGACTAAAGATGACAGCCGGATAGCATTCTGCCCTTCTCAATCCCATTCTACATGACTAATAAGTGGTAATCCAATTTTGTAAAACAAGTATTCTGAAGTGCTACAGACATACTTGAGAAATATTTATAGGCATTGAAGTACACAAACATATCCATATACCACTACCACAGCACCATTTAACATAAATAATAAAATATGTATTTTTATCCACATGTACAAAGGCTTTAACTTAAATAGAAACAAAAATCTTGAAAATATAGTGCAATTTAAGTCCTGCCTTAACATGACACACACATAGAGTAGGTACCCGAGCCAGTTTTATAAAGAAAAGCTTTATATAAGTAAAATCTATAATAAATAAATATGTTTGTTTTATTGTGTAGTCATTATTTATTGATCATTAAAAACTTATACGTAGTAAATTATTGTGTCAATAAAATGTCTGTAATCTCCGTTAATTATATGATTGTTTGTCGAGCAAGCTTCTTATGTTGTCAAGTGAGACTTCTTTGATTGGACTTGTGTTACCTTGTAGCTTGTGGCTTTAACTTAAATAGAAACAAAAATCTTGAAAATATAGTGCAATTTAAGTCCTGCCTTAACATGACACACACATAGAGTAGGTACCCGAGCCAGTTTTATAAAGAAAAGCTTTATACAGGGTTACAGGTTAAGTCGACCTAGATCCTGGAGGGGGTTGTAGTTTCCACCATTTCTGACTGATTTCACTATGAAACACCCTACCCCAAACTTAACCGTTTTTAAGTTATTGGACTTTGAAGTTTTTTTTAAAAATTACCGACTTTTAGCCTATTGACCAATTTTTTTTTGGGTCTTTGTCTCTAATTTATTTGTGTTTACGATTTTTGTGTAGTAGATGAGTTGCTTTATTATTCTTAATACTAAAATTGCAGTTAACTAAACCAACTGGGTCGCAGCAGACGATTGATAGTAATAAATTGAAATGAACTCATAAAAATATTTTTTAATTTCAGAAATATTTTAATAAATATCTATGACAGCCATGCTGCAGATGTGCCTAAAAATATCTACGTTTCATCAGCTATCTAACAAGATAAAACAAGCTAGGGTGTTATCAGAATTCTTAGAAAAAACTTTGATGAAAGGGTCTCAGGTAGTAGTAAAAAATTATGGTACCCACTTCAGAAAACAAAATAAAAAAATCCAAATAGGTACAAAATGACTTTTATTACAATTTTTACATAAAAGCCTACAATTACAATTCATGTTCCACGTGTCCGCCTCTGTTTCGTACACAAACTCTCATTCTGTGTCTTAATCCACTTTTTACTACACCAGTTGTTAATCCCCTTCTTATTTCAATCGCCGCATCGATTATTCTTTGTCTCAAAACATCAACAGATGTGATTGGATTCGGTTCATTGTAAACTAAACTCTTCATGTGTCCCCACACATAAAAATCCATCGGGGTCAGGTCTGGACTTCTAGCTGGCCACGGTATGGGTCCACCTCTCCCGATCCACTTATTAGGATAATTAGTGTCTAGCCATTCTCTGACGCTTCTCCTGTAGTGTGCAGGGCAAACGTCATGCTGAAACCTCATGTCGCGTATGAGATTAAGTGGTAAATCTTCTAGTAGCTCGGGTAAATCTTCTATTAAAAAGTTTTCATAACGTTCTCCATTTAAATTGTCAGGAAGAAAGTAAGGCCCAATCAAATGGTTCGATATGATTCCCATCCAAACATTCAAACTGAATCGTCTTTGTGATCCCTTAGTCCGCTTCTTATTGGGATTTCTTTGTACTTTCGGGGGCCCAATAATGAGCGTTGTGGTAATTCGTTATGCCGTCTTTATCAAATTTCGACTCATCAGTCCACAAGATATTTCTCAGAAATGATGGGTCCTCTAAATCTGCATTGAGCATGAATCTGCAGAAATCCAATCTCCTCACAGGATCTCCTTCTTCAATAACTTGTACCGGCGTGTAATGATAGGGGTAGAGGCCGGCAGTATTCACCGTAAACCACACTTTCCACTGCGATAGTCCAAGTTCTAAGACGAAGAAGAAGTTTTTTCTAAGAATTCTGATAACACCCTAGCTTGTTTTATCTTGTTGAATAGCTGATAAAACGTAGATATTTTTAGGCACATCTGCAGCATGGCTGTCATAGATATTTATTAAAATATTTCTGAAATTAAAAAATATTTTTATGAGTTCATTTCAATTTATTACTATCAATCGTCTGCTGCGACCCAGTTGGTTTAGTTAACTGCAATTTTAGTATTAAGAATAATAAAGCAACTCATCTACTACACAAAAATCGTAAACACAAATAAATTAGAGACAAAGACCCAAAAAAAAATTGGTCAATAGGCTAAAAGTCGGTAATTTTAAAAAAAAACTTCAAAGTCCAATAACTTAAAAACGGTTAAGTTTGGGGTAGGGTGTTTCATAGTGAAATCAGTCAGAAATGGTGGAAACTACAACCCCCTCCAGGATCTAGGTCGACTTAACCTGTAACCCTGTATAAGTAAAATCTATAATAAATAAATATGTTTGTTTTATTGTGTAGTCATTATTTATTGATCATTAAAAACTTATACGTAGTAAATTATTGTGTCAATAAAATGTCTGTAATCTCCGTTAATTATATGATTGTTTGTCGAGCAAGCTTCTTATGTTGTCAAGTGAGACTTCTTTGATGGACTTGTGTTACCAAAGGCAGTTTTGTAAAGTATTCTTCAAGTAATTAATTTATGACAGTACAGTCAGTCCATTCCCATATCAATGAATGAAACTTGATACATTTGTATCAAGTTTCATTCATTCAATGTATGCCTTTCCATGAAATTTAGCTGATACAGCCTTGAAATTACATTCCAGATCACTCATAATAAAAAATTGTCTATGTACTTAGTTTTAAAATAATAAGGCATAGCAAATTGAGACTAAAAATGTGTTTTTAAGCTTCACATACAAAAACCTAATGAGGCTTCCCATACAAGGTAACCTAAGATTTTTCAAAATATTGCATCAGCCAGGACATCTCTAAATAACAACCTTGAATTTTTTCTGCAAAATGGATAAGTGACTGTCAGTCTCATTGAACATTGAACTGGAGGCCTGTCAAACTTATAGGTTATCTGATAAATTACCTTACAAGAAGAGCAAAGGAACTAGATGAAAGCAGAGAAGATACAGTATTTTACAAGTAGAGCACTAAACCATCTACCGTGCAAAAATAGATTATGCAATAATGTCGGCACTAGCTAAAAACAACAACAAAACCGTACCACATGTGGTTTGTCAAGTCATGATGCGATGCAATAGTAAAAAGTGACATACCTATTACCAATGATCGTCCAAGTGACTTCCATTGGATCCCTTTCGATTAAAGCATGATTTTTCAGCGTCTAATTCTCTCTTGCACTAAGGCTAAGCTGCAAAATATGCGGAACATTTGGAGGACTATAAGATGGCGTAACAACGCTCGGTTGCCGGGTGCCACCAGTATTGACAAATCGTGCTAAAGGCCACTCTAATTGTGTAAACCCGAAACTGGACACCATGTATTTATTGTATTTTATAATCACTTACCTCCCACGTGCACACAAATTCTGGAAAGAGATATTTTTTCTAATGTAATGGCCAGTTTCAATATCACCAAAACAAGAAACAAAAGCCAAACAAAATGTTTAGTTGTAAGAAAAACTATAAGCTTACCGATTTCATGATATCCATGGCCCTTTACGGAACACCATCACGAATATTAGTGCCGCTAATTACACATAAAATCCAAAGCGGCAAAATTAATAAAATTTTAGAACAGGATCGACGTCGAGGCCATGCACTACCGAAAGCACAACAGGATATGACCACAAAGTACTTTTGGAAATGACAGAACAGCGACGCCATATTTGATTTTTATGCCGCTATCAACCAATTACAAGCTGGCAATAGACAAAAGAGCAAAAATTGGTGCCATGATGTTAGCAGTAGTGATGAGTAGGGTACCTACTCTGCTGTACAGACCGTGCGTTGTTCACCGTAAGACGTCCCCTGCGTAATGTTGGCACTACACCGTAGGCAAGGCGCAGGGAAGATCTTACGGTGAACGGTCAATATATCTTCTTCTTCTTGTCAGATGGGTTCCGCGACTGGATTGTCGCAATGCCGCCAATGTCCGTCTCATGACAGCATCACAAGCTTTATAGATTGCGCATTAATAAACTTAATATGTACCTATTAGTATTTGCAATAAAGAAAAACAATCATTCCGAACAAAAAAAAAAAAATCCTCAAAACTACAAAACAGAACAATGGATGGATGCAGTACCACAATAACTCAAAACTGTAGAATAATTAAATACATAATAAATAAAAACAAACGAGAAGGATCTACTACTACTACTAATTACAACTTTATTTTATACAAATCTACAAAGGGCATAGTTAATTTTAGGGGAAAAGCATTTTAGATAAAATACATTTCATAAAAGATGGAAGGGGGACTTCAGGGGGAAGGGAATCGTATAAAGAAAGAGAAACAATAGGGCAGCTGAAAAAAATGTGATCCTCGTGACCTTCATCTATGCCACACTCACTTAGAGAATGGTCCCTGATCCAAATTCTAGCAAAGAAGACAGGAGTGCAAGAATTACCTAGCCTTAGCCTGCAAATTGTCGAGGTGGTAGTTTTATTGAATATTTAAAACTTAAAAAACCACGGAGATCGAGGGATGTCCGGCTGGACATCGGCATAATACTTGCCTTTAACAAGTTTTGAGGCATTCCAGAGATCTGTGCAAGATTTCTGGAGATAAGTTTTAGGAAGGAGGCATAAGTCGTGGCAGAATGAATGGAAATGCTCGAGCGAACCTAACTGAGCCGCTGCTTTCGCACAGGAATCAGCAGTTTCATTACCTGGAATTCCAGAATGACCTGGTACCCTTCTTTATTGACAAAGAAAATTACAATTCAATAATAAAAACAAATTAGAACTAGTATTTACAATTGAAACAATTAAGCTAACTGCAGACCTGGGACCCAGGCAAGATCCACATCAATGCAGAGATAATTGCACTCAACTTATTTATGTTGATTATTGGCATGACGAATCTAAAGAATCAGAAGGGATCGCGATTTATGTCTCCAAAAAGATTAGAAATAATTGATTGGAGGCAACTTCTAGAATCAGAGAAAATTATAGATTTGTTTAACCTATGAGATTTAACAAACAGAATAGCTTGTAACAGCCTCACCAGTAAAAACCGACGAGAAGGAAGGGCATTTAAGACTTAGAGTTATATTTGTAAAAGGCATCCAAACCACTGCACCAACCTCACTATCTGTTGATAACTTAGACGCGTCAGTGAAAAAAGAGTGCCACCCACAAAATTTTGTATCAACTTCCGAATTAAATATTCCTCTCGCTTCAACAGAATTCTTAAATATACCAGAACGCAATAAAACCTGTGGGCGGAAAACCAAGCCATCTTAAGGAGTGGAATATAAAGGGAGAGTTGGAAACTGCATAACAGGATTTGGAAATTCTTAAATTTTTGAAGGTACGGAGTAGACATGGAATTTTCTCAGTATATCGGTATAAACTAAGAAGATGATTTAATTTAGGGAGAAGAGGGTGATTAGAGTTTTGAGCTAATTTGAACAAAATCTATCAGAAAGAAATTACCGGCGCTAAAATAATGGTGGTTCGCCACACTCAACGTGCATAGCATTTATAAAGGTAAAAGAAAAAGATAAAATACATTTTATTTACCCAAAAAAACACAAGAACATAACAAAAAAAGTGAATCTCAACATTTTGCAGTATTAGGCATTTGCCCAATACTGCGCTGGTTTTCAGTTAGGGCCCTTACGGAGTGACGGCTCAGTAGTACGTATTAATTAAAATTATTGTTGTTACATTATTACATTAACTTAAGCGATATATAAATAAATACAACGAGGATGGTACAAAACATGATTTACAGAACATTGATCAGAATATAATACAATAAAAAGATTACAGATAAACATAAAAAAAACAAGCTACCTATACACTCAGATTTATGTTCTCTACACCAACTGACTTGACTGCTTGCTTTCGTCGCGACACTGACAAGTGTGCAAACAATGATCTCATGAGCACAGTGTAATGCTATAATAAAGATTAAGACTTTATGGCACCAATTGTCATACACATTTATATTGGATCTTGTCAATTTTGTGCAAACCTGCTTTGTTGCACATGCTAAGAAGGAAGGAGCTATAATCAAAATGGCTCCTTACTATTGCATTATATAACAATTTCTGGGTGTATGGGTGATTTTTCCCCCAGGTGGAGTTAAATATCCTTTGTGCAAGTGGAGCTCAATGTATTACAGAGCTGCTCTGCTACACGAAGCAAAGCCGGGGCGAGTTGCTAGTAAAGTAATAAAAATAACTGACATTTGAAAACAATTTGATTGACTTGCAATATCGGATAGAGACCGGAGGATATTAGTATTTTTTTCACATTTTTGGGCAATAGAAATAACATTGAATAACTGAGAACCCGTCATTTTAGAGTCCAACGTTATGCCTAAAGTTTTTGCATGACTGGCTATAGGGACAGTCTCACCATCAATAAAAATATTTACAGACGGGACTATTCGTTTTTTAATGAAAATGACAGCAGAATTCTTTGCCGCAGACAGAGACAGACCATGATCTACAAGCCAGTCACTGAGGTATGATAGAGCTGAATTGATTGGGGTACATGCCTCATCAAGGGGATAAGATGATATGTAAAGAGTTAGGTCATCAGCATATTTTAATACACTACAGAAAGAATCAACAGTCTGGTCAAGATCATATGTATAAAGGCTATGTAGTAGAGGACTTAAGACATAGCCCTGAGGTAAACCTTTCCAGACTAACCTAGGTGGAAGGAGCCCATGGCAAGATTTAATGACCACTGATTTTTCCATTAGGTTACCAATAAATCAGACCAGCTTCTCGGGAACATAAAGTTGGTGAAGCTTCCTCATAAGTACCGGAAGTTGGACGCTATCGTACGCAGCAGCAATGTTGAGGAATATAGCTACGAGGTATTTTTTTTCTTTGAAAGCTATGATGTATATCTGAAATTAATAAACTAAGGTTATCTAGAGTTCCCATACCTACAATAAGCATTCTCAGCCGACTTACGCTCAGCAACCGCCGCTGTGCATTCTGAATCCCGTCATGGGGTGGAAACCTTAAAATCACGGGAAGACTTTTTTATGAGGACATGGCGGTCTGCACATGCAATGATACAGTCGACAAATTCACTATAGGAAGAAGCAGGGGAATCTTTAGATATAGAAAAAGATTCCAAACTAGAATCCAGCGATGAAGAGTAAGGTGACCAGTCAGCATGAGTAGCGATAAATTTTGAACATGGAATGGTGTTACGAAGAGGAGTGACGCTATTAGAGTTACTAATGGTTATGGAGAGAACTAATAGGAAAGTGACCGCTACCAAATGTGTGAGATAAGACTTGCCACAAAATATCGGGAACAAGTGAAGAAGAACAGAGGGAGAGATCAATAGGTAGTGCCCGCAGCAGACTCCGGCTCTACACGAGAAACATTAATTAACGATAAATGGACCTTTGTCAGATTCGGAATAGGTAAGATTATTAGCACCCACCGTAATGGATGGGTGAGTGTAGGTAAACTGTCTGTAAAGACGGTACCGTAAGGATAGCGGTAGATTTTGTCCCTAGGACGGCGCGGCCTGGCTATCAGCCATCGACCTGCAGAAGTCAGCCACAATCCTTCTCTTGGTCCCTTTTGAATCCCTAGGATCAGGGGGGACGGGACTACTCCCGTCCATGTCCATGACGGACACGGACACGAGCGGTCATGGGGAAAATAGTACCTAGGTACCTACTGAAATAAAAATAATAATGAATTTGGAAAATAAATAAGTTAATTCTAACTAAACCATATGAATTTTCTTTGTAGTTAAATAACTAAAAACTGAAAAAAATCACGCAATTTTTCTGTTCGCTTGTTCCGCTGTCGCGCCAATATATCACACGATAAATATATGAAAGATCTGTCCAATTTAACAGTTCTTTTGATATTTATCGAGTGTTAAATTGGCGAGAATTGCTTTCCAGGAAGCTTATTCTCGCCAATATATCACTCGTTAAATATCAAAAGAACTGTAAAATTTGACAGCTTTTATATGAAAGACTGTCAAATTTGACAGTTCTTTTAGTATTTATCGAGTGAAATATTGGCGAGAATTGTTTCCAGGAAGGCAATTCTAACTAAAGAACTGTCAAATTTGACAGTTCTTCTCTTTTGATATTTATAGAGTGATAAATTGGCGAGAATTTGTCCCCTGTACCTAATTGTGCTCGATGTTCGACATAAAGTCGAAATGAAGTCGAAATGTAAAGTTTTCTTTTCTAACTACTAGATGTTACTGTATGAAATTTGCAAAATAAGACTGTGGTGTTTGTGGTCTTTAGATTATTTTATTTGTAGCCCTCGTTCGAAAACTATGATAGTTGTGGGCTCAGAGAGTGTAGGTTTGGTAGGTACCTACCCATTTGTGACGACCTGTGTGGCGCTGTGGGCTAACTTGGAGGAGTTCCTTGGGGCTTAGGTCCACCTGAGACGCAAAAGGTTGCGGGTTTGCTCTTAGTGCTTCAGTGAGTACCGGTAGATACCTTGGTTGGTAGTAGGTACATAATTTGTATGGGTATTTTTTAAGGCGCAGTAACACTACATCTTTGTAGCTCCACGTCTCTACAATAACCTTAATATGATACATAGAATAAAACAATTTGTAACAGAGACATTAAACCTACGTACAATAATTGTGTAGATAAATGATCTCTATGATGATGAAGTAGAACTGATGATAGGCAGTTGTTATAGTACCACATACATCATACTTTATTACATACACCTATGGTCATGTGGGGTTAGAGGAACTACGGGTCAAGTGGGTCTGATTGCCATAAATCAGAAACTGCGTAGCGTACGTTTACGAAACTAAGTTTTCTTAGCGGTAAATTAGGATATAGTTTCAATGCTTTTACATAGATGGCGCTATGAGAAAAAAAAAGAGTAAAAGGGACAACGAAAAATGTCATTGCCAAAGTTCGAAGCCACTATACCCTGTTCACGGAGACAAGCTAATATAGCGCGCGCTCTCTTGCACAATTATACGAAAGTGAAAAGGACGAGACTACCAGCGTAAGAGATTAAGATTGGTCAGTGGGAGTGACCATTATTTTAAAATGTAAAGCTATGTTTAGATTGCTCACTTCAAACTATTACTTACATTATTCACTAGCTTTTCGCCCGGGGTTTTGTGGATGAGTGGGTTATTGATAATTGACCTACTTATTATGATACTGAGAACCTAAAAATATATATTTTGTTTAAATTGGGTAGTGTACAAAAAATAAAACGATGTTCGATGTGTTAGGTGTAGCTTCAAGAAAACTATTATACATATTGTACCTACAATATCATAGTTTTTTCCGTTGATGAAAAAGGTCGTTTCCTCCTTTTAATAACTGGGTTACCGGCTGTAGCGGCCATAACAGTGAATCAGTCCAAAATACACGCCAAGTTGCAAAATTAATAGGAGACCGTCCGATGAGCAAGCCAGGTCAACAATAAAACAAGAATCAGTCCGACACGCCAAATCACGAGGTAAACAGAAAACAGTCCAAAAAGCAAGCCAGGTCAACGTAAAATCCAATACTGAGAACACATGTAACGAGCACCAAACGACACGTCCACACCGCACAAGAGACAGATAAGACTAACTTTTGGGCACACAGCGTGCACAGTGTGGACGTGCCCTATGTTCGTTATCTGCGACCAATAACGTGCAGTCTATGATTTCCCTATTAGCTTGTTTCGGCGAACAGAGTATAGTTGACATCCAATTTTGTGTGCGAGTGTTTTAGCAATAAAAATGTAATAAAACAGTGTGTTCTGCTGGTAAGCGTGACTTAATAATCTTGATATTTTTTTAAATATTTTGTATTAATAATGCATTGAATGAGTTTTATTAATGCAAACAAAAAACTACCCCAGTTGTCATTACAACTGGGGTAAATGAAACCACCCAAGCCGGGTCTAGAGAAACCTTTCCCGGTTCCAGGAGTCGATAACCGTTTTGTCCTGCACTTTGTCAGGAAAAACGAAAGTGAATTGAGGTTTTTTAAATGAAAAAGACCATTAAATTATTATTTTTTATTTTTAAGTTTGCCATGTTTGTCTGGCTGTGTGTGTGTGTGTGAGGGTGTGTCTGTCTGTGGCATCATAGCTCTACTCCGATTTGAGTAAGCTGTTTTTTATTTAAAATGTACCTAATTTAAGAATATTTGGTCGAAATCGGTTCCGCCTTACTTTTCCTCCCGTTGACGACATTATCTGATTTGCGTCACGTAGAGGATATCGTTGTTAAACTGCCAAATCCAACTATTGGTCGTAGAGGGCAAATAATTTTTAAATTTTCATTTGATAAGTATAACTGTACGACCACGCACATTGTGCATTGCCCTAATAAATGCCAACCGCGCATTTACGCCAGTCATCAATTTTAGTAATACTTTTTATAATATTCAGTTCGCGATCACCTGTCAATCGACACCCGCGTCTCACTATCTTTTCATTAGTAACTACAGTTTATCGTTAAATCAGTTAAAATCTCTTGGTTTTACTGATATAACCAGCTTAGTTACTATATGTGGTGTACGGAACAATAAACACACACTTACACTTTACATTCAGTAAAAAATATTTGCCCTCTGAGTTGGGATTTGATTAGGGATTAGGGATTTGGCAGTTTACCAACACCTACATAAGAAAAAAAGTACCTTTATATTTGTCTGTTTTAGTGGTCCAATGTTTTCGACCCCTGCTCGAATGTGTATGTTCCACTTCCCCCCAAAAAAAGAGTAAAGATTTGTCATTTTCTTAAATTAGACTGAAAGATGCCTTGCCTGTAATGATAGACTTTGTTCTGATTTGTAGTAGATAAAGTAAAAGCAAATGGAGAGAAATGGAGTCAATCACCGAGAACCTGAGCGATATATACCTATACAAAACAAGAGTTTCGTTTCACATAGTAAAGTAAAATTAAAATCTGGATAATATGAATGTTTATAGAGTATACCTACTACAAAATAGTTCAAATAGTTTTAGACGATATTTTCACACAATAAATAATAAAATAAATAAAATAATGCTTTATTTCAGACAACCATGGGTCCATATATCTACGAGTTATAGATTTACACTTTAGAATAAAATAAAATAAAATAGAAAATATAACAAATAATGTGATTAAACGTTCTTAATTATTTTTTTAAATAAAGTATGTCCTCTTACCCCACATAACCTTAAATGTATTTTATGAAATAATTTCTATATCTTACACATTTTTCCTTTTCACTAGGTTGTATGATACATCATAAAACACTTAACATAATTTAATATTTAATTTATGCATTGATATTCGTACAAAACACACACACACATACACACACACAATTTAATATAAGTACTAACACGGTATAATGACATAAGCAATGTACATTATACATTACAATATACTATATAACTTTTGAATGCACAAGCTCGAAATCGCTAGCTCTTTTCCTTTTTAACTTATTTCTTTAGAACCTACAATAAAGATTAGTTATTATTTATGTTGCTTTCACTTATTTATCTGTTTAATTAGTTGGAGAAGCCAGTGGCTTCTGAAACACAGTTTTTAACTAGTCCAGATCCTATGGATTCATATAATCATATTGTCTGTTACACTAGCTTTTATGTCAATAAATAACATTTTATTATAATATATTTAATATTTATTTAGCTGTAAACCTACTAAAATTCTCACGTAAAGCTGCCTAGAGGTATACCTAATGTGAAACTATATGAGTAAGCTACCTTACCTACTCACATTCAATACGACCTATCTAGGTATTTTAACAACAAAAAAGTAGATACCTACATCTAAATAAGTAAAGGAGTGATTACGTAGGTACCTATTTTATTTTGAAATACTCGATACATCAGAACAAGGAAATATAGGTATGTAGGTACTTAGTTTGACCCACAATATTACTTTATCAATTATCACTCACACATCCCATCCATTTACCATGGCCGTCGCACACAACCCACGAAACTGGACCAATACCCACGTGACGTACCCTACCTGACCAGCAAAATTACACATTTTCTATTTGTCACCCTCATATGCCCTCTTATCTTATTGTTTGCTTTACCGCCTAATTTAGTAGTAGTACGTGACGCATTAGGGGCCTTATTATTACGGCCGTGTCTATTGAAAATGGCCGGACGACAAATAGTAACTTCCCTTTATTTTGTAAATGTGCTATCCTGGAAAAATTCTGTTTTGAGGAAAAAGGAGACGAAGGAAATCAATGAAAATTCTGCGAGGGTTTTTTAGGTTTTGCTTGTTTCCTCTACCAAGGTACCAGATAGGTTTATACCTAGGTCGGTACTTCTAAACAACATCGACCTTGAATTAGGCGAGAACTGGCTTGTATCTGTACAATCCTAACTCTATGGCGTGAACTATTTTTGTTGATGTATTTTTCAACAAAACGTAATAATTGACTCAGAGACGAGTTTTTCTTACCTATAAAGCTAGCTCTTAGCTTGCTTACCTATAAGTGGCTCTAATTTCACCGCAATTAGGTACATAATGACACCTGTTATCTAACTGTGACTTTTTCATTGCTATAACTCAACACATTTTCTTCAATTGCCAAAAATTGCAGTGCTCTCTCTATGATATCCTCCCCCCTGAAATCCCTCGTCCTACTTCATTCAAAATATTATTATCCTTAACATTTTCCCCCATTATAAATTTTATACTCTGTAAATTTGTAAAAAACAATAATATTAGGTTGTAAAGTTTTGTGTATAAATTTGTATATTATCTTTGCTGCTTTATTCATTGTGCTTTTGGCTTTTCAGGTTGTGTTGTCCTATTAAAATTAGATAAATTAATTTGATGCTAAATTTAATTTTTTCTCTGCTTTCACTATACCGATCACATTATTTTTGAACTGATCATATTATTATTTTTGAAGTTTATGACACTCCTTACTGACACTGGCAAAGTCGTAGCGAAAAGCAAGCGGCGCCAAAATAAAGAAGTTGAAAGTTGAAAGTTAAATTATAGATTTTTATTAAATTTTATTGGTTGAGGTGCTTTGTTCTTAAACAAGTTTTTATTCAAAAAAAGATCGTGTTCAAGAGAACAAATAAATTAATGTTCCTATTGCTTGCTCATTTCATGCAACTTCTTATTTAAATAGATAATTTTAAATCGTACGTGTTTAATAAATAAAACTTTCACTCAGATATAACTTTTGTTTTCTCTGTAATAAAAGAAAATGAAATTCCCCATTTTGTACGTGGCAGAATAGGCGCAAACCCTATGTGCGGAAAATAAAAAAAAGCCTCATCCCTTTAGTCTGTGGCTGATCGCAATGCGCGCGCATAGGAAAACTGATTCATTTTTCGCGCCATTGCGAAAAATTTTTCTCAACTCGTTTTTACTGTTGAAATTACAGTTAGTTATTAATTAAAATGTCTACAAGTACTAATTATGAAGAAAATTATTTATGTTGTACACCGCCCAATATAAGATGTGAAGCCCATAACGTTATGAAAGATTTACTACCTGAAAACTCCTAAGGAAAAACATCTATTATCTACTGAATAAAATGATTTTTGGTATTATTTTCTTCACAAGTGTGTTGAAAAACGTCGTATGATACACGTGTGTATTGATGATTGCCGTCCTCGGCTCTCTTAAGACCCTCGCCCATGGCTCGGGTCTCAATGGCGCCTCAACGGTAATCACCAACATTACACACTTGTACCATAATGTCAGTTTAGTCTATTTTGTTATTGAACTTAAAGCTAGAGGGGTTAGTACTTCATATTAAACAGGGATTTAGTCCTCTGAATGAGCTGATACATCAGAGGACAATCATATTTAGTAGATATAGCATTTAGGATGCTGTTGCTGCTTCCGCGGGTTCTGCTGAGCAGTGAGGCTGTATTTTTGCGCCAGATGGCATCAAAGGAGTCGGTGAGAGCCTCAGCGAACATACCTGAGGCGCTGCAGAATCGCGGCAGCCGCAGCAGCAACCTAAATGCATTACTGTATTGGATACGCAGAGCATTGTACACCTTTTGAGTATAGCTGACCCACAGACTCGCTGTACAAATCTTTCCATGATACGGATGTATGCTTTGAACAAGATAATTTTCACAGCATCTGTACATCGTGCGAATCTGCGGGCCAGCATATTTGCCCAGACTGACAGTGCTCTGCGTTCCCTCTCCATATCAGCATCGTCCTTCAGTTACCACATGGCCAAGGTATTTGAACTGATGCACCCTTTGAAGTGGCAAGTTTTATAATGTAACTGGTGGTACAAAACCCGGACATTTGGTTCCCGCCTTGAAAATCATGAATTCAGACTTCCTGATATTGTAATAGAGTCCATGTGACGCAGCATAGGACTCGTATACAGCTAGTAGCTTTCGGAGAGCGCTGATCGAGGGAGCCAGCAGCACCATGTCATCGGCACAGCTGAGATTGTTCAGACAGACCCCGCCAACGTGGCAGCACACAGGCATGCTGCTGAGTCGCTCGACCAGAACGTTCACATACAGGCAGAAAAGCGAGGGCGAGCTCAGCCCGCCCTGCCGCACCCCACACTCCTGCCTGTATGAGACCGAAAGCTCAACCGACCACATTACCTAATTTTCCTGGTTGAGGTACCAGTACCTACTTAAAAAGTGATACAAACTCCAGCGGTAGACCCGTGTCCTTCAGTTTACGCCAGAGTACATCATATCATCATATGATACCATGTCGAAGGCCTTTGTAAGGTCCAAAAACCGGTATACACAGGTGCCTGCCTTTCGGTATAATACTTGACAGTGTGCTTTAGGCTAAGAATGGCTGTTTCTGATGAAAGCCCGGGTCGAAACCGAAGTGTCTGTTCAGATGAGAGTTTAACACACTATCAAGTACCTTGGCTACAATCGACGCCAACAAAATGGGTCTATAATTATTTTTATCTGACATATCCCCGGTTTTATTTTTGACGACAGGCACCACCAGAGTCCGCCTCATATCAGGTGGTAGGTAGAGTGACTTATGCTAATTTTGAAGAGCATTGCAAGTACTCCATGGAGAGTATTAAAGGATCATTGTTATTATTCATTTTAGTAAACAAACAACACGTGATTTCCGCGCGACCGACACGACAAAATATAACGCCAACCAACCAATGCGACGTTGCATGTCCGTGCGAGTTGCCAGTTGGGACAGCTTCATTCAAAGAGCTGTGTTTCAATATTTTGCGATAGTTGGTCGGTTGGACAACAAAAGTTGTGGCGTATTGCCACAGCTAATTAGGAATAGCGTTACAAGGGAAAAAAACAAAACACATCTAAAACAAAGGGATGTGTCTATTTTTAGTTAGTAACGAGACGTGGTCGTGATGTGTCCTTTTTCCATACAATTTGGTACAGTGCCTCTATCGTGCGGACGCAACTCCAATACAAAAAGGAGACGTCACGATCACGTCTCGTTACTAACGTCAAATAGACTCACCCCTCAGATATCCGCACGCGATGAGAATGTAATTTCGAAAAAAAGTGGTAGAACATTTACTTAAAAATAACAAAAAAAAAAGTTCCATCTCATTTCTACAACGCGCGGTTTATAAAAATCATTCTAAGGCTTGTTTAAATCCAAACATAGTTCCTTATTTCAGAATACATGTTGCTTACGATTCAATATTAAATTGAGTATGTAAACAAAATGCAATGAAAATGCTACGAAGCTCGGAAACGCGGCGCAGCAATGTTTGCGAGAAGCGAGTCCAATTCAATATCTCACAATTTTCTCCTTTTGCATTCATATCTCTGCAATATTGATTGCTATTTTCTTACCTACGTCTTTAATTATAATAATCTAAATGTAGATTTTGAACGGTAATTGAAGCCTTCGTTAAATTGCCGTTTAAGGAGTTTAAAGTTTTTTGTATGAAAATGGAACAAAATGGTGACTGATATTAAGGCCAAAATGGTGTTTCATAAAAAGATATTATGCGTTTTTAATGGTTTTAGCTGATTTGTCAGGACAACGCGTGATAAACACCTCAACAAATTTGACAGCAATTTTACTAAGCCCTCAATTAGCATTCAAAACCATTTTCATTTAGATTAAAGAATAATGAATAATGTTGGTAAGAAAAAAATCTCTGCAATCGAAATTGCAGAGTTATTGAAAGCGAAAGGAAAAAAATTACTAAAAATTGCATAGATAAATGAAAAATTTAATTTAATTTAGACTATAATTAAAAATTTCACAGAAATTTTTTTTTCGCTCCATACTTTCTCATAACATAAGTATATTTTTTTTAATTTGCTTTTGGTGGCTTTCGTGTCACTACGGCCATGATAGGCCTATTGTAATCGCCACTCGAGCGTTCAGCCCTGAAGCTGCGACGTTCATAGTTCGCCACTAACCCTTGCAGCTGCTAGGAACTGAAGGATTTTCTTCGGATTGATGGCTCGTAGCTCGTCTGGGCTGTGCAGGTGCTTGTCCAGATAGATGCTACGTTTCAACATGAGTATAACTGCTATGCGAACACCATTCCTATTCCAACAAAGCCTTTGCCCATTTTCATCCAACCATACCCATTCCCTATCCTAATAAACCAGCTATGTTTTACAATGTGAAACCACATGTTGAAGCAAAGTGCACCTTAATAATATTTTTATATGGCATTTCAATATCCACTCGGCAGTAGACTCGCATTTTGCGCCTCTTCACAAGCAATAAGGCTGCGTATTCATTGGACAGCGGAAGTAGAAGCTTTTTGATGACTCTTATAAGAGCCACGATGAACTAGATCCATGATGGATCTATTAAGGTTTGTATTTATAATTATATCCAGTTTTGAGGGTTGGATCTATTGAGAATTTTCTTCTCTGTAACTTTGAAAATAATCATTGAAATCCATTTAGAAAACGAACATTTAGTAGGAAATTTATCTGGCTAGCTTGCGGCATACTCAGAATGTTTTTCTGTAGATCCATTGTGTAGATCCTGGTGGAGCTATTGAGTAATACATATATGTCTCATTACCTCCAGTATGCAACTTGTGGGTTCTACGTTCTACTACAGCTTTTGACTATACGCCGCAATTAAGTTTTTATAGTTATTGAACTTAGTAAAAGATATATGTAAAAAGTTACATAAATCACTAGAAAGTTTCCCCGCTGCACTTGAGGAATTCCTATGAAAACTAATAAATATTAAAAATGAATAATGCTGAACAATTCACATAGCATCATCTAGCCCCATGTTTAACAGAGCTTGTGTTATAGGTAATAGATTATTGATATACTTAATAAATACTTTATATGTATAGATATTTTTTATTATACATAAAAACACCCAGAACACTCGGAACAAATATCTGCAGACCGTACAGACATTTGTTCACAGGCGGGAATCGAAAATAGGTTCATGCTTACATTAAGTAATATCTTACCATAGTTCTTACGTTCTTAGATCTTTATTAGATAATCTATCTATTCTAGGAGCAGTTTTACTAATCTAAGCAAAAGAACTCAAAGAGCAACCGTAAGTTATTCTTATCTCACTTATTTACGAGATCAAACCAAGGGCAAGGTACGACTGAGAATATCTCTACCTAGGCATTGCCTAGGTAGAGATGTTCTCAGATATATATATTCTTAATTTGCCTACAAATTAAGATTACTTTTTGATAAGCTATTGAGATATTAGACATACAAAAACATTAACAAATTAGAACTAGTATTTACAACTGCAATAGTTGAGCTAACTGCAGACTGTTGTAAACAATCTAGAGGTAGCTAAACTGATCCATATCAACACCGATCGGAAGCGTCCCCTAGACGCTGATAATGATATGGCTGGCTGCATTGTCCCGCTGTGTGGCAATGCTAATGCGCGGCGCCCGATACTCACCATTTCTCGTGTCACGCGCTTTAGTAACTTCATCGGTCACACGGTACGTCGCTTTAAATAGTCGCAATATTTGAAAGCCCGGAGAATATTTGCATACTTTGTAGCATTTTCGTAGCGCCTCATCTTCATAACAGGTGCTACGTCGTAGCAGGTGCTATGTCGTAGCTGGTGCTAAGTCGTAGCTGGTGCTACGTCGTAGCTGGTGCTACGTCGTAGCTCGTGCTACGCCGTAGCTTAAATCGACACTGCTTGTTGCATACGTAACTTGTCTCTTTTAAATAAATGAAGTAACCATACATAATTCGGTTTATACCGTGAAACCGCACTATTCTCTCGCGTAAGCATTTGACTTTATTGTCGCAATATCAATGCGCGCGCTCACATCTGTACATGTTAGCCTCCCATACCGGGCGCGTGTCTTATATCATTACCATCATTAACTTGTAGATAGTTTTGGAATAAAATCCATTTATTTGTTTTGTTCGTTTTGTTTTATTTGGGAAATATACAGTACATAATACTTAAAATTAGAAACGTAAGATTAATATAAACCAAAGGAATTTCCACTATTAAATAACACAATTACAGCTAAATAAACAGAGCAACTATCAACAACATTTTATTATTTTAAAGGTGTTTTAAAGGTTAATCTGCGTACACTGATTAACTAATGAACTTGCCGAGTAGACGTTGTCGAGAAATTTCAGCAAATTAAATTTTTTATTTAAAACATAAAAACTAAATACTTAAAACAACTATTATGACTGACATTGATTATTTAATAAAATTATATGAGTGATAATCAGCGTACGAACAACAGATGCTAATGTATCTAGATATTCTCTAGATCCATGTTTGCTTTACAAAAAAAACCTTAAACAGCCCTATAATTTCCAACGGATTTTTTCGCAAGTTGGAAAATCGACCTCAATGCACCAAATTGAAAAAAAAAATAGAGAAAATATAGTTTACCAATTACTGGAAACTTCTTAAACAATACTTAAAGCTCTTAAAATAATACTTGTATCAGATGCTACTAGCTAAAGCCTGTTTTGAAGTAATAGTCTAAGGTAGGTACCTTGAAAAGTATAGGTGTAGTTACCTAAACGAATAGGTTAATGTTCTAAGGATAATTTTGGGAAAAATCTGCTATCTCTTAATTATAGCACGTTTCTAATCTTCGGGCAACGTGCGATCCGTCACCCGAAGGCGTTATTACTAAATGCCCTTTCCTTCTATGAGCTTTAAGACTCAGGCTGGCTATTTACTTTTAGCGTTGTAATGGCAAACAAACTTGTTTTATTTACAAATGTAATTTTCTAAGTGGACTATAATTTTTTAAGATCCAAAAATGTAATGGTTATGTCTATAAAATAAACTTTAATTTAACTCTAAGATCAAAAACCTTCTACCTTCAAACTAAAAGAAAGGGTAAACTTTTGCACACCCTGTATAGTTATTAGACTTAGCGGCCTCTTTTTAACACGACAATAAAACAAAAAACATTTTTTTATACACATCAAGATAAAAGGGGCTCGTCGAAGGTGTAAGACTTCAACTAGGGCTGGTCGGGAAGGATGTCAGTAGAAACACTTCAGAACACTTAAATCGGTTTATTCAACCTTATACACACAACTACGTACTATTTAATACAAAAAGTCACTGCATTGCACTTTACAATTCACTCTCGTAATTTTCCTTTAGACTGGTTCACTGTTTATCGCTTAGAACGGAACTACTACTTAATAAACGGTCAACAAGCTCGGCTTTTATACCTAAGGACCGACCTTGAAAACCTACTAGAAAAATCTCCTAACTTCTAGAGAGCCAGCGCTGTCTCACTTATTTACCCTACGTATTGTCAACCTGTTCAGGTCTTACATTTCCGCGCTTTTCTGGAAGCTATACCTATCTCTTTCTTTACTCTAGAACATTTTACTGTGCTTGTCTTTCTTTTCGATTCGTTCGAGAAATTAGTTTATAGGTACACAAATAGGCAGGTAGGCCGGTCGGTCGCCGACAACTTTTGCATAATCTATGTCGTATAAACACTATTATCTATTCTGCAGTTATCCTGTATTTTTTGAGCCTTATTTTATCTGCATAAAGTCGTCGTCGGTAATAATCAGTATTTTGTTAAAAAAATCTAGTCATGATTATATAACACATACTGTTTCAATCGCAAGTCATAAATATATTTTTTATTTACGGGTTTTGCTAGTTTTTGTTTGCGACTTCAGATTTGTAATGGGGTTTGTGAATACGCATCCACTGAAACAGACAGAGAATTAAAGCCCGATTGAGATCGTCCCGGCTCTAATAAATTAGACACGAGAATAATTATTCGTCTGGTCTTTTGTCCCATCAAGGAAGAACCTATTTTTGTCAACTTATAGATAGAAAGAGATATAGAAACATTTATTAACGAACACAACACATTCATTCATTCATTCATACAACCCTGATACAGCACTGAACATAAATAGTACATAACTTACAAACAATAAATTAAACATACAATAGAAAAGTACCTAATGAGAAAAAAACAAATTAAGAAGAGAGTAGGCATGTACCTACCCACCCACCTATACAAGGGGCTAAACGAACGGAACTAACATCTGTAGAAGAACATGAAATTTAACTGTCGTGTGTAATCAATCACACAAAAATTACCACAATGGCTTCAGCAATAAATGATTGATGCTCTCTGTAACGTAGTGGGCGATTACCAGACTTGAATAAGAAGGTTGGGGGTTCAATTCCCACCGAGGCACGAATGTTTATTTGAGCTGCAAATATTTGTCCTGGATGTTAGAGTTTTCTTCGTGTGTATTTACAAAAAGATTTTTCAATAAACAAGGTATACAGATCTCGCGTCTTCACGAACGTGTTCCTGATGATAGGCAGAGCCTGCAGTTCATGCAGTCTCAGTATTTGGATTACCAATAACCTACTTTTACTAATTTACTCTAGTACCTACGTATAACAAAATTCTTCTTAATTTGGAGTTAAAGAATTTGGCAATAGTTACTATGCTCTGTGTAATATAATTCAGTAAAATACGGAATATTTTAGATATCTGGTAAATTTTTGGATTTACGACGATTGTGGATTTTTCCAAAGAGATTAAGCAGAGCTGGTATTAAGAGAGTATTAAATACAAATCAACATATTTCTGATAAAACACCTTGTCTGTATTATATTTTTTGTATTTTAAGGATATTTAGCCTTGTTAGCTTAAGTTTGTATTGTGTGTTGAGTTAATTTGAGTAATCATACCCTTCAAATATCAGATCCTAACATAGTTTGAATCAATATTTAGATTGGAAGATAAAATTAGAATAAATATACAAGCAAGTTGATTCAACTTGAAGTTACGATCAAATTCCTAATTTTGCGTATTATGGTTAACTTATTTAATTACCAAAATACTTTATTTGAACTTATTACAATTTTAGAATTGAAATATAAGAAAGTTGAATGTTAGACAGCTGGTCTATACAGATGTATTTGTGAGTAAATCACTGCAGCTGCATGTAGATTACGAATAAAAAACAAAAGTAAATTAACCAATGAGTGGCGGAAATAATGTGTGTTGCTCTCACGAATAAATCTGAATCGACCTTCAGTCCTTAGTCTAACCTTCATGCAATATGCATGAAGTAAAACTACTTATAAGTAAGCACTTATAAGATTAAGTACTTATAAGTCTCTTTTATAACATAGTTATAGTTTTGATATGGATCAGTTGAGCTATCTGTAGATAGCTTGCAACAGTCTGCAGTTAGCTTTAATTGTTGTTAATACTAGTTCTAATTTATTTTTATTATATGATTGTAATTTTCTTTATTTAAATTTTTTATTAATTTTATATTAAAACAAAAAAACCTTTTATTTTATTTTATTCGGTGCAGTCTTTATTTGCTACGAAAAAATCATTAACGAGGATGGATAACGAATTGAATTTCTATGGAGCTTTGCCCTTAACTAATGCAATATTGGTTCATCTTTAATTAGCTCGTAATGCCTACGCACGCCTACGCCTGGGCGGTTCCACCAGCGGCCAACCAGAGCCTAACCACGCAGCAGTTACTATGGTTCCAGCGAGCGGCTATATAAACCAGCAGTGGCAACCAACAATCCATTTCAGTTCAGCTGCTGAAGCGATAAGCACGTGCCTGTGAAAGTGGTTGTGAAAGTCGAAGGTAAGTTTAGGATAAGTTTGATTTTTTTGGTTGGATTGAATGAAGTTTAAGGTTTGTTGGAGGTTTGGAGTTCCTGAAAATTTGGTAATAGCTATTTAATTGAACAACGGTTTTAAACGTGATTGATTTAATTATGTTTCTGTTTTATTAATGGACATCAATTAAGACAAAATAAAACTACGAAACAAATATATATGCTTAAAAATCTATTATTTAGCTGTGAGCAGCTGAGAGGTTAATAAAATTTTTAAAAACTTTTTGTGAATTTTCGCTCTTCGCTCAAACGATTAAAAATCGAGAGCTACATAGCTCTACGTAAATTTAAAGTAGGTAGGTACTTGTCTTTTTAGAGAAGTGTCGCTTTTAGAAGCTGCTTTTTATAGAGTTTAACTACGTAAACACGCGTAGTAAAAGTAGCTTTGTTCTAGTTGTATTTAATTATTTTTTTAATTTCTATCGTTTACGATTTCTAAATAACGTTAACTTACATCTAAAAAAGTCATATAAAAAGTCAAAGGTCAGTAGATAAAATAAGCTTAATGTGCTTTATAACATTTTATTTCCATAACTTTAAAGTTATATTTTATAAAAAATAGCTTCTAAGTTATTCTAGGTCTATTTCTATATGTGTGTAAAATTTCAGCCCGATCCATGCAATAGTTTTGGAGTTTTCTTTGGACAAATATCTTCAAAGCAGGCAGAAACTTTCGCCTGTATGATATTGATAGGATAGGACATTTTTCGTGGTATGATCACACCTAATTGATTAAATTGAAAATAGTTGATTATTTTTCAAGCATTCGATTAAGCAATCAAATAGTTGATTAGCTCATGCACACCTAGTGAGTGCTTACTAGGGGTGCATAAGCAAGTCTATTTCATGCTAGCTTAAACATACGGGTGACAAAGGGGTGCTAAATGACCTATAACATTGTGGTCTACTTTCTTGACAATCTCCACTTGTGAAGGATTGTTTATCTAAGATGTAAAATTTGTTTTACTAGTCCCGGTCCCCTTAAGACAAAGTAACTTACACGAAAAAAATGTAAGACCTTTATTCAATAACAAATGTGTATGTGTTGAAATTTTCGTTTCTCGGTGCTCTTCACGCTTTTACAGGATAAAAAGTTGCCTTTGTTCTTTCCCGTGATACAATCTATCTTCATGCCGAATTTTATTTAGATCCGTGAAAAGGTACACTTTTCACAAAGAAACAGACATACGTTATTTTCCTGTAAAGTTATGTTATGATAATCTAACGGATATAACACATCCATCTAGCACCCACCACTACCTACTAATAACATTCAAATATAGGCTTAAACTCGGTATCTTTAGATACATTTTTACAGTGACAAAATAGCGTAAATACAAAAATACAAAAATCTTTTTTAAGAACAGAACTTAATGTTTAGGGTACAATTGTGGGCTGACTACCACAAAAGTTAAAAACTGTGTAGCAAAGTCAGCGCCCTCCTCCGCTAGCAAAATAATTATTTTCCATTTAAAGACATAAAATATAACTAATCTAGATTAAACATAACAAGGTAACATGCGTGTGTGGTGTGTGTATGTTTAGTGTGGTGTGTGAGCGTGGTGTACGTGAGTGAGAGAGAGTATGTGTGAGTGGTGCATGTAGGTATGTGAGAAAAAAGAAAAACGCACGCTTGATGCGAGTGGCGCGCGAGCTGTCTGTTATCTGATTCCGTCGATATAAAATCCATCTAAGTATTACGAGTTAAATCTTATATTCCAATACATATTTTTGTGCTTTAGGCTGCCATATGCCCCTGCTGGATGCGTTACGGATCAGTCGGTCACGGTGGACTGTGACAGAATATATGAGGTCCAACCGGCTATGACAATCTACATCTCCAACATAGGATCGTGTTATAGCAATAGTCCCAATAAAACCCGAAAGTTATGTAGATTGATCAGCAGTTTGTGTATGTATATAAAGAAATAGTAGAAACATGGCTAAACCTTTTAAATGTTGATGAGTACAATTTATACCTATCAACATTTACCCATTATTTCAATCATATCAATTATTATTAAATATTCCATATAAGTAAAAAAGAAAACATTTTGACACAAGTAGAATTACAAATATATAAAATGAATCCATAGGCTCCCGAACTAGTTATAAACTGTGTTTATAACTAGTTCGGGAGCCTATGGATATTATAAACTGTGTTTATAACTAGTTCGGGAGCCTATGGATATTATAAACTGTGTTTATAACTAGTTCGGGAGCCTATGGATATTATAAACTGTGTTTATAACTAGTTCGGGAGCCTATGGATATTATAAACTGTGTTTATAACTAGTTCGGGAGCCTATGGATATTATAAACTGTGTTTATAACTAGTTCGGGAGCCTATGGATATTATAAACTGTGTTTATAACTAGTTCGGGAGCCTATGGATATTATAAACTGTGTTTATAACTAGTTCGGGAGCCTATGCCAGTGGCTTCTCTCACTTTGGAAAAGTATAGGTTGTGTCCATACAAAGAGAAATTTAAAGGGACTTTAACTAAATATAAAAAAACCTGTACATTTTCTATGGAGTGCTACTAATCGAACATTTGAATAATAATATAATTAATTAAACAACCTTAATTGTACATTTGTTTTGGATACAAGATAAATACTAAAATAATAATAAAAAAATATAACCCAGATTTTCTATTATTTCTATAAATACCAACACAAACTGCTAGTCAATCAAAGTATTGTCAAGCAAAGTAATTATACCGTATTATTTTTAAAATCAAAACTTGAAATCAATTATTTTAGATTCATAGTTTCAAAGAATATTTTATCATCTAGGAATCAAATCGATCTCTAACTTTCCATCTTGATAAATTCGTCAATAGGTTAGCTTAACAGAATTTGTAGCATGGTTCATTAACTAAATAAGTCAAATCTCAATCAACCACTTGACTAAAAATAGGCAGTTACACTCAAAATAGCCGTGACAATCGTGGAGTAAGAATCGACGCCTCTAACTGATCCCGTGGATTTAATAAGAGCTGACCAGGAGAACCTACCAGAAGAACGGCAGCAGCTTCCTCCTGTGTATCTTTAACACCTCCACTGCGATCACCAATCCGGCTGCCAAGCGTGGTGATTATGGCTAAACCATCCTAATTTAGGGAGTATGTTAAGGGGCGAATCTAACGGGTTTTCTGTCAAACTAGGCCTAGATCTCGGTACTCACGGGATCCACGTAGTAAAAAACACGATTTACATAAAATTCAAAATTTTATGTAAAACGTGTATCCTTAAATGTAAAAACACGACTGAGAAACAAAATACGATAGAAAATAATCATGAAAGTGCACTGTTTCGCACATAATTTGGTCGAGATCTCAGGAACCCTGCGGTCTATTTGGTTCCTTGAAGCAGTTTCTTCTGTTGCGTAGTTTTCTTGTAAATAAACTTGATTTAGGTATGCTTTGTCCTATGAACGCAATCCTTTTCACAAAATGGCGCGCATTGCGCCCTTTTAAGCAGTGGACGTTATGTGTCTCAAAAACCCGCGGTAAAAACTTTTCTACAAAATAATCATTAAATTTTAAAGAGAAAAATATTACAGCCTGATTTTACCACACATAAAACAAAAAAATAATAATGATCGGGCTTAACTACAGTAGAACTGGACTTATTACAATATTTTAATATTTTTTATTATTGTTTGATTATTTTAATGTAAAACCGGGTACAGACCAGTGTTACGGGGCGTAATGTAACGTGTTACACAGTGTTCGTGCAGTCAGTACGGGGAAGAAGGCACTGCGAGCGCCTTCTTTCGCAACGAGCAACGAGACGGATTTTAGAACACGGCGGCGGCGTAACGTATTATGCTCGCTGCAAATAGTACATTACGCCACGTATCGCCAGTCAGTACCCGGCTTTATAATCAGCATGTTCTGTAGCCAACATTTACTTTAGTAGGATTCCTCGAATAAAGTCAGAGTTCTTTGAATGCACCAAGTATAAATATCTACATATAGATACTTTTATCCACTGTGCCTCTAAGTTTGGAAATTTGTTCAACAGGAAAGCAAAACGATTTTTTGTTGAGCAGTCGCTACGCTTGTGTTTCAGCTGATACGCTGGCTCATGATTAAATATCGGCATATTCAAAAAATCGCTTTGTTCTATTGTTAAACAAATAAATAAATGCGGCCTCACTAAGTCAACACAAACAACTACAATAACTAAATTTTTTTAATGCAAATGTTTGTTAAAGTCCAGTCTAATTTTCCCTCTACTTTCCTACTAATCGAATAAATGGGTATACTATTTACTGTAAAAACTCTCGACTCGATTGCATTTCCTTATAAAAACTGACGACAATGAATTGAACTTTTACAAAATTAAAATACGCTCAGCTAGAGTCGACCGAGATCGCAAAGTCGTTTCTCCCGGCGCATTAACATAATAAAAGGTAAAGAAAAACTATTTTAACTAATAGAGACTAGTATTTACGTGGGGTCCTGGGGCACACGCAATAAACATAATTATAAAGATCTTACAACTTTGAGTCCACAGGTGATCGGTGACGGGTTGGGTTTTTAGGAAATTGATATAATTGTTAATACTAGTAATATATGTTATCTAAATAAATTCCAAAATATCCCTATTTTGGAATTTTTTCTACACTAATATTACAAAAGCTAAAGTTTCGATATTTATTACCTCTTCACGCTAGAACTACTGAACGGGTCGGTTGAAATTATTTGTACCTGGATTAACATTTATGTTACTGTTTATCCCGGAAAAAGGAAAAAGTAGATAGTTATAAAATTTTCTGAAAATATTAAATAATGTTTGGTAATATTGTCAAGAAAATAGAAAAAATACATAGCATGGGAGTATTTTTGAACTTATCGCACTGTACCGCTGTGAAGTCCACGACTTATAAATTAGAAAAATTCTCATTGGAAAATTCTGAAGACTTAAAAAAGTTTTAATCTGATTTATTTTTACTTTAGTAAAAGCTTTCAACACACAGTTAAGTGGTTAATAAACGAACAATTGAACAGATGTGTATAAAACGCAAGCCATTCTCGAGGTTATACATTTCAATGTTTGTTTACTTCGCAACGACAAAATCCAAATTGCTCATTTTGAAAAATAATTGTCGGCAATATTCATAGTAGCTGAAATCGAAAAGTAGTGCAAATTCTGTCTTAAAATCAATAGCAGGATATAAATTTTTAGGTTGAGTATGGGAGCAATGTTTACAGTCATTGTATTTTGAGTTTGAATGGAGATCAAGTACCTACTTAAAATAATGACTTCATCAAAGTCGATCAAAGCTCTTAATTTTGTGATACACGGTAAATAGGGATTACTATGCGTAAACTTAAAAAAAACATTATGAATATTCAGAAATTTAAAGTCGGGGGTGGGTTTTTGTGATAACATCAAATTATGTATCGAAATAATGTATCGGGTTATTTTGGGTTGGATTATTAAGTTTTCCTTGAAAGGCAAATAACATATTTCTGGTATGGCCAAAAGAGCTTTCTGCTTTAGGTTTTTTATAGACTTACAAAAATAATCATCGCTGTACAAATATTAGTTAAAACAAGGGGTCTTAAGTGGTTAAAACCACATCTTAAACTATATTTGTTCTTGTCAGCTTGCTACAGTTTTTGGGTCAAATTGTTATACATATGGTTGATAGTTTCGTGTTGGCGCGAGATTAAAATTATTTTGAGGTATAAAAAATGTAAACTTCAGAAATAAAACCAGCGGAAAAGTAATTTGCCATACATCGTTAACCATGTTCTATATGTGATTTTTAAACCACAAAAAAATGTAGTCTTGCGCCAACACGAAACTATCCACCTCGACCCATGTACTGTGTGTTACAGAAGCAAATAAATGATTTTCTAACGAAAAGCTCAAAAGTGTATCCCTAGTTAATAAAAAACCTGATATTTCACACGTATCGTGGCACCACGAAACGTGAAACCTTTATCACATTTAGCAGGTTATCCACAACAGTGGTTCCTACTTTATTAAAATGTTCAAAAGGCTTTTTTGTTTTTTCGGCAAATATTCCTGACATTATTATATCGTTGATACTCGTCGACAGCAAATATTCATTTTATTGCTCTCTTGAAAGGTTTTCTTTTATTGAAAGCGACTGATGACTTCTGACGCCGCGCCGTCCGACTTTGTACTCGGTCGGTATGAAATCAAAGAACTTTAACTTTTACTTTTACTGACTAGTGTTACGGGGCGTTAATGTAAAGATTAGAATAGACTAGATCATTTACTAGTATCAGAACATCAAACATTCGCTGTTTTATAATTTACTCGAACCACACTTCGAACATGACGCCCAATGTTTTGCTACAACCTGATTTTAAAACATTGTATAACATTGTGTAACATTTTAAAGAGCAAAGGCACGGGCGCGGATGACGGAGGACACGGAGGGAGGTGCACGGGCCGAAGGAAAATGTACGCAAGGTAGAAATAAATGTTACAGGTAAATGCTAACTCACCGTGAGCATTACGTCGAACTTAGCGTGCAGCATTCGCAAGAACGTTACATTCATGGCAATGCTTTAGGAAACTGATAATTTGTCTGTATTGTACCATTCGTCAGAACGCGTCATTACATTGTAATAATACCATGTCATTGTAATATTAGCAGTACATTGTATATGCTCTAGTAACTCACCTTAACGTGTCACACGGCGAGCGTTCGTGCAGGCAGTACGGGGAAAGAAGGCGCTCGCAACGAGCAACGAGACAGATTTTTGACGTTTCATACTAGCTGCGAACGGTAAGGTTAGTACCCGGCTTTAGGTACAGCTTACGGAGTTGTACGTAAGTAGGTACTAGGGACTTACCATGTCCCTATATGTAACAGACTAGCTGCGCCCCGCAGCTTCGCCCGCGTGGAAATTGACTGAACACCCCCTAGTAAAAAATACGTGTAGCATTATTTACTTTATAGTTTATCACGAATCACAAATTTTAATAACTCGATTTAACTCATTTTCAGGAAAAAAATTAAAAATCCTGAAATACGTGTTCAATAATTTTGTATTCTTAGTATTCGCTGTAAGTTTCAAGCTAATTGGCCCCCTGGTTAATGAGTAACAAAAAAAAAGCTTAATAACTTCAACCCTCATTAAAATCTCATTTATTTTTAAGGGTTGTTTTTGAAAATTCCTGGAATACATGTTTTAATTTATTATTATTTTGATACATACAGAAAATGTTAGGTCAATAGCATTATGCGTTAAAAAGTTACAGACATTTCAGTACCGAGCCAAATTACGAGTCACAAATATTAATAACCCAATATACATCATTTTTAGGAACATTTTGAATAATGCTGAAACATGTGTTCAATATTTTTATATTCTTAGTATTCTCTGCAATTTTCAAGCTAATTGGGCCACTGCGTAAAGAGTTACAAAAAAAAACTGCGATAACTTCAACCTTCATTTTATCCTTTTCTAAGGGTTCTTTTGAAAATTCCTGAAATACTTGTTTTAATTTATTATTGTTTTGATATATACAGAAAAAATCAGGTCAATTGCATTATGTATTAAAAGGTTACATACATTTCAGTACGGAGCCAAATTACGCATCACAAACTTTAATAACCCAATTTCAGTAAAATTTTGAAAAATCCTGAAATACATGTTCAATAGTTTTATATTTTTAGTATTCTCTGTAAGTTTGAAGCTAATTGGGCCACTGGTTAAAGAGTTACAAAAACACCAAAAATTTCACCCCCTTAGGGGTGGAATTTCGAAAAATCCCTTCACAGCGGGTAGTTGTGTAGTAACAGGTACTTGCTTTTCAAGTTTCAGCTTTCTAGCTTCAGCGGTTTGGGCTGGGCGTTGTCCCCAGAAAATCGCTTGTTCTTTTATATATTACGAGTAAGATAGATGGAAAAAATGTGTGAATCAGTGAGCGCACCGAAGCGGTGCAGGTGCGTCGCGAACCTCACTCACCCTGATCGTTGGTGTTCTTCCAACACAAACAAGGCACGTAGTTAACCCGCTTACATCCGTAATGAATTCGACAAGCTACGATAGTTTTTATAGTAAGATGGAAAATGCTTTTTTTTCACCGGCTTTAAAAAACAGGTTGTACTTAAATAATATCCCAAAAAAAATCGACTTGAACGGGACTTGATTTGTTAGAAATTACCCCGAGTGTGAGGGCTTACGCACTAAAATAACAAAAAATTTGAGGGATTATGCACTATATTGTTATTTATTAAGTGCATAAGCCCTAAAAACCTTAGGTTGTACTTAATATACGAGTAACTTAATTCTAGATATTAGTAATTAAATTTGCGGCCTTATCGTTTAAAGCGATACATCTTCATTGTAAATAAATAACTACTCATTTTTATCAGAAAGGGTAAAACGAATGAAAAGCAGGCTAGAGGAGGAATTTCCAAATTGCAGCAGCTAAAATCTACCATTGCCAGCGAAAGTAAGTTGGAATAAATGGCGACGAGCTTCAGTGGCTGCAGCAAGAGACAAAAAATACGTAGGTAGGAGTTCACTTTTAAAAATGCCCTCTTTGACTAGGGTGAAGATGAAACTTTACCTTTGAAGTGACAGTTTGCATTGTTCTACTTCTGCAACGCTTTGTAGTTAGGACGGAGTTAATTTCAGAACATAGAAGCAAAGTACTTTGTTCCTTTTAAAAGCTTTCTGATGCAAAATAGTTGGTTTGGCTGTCATATTAGGCCGAGATCTCAGTACTCTCGGGATCCCCGTCGTAAAAAACTCAAATTAGATAAAATTCAAAATTTTTTTTGGTAACTTTAATTAATGACTATTCCTGCAGCAGTGAGATCTCGTGTTAATCACATTTTATGGGATAAAGTATACATCAGTTAGGTTAACCATATTTCCCAGTTCTGAGGTTTACCCACATAGAGCTCGGTGCTTTAATACCTATTCCAAAGGTGGGAATTCCAAAAGCTGTTTTTTTCGGAAGGTAAAAAATGGACCGGCTATTTAGTTTGTCCGAATCGACACTAAAATCCCCAAGAAAGTTCAAAAAAATGTTTTAAAATATTTTCTAACATAATTTTTGCCGCTATGCAGGGGTACATTCGAGCTACTAGAATAGGTAGACTTGTGGATTAAAGGCCTTATAATCGTTCACATATAATCAGCCAAGCAACATCTCTAAGAGTAAAGCTATATGTTCTACCCTCTAACTAACACATTCGTAGGTCACGTTCCTGTCCTCGGCAGTAAAGGCAACCAAACTCAGTTTGGACGTACAGCCTCCTAACTCATAATCCGGGAAAATTGCGTTTGTCACTCAGTGAATGAGGAAGGTATACTAGGAACGTAGCATACGAGCAACTAATAGTGTCGTCCGGTCGGAGATAGAAAGGCAAAATGGGACTCCTCGGTTGTCTTTCAACAAACCGTTGGTATTAGTTAGTCGTTGACGAAGCAATCGATAAAAAGCGCATGGGCATATTTAAAAAAAAAAACATAATTAAAAAAATTATTTTATGTTAAAATTCAATTCAATGATTTTGTAAAGTGTGAATACTAGTTGTAATTGTTTTATTCTGTTATTGTAATGTTCTATGTGCTAAATAAATTCTCCCTACAATATATTGGAAATATGTTAAGTTATTGAAATTAAAATATATATGTTAATTTCATTAACTTATAACTGACGTAAAAAATAAACCAAAACAATACAAAAAATAGTTAGAAAACGATATTTTATATAAATAAATGAATAAAAAAAACAACAGGTTACTCGTAAGTTGAGACCGTGCTGTACCTACCATATTAGACCATGTGTCTGTGACAAGTGTGCAGATAAATTTTAAATAAAAAAAAATATCTATCTATGTAATATACATATGAGTAGGTATATTATTTAAATATTTTTTATAAATTTAAAAAATACGTAAAATTACTTTTTTTTTTGTATAACAATTAATCAAGACGGACTCTTCTACTGGAAATTACTATTTCCCGATCATAACGATATCGAAAATCAAAGGGATACTTTCCACAATGACTTCAAAGAGCTTCACTCGTTGCACTGAAGTTTTAATTTAAACTGTAACAAGACACTGTTTTAGTAAACAACTTGCTTTCAGTAGACGGTGAAACAAACATGAACTTGTTTTTCCACAGAGAAACATTAACCTGGGTCTACTTAGGTAACCTTAGCTTTGTATTTTATCGCCTAACTAACAATAGAGTGACGGTGAAGTTATCGGTTTTGTTGTCCAATTTAGTACTTGGTTAGGTAAAAATTCCAGCTATGTTGTTTAATTTTTAAATTTAAGAAAGGCACAATGTATTGTTTCTCAATGGTTTTAAAATTCCGATATAGAAATAGAAACGTTTATTTCTAACTCAGAGACATACCATTTAAAACCAAATTTTATATAGGTACCTACTAGAGACGACTAACTTTGATAAATAACGAAATTATTAACTTTTTTTGATCAGCACAAATTTCTGCAGCCTGTCGGGGCAATTCTGCAAAAAACACGTCGCGTGTTAATCAAATGCAAATTTGTTTTTAAGCACTCGTCCGAAAAATACACATCCGAAAATACAAGGGACAATTAAGGGCCTACCATGGTGCGCTCAGATGCTCAGATGGCATGCGAATTTTTTACAAATTTAGACGTCAGGGGGCGCTAAAATCCCATATTCCATATTCCATAGACCTATGCAAATTTACTACTTTTAGAAGCGGCTACCTTCTTTATTAAAATCTGATATTCATGAGTATTTGAATCTTCTTACAAAGATCACTTTGATTATTTATATACGATTTCAAAATTATAAAAAAATGTTAGGAAAACAACATTTAAATTGTCAATCGACGTTTAAAAATCATGGCAAAATAATAAAATGAACATACAAGATGCTTGATCCTGTCCGACCGTCCGTCACACACAGATTTTCTCAGTACATACCTTTTCAGAGTTCCGTCATTGAGTTCCGTACCTCACAAAGAAAAAAGGATTACTTTATTAATTTTAAAATATATATATTAGGATTACTTTGTAGTCCGCCTGTCCATTTGTCCGTCTGTCTGTCAGCCCCATTTCTCGGGAACACGTGGAGGTATAGAGTTGAAATTAACATCAAATAATCAAGTCTGTAACCTATTGGAGCCATGATATAAATAAAACTTCTAAGTCAACAATCTAAGGCAATCGAAAGAAACAGCCGTTTATGCCTGGATATTTTGAAATCACCAAGAAAATCACATGCACACAAAACCTATAGGCAACCTGCAACCTATATAGGCTAACCTAACCTAACCTAACCTAGATCCATGAAATTTGGCAAGAGGCAAAGTTTTATAACACAAGTAAACCAAAAATATCTGAAATCCGTAAATATGTAATTAATTCACATAATTTTTTTTTTCTTATTATTTATTAGCGGCAATACTTATACACACCCTGTCAAAATTTCAACTGTCTACCTATTACTGTGCAAAAGATACAGCCTTGACAAAAGTAGAGCCAAATATCCAAAAACCTCGATATAGGGAGTAATATAGGAAGTATGGGAGCCCCCTTTAATTTTAATAATTATTTTATTTATAATAATTGTTGTTGGAGCGGCAAGAGAAATACACATTCTGTGTAAATTACAACTGTCTTACCTTTTATGGTTCATGAGATACAGCCCGCTGACAGACGGACGTACAGGCAGCGGAGGCTTAGTCCCGTTTTTACCCTTCGGGTACGGAACCCTAAACTATAGTAAATAATAAATGAAGATCTAGTGTAGGTAGTGTTGTTTGATGTTATAAACGTGCGCGTGGGAAGGTATGTGGTAGTAATTTTTACATTATTGGCAATTACCACAACGTTATTATACCAATAAACAAAATATAAAAGTCGAAAAACGAGTAGACTTCACTGGTTTATACTATTAGCTTGAAAATTTTTCAAGAACATTAACTCAACATTATTGATACTCATTGGTAGCAAGCCACCTGACCCACGCAAAATTCGTAGCACGTGCTATGAAGGTCCTCGAAACAACATACATATTATTTAGTGTAGTAAAAAAGGGTGTGCGCGTTGAAGTCTTTTGTATGCTACGCCAGTCCTTCGTAGCATCGTAGCACGTGCTACGTCTACGTTAATGTTTCTCTTTATGGGGAAGGAAGTGGGAAGGGTAGGGGAAAGTGAGTTATATCACAGAAAAACGAAGACGAAGAAAAAAAATTCTCTACACAATGGTGAAATCCGCAAGGTTCTGCGACGTCTATTTCGAGAGATAATGAGTTTAGTGATTTTTCGCGTAAGTGTCCTGATTACCGTTAAGCTTGGGGCTAGATGATGCGGTGTGCATAGTCCAGCATCATTATTATTATACTAGCTGCGCCCCGCAGTGTTACCCGAGTTGTGATTTTTACGTTTATCGTGGTAATTTTTGAAATGTTTGTCATCATAAAAACCTTCCACAGACTTCAAGACACATTTAAAAAAAAACACTAGCTAAATTTGGCCCAGCCTTTCTCGAGTTTTGCGCAGCATTTAGCGAATTATTTTACTTATTATTTATATTATATTGTTAATAATTAGTGTTTTTTGGGATTTATTATTATTGTATTGAATCCTATTAAAAATACGATTGAAATATGTTTCATTCATTTATAGTTATTATATTTTCTGTGAGAGTTAAAACCCGTGATTTTTTAAAGTGTTTTTCTGAGATTTATTATAAAATTACACAAAATATTTCTTCCAGAGATTTATTATAAAATTACACAAAATATTTTAAAAGGAAGGATAAACTTTTGAAGAGTAGTTATTTTTTTAAGTAATGTGATAATTTTCATCACTTACATAGATTAGATGCGCTTTCGAGAAATCTTAAGGACGGCAATGTCGGAAATGTATGCTTAGTTGTATACATACATAGTTATCATTGATATTGATCACCTCACCTTTATTGATATTTTGATGATATATATGATATAAATAAAATTATAAGACCATTATCAGTATAGGTACATACCGATTATTAAAGTATTTTATATCTTAGAATTATAATTGGCTAACTAAGTTTCAACGTAGAAGTTATGTCACAGAGAACCAACAAAACTATGTAACTATGTGTGAGTATGTATGTGTATGTGTGTATGTATGTGTGTTGTATGTGTGTGTACCTATGTCAGTAAAATAGCTTTTTGTCGTATTTAACGTTCGGCGTTGGGTGTCAAAGGGTATTATTCGTAGAACCAGAATCCGTCTCGATGGAAAGTATTTTGGCCCACTTGTTTTCAGGTGAACATTATATGCTGTGACAAAGTTTCGAGAAATGTTTGTGAAAAACTTGCAAAAAAGTGATCAGTTTTAACCGCGCCGACGAAGATATAAACTCTAAGATCAAATTAATGTAGGTTAATAAAATTTAATGTAGGTTTTAAAATATTTCACAAACCTTGTGACAATTAGGTAGATAAGAAAATAATCTACCTACTCTGAAAAGGTAAACGACTTGGTTGGTTATTTTGAAATTAAAACAGAATACAATCGCGTCGTCTTTTGATTCTCGGGGGTAAATTAAAACTACTTAAAATGGCTTGCTACGAAAGAATAAAAAAAGTTATTGGAAAATGGAATTGGTTCACGGAAATAAAGTTCAGAAAAACTACGTTACATTCAAACTTGGAACACCTTTATTTCTTAGAAGACTTCTTAGAAGATTGTGATATTTAATTGAGATTGTAACTAAAACGACTAGCACATTAGCTCCTAGGATCATTTGTTCTGCGACGTCATTTCATAGTCACCCACGCCTTCGATTTCCGACGTGATGATGAATAGGGTGAGACGGTACCAGGAAGGTACCGGGAAACTTGGTGACTTCTACGACTATTAGTACCTACATTGTGTTCTAAAATGTGACGTTTTTTATTTTCTTCTAAAGGTAACTGCATATGTAACGTGATTTTACTCATCCCGGACGGAACAGGATTTTTTTAAACATCGTTTTATCCTAAAAGTACAGTTGTTCGGTCTTTGCTCAAACAAACATAGGGTAGTTTAATTTAGTAAGGCTATCACTACTTATTTTACAACATTCCAGACGTAGATAAGTAAATGCATAGAATATAGTTACCAATATGTGTGTTTATTATGACTGTTATCTTTGATTGTCTTGTTTACCTTTTTGATTTAGGATTATTTATATAACTAAGCGTTAAACCACAGTAGGTAATAATAAATTCGTAAAATAAAGAGAACCCAGTGCTTAGACAAACCTAACAAAGGCTTTAAGGAATTGCTAACCAATTTTTGTAACGAATTTTTATTGAATAAATGATCTATCTATCTGTCTCTATCTATCAGCCGACTTTTTCCTACTCTCTGTTGGGAAATCGGCGAATGAACTGGATGTGACGTGCCATCTTCTGCACCAACGAACGAGTGAAAATATGAACCCTTGCTTCTGCCTGTTCGATTTCAACCGCCTTAAAAGTTGGACATATGTATGTATATACGTAAAATTTTGGAAAGCAGAATACCAAATTACTTTTTATATTGCCGTGCAATTACTGACAAAAAAAACATTATTATACACTCGCGAGTGAATGTCTAGTGCTGTGTTCTGGAAGCTGGATCCTTGCATGGTTTGGAGAGTTCAGGTCAGTGGTCAAGCTATTTTATCTAACCTGTGTAACGAGCAAAGACCTGTTCATTTCCTTAAGTATTTTCGTTAGGTTAGGTACAGCATTACACATATTTCACACCAAAATCTTCGGTCCTTCGATTTAAATTTTTTACTACCAGCCCCTATTGTTCAGAATCCAACCAGGAAAAAAATATGCGCGACGGGAGCGTGGACGAGACGGGGTTTACTATTTTGTATGTAAAAATCGTCCCGTATCGTCCGGGACGAGTAAAATTACGTTACGTATGCAGAGACCTTTAAACTATTTGTTTCGTCGAATCCCACAGAGCGGTGGGATTCAGCGAGACGAATAGTCAACTGTTCCCTCCTTCCATACATTTAAAATTAAATGTTAAGCCTAATCTAATGAATCTTTGAAAAACCTAAAAAATTAAAAGCATTTCACAAGTATCAACAACATTTTTATGTATTTTGACATACAAAACTTTACTACGGAGGTATTAAAGTGGAACAGAAAAGAGAATTGTCCAAATAAAGCAAGAAATATGCCCTGATGCCCTGTTGTCGTAAAAGCTTTATGAGTTTGCAAGTGCGTGGTTTATCGAGTCAGCATAATTCATTATCATTTACAAATTGGAGCAAATAACCCAAAACAAATTAGGTCCATCTGTAACCACCCGCAAATGTGGTCAATGTATTTAAGTTTCAGCTTCGGATAGACGAGGTCTGTTAGGGTTGGACCCTACGGATTGAAACTTAATTAATGAATATTTAATTAACAAAGAAAATAACAACCAAAGAATATAATAATTATCGATATAATTCGCAAGCTGAAGTGGCAGTGGGCTGGCCATATCTCGCGATGAACCGACAACCGCTGGGGTAAACGTGTTCTCAAGTGGAGACCGCGACACGGCAAACGTAGTGTAGGACGCCCTCCGGCCAGGTGCGAAAGACTGCAGGTAGATGCTGGATGCGGCAAGCTGAAGACAGGGCGCTATGGCGCTCATTGGGGGAGGCCTATGTCCAGCAGTGGACTAAGATAGGTTAATGATGATGAAGAAGATGATTAAAGAATATAAACAAATAATAACTAGTATTTACAATTGAAACAGTTAAGCTTACTGCAGAATGTTGCAAACGATCTAGAGGTAGCTTAACTGATCCATATCAATACCAGTCGAAAGCGTCCCCTAAACGCTGGCTGCATGGCCCCGCTGTATGACGCTGCGCCAGATACTCACTAGTTCTCGGGCCACGCGTCACATCGACCAGACACTATGATAAATTTTTGAAAATCCGGAGAGCCTGACCAAACAACAGTTTTTGCATACGTAGCATTTCGTAGCTCCTCATCTTCGTAGCAGGTGCTACGTCGTAGCTGGTGGTACGCCTTAGCTTAATTTTGATATACACACATCAAAATTTGGCTTTTTTCATATAAAAATATACATTGTGTTTGGAAATGGCAGTAAATGCAATAAAGCAGCAATAAATCGACACTGCTTGTAGAAGTGCTTGTTAGTTGTGTTTCTAAGTTTATGGATTATATATTCGTGAGATCCTTAGCCAAATCTGCCGCCGCACCACCCCTCACGGATGTCCTCGGAAGATGGGAAGGCGCAAGTGTGTCGACGCACGTAGCGTCCCATAAAATAGGCCTCTCCAAATGTAATTTAATTTTAAAAGCCTGGTATCTAGTATGTAGGCATGCCTATCTATAATCTTCAGACCTCTTTTATTCCGTGATCATGGCGTAGTTACGTAAATTCAGCACAGTTGGTGCTGAAAAATTACAAAACTCTAATTACCACAAATAATTAATATCCTGTTGTTTGTGTTTTTTTGTCTCAAAAATATAAGTTTAATAAGTTTTTATTAGTGTAGTAATATTCAAATTTTATTTGCCAAAAACAATTCAGCAGAAATCTTAATATATAAAAGAACAAGCGATTTTCTGGTAACAACGCCCAGCTCGAGCCGCTGAAGCTAGAAAACTGAAATTAGAAAGCAGGTACTTGTTACTACACAACCTCCACTAAGAAGGGATTTTTGGAAATTCCATCCCTAAGGGGGTGAAAAAGTTTTAACCAGTGGCCCAATTAGCTTGAAACTTACAGAGAATACTAAAAATACAAAACTATTGAACAAGTGATTGAGAATTTTTCAAAATGTTCCTGAAAATGGGGTAAATCGAACTATTAAAGTTTTTCATTCGTAATTTGGCTCCGTACTGAAATGTCTGTAACTTTTTAATGCATAATGCTATTGACCTGAAATTATCTGTATATATCAAAAACATAATAAATAAAAACACATATTTTCAGGAATTTCAAAAAAACCCTTAAAAAAAGGTAAAGTGAGGGTTGAAGTTATTGAGTTTTTTTGTTACTCTTTAACCTGTGGCCCAATTAGCTTGAAACTTAGCATAGAATACTAAAAATAGAAAACTATTGGACACGTATTTCAGAATTTAAAAAAAAGTCAAATGGGGCAAAACGGGTTACTAAAGTTTATGATTCGTAATAAACTATAAATTAAAAAATTATATGCGTATTTTTTTATTACAACAGTAAAGCCGCGGGGCGCAGGTAGTCTTACATATAAAAGATACTTTTCTGGTAGGTCTAAGATGAAATTTAGTTGTAGTTAAATTTATATTCCTCCAACACAGCTTCACTCAACTGAATTTTCAATTAATAAAGGTGATATAGCGTTTACTTGAAAATGTTATTAATGAACGCCGTGGCTACAAAATGAATGGATTTCCATAGACTTCCATTTTAACGGCAAGTGGGCTTGTGATTAACTGATATCTGATTTGGGAAGTTTCTCCAGAAATTTGAGGCGAAATTGACAATTACCAAAGTTGTTTATTAACCGTGGAACACTAGAGGTGACGAAATTAGGTATTGAACTTTTAATTAGAAGATGGTTGCCATGTTGTCTTTTTTTGGTCTACAAAAGCCAAGCCAAGGAGAAAGAACCTCTTGAATCCCTAGAACCCCTTGAACCCCTCCTGTTCGACCTACGCAACTTTTTAATAAAATAATCGCAAAGTTCTTGTTTCTTATCGCGACTATTGTAAACCTTTGTCGTAGTTCGGAGACGGAAACCTTTCGCAACGTCCAAATACGGTACATGATACTTATTATGTATTTTATTCATAATGTAGAGACGTTTCTATGAAATTTTCCATAGCTTCCTACAAATTTTATCATGAACTAACTTCTAAGGCACGTGTTTTTACCAGATTTATAAAAAAAGGTTGGGTTGTATGTACGTTTATTAATGTTTGTTCATCGATCAGATAATTTTTCGAGTTTTTTCAAAATATTTAAAAAAGTATGAAACCTACAGAAGTTTCAAAAACTTGTACTGAAAATGTTCATTATCATTTTTCATTTATTACATTTTTTTACTTTTAATCTGTACAAGCGCATGAATAATATTAATGTTTTAAATTTCACGTTATTTGCTGCTGTAGTTGCTGAGATATTAAAGACGGAAAAAAGGACAGAAAAAGCGATGCCATAAGGGTTTCGAACCCGATCTCCGATCTTCGAATCCCTAAAAACAGTGTCAATATTAAGGAATTTGAAGTTGTTTTTACTTTTTTCAAAACCATGAAATTATTATACTACTAATGGGATTATAAAACTACCAGTGAATTAATTTTGACATTCGGATCAGGAGGTCTACTTTGGAAAACGAAAGAAGTTGACGAATTACCTCCCTCGCATCGCACCAAAGAACGTCCTTCTTTGGTTTTCTTTGGCCGATCCGTTCTTTCGATGGTCTTCCTATGAAAATGATTCTGACATTTATTTCTTAGAGACTGAAACGATAGGTGTCAGTTGGTGACGTGCCTGAAGCAACTTGGTGGTAAGGTTTTTAGTTTCGTACGATCGACGACATCCGTCAACTTCGTTTGTTTTTCAAAGTAGTCTGGAGGTCTACTTTGAAAAAACGGAGATTATCTAAAAGTACTGAATTAATTTTCACAAAAAACATCTGACAGTTTATTCTCTAAGCTACTATGCCTAAATATTTAAAATTGAATTTAAAATTCCCCTCGATTTCGCCAGAAAAGCTTTTCAAAACGCCTTCCTTTATTTTCAATGGCATCTTAATCCGTTAATAAGATTTATTAGGTAAGGAATTGGCGCGCATTGTAAGTTTTATGCAGTTAGTAAGAATTTGCAGGTACGAAGATTTTCTATGAATGTGAACGTTTTTTTTTCTTCACTTGCATAATTTGACGGTCTGCTGAGCTAATACGAGTTTGCACAATATAGAATAGAAAATAATAGAATAGCATTTATTTCGACACAGACAGGTATGTACCATAGAAAGCATACAAAACTTAACAAAGGAAAAGGAGGTTTATACTAAATTACACAAATGGTGGGCGTTAAATCGAGTTTTGCCCCTATGACCCTGTGCCGAAGAAGATGTTGGCTCAGCATGTGCTGAGCGGTTGCCGCTCAGCACTGTTTTTCCAAAAACGTTGTTTTGCCAAAAACCTTTATGTTGGCGTTACGGACGTCTAGACGGTGACAAGTTTACTATAGATAACAAACAATAATGAAAAGGAAAAAAGTTAACCTGTCAAACGTGTACTGCTAAGCTGCAATGGATCCCTCAAAATCTTTTGAAAGCTACCACCTACAAAGGTTGACCCCTTCGGGGTCCAGAATCACTCCTTATCGGCTCAGTTATAATGCAAGAGTGCGTGTAAAAAAACACATAAAAAATCATTATTCACAAATTGATCTTTTCGGTTCGGGGTCTAGAATCACCCTTACGGCTTAGTACACATAATTCGGCACCCTTTGTATTAAATTTGATAATTTGTAAAGACCTGAATTTTTAATGTTATGTAAGCATTTAATACAGGACACTTCGGTCAGGTCATCCATCTTCTTTGTTGAGGTAATGATAACATTTTGTTATTTATATTCCTATCTTCAGATGAGAATGGGAAAGCTTACCTACTCCTGGTTTAGGTACTATATCCAATAGGGTATTTTCGGTATATTAAAATCTGGTATACGAAGGGCCAAACCCGACTGAAATCAGATCTTATCCAAACATTACCATTAAATTATATTCACAACAGATTTAGCCAGTATAATTAACACAATTAATCCACAAAGGTAATTTAGTCAAAGGAATAGCAATTATTCACGAAACAGCGTCGAAATGCAGATGAACCTTTAATCACAGTTTAAATACGAGCTTTAGATAATGTGATTGAGTTATTTCCTAAGCCATAATAATGTGTATCCTCTCTAGATCAAGAATAGAGCCAAATAGGTACTAAAAAATAAAAAGAAAAGTCAATAATAACTTTTATTTCTTTTAGCTTACAAAATAAGCTCGTAGACATTATAATGTCACATTAGAAACAAAAATATTTTATATATATAAATAATAATCAAGTCATATAAATATCATACCAGCCTGGGATAGTCCACGCTGGGAATAGAAAGAAGAAGGAAAATG
The DNA here is from genome assembly GCA_963662085.1 of Eupithecia inturbata. Taxonomy (NCBI): domain Eukaryota; kingdom Metazoa; phylum Arthropoda; class Insecta; order Lepidoptera; family Geometridae; genus Eupithecia; species Eupithecia inturbata. Next base: position 10,396,544 of record OY759191.1, read on the forward strand.
GGCCTGTAGAAGCGAGAGGACGCCTTCCTTTCGCTTCTTACAGGCTTCTCTGTGCTGTTGGCCTCGCATCCTACTTGGGACTTTACCTACGACTTTGACGTAATCGTCAACCCATTTTGCAAGCGGTTGATTTGGTTTTCTACGGCCCAGTCATGATCATCATCTCGTATGACCAAGTGCCGCCCAGCTCCACTTAAGGATCTCATTGCCTTCTTGTCAAATGGTTAAATTAAATGGTTGATTTGACATTTTCTTCGTATAATAGCGTGCCGTCTTCTTACGAAGTTGTGCGTTCATTATGCAATAAAAAAATATATTGAAGAAGGATTAAAAAAGGAAAAAAAAGCCTTAAATGGAGTCTTGAAATTGAAAGTTTATTCTACCGTGTCTCTACCGCAAAATCATGTATTATACGGTAGAGACGTACTTACTTTGAACTCACAGTTAAACGCACTTTGAAGTAATTTTCCGTTATGTAATTTTCCTTTAAGGTTCTCTGTCCGTTTATAACTAAGCCTACTTTACCGTAGGTACGCAAAAACTCACATGCTCCCTAAACTGTACGCCCAAAACAGCGGCTGGTCTCAGTTTTCGAGAGCCATTACGGCGAACTTACTTTTTATGCCAAAACTTGTGTTATGGTGCCTTTTGCTTCTAAGCTTGTGAAGGCTTACCTAAATATATCTAATGCGATTGTATTCAGAGATAAATAAATAAATACCTAATATTTGATAAATCAAATATTATGTATTTACCTAATATTTGATAAATCAAATATTATGTATTTACCCAAACTTCTTAATAATTTATTTCTTAATAAATTCTATTTCGCAATAATGCGCGCCACGTGACCTCAAAAATAGGTCGTATATGAATATAGCGAAACAAATTACAATAATCTTAATTTAAACAAAATAGCCCGATAACTCGAGGATGAAATACCTAAATAAAATACAGTAAAACTTTGTCAGATATTTTTCAGACCCTACAAGAAGATCTTTCTTTGGAATTCAGTTCAGTTTCCAATGCAGTAATTTGCTGCCTCTCGGCCATTTTTCATTACCTTCTTCGTAGTTTGTAGGTGTTTTATTTTGTTACGATTACGAGAAAGAAAACATGGATGCGCAAAAACTTGTTTTGTCAGATTTCTTACTACATGATTTTTAAGATTTTTTATTTATCATTTGGCAAATTGTACCTAACATAACCAAACCAATTGTATATTTTTAATTATACAGATTATTTGCCTGATTTTTAAGAGATTTATGTAAATTATTATTAATTAGAATGAAAAGTACCTAATTAAGTATATTACTATCAATTAAAATTAAAATTGCAGTGCCCAAGAGGGTGTATGAACTAACTTCAGCTATAATTAGATCTTAAGCCACCTATGTACATACCTATTGGCAATAAATAAATTAAATATTTGTTCTACACTGGTTTTCACAAAGTTATTCCGTTTTGCCAAGAACGGTGGGATTTTTTCACGAATTCCTTTTACAGTTTTTTAAAGTTAATAGACTTTTTTGTCACGAGTGTGATTTCATTCAACAATTCCTTAGAAGTGTATATTTAGTAACTACACTTTTGACAGAGTGATCGTGTTCGTCACGGCAGGGTTCACCTCACAATCCGTCGTGATTCCTCTCGCACTACTGCTGCCTATCTGGAGGGTACATTAATGTACTTACCAGAAAGTCATAACGTGGTCCGTCCAGCGCAAAGAAGACCAGCGCTCAGATGTACTGGGGCTCTCGATAGATGCATCTCCTAGGAACGTTTGGTAATTTAGTCTAAAGCTGAAATAAATGACAATCGATATCATAAATGACAAAAAAAAGACGCGTAGGAGGTGGAAGCCTGATCTTAGTGATCATCATCCATTGTGAATTGTTTGAATACTTCCTCTAGAATTGGCTTGGTGCTTTGAATATTATTTCCAAAAGCAAAGTTTTCGAAATAACTATTATATAATTCTACTAATATTATGAAGCTACAGTTTACGAAATGTGATTTTGTAAAGTAAGGTTGTGCGAGGATAACTCGAAAACTAAGTTTTTAAAAAAACTACGTTCTGGAATAACATAGGGCTACTTTTTAACTCGGAAAACCGCATGCGAAGCCTCGGCCAGAAGCTAGTCTCTTTAACGTGACAAGACTATGACAATATATGACAAGACCCACAACCCGTGCTTCATAAAATTGACTATTATGGTAATAAAATACCGTTTGAATTTTCCAAGGGACTGCAAAACTTCAACGGTCGCGTATCGCTCACCGTTTCAATCATAGGGGATGACCTTAGCATGGAATAGGGAATGTATCATAGAAGTGAAACCGGCTATCTAGTACGACGTCGTTTAGCTAGGTTTTATGCATTCAGTAAATAGGCACAGAATAACTATATGTATTCTGTGCCTATAATGGGCTACAGAAAATTGTACAAATGCATAAATTATGTTTGCTAAACTGTCACTGAATTATTTGTATATCAGTTATCTAGTACACATAACACAAGCCCTTTCTCTCTTTTTCTGTCTTTTTTAGCCCTGGGCTAAAAAGTGTTTATTTTTGTCTGAAATCATCAGTCAAAAAAAAACACTATTTAGCATCATAGACTCGACTTATTGGTGTTCTATCAACAAATCACATACATTTTGAAAATAAAACTGAAAGCGCATTCTTAGACAAGTTGAAGTTGAAGAAGGGTTATTCGTCCTCCATGGTAGAAAGCGTACTTTGCGTTGCGCGTAACTAAATATCTTTGCAAAGACATTAAAAAAGTTTTAGGTTAATTGAAGGTGAACGTGGCTTAGGTATTTATATTAATTGAGAATGTCATCAAGCTTAAATTATGACAATCATATGCAAATGGAACAGAAGGGCAAATAAATAATTAATATGAATCTGTTGCGGGCGAAATCACGTGTCACAATATTTAAAGACTTACCACAAACTCGTGAAGTAGAGAAGTGAAAAACGATTGCATTATTTTTCTGAAAGTACCTGAGTTTTGATTGTTTTATTTTTTCGCAATCGAAGTGAAAAGAAGGGTGTTTGTGTTTAACTCGGGCCAAGACCACCCTGTATAACTCGGTCTGGTCATACTCCCTCGCTACGCTCAGGCTCGTATTTATTGGGGTCGTTTAGTCCTTAATAAAACAATCTACTATTAATTCTCCTGCAAAATGGGGTCTCATGGACATGTTCTCAAAGGCACAGGGGGTTTTCAAATAATCGATTCAATTATGTACCTCTGTTCGAAAGCTCGGGAATTTCGTTTCCATTGTGCATTATTATTTTATTATCTCTGAACCTCCGTTTAGCATAACTTGATAGCTAAAGCATTTGGTCATTTTATTCTCACTTTAAGATATTTCGTTTTCGATTTTACAATTTGGCTTAGGTCGTTTTAACTAAGTAGTACCTAGTTGGATTCAATCACACAATTCACGCAGAAAAGTACTTATTATTCAAATAAAATAAATATACTGACATGTTTATAAGTTGCTTGTATACTAGTAGGTACATAGATAGATAGATTATATATTCATTAAAAATTCATTACATGAATTGGTTAGCAATGTCTTAAGGCCTATGTTAGGTTTGCAGAGCACTGGGTTCTCTATTTTTTTTTATGTAGAACTAGCTGTAGCCCGCGGCTTCGCACGCTTTTTTCCAGAATAAAAGGTAGCCTATGTCCGGCCCCGGGATACCATCTACCTCGCTGCCAAATTTCACCGAGATCCTTTCAGCCGTTCTTGAGTTATAAATAGTGTAACTAACACGACTTTCTTTTATATATATAGATGTATTATTGCCTACTGTAGTTTAACATACAATTAAATTAAATATTGTAAATTTAGATATATAAATAATCCAAAATCTTATACAAACCATCAAAGATAACAGTCTAAACACACTCATACATTGGTAGTTATTAGGTACTACGCATTTATACCTCTACATATCTACGACCGGAATGTTGCTAAAAGTTCATTCATTTAGTTACATAGTTATTGTAAAGCTCATAGGAAATGCCTACCTACGTTATTACAACCTTTTTCCACCGTCAAGGCATCATATTTAGGGTAGGTACCTATTAAAAGAGACGTAAAAAACTTAACCCTTATCTACCTAATTCATAAAGCTTACACTTTTACTAGGTGTGTGCCCGGTTCGTTCCCTTCAGAATAAACTTTAATTAATAGCTAAAGTTAATTAGATTGAGTTTATACATTTTGGACGCGCCTAAAAATTCATAATGGATTTCCCGAGAGAGCATTCGTATTTGCCACTAAAATTATTATGTATTCTGTACGTGAACTTGAATTTTGTTTGTCAACACCACACCACCGTCATATCAATGATTACTTTACTTTCAAACTGTTTCTGCTTTATTCTAGTAACGTAAAATGAAAACTTTGCTAGTAAAACACAAACAGGCGTACCTAAATAGCTAGAAAAGTTACAGCTGATACCATAAATAAAACAATATTTTAATTTAATCCGATTATGTTATACTATTAAAGCTAGTAGTATAACATAATCGGTATAACATAACATAACATAGTATAACATAACATATATGCTTACGCTTAGGAAGCCCTAAGCGTAAGCATAAATATTATTCTAGGTTTAGAAGTACATCGCAAAATTTCAACCCAGCTTTTGAGTAGTTTTGGCGTGAAAAGATAACTAACATCCAAATATTTATAATATTAGTCGTATTCGAGTCGCAAACTGGTTAAGTATTCAATGTACTTTCGCAACACAATTTATTATTTTTTGCAAAATTGCAATTTTAAAATAGACACTTAAACGAAATTAAAACTAAAATAAACTCCACACTTAGATCCATAAACAACTATTAAAGGTAACCTATTTTAACCCTTGTTGACCTCTATGTTATTTATGACAGGTGTCTAAGGGACTACCCGTAGGCTATACGTAGTAAACTTATGCTCATTAATGGTAATACGGTAAACACATAATCTGGCGTTAGTCAAAGGTAATATAATGTTAATTACATTTACTTTACCTTTGAGGCATGTACCCACTACTACATAGGCTACATGTCTAACTAATGTGATAAACACATTAATGCTCTCTAATCCACCTCTTGATCTTAGAAGTTCGTTGATAATTTAGTTAGATTTTATGTTTGGCTCTCTCACTCAAGTGATTTTACTTAATACATTATTTAATTCTTTACATCACCTAAGTACTTTCTTTCGACAATCTTACTTCAAAAATGTTCTTTGCTTAGTATCTGTCAATAATAGTAAAGTGTCTAGCAATAAGTATAAGTCTCATTTATGACCTAGTCATAGTTTTGATGAATAAACTCCTTTTTATTTTATTTTATTTATTTATAAAACAAAATTAATTATTAGAATAGTTAATTTAATTTTTGTATTGTTTACTTACAGATTCCACTTTTGAGATAAGAGCGATATCCCAATATTTGAGTTTATTGTATTAAGTCACTTCTGTTTCATCTTGTTTGAGCATTAGAATGTTTAAAAAGTAATGTTCTAAAACTATCTAGACCTAGTTTTAAATGAAATTAGAAAATGGTCCTTCAAGTTTATTTCTGCGAAAGTCTTTATTCGTGGAAAATAACTTAAAAGTGCCGAGGGAAGAAAACGTGTTAAGTGTTGAATTAAGGTTCTTCAGTGGATGGTAAATACAACGCAAGACAATGAAATTTTCCCCAATAAAAAATTCGGGAAATGTTTTTTATTTAGTTTTTTTAAAAGGGGGAGGAATATTGAACAAGCAAGAAGAAATACTATAATTATATTTATTTTGTAGGTGGGTATAGAAATTACATCGCCGCCACCATAATTGGGCCTTTTCCACCCACTGTTGGACATACCTGCTCTTCTTTTCGTTTATGATATTTTTTTCCATGACGGTAACACTTAGGTGCAGGTTAATAAAAGTTGACATTTACGATAAGTTGCTTCATTATTATATAGGACAACAAAAATGCAAAAAAATAAAAAAAATACTATGTGCTTTGCCCCGTAAAGAAAATAATATTATCTTCATAAGTACTCGTAATGGTACGTACCTACGTATTAATATAAAACCATAGAGGAATAATTCACCGCAATATAAATGGATTAAACCTTAGATTAATACCCTAAATACATCTGAATTTGACCCAGATTCGTATCGTATGGGATCGGATTCGTATGGGCTCTTGTACACATACGTCTTTTCGCCGTGAAAATCTAGGAATATTTCGCAGTGTGAAGGCATGGTCGTCAGTGTGGTATGGATCACTATGGAAGCTTGTTGACGGCGCCGTGCTTATACACGGCGATGGTGAATCAACCGTAGATTTTCACGGTAAAAAGAACGTGTGTGAACACAGGCCCTAAGTGTACCCATCACTCACTCGTCGTAATCAGCATACAGCCAATGAGCGGTAAAAATGGTATACCCTCACGAATAATGTGATTTGACCAGCACGGAAATAGAAAGAAAGAAAATAAATTTATTTGGACCCACAATACATAACACGACACATTACAATAATATACAGGTACAAGAAACACATAAGATTATATTTAAAAAAAAACCGAAAATAAAACAGATACAATTATACAGTGTGTTACATAAGGGGCCAAAAAGGTTCCTGTCTCAGCATTATGCCGCTACAAGCCGAAGCTAGTAGCGGCGCTGATTTTCGGAAATAGATAGATATAACAATGAAAACTACGTAGGCAATAGTCAGATCATCGCTCAACTTTAATATTGGATCCAAACATCGTCGTCCCAGAATACAGCTTCCTAATGATTCACCTTATTTCCCATCTAACAGTGTTTCCGTGACACATACGCTGAAATTAGTGTCAGACTGTCAGACCTGTCGATATGTTTACCCCGTCATGTCACCTACAGAATTGGGGTGCCGTAGGAGTCTATGTTATTTTATAGCATTTGCGACGTAAGTTTCTATTTGTAGGCACGAAACATCTTGTTTTATTCGATTCTGGAGTGGCATTTCACCTTTCAAAATTCAATGCATTTAAGTTGTTCCCTTGACTTCGCTCATGTTGTTAGGTTTTCGAGATACCATACCACACCTAGATTTCAGTTGGGACTATAGGACTAGTAAAAAAGTAATTTCTTTAAATATTGGTTAATAGTTTAATTTTATTATACACCTACAGTTCCGGACTTGATTCACTAACAAAAACCTTAAAAAAAATATATTATTAAATTTTTGTCTATGCGAGACGTGCTGTGCCTGTGTTTATAATGTTTTTTTCTGAACTTGCTAATACTTGACTGTCATTTGGGAAACAAAAGCCATTGGGTTGGTACTAGGAACGCCACTCAGCAAGACGAGCGCGTGTGTGTAGGTCCAACAGGTCCTGACTCAGCTTAGTGCTCTAATACAAAAACCTAGGGTAAAATAATCCATTACCATCTAATAAGACGCAGCCACATTATGGAAACATGTAAAAAATTATGTATAATAAATAATGAGAAATTTGGTTGATTACAAGTATATTTGTGGTCCAACCTTCAATGGTTTTTGAGTCTGTTGTTATTGGAAAGTGCTTGCTACAAATAGATTTCATCTTACGGTATCGAGTACAAGTTGACCCATGACAAATTAATTTTATTGAGATACACATTCTCAATAAGGAAGTATAAAATAACCAAATATATGTATAAGATTTATGACGACCTATGTGTCGCAGCGGGCGAAGATCCGCCTGCGACGCAGGATCCTCCTGCGGGTTTGATTTCCTCCCCGAAAAAAATAAAAATAATATATTAATAATATTTTTTTCGGGGAGTATAAGTTATCTAGTATCCATAGCTCTGTCTAGCTCGGGGCTAGATGCTGTGTGAATTGTCCGGTATTGTTTATTATTTTTCTTAAGCAAGCAGATAAAAAGGTTTTTGTTTGCTTATTAAAATATTATTTTCTTTCGCTACTCGAAAAGTAACAACCTTACAAGGTAAAGGTTTCATGTTCGCTTCTTTGCTTTACCTTAAAAATATTGAAGTGAGCAAAAATCTAAGTGATCACTTTATTTTCTAGTTTTACTTATGTAATTTGAAGTATGTGACGCATCCAAGAGTCCTGTAAGGTCTATAGGAAATAAAGCACTTTGAATTTTGAATTGCTCACTAGTTTGTTTCTAACCTTTATTAAAGTTATAGAGGTAATAAAGCCAAGTAAAGATTTCCAGGTGAATTTAATATTAGTTATGGGACACCCAATACTTTGTAACAATTTCAAGAGCGGCAAAGTGCTTTATTAAATTTATTGGAAACTACGTGGTTATGCTCGATATGTTTAGACTTCGGAATCAGGAATTAAAACATTATGTTCAAAATAAAATAATTTAGTCATACATAAATCTAATTTGTCTAACAAATTTTTCAATGTTTATTTAATTTCAGAGTTTAAGTTAGTAAAAAAAAGATGAAGTGGGAATGCGGCTATCATCTACAAAAAAAAACATAATAAATACCTACGTTGACTTTGCGACGTCTGTCGGACTACCTCAGCAGCTGCTAAAGGTTAAAGTTACTAATAATAATTTAGATATGGCGTCTTGTAATTTTTTTTTTTTGCGCGAGTATACAAAAAAATGTGGATGGGATGTTTGAAAATTACAGGGTAATGATTAATATTGAAACTCGCAACAATTTAATTCCTAACTGAAACCATTGAAAGAGCAGCTTAACTTTCTACGTGTTTGCTAAGTTTAGAATACCTATTTTATGAAGTTTAATGTTGTTTAATCAGTAGTTATCGCGTGAACATGCGTTTCGATCGGAACTTAGGTTTTTAAAAGACTTCAAAAAGGTAGGAGTTTCTCAATTAGTCTGTATGTTTTTTTTTTTTAAATTTAGGTATGTATGTTACTTGATATCACCGCCTATTGTTAACCGTTTTTCTGATTCTTTCACTATTGTATAGAGAATGATCCCAAGTAAAAATTTGATTTCCGAGGGATTGGTATTTAGCCTGTTAAGCTTAAAAAGAAACATAATATTTTTAAAGAATCACGAATAGCTACAACAGTTTTGGTGGTATCTGCGCCAACTGTTAATAGATTTCGATGATTCTTTCGTTGTTGTATAAAAATTGATTTTGAGGTGATCCACTATAAGGTTGATTCTTGAGGAATTGCTGTATACATCGCAAAACGAAGGTTTGTAAAAAATCATCACAATACACTGAGTTACATGTACTACGTACTAGAGAAGCTATTCCAAACAAAAAACGTATTGCAACTTGCTGGATGACGGATGACAGCGGGGGCCTGCGCGTGGCGAGCGCTGCAGCTCTAAAACATTATCTAAGTTGCCTAACCAAACTATTAAAACATTCAGTGCTAGATCTGGACTTTTTGAACGTTTTGTTCAACCCTATAGATTTTACACCGCGCAGAGGTGACACTGTTTTTGTACAACACTTCGTAAAAATTCATTGTATAATTTAAAAAATATGTAATCAAAAACTAGATAAGTAAAAGAAAATGAATTGTCATGCGTTTATTTAAACTAAACAAGTTTACATTAGTTCAAAATCAACATAAATAAGAAATCAAATAATGTATTTTTGCAGTATCGAAATGCGCATGTGGTCATATTTTCTGAACTTTGATAATTGTTGTTGATATAATGCACTGAAAGGAAAAAAACGTAAAATAAAATTTCAAATAATTTGATTGTTTTACAAAGACCAAAAACCGACTTCGAATCCCTTAGTTTTAAAGTGTTTTTTTAAGCTTTGCGGGATGAATAGAAATCCCTCGGGAATATAAAAATTATGGGGCCACCTCGGGAGCATATTCTATACAATTTCTATTATCCAAATCGGACCATAAATGACGGAGAAAACGACGAATACACAAAAAAACATACAACCTCATTGTTTCGAAGTTTGTTAAAAATATCAAAGTAATTAAAACACTTTCTAAAAACACCGCCATCCATCAATCACATATTTTTTTACCTACAGCCGGAATTGAAATCGAACATCTACATGTTTTGTTTAGTCTATGATTATAATGGCGTACATATTTATTAAAAAATATTTTCTATCTGTTGTGGTATTACGATATTATTACCTATTTAATAACATACCTAATACAACAAATAACTTTACTTACTTGACTACTGATTCGTTATTTACGTCCAGGTTCACATTTAGACTTGGAGTTTCGTAGGTATTATTAGCGCGGCTCCATACGGACCCACGCTGCATAAAATATCGCCACTAAAGTAGGTAAGGTGTACGGATTGCAGTACAGTTCAGTCTGACAAAATGAGTGTGCGGAATGCGCAATCTAGTGCGTAGTACTTATTATATCGATGTCACAATATGATAATTATTATTTCACTATCACCTAATGGTTTCCATGGCAACGGGCGTCAACAGTTTCATCCATGTGTCATCAAAGTAAATCAGACTTGAATTATAGCTAGACGTCGCCTGTGTGAACTCAATTTTTGGTACGTGAACATAGATCTTCGATCAGGGAAAGTAAGTGAGGGGTGATTTCGTTCGTCCGAAACATAGATAAATACTATGAGTATTAACCGGAATTTGAAGTTAATTTATAGTTTTTATAAAAAAAAAAAAAAAATTATTAAAAAAAAAAAAAAAAAAAAAATTATTAATTAGTGTAGGTAGAGTTAATCGTGTCAACAGACCAAAGTCGGCGGCCACCTGACTGGAAGAGTTGACAGAACATTGTTGCCTGCTTACAATGTTCACACACTGCAATGTTGCACCAATCCGCGCACCACAGCCCTCTGTGTTGCCGATTTTATAGATAAAAAAATAGATAGGTACTTAGATACAAATTTATTTGTTACTACAGTAACACCTACAATTTACATTAATATACAATATATAATAGATTCAGGCGTTACTTTGCGGAAATCCATAGTAAGTATAAGGGTAAGTTAGTAACAATTCCGCGAAAAAACCTTCTCCAATAAGATCTAACAAAAATTAGTCCGTGTAGATGACCACACCAACCACAAAATGAAAGAACCTCTATCAAAGCAAGTCGTCAACTAGTTTCGTCTCTCCACGTTATCAGATTCGATTGAATTTAAATCAGATTTGATTTGATTTGATTGATGTTTTATAAATAATTTGAACCTCATAGCTCGCCGCATTACTGGCATGTGAATATCAAAGACACTACATTAATTGTATAAAATATGCTAAATAGGTACACTAACTTCAAAATATTTCAACTAGTTACTGTCATGCTTAATTAAAGAAATAGTAATAAAAGTAAAATTTAATTTAATTAAATATCATGCTAAATAAAAAAAAAGTTAAGTTCTTTAGTGACTTTATTTTTAATTATTGTCGTCAAATAATTATAAATAACTATCTATAAATAAAATAAATAAATAATGCTGGACAATCCACACAGCATCATCTAGCCCCAAAGTAAGCAGAGCTTGTGTTATGGGTACTAGATGACTGATAAACTTAATACAATACATAACATAGATAGATATTTTTTATATATAGAAAATACCCAGAACACCCGGAACAAATATTTGCAGATCGTACAAACATTTGTCCCAAGGCGGGAATCGAACCCGTAACCTTCTGCGTCGCAGGCGGACCTTCGCCCGCCGCGCCACATCGGTCGTCTAATGTAAGTAATTTATTCCAATAAGTACCTACATATATCAATCATCTGGTACCCATAACACAAAGTCTGCTTAGCTTGAGGCTAGATAATGCAGTGTGGATTGTCTAGCATTATATATTTATTTTGTTCTGAATTTTTTATGATAATTTCTAAGTAATATATTCTTATTTAAAGGACAACATGTGATTTAAAAAATACGACCCCTAAGGTCTTATTTTTACTACCTAACCTAGCAAGTAGCAAAATAGAATTCACTCCATTGAAACGCCTTTGACTTTGCCTTTTCTTTGAAAGGAAATTCGCAGGTACCGCGAAATTTCCATCCGATTGAGTTTGCAAAAGAGTCATCAATTACAACCTTATAAATTAAATTGATGAAAATGTACTTCTGAACCTCAAAACCAGTTAGCTGCTAAATGTATATCTACCAGCTTTAATTTATACAAGAATATTTGAAGGAGGACATCTTTTTCTTTCTTTTGCCACGGATATAAATTTAAGTCGATTTTAAGGTGTGATTTTTTAAACGTGTTGGCGTAAAACTACCTTAATACCTACTAGCTAAATAAATTGTAGAAACTTTAAAAAATGATTACCGGATTTTTTATATAAATTCGAGTGTTCATCATCATCGTCCACAACCCGACTACACTCACTGCTGGGTATATGCCTCCAAACACTTGTGCCACACGGTCCTGCGCCAATCTCAAAGTTGAGGGCGCAACATGAGCCAGTTTGTGAAAAGAATAGACATAGGATTTGGCGTTCATAAGAGCGGGACAGAGTATACGTTTTTGGAGCGGCGGCGGCGTAAGCGCAAAAATCATGTTTTTGCTTATTTACAAGAAAACTACGCAACATTATGAAGAAACTGTTTCAAGGAATCAAATCATTAGTAATAAACCTACGAATCAAAACATAAATTACCTATTTCAATAAAAAAAAATATTTCATTTATTTCAGATAACATGATCCATAATTTGTTAGTACCAGAAATCTCTTATATTAAATGTTAGTATTCTTAGTGTACCTACCTACAACAAAGTTAATTCAATTAAATAAACAAGTTAAATTTAATCAAATCCATTAAAATAAATTACATAGAATTAAATTAAAGCAAATTACATATAGGTCATCAAATAGAATTAAATTAGAGCATAAAATCAATATTAATCAGAATAATAAATCAGTTTAAACAAATTAAATAGAATACATAATTAATGGACTGCAGGGTTCCTGAGATCTCGACCAAATTGTGTGCGAAACAGTGCACTTTCATGATTTTTTTTATAGTAATTTTTTTTCGCAATAGTGTTTTCACATTCAAGGAACCAAAGAAAAATGTTATTTGAGTTTTTACCACGGGGATGATCCAGTAAGTACTCAGATCTCGGCCTAGTTTGATAACCCAACCTGCTAGGTTTGCGCACCTATTAGAAATTAATATGTAGTTTGTATAAAATAAAGCTTTCTAAATGCTACCTGCAACTAATAAAGGTAGGTATGTAGTAGAAAACACAAGCTAGTAGGATTTATTGAATAGAATAGCACGGTTTCACCTGCTTTCATAACAGAAGCGCCTTGAAACAATGGATAGCTTTTCATGTTGACTGTCAAGATAACGGTGTCGGATAGCTACGGAGTTCAGTGACAGCTATCAATGGTATAGATATCCATTGATAGGTGTCACTGAATTCCTTTCTTCTTGGTGCACAATCATATACCTATAAAATTCATTCTAAAAACGTAAGCAGAATCTGCGTAGTACTTAAGAGGCGAACCTAACGGGTTTGGCTGATCAGGCCTAGATCAAAATTTTTTCAATGGTTGTTTGAATAAAAAAATACAAAAGTGAAAGTGCACTGTTTCTCACATAACTAGGTCGAGATCTCAGGAATCGTGAAGTCCATTGAAATGATTTATGTTTTGATTCGTAGGTTCCTTTGAAACAGTTTCTTGATAAGTTGTGTAGTTTCCTTCTAAATATGCAAAAACATGTTTTTTTTTTTTGGCCGGTTGGTATGACGAACTGCGAAAGACTGCAGGCAGATGCTAGATGCGGCATGCTGAAGACAGGGCGCTATGGCGCTCATTGGGGGAGGCCTATGTCCAGCAGTGGACTAAGATACTAGGTTGATATGCCTACCCTTTTCACAAAATGCGCCCTCTTAACGAATGGGATTGAGACATCATCTTGTGATGATGCTGTGGGAATTATCCAGCATTATTTACTTATGTCTCATGCTGTCTTGCTCAGTTCGAATCCGATATGAGCGGGATATTAAGAGAAATAACGTCACTCTCAATTCCTTTAATTAAGTATGTACGGTTTTAGAATGATTTTTTTAATAAGGCTCCTGCAAAATCCTCTTCATTGATCTTGAATGTCAATGTGGAAGATAGTACTTGAAATGAGTCAATTTGTTTCCAGTCTTATGATTGTTCATTCTGTTAGTTTATTCCGTAGATACCTTTACCTTTTATTTACCTTTTATTTTAGGCCATATAACTTGAAATAGCACTTTGAGTGATGGATGACATACATAGACTTTTTGACCTGCGTGTATCCTTTCGGGTTGCATCGCAGAGGCTGGTGTGAGTGAATGCTTTAAACACTGAGGACCGATGTACCTAACTATTATTATTATAAATTAAAGAGCCTTGCTCTAGTCGGTGTAATGACGCAATTTCCTCCTCTTTTCTCTGTGTTTTTTACATGATATGACAGCGACTTTCTCCTTGATCTGACTCATAGCTTCCCCTTCCTCGTCTTTCTTCTTTTTTTCCTTCTATGATGTTACTTAAATAATAAATAAATAATGGTGCTCATACACAAAAACCTTTCCTCCTCAACTTCCACCTGTAACCGTGTCCGTCCAGCTAATCCTTTCCATTTTCTTCCAGCACCACATTTCAAACGCCTCAATCCTCTCTCCATCCCGCTGTGTCATGGTCTATGTTTCCTAACTAGTTTACATAACTAGTAATTCTTATTTAGTATATGGAACCCAGACTTGGCCACTGATTGTTTTGTTTCCTTTCTGCAGATATTGGATTCATACCCATAATAGTCGTCTATCAGAGAGAAGTAGGTAAGCGAAGGCATAATGTATGTAAATAGGGTGAAATATAACAAAGAAGCTAAATTGTTAGCTTAGAAACTGTTCACACAGTAATTATCTCTCTTTGTACAAGATATGTTTGAGAGTTTTGTGAATAAGTTGGAAGTTTGTTCTAATTATATCGACATATACCTCTATATACCTAAATTATTAGATGAGTTTATGAGAGTGAGAAACTTTTTATCCCCGAAAAGAGCGTGTGAAGCCGCGGGCAGCAGCTAATGTGTTTATAATAGGTACCATGTGGAGTTTTATAAGGTGATATATTCAAGCTTAATTGATTATTGAACGACCAAGTTGAGTTTTATCATAATAACTAATACAAAATAATAATACCATACGATGGCGTTGTCCGAGATTATGGTATTTTAGCCTCACCATAGCCCATTGCGACTTTCCTTTCCCAATTTTGTTGCTCTGGCCACCTTACCTTATAGCCCGGCTACACGCCCCATCTTGCTTGCGCAGTGCAGTTTGTTTAGTTATGACTATGCAAAACGTGCAAGTAAGCTCTTGCAAACAAGACAGCGCAAACCTCAAGTAGTGCCTCATACGTCTGGACTGAACTATCAGTACGGAGAGTTTATTATCTGTTTTTATTTCTTTATTTTCGGTGTCCGTCACGTCACGATGTCGCTACAGATGAGTTTTTTTTAGGAGCTCGACTGTATGTACTATTCTATGAATTCAAATGACTAATTTTTATGATTTATACGATCGAAAACACTTTGTCGGACTGAAGCGCGGCTTGAATGATTGGGTACACGCTCAAGTAAACACGTGCAAACTAAATTCGCGCATTCCAATCTTCATTATGTCAACGATTGTATGAGCCGCGCTTCCGGGCGCTTTTTGCGCGACCTACCGTCTTGCCGTCTCTATAGTACGCTCCGTCTTACCTGCGCAAACTGGTTTATGCAAGCATGCTTGCAAGCAAGATGGAGCGTGTGGCCGGGCTATTACCTTAGATTAAATACCCTACCTAGGCCTTAGATTTAATAACTGGTAAAATGCAAACACTCCTCATTAGCAGACATATAATAATTATTTTTATTGGCGACATCGTGGTGAACCTAATATTAACAGAATTGAAAATTGGCGTTCTAAATAGATAAATAGATGAACAGAAACTAATCGAATAGTAAGGCCCGTATATTACGTTATGGAAAGAACTATGCTCGGAGTTTCTCTGAAGGATAGGATTCGTAACGAATACATCCGAGAGAGAACCAAAGTTATCGATATAGCTCACAGAATTAGCAAGCTGAAGTGGCAGTGGGCTGGCCATATCTCGCGAAGAACCGACAACCGCTGGGGTAAACGTCTTCTCGAGTGAAGACCGCGACTCGGCAAACGTAGTGTAGGACGCCCTCCGGCCAGGTGGGATTACGATCTGCGAAAGACTGCAGGCAGATGCTGGATGCGGCAAGGTGAAGACAGGGTGTTATGGCGCTCATTGGGCGAGGCCTATGTCCAGCAGTAGACTAAGATAGGTTGATGATGATGATTTTAGTTTTCGCTGCCAATGAGGTTTTTGATTTATTCAAAAAAGTTTGGCTGACTCCATAATTTAAAAATGTACATAAATAAGTTCCTACCTAAGTTTAATGTTGAATTCTACGAGAAAAGTCTTCCCTACTCTAGTCTATCGAATACCTACAGTTTGTCATAAATGCCTTACAGTAAAAAATAGTTGTCGATTCCTAATGCGATTCTAGCCGGATCTGGCTAAGATTAGCAAATACGGCTTCGTTCTATTCCTATAATCTATTCCTGAACGTCAAACGAATATAGCATTGCACATGCACCAGTCCATTTAAGAAATAAGTTGCTTAAATTGTAATTTTAAACATGTTCATATTTTACATTTAGCGTACAGTGGAAATAAACGTATATGTAGACGTTTTTTGACGGTAGCTTTTGCTCTCCTCAAAGTGAGGGAAGTGAGTTTGTCGGATAGATAGATATCGTTTATTGTCAAAGAGATTACATGTTTTTGGTTAGTAGTGTCTTAAATCCTATGTTAGGTTTATCTAGACACTAGGTTTCTCTAAAAATAGCAATAAGAATGTTTAGAAAAATTTGTTTTGTTTTTTTTTTTAAATTAACTGTCAAATTTAAAATAGGCTTACCTGATGACTCTACATTGAAGAGTAGAGTGCAAATTATAATTTGCACCAAGACTTTCAAGACGAGAAAATACGGTATTTTGAATTAAAGAAATTGCATCGCAGGTAGGTATAATCTGCAGGCGAGGAGAATTCATTGCATTCTGTATTTCACGATCGCCCGCCCTCGGGCGCGCATAAATAATAGGTGTTTTATTAATACCCCGACAATCGCTGACGGGAATTTTCCAATCACATCTCAAGCAACTACAGATTTGTTCGTTGAATTGTAGGTAAATCTGGAAATTGGCTAATAATTTGGATTGGATTTTACAATACAAAAATACTTTATTGTACACCAACAAAAATACAATACAAAAGACATTACATAAGACAAAAGTACAATGGGCGGCCTTATCGCTTAGAAGCTAGCTAGCTTATGCTAGTATTTAGTTTTTTATTATAGTCTTGGGGACACTTCCGACTGGTATTGATATGGATCAGTTGAGCTACCTGTAGATTGTTTGCAACAGTCTGCAGTTAGCTTAATTGTTTCAATTGTAAATACAAGTTGTAATTTGTTTTTATTATTGAACTGTAATTTTCTTTGCCAATAATGAATAAAAAAAAAAAAATATCCTACTTTCCAGAATTATAAAGTTTGTAGAAATAAAACTAAATGAAAACTTTACCACGTTCATACCACGAACAAGTACTTACCCCTCACCGAAGTTAAGCAACGTCGGGCGCGGTCAGTACTTCGATGGGTGACCGCGTCAATCGGCTTTTTTTTTTCTTTTTCGGTCCAAAAAATCTGTTTTTAGGGTTCCTTCTGTAAAACTTTTGCAGAATAGAACGGAAACGGAGCACGGAGGTTTTATTACTTCTTATCTTTAAAGACAATTGAATTTCCGGTAAGAAAAATGTCCCTAAAGTAGTTTTCAATGTCCATCGCATAATGAAACTGATTAAGAGCAACAAAGCGAAATTGACGAAGACAGGACAATTAAATTTAAGGAAAACGTATTATTTTCTTACTTATAGGCTACTTACAGCTTTCTAAAGCAGTGGACATTGGTCCATTGCTTTAGAAAGCTGTAAGTAGGTAGGTAGGTATTGCGGATTCGATTGTGCATAATAATGGTTTAAATTATGGCTGTCATCCTGAGCCAATACTACGTCTTCGCCGCGGTTGTTGTTTAAGCGGTTGTCGCTTCTTCGCAAGATATGGCCGGCCCACTGCCACTTCAGCATGCTAATTCTTTGAGCAATGCCGATAACTTTGGTTCTCTGTCGGATGTATTCGTTACGAATCCTACCCTTCAGAGAAACTCCGAGCATAGCTCTTTCCGTAACTCGCTGAGCGACCTTGAACTGGCTGAACTTGGTTGGCTTTATTGTTATGGCAATATTACATATTAATAAGGCCAACCCTATTCAGCAACAGAATCCGTAGAATATTTTTTCTGCAAAGTAAAAATTAATAAAATAAGCTAAATATGCTTTTTTGCTCTTTTGATTTCCCATCGAGGTCATGGCTCTCCTCTATTTCTCATAGTTTGGCCATACACCCCCATCTCAAAAAGACTCCCCTCTAGAATAAAATGTCACGAACCATTAACTAGTTTTACATCAGAAACTATTTTATGATAACCCAGTCTATGTTAAGATGATAACAGCTAGATGCTTGCGTATAAAATTAAGGTTCTCCCAACACTTCGTAATTGTGTTTTAAGTTCGCAAAAGCTACTGAAGCCAGGAGATAATTACTATATTACACAAGCCCAGACTGAGCTCCGAGGATTTTGACGACAATGTAAACATGGCTTTACGTTTAGGTATCAAAATCCTTACTCTGTGTTAGGGCTGACTCGGGATTTGGTTGTTATTGTTGGAAAGTAAAATTTCAAAGAACCCTGAACATCTTTATTGAAACAAATAGGTATTAATGTTTTGCTATAAAAACTTTCGTAGTTTGTCGAATTCATTACGGTTGTAAGCGGGTTAACTACGAACCTTATTTGTGTTGGAAGAACACCAACGTTTCATCCCTTAACGAGGTACGAGATTGAGGTTGGAACCTACCACCCGCTTGGAAGCCGTGTCTCCATGGGAAGTCAGATAGCAGTACAGTAACCGCATGCACACAGAGTATACCTACACTACCCGGCACAATGGGATCTCCGAGAGAGGATGACTCTCCTACTCTCCAGCATCGACACGCAGCGTGCCCACCGGCGCCTACGAACCTGAGCGCACGGCAGCGGTACATGCGCGTCGCGAACCGCACTCACCCTGATGAAGTCCCTCGTAAGGGATGAAACGTTGGTGTTCTTCCAACACAAATAAGGTTCGTAGTTAACCCGCTTACATCCGTAAGGTATTAGTGTATTGACGATCGATAAAAGTTTTACATCATAGATCTGAAAAATTGGTTCTGGACGGTCACTGAATAAAAAAATAATTCATTCATTTATACTTGTAAACTCCACCACCATATGGGATAACTAGCTGACAAGAGAGAGAGAGAGAGAGAGAGAGACTTCTACAAACCGATTGCACTATTTAGTGATAACCTGCAGAGCTTAGTAATGAACATAATTATAGCCTACCAACATGAAAGTCAATTATAAACGAATGTGTTCCAAATAAATGTAAAAAATATATCAGCAGCAGAGCCACATTTCACTCTTATATTATAAATGAGAAAGTTTGAATGTTTGTAACTTCAAAACAACTGAATCGACCGGGCTGAAATTTTGCATAGCTGTAGCTGATGTGGACTGATTTATGGTATAAAAAGATAGCCTGAGTTTTATTCCACGTCTAGTAAAGTCCGGTATTAACGCTGTCATGGCCATCTGCGGTCAACAGCAAAATAATCATTTTGAAAAAAAAAACCACATCTATAGCTGCTCCAGACGTGGTTTTTTATTACTTTTTTTTTTTTTGGACTTCTCTAGACGTGGAATAACACACAGGCTATCTTTTTATACCATAAATCAGTCCCCATAAGATAAAAATAATCTTTATACGTTTTCAAAGACACAACGCGTGCGAAGCAGCGGGCATAAACTAGACAATATAATCTGAATCTCTTGAAGGCATTTCCGCATGTGGCACGCACATGCGGAAATGCCTTCCAGCACCAACACCCCAAACAGTTTTACGCTAATAGAGCCATAGAAGGTGTGACATACAGTTTCCAAGTAAAATCTAAATGTGCCAGTTACTTAATAAACGTTAGTACGTTATTCCTGGATTCCTGGTATACAGGGTGTAAAGGCTTTATGTTGACGTGAAAGGTGTCTTTCCCTATATATAGTTACGCCACGTTACACTACGATGCATTTGTTTTACTGAGTTCTTTATTATACAAGTAAGTTCCTAATTAATTGAAAACTGTAAAAAACCCGACTCGGTCAGCGCTTTTTACTTTATTTTGTAAAATAAGAGGGCAAAGTCCTATGAAAGGTAGCTAAAACCATAGATATAGGAGTCCTGGCGAGTATTCTGATACCTTATTTATCAAAATCGTTTCAGCCGTTTGAATGCCTCGAAGTTATATTATTTGGTACTCTTTAATACCTAAAGAGTATCAAATAACCACAAAGATAGAGACTCGAAAAACGTGACCCGTCCCTATCGAGTGGTAATAAAAAAAATCCTGCATTCAAATACCCTCTTGATTTGTATCGACAGAATCAGCCGTGATCGTGTTTTGACCGAAAAAATTATGTGTGTTGTTTTGACTGTTTGAACCCCAATCTTGAAACACCTAAAATAAAAAATGTATTTCTAGGTAACATTTGCGTAATATTTTACTATACCTAGTCGTTTTTACAAAAACACTGGATGGAATGGGATACATAACAAAAACAAATCTCAAAATAAGACGTTTGAACAACACCGTTGTTTTAACATGAAATTTCGTATCCACCTCTTAAAAAAAAGGGGTTTGATCTTTTATTTTTAGGCGCATGCTTTTCTACCTCTACATATAAATAGCCTGAAGTTGTTTTTAGGGTTTCGAAGATCGGAGATAGGTTTCGAAACCTTAATGGCATCGCTTTTTCTGTCCTTTTTTCCGTCTTTAATATCTCAGCAACTACAGCAGCAAATAACGTGAAATTTAAGATAATAATTCATTGCGTGCCGTACAGTATGCCGTACAGATTAAAAGAATAATAAATAAATATAAATGAAAATAAAAAAATTCAGTACAAATTGTTATAGTATGCAGAGCGATCCACATTATGAAAAAAGGTCAAAAGGGAGGGGGGGGGGGGGATTATTTTCAAAGGGAGACCTAATTCACCGAGTGGGGTATCAAATGAAAGGTACCGATTTGTACATCTCAAAACAGTTTTTAAAATTTCTGTCGGTTACATACTTTTTGAAATATTTTGAAAATCCTCGAAAATTTTACTATTACGTTCTCTGTACCTTTAATTTTTTGGTATTCATCAAATAGCAAAGTCTCTAACCAGTACATATTGGTATACATGACAACCGTTCGAAACCCTCTGCGCGCGAGTCACACTCGCACTGGACGGATCTTGTTTAAAACATAAAACCATAGAGTTTTTCAACTTTATTCACCTCATATTTTAGAGCCGGAGATAGTTCAGGTTGTTTGAGAATTAGTGCCGGTAAAAAGTGGGAGTGCTACCATTAAGTCGCACTCTGTTATTTGTTCCTTTGAGATTTCCCAGGCTAAGTAAGCTGCTGTGGTTGGTAAAAACAAAAGTGCATTAGTAAGAGCACGGGGCCTTATTTTTTTTATTTTTGAGAGCAATAAGACATCGTTTGATTTTTAAAAAAAAACTTAATACCGACA
Source organism: Eupithecia inturbata (assembly GCA_963662085.1). Taxonomy (NCBI): domain Eukaryota; kingdom Metazoa; phylum Arthropoda; class Insecta; order Lepidoptera; family Geometridae; genus Eupithecia; species Eupithecia inturbata. The sequence goes on from OY759191.1 coordinate 10,418,286, forward strand.
TCGAATCCCTTAGTTTTAAATGACGGAGACATCGACGGACATACATAAACAAAATCTGTCAAGTGCGAGTGGAGGTCTCGCGTGCCGAGGGTTTCGAACGGCTGTCAAGTATACCAATATGTACTTATAGGTACTGGTTAGAGACTTTGCTATTTGATGAATACCAAAAAATTAAAGGTACAGATTTCAGATGTATCGGTTTGCAAACTTCGGAGTAGAGGTATAGAGGGTAATAGTATAATTTTCGAGTTTTTTTTTAAATATTTCAAAAAGTATTACACCTACAGAAATTTCAAAAACTTTTGAGGTGTACAAACCGATACTTTTCATTTGACACCCCAATCAGTTAGGTAGTCCCCCAGGGATGGGTAATTTTTCGAATTTTTTCAAAATATTTCAAGAAGTATGAAACCTACAAAAGTTTCAAAAACTGTTTAGAGATGTACAAACCGATATCTTTCATTCAAAAAATATCTATTCAATATATATTATATATATTTTTTTCGTCAGCTGGTACGTCGCGTACGCGCGGTTGCCGCGCGTCTGCCGATGCCACATTTTTCGCCGATTTCTTGATCTTTTTGTAGGTATACCTAGTAATGTCTATATATATCTAGATTCTCCATGAAATTTCCTACAAATAAGCATGTAAATATGCTGTATTTAAATAACAACAATTAAATGAGAACCACGTAAAGTAAGAGGATTTGTAAAATCGCGGCGAAAGTTTGTAAAGTAGGTATAATTTTTCTTTTTTCCAAGTTTGACGTACTAAATGTGTTTTAATTGCAAGTTAGGTACCTAATACTTACTTAAAGCTCATAATATTATGAATCATTCCTTGCGTAGTTTTCCAACTGGCGGTCGACATGACCCATCACGGAAGCAGCTTCTCCGATACGATGTTAGTAATATAAATAGATATTTATATTAGTTAAAATATTTATGAAAAACCATAAGGTCAGAGGGCACGACGCGTAACTTCAACATGCTTGGCTTAATACTACGCTGATTATTAGGAATTTTGAATTTTATTGTTCTTCAATGCTATTTCATTTCCTTGACCAACCCAACAGGCATTATTTGTTATTTTCTACAACTGTGTAAAAGTAACATTTAAGTTTACCGATCCGATCTGCGCGTCTAATGGCTAAACTAAAATGGCTTCCTTTGGTTCCTCGAACGTATCGTAAAGAGGAAAAGTTGGTCACTTGTAGGAGTATTTTTGTTCGTAGGTGTTTTTGTAGCAAGGTCTGATCAAAAGCAATTTTTAAAACCTTTTTGATACTCCCCAGTTTGCATGATATCTTCAAACGTCGCTGGACAACCAGCATGCTTACTTTGGAAAACTGTTCCAATATTAATTTGTTTTATTATTTTAGTTGAAGTATCAGTATTATATCATATTTATATCTCTAAATTTCAGCAGAAGTTACTCAGATTTTGTTGAGTTTATTTTTGAAAGCTGTACAAAGTAATAATCTGTGGCTATATTTTTAAGAGTATAATCAATACGATCCCAGTATTGGGTGGAATCTTTGATAAGTACTGAATTATCGACTTTAGGCTCGATTTCATAAAAAATTGTTACCACCAATTTTCAAGCTTTCGATGAAGTTGAAATCGTTCAACTATTTGAACCTATCACCCTGCTGTATTCTAACATCGGTTTCCCTTGTCCACAGCTATGAACATCTCAATGCAACTATTTCTGGTGCTGGCGGCTTGCCTCTGCCTCTCCGAGGGTGCTCCGGACGGTAGGCTCGCGAGGAAGCAGCAGCGGCCCACCCGAGGCTTCAAGAACGTCGAGATGATGACAGCTAGGGGCTTCGGGAAGCGCGACCGGCCGCACGCCAGGGCTGAGCGTAAGTTACCAAGTTTTTCTTAAAAAAACCATGTTTAATAATCCAATTATATTTGGATTTTTCTTAAATCAATCTAAGCTGTAAAGTCATGAGTCATGATGATAGCTAAGAATTAGCTGTTGCTAAGTGAGCTCTATGACAATGGTCAGCCCTAATCTCTAACTAGGAATCCTTTTATTTATTGTAAGGCAATGGTGGAACCTGGCTTAATTGATAGGGCTATTTGGTTGAAACAGCCGGCTAATTCAAAATCTTAATTGTTTGTTGCGACTGCTGTCATTAAATTTATCCCGAACAACGTTAAAGTAGTCGTCCAAACAGATAGCAATTACAATAATTAAAAGGTTTTCCTCGGACCCCCGTGGTTTTTCCTGATCAAATAATGGCAGGCTAGCCAAATGAGTAGATGATTAAGAGCGTTTACGCCTTACATGCGCAGTTTGGCTCAAAAACAGTACTATTCAAACCCGTTAATAACATGAACCACTTATCTTACACTGTATGTTAGTTATTAATAATTTTAGGAAATTTTGTTTTCCAAATAGTTAGTTAAGAAAATATTTCAATTAATATAGTATTGTACGCGTTCTATCAAGATAACTTGTTAGAGGTTTTCTAAATTTCCCTTTTAGCCTCTGTTTCGAAGATCAAAATAATATGAAAATACTGATATATCTAATGAACAAAAAATAATAATCAATCAATAAGATCCTTGGAAAAATAGTTAGTTAAAAAGATGTTTGGTTTTGGTATCTAACTACGAGAAATTCAAATTCAAAAAATGTGAATTATTACGAATTTTAAATGATTTTTTCACCGATATACCTTATTTAATTTAATATAACAATAGCTTACCAATAAATAAGAGCATCTTCTTTAAAATCATACATTTAAAATTGTAATTAATTTGTTGTTATTATTTTTCTGTAAATATTTTAAAACTACTTTAAAACGCTGCGCGCAAATCATTTCAAGTCAGTCCCATACACATCGCGCGCTAGGCGTAAACGCTCTTAAGTTTTGACCTGCACATTAAAAAAATCTTAATATTTTATTACCTACACTTGTGAAGGTTTGTGCTTGATCAGTGAAAAAGTAGATTTCAAATCAATAATTTACCATCAGGGTTTAACCTCCCACTCTACAAATTACATTGATTCGATCGTTGTTTTCGTAGAAATCTCTTTCTCTCAGACCGTCTTGCATTTTCCTGAATTACTCATCGTGGAATTAAGAAGTGGATTAAGTGTGGGTGGAAACCGAAATTGGGAACTGTTTTTAGCTACCCACTATTACTCAAAGGTTTATCAAGATTTTTTCTACTCGATGTTATAAGTAGTTGCTCTGAAACTGTATCTACGATCGAAAACTTATTATACCGTGAAACTCCGGCACAAGCTGATTAATACAATCACAAATCTAGCACCACAAATTATCTAAAATAAAAGTCAGCTCAAAACACTTCTAGGAATATTAACTAAAATTTGCAGCTAGCTTGGCCAAATTTATTGGTGAGGACACTTAAATTTCAACCTAATTCCTTATTAAATAACCTAATTTCTACCTTTCTACCTAAATGTTTACTACAAATATTTGAAGGCTGCTCTACCTTTTCACTGGTCAATAAGGATAACAAATGGAATGGACGCACTGCATGCACGGTATGATGGCTTGCGGAATGGTCAATGTACATTTTCTGCTTTCCGCAACGAACGCACTCACAATCGGCAAATATTATGTGAAAATATATTTAAATTTAAATTAGCATATTCTGCCGTGTCTGTGCAATGCGTCCGTTTTTAAACAATAGTTAGTTTTAATTATTATTATAACTACTAATGAATTTTATTTCAGACAATTGAATTAAAAACATGTGTGGTATTGTTATTGGGCGGCCTCAAACGAATAGTGTTTAAAAATTTGTAATAATAAACGAGGCTGGATTTTTTAATGTACATATATCCAATTCTTATTCTAAAAAATTCCGATGCGTAGTTTTTCTGGAAAGGCTATTCAAGCATAATTACTTTGTATTAACATTAGGTAATAATAGGGTTAACAATACGTAGTAAATTTAGTAAATGTACAGATGATCTATGATCGTGGATTTGGACCCGCGTGGATGTAACAGGGAAACGGAAGGTCCGAGCTACGTCGTAATTCAGGGTGTTTAGGGACCTGCTCTATTTGAAGGTCGGATCAGAACTTCTGTTCATAATACTGTTTCATTCGATTTGTTAGATCAAAACTACATAATAGACAAGTTCATTAATAAATAAATTACATTAAGATTAATGGATCTTGTGATTGATTAAACAGAAAATATTTCATATTAAATTAAGCAGCATCTTATGCTGCCAAAGCTCATTGGACAAAGAGATATGACTATTCCTTCTTATTGACAAGATGTATATGGTTACAACGCACCAGCTGTAGACCACATTTAATCCAACATAAATACTAAATTGACTAAAAAAAAAAAATTACTTGAAAAAAAAATAATTCAATTGACTAAATTACTAAATTACTTACTACTTCTTAATTGTTTCAATTGTAAATACTAGATCTAATTTGTTTTTATTATTGAATTGTAATTTTCTTTGCCAATATACATAGAGGTAGACTACTTGACTAGTCTTATAATTTTCTTTTTTCTCATAACTTCTTTCTTGAAACGCTTCCAACTGCCCGGCCCGGTGTCCGTAAAGAAAACACATTAAAAGATTGGATTATTCCCCTTGAGTTATGCCTCACCTATATCCTACTGAGGGACACTCCTCCTCCACCTCCACAGCCTATATTGGTCCACTGCTGGACCCAGGCATCCCCCTGATGAGCGCCTTATTGGCTTCAGTTCGGTGGTTGAATTGTTCTACAGGGGGCGCTGCTGCCCACTCCCTGTGGATACCCCTTAGTCACCTCTTACGACACCCGCGTGAGGAGTTGGGGTGGCGCAAATTCTAAGCTGGCACCACACAGCATTATCCTGTCTACACTACTCTTCAATAGAGTCCAACCCAAGCTTGTAGGTTATCCGGCAGACTGCTGTTAATTTAGCTAATAGCCCGGAGCCGTTGCTAATGAATTCGATTCGACTGGAATAGACAATTGGACGGCTGGACGTAAAGGGGAAATGACAGATCCAGTGTACCTACTCTAAATAAAGGGATGTACTTTATTGCAATAAGGTTAATAATTCCTTTCTATTTGAATAATCATGCACTGCAGTTAGTCCGTCTAATTTGTGCATCAAGCAATGATTTTGTACTGGAGTTTCGAGTTTCGATTAGAAATCAATTATTTGTAAAATTTATCCAACCTAAAGATCAGCTTTTAGGTATTCGTCATAATGTGTGTTAATGGTAGAAATAGGCTTGGACAAAAAACTTTGGCTTATCTGAAAAAAGCGTAGGTTGAACTCAGCAATAATGTAGAGCTCCATAGATGTAATAACCTATTTTAAAACGTTCTAGTCACTCATTACAATCAAAACATTGTTAGGTACTTATACGAGTAGTATAGATATTTAATAGATTCCAATAAGGTGTTACGAAAACAGTTTTCTTGCATAGTTTTGTAATGTTAACTTATCCATAAGTGGGTAAGTTGAGTAGGGGTAAGGAAACTTTGGCAAGATATCGTAGGTGCTACCAACACAGGTGAACCACTTTGGAGCTAATAGCGCGTATAATTTGCTATGAATATGTTCTTTTTACCGTTTCATTCCTTTTTTATTCCCTTTTATATGAAAATTTTTGGGTGGGTTTTGTGTACTTGGGAGATTGCATCAATTTGCGTACGTTACTATGTGGGTGTTTTTTACATACGTTCTCATATGAATATTATAATTTTGATTAACTTTAATGACTGCAGAGTTTAAAGAATATTTTTGCTGTTATAGAAACACCACAACAATTAAAATTCTCAAAAATAAGGAGGTGTAATTCGCAACGTGAGATATTTTTTAGGGTTCCGTACCCGAAGGGTGAAAACGGAACCCTATTACTAAGCCTGCGCTGTCCGTCCGTCCGTCCGTCCATGCGTCCGTCTGTCACAGGGCTACATCTCATGAACCTTGAGAGGTAGACCGGTGAATTTTTTAGATAATATTCTCTTGCCGCTATAATAATAAATAATAAAAATAAAATAATTATCAAAAATAAAATAATTATTAAAATTATTTAAAATTAAATTATTAATACAAAAAAACGAGTTATTTTTGGCTAATTTTGCTCTTTGTTTGTCAAGGCTGTTTTTCTAACAACAAATACTAAAAATATGATAAAGTTCAAAATTTAAAGGGGTCTCTGATCAAGTGAACATTGATGTTCTTTGAAAAAGTTGCCTGATTTTTACGGTACGGAACCCTTCGTGTGTGAGTCAAGTCACACTTGGCGGTTTATTTTGTAATACCGGTAGTAATGAGCGCTAAATATTTTTTTCCAATAATCTTATAATCCAAATTGGATTTCCATTGTTTCTCTGCCTATCTGGCTGTAATAATTGCCCTGAAGCTGAATTTTTATTGGAAAACTTGAAATAGTTTGATATAAAACATATTTTTTGACAAAAAGAAACACCTCCACAAAGATGACAATGTTGATTTTCTAAATTGAGCAACTTACGTTGAGCAATGGGGATTCAAATCAGTTCGATAAGGACCATTGCTCAATTTGCTTGCAACTGAGTTGTGCAAAAGGAAACTAGCGCATAAATGAGTCTAGCAAATGATGAATCTCTAGACTTTACAACGATAAATAAATCCAAAATTTAAACTTATTCCTAAGGTGACGTAGTGCCAACATCTGAAGATCGTGAAAGGAACGCGCCAACATTTAAAAGTCCAACTGTTAGTGTTGCCAGAGGTTTTGGTAAAAGATCAACCGATGAAGAAAACGAAGGTATAGAGAACAAGACTTTATTTGTACGTGGTCTGAGCTTATTATCCGTTGAAGCCTTCGAGTACGGAAGGCTGCTTCGTGTCACGGAATCTTGTTATCGTGAATTGTGTGAAACTAGGTTTAAGTAACCGTAGAGGGGATCTAATGCGCTGAAATTTAAATATTTGAAACCACTTAAGGCTAGGGATGTCCCTAAATAATAATAATTTATTTGTATAAAAACTTGTCTTCTTGGTGTGATTTTTAGCAATGCATGTTACGTTAATAAAGACCTAAGAATAAAGATATATATAATAGAAAATATTGATTAGACAGGTTATATTTTATTTTTTTATATTTTTATTAAAAGACATTCAGTACTAACATGTCTAAGACAACACTTTAAAGGAAATGTCGTAGGATCCCCTCTTCGATTTGAACGTGCAAACTTACTACTACTGTACTTACTCCGATAAGATGATCAAAAACAAAAAAAAAATCGTATTTAAAAAACGATTTTATCATGCCTATATCTCTCAGCAATTTAACAAGTTAATCGGTCGATGCTTAAACTCCGATTTATGGAGTCTACACACCAAAGTTGCCCAAACCGCCGATCCCAAATCCGGCAGGCTAAATGATGGCGGCTTCTTCTTTTTATTCTTCACATGTAGACGTCAAAATATGAAAGCCACTGGGTTATGTGGCTGGGTTGGTAAACATTGTCGTCGGCACAAAATCAGCAATGTTAGACAAGTCGCGGAGTATCGCGGACGTGCTGCCGACATTTGTCGTGGACATGTCGCATGTAGTCAGCGTGCACTGTCGCTGACATGATTCGACATTTAATATAATGTTAGAACATAAAAACGCATGTAAGCCAAGCACAGGGGTTGTTGTCTAGGGTAGAATACATAAAAATTACATCGTATCGTCACATTGCATAAATTATTCAAGTTAAAATATAAATATAATATTTATATTAATTTAAAATATTTTACGCATTCGATGACCATGCGATGTAATGTTTCTCTATTCTAGAATAAAAAACGATCGCTATGATTTAATACAGGTTGTGTCGGTAGTGTTGCCGAGTTTGGTGTGTAGACTCCATTACAATGCAATCCACTACACTCCATTACATTACTGTGGGTTTAAGCTGAGTTAAAAAAACACGATTTGTTTTGTCGATGCATCGAATGGCAACTTCTAGAATGTACTTAACCCTAAAAATTTTGAGAAACGCAGATACGATAGATTGTTTCATGATTTGAATGTATCGAAAAGAGTATAGTGCCAATTCACATGTCACCAACACATAAGTAACTAAAAAAAAAGCTTAATTTTTTTAATTTGGTTGTGTTTTTGTAAATTATGAACTTGATTGAGATTAAATTATCCTCACATACTCACAAATAATCATATCACAAATGTGCAATTGGAAACTGACATTGGCATAATTGTGTCAAAACTATTAAACCATGGTGCAGAGCCAAAGATAAAAGAAGAAGAAGAACAAATTTGGCAGGACTAAAAATGTAGCTATCGCTTTCCTAACGACCGAATTAAAAAGGATAGCATAGTAGTTTTAGTGCCCTCAAATTAGTTTAGTTTAGATAAGGTGGCATCTAAATTGACACTATCGAAATATGACGTACCTACTTACCCTGACTGGGGAGGCCTACGTGTGCGTTGCGTATTGTTTCAGTGAATTCGTTACCTATGTGTCGGCTCTTACTTAGGCCAAGTTGTGTCAAGTGTGAAGCATTTTGTTTAAGCGGCTCTTGACTGACTGAAGCGCTGTTTTTGTTATACTGTGGTGGATTATGTCGGTTTATGTGCAAAATAGAAAAAAAAATGAATTTTCTTTTTGGCAAGAATAATAACTATATCAAACTAGCGCTAATACCTATAGAAAACTAGCGCTTGAGTAAAAGTCGTTTATGTAAAAAAAAAAAAACATAGTGATTGTTAAATGTAAAAAAATATGTGGCTCTATTTTTCTACATGATTTCTGCAAAAATTGTATCTTAAAACTGATAAATCAGTTTATTATAGAAAGACAAAACACAAATGTTTTCGGACACACGTACATAAAGACAGACTAACCTTCTCACTTATAAACCTCTCCTAACTTAAAGCAACATCAAGAGTTTGTTTTAATTTGTTGAAGGTAAACGTACCTATGTCAAAAAGACAAAAAACAGTGCTTAGGCCAGAACCACACTATTGCGGTGTCAATACAACACACAGTATTAATTTGTTTCTAACCATACTAAATGTATGAAACCGATGGGGTTCCACGTGTGTTTCTTGCTTTAGTATTGCTTAAAGTTTGCAGATTTTTATATGTAAGGTGGTCAGTTACATGCTTATTTCATACAACAGACACATTCGACGGGTCTACTCGCAGAGTGTTCAAACCCAAGAACAGCTTGATGGTAGCCACTGACTATGGCAAGCGGAGTGGTTACGACTACTCCGACGAAGGTAAAGGAATACGACACTTACCTCAGAAGCTTTATGGGCTTCTATCGCATATCATTTCATTTTAGGGTTACTATAAGGCTTTGTAGCGCGTAAACTGAATATTAGGCTTTTTGTTGTTGATTCAGTGAAGTTCTATTGTCGATGGTAAGGCAAGGCTCTAGAAGATTTGACTTGTGGTCGATATCTATTATCTTTATCCAACTAAGTACCAACGCAAAATCCTGTACAGATCATAGAAATTTACCGATAAATACGAAAACATATGTAGATATCTGTTTATCTAAATAAATAACGGTAAGGTGCTATTTAACTTATACCTCTGTTTGAAAACTTCTTTCGTTATCATAACGAGTAAATAAAAGGCCTGTAGTTAAAGTAGAGCTTAGAAACCATTGCCGAAATAGATATACATATGTGGAAAAGTAAGATCAACAGTTGTCTTGTGAGCTTTGAAATAACCAAAACGCTTAGATAACATTTGGCATCCACAGAAATGGAAATTAGAGTGACCAGGGGAACCTTCAGACCAAATGGGAAAGTACTGATCGCGCGGGGCTGGGGAAAGCGGGATTATTCCCAAAAGCCCCACCGTGTTAATGGGGATTATAGCTCTGAAGACCATGCTGACGACGGAGGTATCATTGGGTCATAATGGCGCCTTTCTGCGATGTTGCCTTTTGTTTCGTGTTCCGAACTAGTCAAAAATTTGAACACAATATTTATGCTATCGGTTTTTAACAAATTTGTTTCTGTAAAAACCAATTTTACAGAAGGTTTTTTAATACTTTTGTATGGTCGTAACTAACGACCACTTAGGGTGGCACTACGACTACTCGATTTTTGTGCTTACCGCGTGAAAGAGAAAACGCGAGTCGTAGCTCCTACCGCTAGCGTTGGTATTAAAAACGACTAAGCATGTATTGAAATCGAAAGTGATTTGTGAGTGCAATTTTAAAAACAAATATTATATTTGGTTTTTTTTTCATCCGACTGCGCAAGAAGCTTAGAGGGTTATGTTTAACCAGTGTAAAAGGTATAGAACCCAAATGACTCGCAAAGTTATAACAGACAGTTTTTTAATTACGAACTGTATAGACAAAACCCTCGGGAGATATGACATATTGGACTGGAAGTAAAACATGCAATACGAAAACATGCGAACATAAAAATTACATTGTACAATCGATACGTTATTTTTCGCATACGATCCAATTTGTAATAAGTAAATTTGTAAATAAATATATGTTGAAATGTATTCTGGTTAACAACCAATAAACGATAACAAAACTTATAATATCAGGAATTTTGTCTGTACACGGATTTTGATCCCTAACAAGGATTCGCGTTGGATTTGAAATCATAATTTCCAAGATCTTGGAAATCTAATGAGTGTTTATTATACTCGTTGTTGGAGAACTACGAGACACGTATACAACTATATCATGTAGGAGTATAGGTATGATAATTGTATACGTGTGTGTGAGTTGTAGGTACTTACTCCTTGGATAAAGGAAGGACGTCATATATTTCGTCCATGTTACTCATACCTACAAAAAACTCATTAGCTTCTAATAAAGCTAATGAGCTCACTACCGCTCACCATTTATCCCAAAAATAAAATCTCATGTCCCGAACACTGTATCGCAAGATACAGGGTCATTGACCCGTTATGAATGAGCAACGACAATAGTCGTAAGCAAAAAGGCGGCGACAATGGCTGCGAGCAACAAAGGTAATAAACGCAGGGTCGGAGGGCCTCACACATCAGTGCAACTACTAATTGAATTATCTACGAGAAAGGTACCACTTCGTTTTTCTGCGAGACAATTGCTTTTATGGAGCCTTTATCTTGTACTGGCATATTGTGTACGAAGATGGTAGACAGCTTGTTTTTAGGGCAATACAAGAAAATTATATCATGAAAATAATTAATTACATTACTTCACACAGCAATAACTAGTACCAATGCAAGAAGAGATTTGACACACAGACTATAAAAAATACCTGAGCTGCTCGAATAAATTTTTACACTCATTCATTACATATTAGGCATTTCGAAAAACATACATATACATAAAAACACCTAAACCTGGAACATTAACTAGGAATACACTCACTGAACGGAAAATCATTAACACTTAGGTCTACCAATCTCATGAAAACGTTAAACGCTACACATTGCCTGCCTGTGTGATAATAAAAGTGCATGAATCTAAAGAAAAACAGTTATTTGAGACTGACGAGGAACTTACCGATTTTCGGTTCACACCATCGCCTATTCGTGTAAATGAAGCAAGACAAGCGAAAAGCTTTAAATGTATGGTATTGTTTCAACAAGAAACCATGCTTCTGTAATGTGAAAAAGGTCACAACGACAATGGGTACCTGTCCAAAATGAGCTATAGGTATATACTCATTGCCATTGGCTCTAGCAATAAGAATGATAGATTAAACTATGAAATAAGAACAAAGGTTTGTTTTTGGTGAAGCAGTTACTTAACAACTACTTCATAGCTTTATGGTGATTGTGTTTAGATTAAGGATGCATTTTGTGCTTTTGTTATGTTGAATTGAAAGGTGCCAATAATTTAAAATATAATTGATGATGTAACTTATACATAATCATTTTAATAAGCTTATCGTCAAACCAAGCGCTGCGGCGGCGTTAAAAAAACACCGGCTTTTTGTAATATAGTTCTACAAGTAATTTGGCTAGTAAAAAGTTTTGCATTGTAAGCCGTTTGCTATGAACCCCTGCTACAGCCAACTTTTAATAAATTGTCGTTTTGGAGTCATTATACATGTAAGAGATTTGTTATAAAATCAACATAGTTTCGGTAGACTCCAAAACTACATTTGCTTACAATGGTCGCAAAACCTCCTTACTGTTAGCTATTTGCTTGTAGAACCCTAGAACCTAGTATTTATTCGAAAAACATAAATAAATCGCTGTTCGAAATGTGTGTTAACTTGAAAAACTCGTGTTACGATGGGTTAAAGTTCAATTCAGTACCTATTTTCCTGTAATGTCAGCTTTTTAACTTGATAACATGTTTCAGTGGTGGACATGGATGATTTTCTGGAGACCCTCGCCTCGACACCTGAAAAGGAACTTGATGCTGATGACAAGAATGTTGAAAGGTAAGGAGCATCTATAAGGTAATTTTTAAAAAGAAGGCGCAATTGTCTTTTTTTTTCATACTAACAATTATATCCGCGGATTTGTGACGTCAGGTCACAAATCCTGGCCTCTAATATACGAAAAACAAACGCAACCAAACGGGATCGTTCCAGCTTTTAAAAATTATAAACACATAACCGGCCAACGCCACCCGCACAGTCCTGCGGGTTGGTGTCAGCGGCATTTTTTTTCTTTAATAGCTTCATTCAGGTATCTGCCGCCTAGCACAGGGGCCGGCGGATACGTTGATCAATGTTTAATAGGCATAAACCAGGTCGACGACATTGCTACCCTGGGACTTCTGACGACGTTTTGGTGTAAGAGTTCTGCAACCTGCCAGTGTTAATGCAATGTGGAAACCCCTGACATATCACCGTCTACACACCGAACCTGCCAACGTCACCAAATCCGCCGACATAATCTGGCGGGCTGATGTCGGTGATTTGTGGCGACCTTTTGGTGTATAAATTGCAGACCGCCGACAGTGTTTTATCAACTTGGAAGCCGCTGAAATGTCAGCGACAAAGATCTTATTTCACCGTTCGCTGCCAAAACTAAGTTCAAACAGAGACTAGTTCAACTAAACTAAGTTCAGCTTCATTGAATTCCTATTTGTGTGACATGACAGCTCTTGAACTAGGCTAAACGCCAAAAATCGGGCGTAAAACTAAGTTAAGCTTGAACCGGATCAACTTTATAAACTTTATAGCACTAAACTGGCTTAAAGCGCTAAACGGAATTTATCTTATAATCGCGTTCAATTGCAACCGGTGAAATTGGATCTACGCCACGGGGTTGTGTCGGCGAACCGGTAACTTAGATGTGTCAGATCCACGTTACTCCTCCCATGAGTGTCTCTCTATAACACGAGACATTACTTTTATTTATAGTTTTTAAAGAGTTTTAGAGCTACAAGCTCAGTGTAAACATAAATAAAAAAGGTTTAATATGGCATGATAAAAACTTATTTTCATAATTATATTTAGGGAATTTGTGGTCTATATCATACATTAATTACAGTTAATTTACTGGTCAGGCAGGCCTCGACTTAATAAAAATGAACTCGTAATTTAAAATATGTAGATGATAAACCCCATTTTAGAATTTCCACTTTTATAAATCAGGTCGCCCTAATGCTGGAAAGTTTGGAGCCCTGCAAATACCCACCCAACTAATCTCATAATGATTTTACTACCTAATATAATAACTACAGATAACCTGAGAGATGAAGAGGACATGGAGAGGGAGCGAAGGGCGTTGACGGTGAGAGCGAATATGTTGCTCCGCAAGTTTGCTCGTAGTTCCGCAAAAGTAAAAATAACTTTGTTTAAATCCTTTTGCCAATCCTTTTACACGTGCAGCCTGTGGTTCACGTATACGAAGAAATCCGTCGATACTCTTCGCGTCCAGTTCAACAACGCTTTCAGGATGCTGTTGGGGCTCCCGCGATTTTGCAGCGTCTCCAGCATGTTTGCGGAGGCCCGCGTAGATGGTTTCGCCGCCTGTATGAGGAAGAAGGCAGCCTCACTGCGAAGTAGAATACGCGGGAGTACCAACACCATCCTGTCAGCAATAGCTGATAAATTAGATGGAGTGATGTACAGACACTCCATCTCCACATTAATTAAATAGTTAAAACTAACATAAGCTAAGAATTTACTAACTTATGGATCTTTTGTAATCTGAAAATAATAATTATTATTTATATTATATTATAAAATACATAGATAAGTCTATAATGGTTTTCTAAGGTATCTAAAGGTAACCTCAGTCAAGATTAGCGTATTTTTGCCGTTTGAAGGACTCTGCTCATGTTGCTGCGGAGCCGGCCCTTACCGATGTCCCTGCAAGATGTGAAAGCGCTTGATATCCACACACGTGGCACACACGTGGCATCCCAAGCTCGACCCATCTTCCAAGGAATTAGAGCCATACCGTCTGACGGTATGGCTCCAGACCTGCCATACCGTCAGACGACCGTAAAAGACGTAAAAGACCTGAGTCTTTTACCATATATATATATATTAGTTCAGTTTAACGAATTTATTTACTCAAAAGAACAATGTTCACTTAAACGAGTACATACAATAATCTTACGTACTATCTTAACTAATTATTACTATAATATAATATATATACATGCCTATAGTATATATCCATTATAAGTCAATAAAATACTTGTCAAATAATTAATAATTGAATTTCGTCTTTCTATTGAAAGACGAAATTCAAAAATCGTAGAACAAAAGTTGATCCCCTCCTCGGGGTCCAGAATCACCCCCTTTCGGCTATATTCGTGGCACATATTTCGTGGCACCCTCTATAAAATGACATAGCATGTCATGTCACTACGAGTAGGTATATACGCTCTATGACTATGGAGCTAGTGTACGATGATGGCGTTTGCCATCATCGGTTAAAAATGAAAATGTGTTCGATCCCACACTAGCTCCAAACGCCATACGGCGTGAAGTTACGTCAATCAAAGTCTTTGTGAATGGGGTTGCGCATGTTGCTACAGCGGTCGTTGATTTTAATAAACAAAGTGGGTATCAAAAGACTCATCTGTTTGTATGACTTTCTTACTTATCTTGCAAACAATTTTTGTTTAACTTGTGAAGATAGAAAATAAGTTGGTAAACAAGAAGTTAAAAACTTTGTCGTACCGCCTACGAAATTTACAAGTTCAAATAAATGCTAACTTTATGTAATCCAACTCACGATTTAACGAATGAATAACTTTTCACTTTGAAAATATTTGTTCTTGAGCTATTTTCTGAGTATGTTAATAAAAAGGTAGAGGGTCTTACGAATAGCTTTGCACACGTCAACCTACGCTTTTTTTGGGCAACGCTGTTTAACACTATTTGGGGTTGCCATTAAAAAATAAATTACTGCCGTGTTTTGGATATCGAATTGCCGTGTTTAGAGGCAAAATTTGAGAAATTGCCGTGTCTCATACATTTTCATAAAACGTAGGCACACTTTGTTGCTTGGCTGTCCTTATTTAAAGGTAAGAAACAAGGTAAAGAAAGTTAGGAAACGACAATAAACACAAATGTATTTTTGTTTTATTCATTAGAACCATCATAATATAAATGTCTAATGTCACATTTTTTTTTGTATTTTGACCTGTCTTTCATGTGATTTAGCATTTCTTTATTAGTTTGCTTAATACCTACCTACCTGTGCAATTTCCTTTAGACTGAATGTATTGTTTGGCGAGCAATGTATTGTTTAAAGTGGATGTCATCATTTTGTTACGAGATTTAGTTTTTATAATATTTACGCTACTAAAAATTATCTTGCAATAAGCATGGCTAGGTTTTAACAACTATCATTCAGCTGGATCAATATTTCTGACCAAAATCATAGGATTTCATTACATCTGAATCTTTTAAATTCAATTGCCCAATCATAGTGGACACAGAAAAT
Source organism: Eupithecia inturbata (assembly GCA_963662085.1). Taxonomy (NCBI): domain Eukaryota; kingdom Metazoa; phylum Arthropoda; class Insecta; order Lepidoptera; family Geometridae; genus Eupithecia; species Eupithecia inturbata. The sequence continues at coordinate 10,434,137 of OY759191.1, forward strand.
AGCGAAACATCAATGTCAACGTCAAAATAACTTAGAATAAGGTGTATACAGATATAAGTTGATTTTTTATTGTAAAGATACGTTTAGATTGTATTTTTTATTGTAAAGATGCGTTTTGATTTTAAAGAGGATTGCGCTGTTTGCCGTGTTGTATGATACGGCAATGAATGTTCTGCCGTGTACCGTGTTTTTTTTTGGCAAGCAGCCCCAATTGCCGTATAACACGGCAATTGCCGTGACAATGGCATCGCTCTTTGATTTGGATCAAAAGCATTTGTTGAACACACAGCGCCCTCTATGTTTCAACGGCTGTACTGCATACCTGCCTACCTCGTTTAGGATCCAATACTATCGAATTATTGATTACATGGTTCGGACAGCCGCTACTAGAGGCGCTATCCGAATATAAGCGGTTTTGGGAGGGCCGGCCTCTTTTTTACCCCTGTCATGTCAACGAGACATGTGTGTCACCTCGAGAAAATAAACCGAATTTTCTGTTATAGCTGGCTGGTTTCTCTTCCTGCATTTTACATTATTTCAAACCTCCTAAGACAGGAGAATAAAATTGGACGTGTGGTTCTAACGGATGTTGCTTCAATGGTCTTTTTGTAATTACTACATATACTGTCTTTATACTATTGTGGGTTGGTTGTAATAAAAGAGAGTTTGTTTCACTTTACTGCGTCTATTCAATATATGAGACACGAGTACATAAAATTAACGTTTACGATATCTTTAATCCTTATTTTAGGATGTGTGCTAACAATTGGAGGTTGCTGAAGTGACTTTAGAATATGTATGATACAGCAGAGGGTTGAGGAGTGACTGGTTAAACTCGGCTTAGCTACTGAAAAAGCTGACTTCGCGAAACGCGTTTGCGCCGCGTACTTTATGCTAAACTGTATCACTACAGTCTTTTTACATGCCTTTATTTTTAGTAGGTATACAACTGCCAATCGTTTCCAAAGTCGAGTTAATTGGACTAACGTTACATCGAATAGCCCTGTGACAGTCGCTGCGTAAGAATCGCCCCACAACTCAATCCCTGGATGTCGTAAGAGGCCACTAAGAGAACCAACCAGAAAAAGGGCAGCAACTTCCTTCTGTGTATTTATAAGTAGGTATTCTACTGCGAACAAAATAAAGCTGTAAACGTTAAGAAACCAAACAAAATAAACGATGTAATGTATAGTTACCACATAAGGAAACTAAAATGGAGATGGGCAGATCATCTAATAAGGAATAATAAAGAAAAATGGGCTAAGGGCATAACGGAATGGTGTCCAAGACAAAACAAAAGAAGGTAAAGGAGACAACGTCCAGCCAGTTTTTGGATATTATCCTCCTACCTAAATAGGAGGATAATATCCAAAAACTGGCCGGGGTTACTTGGAGGTGGATAACCCATAACAGTAAAGAATGACAAGCTCTAGGAAAGGCCTATGCGGACGCAAGACTATCTAAATACCGGTGTCAAATAATCAATAGATGTTAGTTAAATAAGTTACTGTTTAAATTCCTAGTTCAATTTTTCACTTATGTTTAGTAAGATTGTTGAATAAAGGCTCTTATTATTATTCATATAATTCATTTAAAATCTCGTTATTAAATACATTTTTTACTTTAGAAAATAAAATATTTAAAACTATTCTACAGTAAAAATATATCAAAACGGTGAATCACCGGCCGCGAAGCTAACCAAGCTAACCAAGCGGCCGGTGACTAGGGCCGCAGAGAGAGGAACTTCCTGACGATGCGCGCCGAAACTGCCTTTTGGATCTGATCTCTTTTATTATTATTATTCTACTGCGATCACCAATCCGCCTGCCAAGCGTGGTGATTGTGACAAACCGCCCTTTTTGGGGAAAGCGGATTCAACAGTGGACCTCCTTATGAGTGCTGTTGTTTTTCATCGAATAGGTAAATAAAACATCGCATAACAAACCATCGCTGAAAACTGATCTAACTGATGAGTTTCGCGGAAGTGAAATTGTGTTTGACATAAAGTTAACGCCATAATGATATTCTGTCGCTGACAAGCACACTGTCGCGTTTTAACCGGTTTTGCAAGGTAGCTTCATAAACTTTGTAGTTGCCATAATACAATTGAATGTACGGATTTCCTTATCTCTAATAAAGTTTATGACTCTTTTGACATGGAAACTAGCAGAGTGGTACACATACACAACGAGAAATTAATACCATAAACTATTTTCCAAGGTGTTTTAAGCCTCATAATCGGTGTTCTAATCCAGATCACGAGGCTTTTGTTTAACATTTTCTTATTTTTTCACGCATGTTCGCGCACATTTATAATATATATATTTATATATTTTTATATTTATATATTTTATATATTTTTCATTTATATATTTTTTATTCAGCTCTGCTATGAGCTCGTTTCTCGCTCTGTATTTGCCAATGAGTGAGGGAGTATGAGTGAGTCCTTCATTGAATTTCATGAATAAACAGGTAGATAAATAAATAAAAAATAAATAAATAATGCTGGCCAATCCACCGCATCATCTAGCCCCAAGCTAAGCAGAGCTCGTGTACTAACTTACACATTATTTTTATATTATTATAATGTATTGTATTAGGTAGGTGGGTATCTAATACAATACATTACAAAGATAAATATTTTTTACTAAACATAGAACCCCGAACACCAGGAACGAGTATCTCCAAGGTGGGAATAGAACCCGCAACCTCATGCGTCGCACGCAAACCTTCGCCCGCCGCCCCGCGCCGCCGCCGCCGCCACCACATTGATCGTCGAAGTGGAACGATTAAGTGGCACTTTGTATATTTATTTTATTTTCACAGCATGCCGCTAGATCTGCTGGTAATGGAGATGATGAACAACCCCGAATTCACCCGATCTGTGGTCCACAAGTTCGTCGATGTCAACAAGGTAACTATTATTATATTAAAAATAGCAAATAAGTTTTTGCTGATTGGGTGGACCCACCCACAATATTATAAGAGCGCGAGGTATGAAAGGGAAATAGACAGGCTGACAAAACAGGTTTGCTCTAAAGTGGAATGATACAGGCTGATTAATTAGAAATTAATTGCACAGCATCATCTAGTCTGGGTCCAAACTAAGCAGAGCAAAACGATTTTTTAACTTTTTTTGATTGTCTCAACCTATAACTGCCGTCAATTTCTGTGTGTCGTTTTCATAGGCATTTGGGGAAAAGTGTGAGAACCTATTAAAATTTCCAACTTTTTATCATAATTTGCGACATGACAACATTTATCCAGTGGATTATGGACTCTCTTTTGCGTAAATCTAAGACAGTATTATTTTTTCTAGGATGGCATGCTTTCGCTGGATGAACTGCTAAGGAACGTGGCATAAACTTCATACATAGTTATATAGATTTTCCGTACTCTTTGAAATCGGTTATGTTAACGATATTTATACTGATTGTAGGGATGACTTATTCACAAATTCAGTTTCGTAACAATTCAAAACGTTATTGTGATAACGTTATCAAACTGTAAGCAAAAATACGAAAAATGCTGTAGGTATATTTATGTTATCCATACTTAGATAAATACAATTATAGTATGGATACGATATGGTTTATATAAAGAGTTATATGAAAATCGTTGTAAATATCTATATTTTATGTCTTAAGATTTGTCTGTCCATAGCATTACTCTGTACTATGTATATTACAATTTGTCGATCTACCTACCTACCTAACAATATCTTAGCTTGTTTAGAACAATTCGTGGAAAAATATATAAATTATCTTAGCTCGGATATTTCGGAGCAAAGCATTGATAATTTTCATTAAAGTATCCTTTGTATAATATTTGCAATATAATTGTCTGGTTTTGAATTCCTATTTACGTAAGGAATACGTATTACCATAGAAGCTTTGTTTGTTTATATTATACTTCGTTTATATTACATAAAATAAAATACCAAACGAAACTTCTATGGATATTGTTTCGTGCATTGAAAATTAATGTAAGAGGAAAAAGACTTAAATAATTGTTAGCGTTTATTTTTAATTTAATGTTAATACAGCAATTATTTAATTTTCCAACAGTATTTTGTCTATTTTAAAATACCACATTACCAACTACAATAAAAACATAATTTTAATACAATGTAAACTATTCTATTACATTTGAGCCATTTAATACATTTATGTACTTATGTTTAATTTTTTTTTATATAACATATAAATTATCTTGTAAACAATGATATGGTGCCTCTTTTTATTTGTGACATGATGAAATTACAATTAATTATACGTTTCTTTTAGCAAAATGTCTATGGATATGACAATGATATTATGGTTATTTTTAAGAACTAGTAGGAGAAAAGGCGACTTTAATACTCAATATTTTTGGCTGGGAAGATTAGGGATGTCAATTTACGACTTACGATAATACACATGGGATCAGAGCGTCTTGCACGACAGAGATAGCGATATCTTTCTTGATTTTCCCGCTTTATCTATCTCCTGTAAAGATACGTCATATTTTAAAAAGTATCACTGTGTTGTGTTGCGCCTTAACACCATTTTCATAAGAATTTCGTCTAACATAACATTCGGTTGCTCACGATGTTTCGTAGCTATGACGCTTTGATCCAAAGTGTTACTTTTAAAAGGTTAATGTTAGTAAATATATCCTTTTACTCTCTACATACATACATGTAATTAAAATTAATTAGATGGTAATTCGAAATGAATGTTGAATACCCAAAATAGTTTGTTGTCAGTTACGAAATAAATTAATATTATCGGGTATTGACTTGTTATTTTATTTTATTTTTACCATAATTCTATAAATTTTTACAAAGTTTGAATTGCAATTCTAATAAGCCCGTTAGTTAGTTTAGTTCAACCCGATTCCAAAAACATATGTATAACTCATAAAGTTTTATACAAGCATTCAGAGAAATCGCTGTTTACTATTTTTAAATAAATAGACGCGCAAATCGTTTTCGGTGCGTTGTCCGCTAATGGATACTTAATATCCTTAAATAGATATTTGATTATACTTAGGGAGCTAAATAATTTGCAATAAGTTTAAACCTTTACCTACTTTAGTAGTCCGCGTGCGGTCAGACTGGATTATAACCATTTCGAAGTGAAACAAAAGTGGAGGGACATTTAATTTGACAAGGTTCAAATTCGTTTAGTCAGCTATCCAATTAGTTTAGTTTAATGTGATGAAACTCCGAATACTGGTTCGGCAAATAATAATATCGTCAAAATTTAATACACATGGTATTAAATATGTGTATTAAATTTCCGCGCCCCTAACACAACATTTCGGATGAATTTTTAAATACTAGCTTCAGCCGCCGTCTTTAGGTTATTCCAAGTCCAGATAAACGTTTTGTTTATAATTTGTCAAATTATACCGATTGAGTATACATACCAATACTTATACAAAACTTTATGTGTGCAAAGCTTCAGCTCGATCCATTCAGTATTTTTGGTGTTATCCCAAACATCATCCCAACACAAACTTTTACATGTATAATAAAATAGCTTTTGCCCGCGGCTTCGCTCGCGTATTTTCGGTATAATAAGTTGCCTGTTATCTAAGTTAGGCTAGGCGATATTCTAAATTTCCTTCTAATTTCATCTTGATCTGCTCAGTAGTTTTGGAGATCTTATGTAACAAAATAAAATTCACAAACTTTCGGCATTATAATATCAGCAGGATATTTTTTATTAGTAGGATTTAGAATAGGAAGTAGGATGAACTTAAAATACCACAGTATCCAGAATGTGTCAACTTCCACAATATCGTGTCCTCGAATAGAAATGGGACTTCACATCGGAATTTAATATCACGTTTGGTCGTACTGCTGCTACTATGACTGAGTGTACTAGATATGCAATAATAAACTTTCAGACAGATTGGTGAGATCACAGGTTCCTAAAGGTTAAATGTAGGGCTCTGGTTACTAGGTATCTAGGAATATCCTAGGAAAGTATTGGTAAAGTTATGGCGGTCATAAAATAAATGAAATGTCTTCAGATATTTCAGGAAGGCAGGTATATAAAATCACACAAAATAGGCTAGCAGAATATGTGATGTTTTCCGACATTCTCACTCTTTTTATATCATGCACATCGAAAGCCAGAACTTGTAGGTAACTACATTTGTTGTGCTGCTCTAAATCGAATGGAGAAATCAATTTCCAGAGTTCGCAAGAAGAGGAGGAATAACTTGGAAAACCTAGATATTTTGAGATGACATGTCAAGTTTCTAACTGTATAAATACCCCTCTGAGGTGCTGCCGTTCAGCTGAAAGATTTTTATATATTTATGTTATATTATGACGACCGATGTGGCGCGGCGGGCGAAGGTCCGCCTGCGACGCAGAAGGTTGCGGGTTCGATTCCCGCCTTGGGACAAATGTTTGTACGATCTGCAAATATTTGTTCCGGGTGTTCTGGGTATTTTCTATATATAATAAAAAATATCTATCTATGTTATATATTGTATTAAGTTTATCAGTCATCTAGTACCCATAACACAAGCTCTGCTTACTTTGGGGCTAGATGATGCTGTGTGTATTGTCCAGCATTATTTATTATTTATTTATTTATTATATTATTTATATATATTAGGGTATACTAAAATGTAGGTCTTAAGACCATAGGGCATGTCATGCCCCAAAGACATCACGCCTACGTCACACCCACGCCATGACTACGTCACATCCGTGACCGACCGACGGCCTGACGGACGTGACGACGAGGACCGGTATATTTCTCGCTTGTTCTTTTATAATAATAATATATGAATGCTGCACAATTCACTCAGCATCATCTAGTCCCAAGTTAAGCAGAGCTTGTGTTATGGGTACTAGACTACCGTTATACTTAATAGAATACATTACATAGATATTTTTATTTTACATAGAAAACACCCAAAACAAATAAGGAACGCTTTTATATATATTACTTTCACCTTGATAATATCAGTAGGAAGATTGCACAATTTCCGATTATGTGTAATTTTAATGTATGTACAAATGTCGAGTGGCCACGACACACTCATTGATCTACACCCTGGTGCAGCTGCGGCGCGCCCCAGCGGGTCATTCGTACACTGAAATGTCGCATCGACCCGACGCGCCGGGCTGTGATGCCAACTTTTTGTGTAGACTCCATTACAATGACAGCATAAAATTGCAGACAGCGCGTAGTAGGCGAGCTTGCCGCAACATAGCCACACGTTGGTTTTCGCCTTGCTTCAAGAGGGCCCGCGGGCTGTAGCCACTTGGACCGCTTGCTTGAAATTATGACTCTTTGCCGACCGTGCGTGGACTGCGAGCTTGTTGCTAGCGGTCGCCACGTGGGCAACGCGTGGGTTTGAGGCGAAGGCGTGTGGCAGCTGTGCTGGGGTGCTTTACAAATATGCTTTGTTCTCCCTATAGGATAAGTAGTTACACACGGCGTATAAGCACGTTTCAGGCTTATAATGTTCAGCCTGATGCCTAATGTTCGCCGCACTAATTAGAACATGCTTGGGTTTATACAACGCGCTGTTCTATGAATTTTAAGTTAGGGATAAGGTGGGCTAATTATTGCGCGGTTCAACTGTGTCTGTCCTCTGTCCTGTCTGTGCCCTAATCGGGGGGGGGGCGGGGAACGTGACGGATGAATGGGGTCGGCGAGTGTGTGGAATGGTGGGCTCGCCGGCTATGTATGGGAGGAAGAGGGGACGCCAGTCGGGCCGCGGTAAGTTTACATGTTCCCCTGGTTCGACGAAAATGGCGAGAGAGGTCACCGGAGAGGTTTTAGTGGGTATTACATCCTTATCAGGACGTTGAGTCCCACATAATTCTGGTCCCCCCAGACCAGTCTATCCGTAAACGAATTACCTCGGCCGAGAAAAAAGAAAATAAAAAGGGCTAATTATTGCGGAATCATACTCAGTTTCTCGAAAATTTGTTTACATTCACCCCAATTAAAAATAGAAGAACCCGAGTTTCATGTTTTCGAGTTAGTTAAGTTGTTTTGTTAAGCAAAGCACGTGACCAAGAGTCCTGTGAAGAGTTTTTTTTGAGTCACGGAGTTCAATGATTTATATGAGTTCTAGCATCTTCCCGCGGCTTCGCACGTGCTTTTCAAGTACCCGTATACCATTAACTCCCTGCCAAATAACATTAAGATCTGTTTAGCCATTTAGGCGTAAACAGGTAACAGACAGAGAGATAGACAAACAGAGTTACTTTCGAAAAAGTTTTCTACTGAACAGTTTACACTTTCTCAAATGTAGTTCTAACCTTTGTTTTTTTTTGCTTACGGTGGCTTTTGTGTCACTACGGCCATGATAGGCCTATTGTGATCGCCACTCGAATGTTCTGCTTGAAACTGCGGCGTTCGTATTTTGCCACTAAACCATACAGCAGCTAGGAACTTTACGATTTTCTTCGGGGTGATGGCTCGTAGCTCGTCTGGGCTGTGCAGGTGCTTGCCCAGATGGATGCTACGCTTTTGCATTTGTGCTCCGCACTCTCCTAGCAGGTGGAGAGGCGTTTCCTCCGCCTCTTCGCAGAATCTGCAGGATTATGTGTCGCTTAGACCCAGTTTGAACATGTGCTTGTTAAGGCGACAGTGTCCTTGTCCTTAGTTTAGGTAACATACCTAAACTATGGCTAATTTTTCCAGAAAAAAGAGTGTGAAGCCGCGGGTAGAAGCTAGTACATCATCATCATCATCAGCGTATGTTAGTCCACTGCTGGACATAGGCCTCCCCTAATGAGCGACATAGCGCCCTGTCTGTATGTGGCAGATACTGGCATCTGCCTGCAGTATTTCGCGAAGCTAGTACATAATTAAATGAAATCCTTCACAAGTCCCTTTTTTGGGTATTGTGCCCAGTATATTTTAACTTACTATCTCTCACCGCATACATTTTTCTTAAAGGAGCAACTAACTCATGTTCTAGTATATCTTCTTCTCTTTTATCTTAATATATATAAACCACCATGTGCGACTTGACTCGCACACGAAGGATAAAAATCAGGCAACTTTTTCAACAAAATCACATTTTCACTTGTTTAGTGACCCCTTTAAATTTTCTACTGTGTTTTATTTCTAGTATTTGTTGTTATAAAATCTTTATTGACAAAGAAAATTACAATTCAATAATAAAAACAAATTAGAACTAGTATTTACAATTGAAACAATTAAGCTAACTGCAGACTGTTGCAAATAATCTACAGGTAGATCAACTGATCCATATCAATACCAGTCGGAAGCGTCCCCAAGACGCTGGCTGCATTGCCCCGCTGTATGGCAATGCTCATGCACTGCGCCAGATAACCACCAGCTCTCGGGTCGCGTCACCCAGACGCTCAGATAACTTTTTAAAAACCCGGAGAGGCTCGGTACCCCACGGACCTAGGGTCTCGACCCCAAAGGGAGCAAATGTATAGGCTCTGTCGAGACCTACATATTTGCATCTCTTGAGATCCTCGGCCAAATCTGCCGCCGCACCAGCCCTCACGGATTTCCTCGGAAGGTGGGAAGGCGCAAGTGTGTCGACGCATGTAGCGTCCCACTCAATGGGCCTCCCCAACTCCCATGGGACTAGTGTCATGCCGTCGGGCCTTTTACCATCGTCACGCAACAGACCATTCGGTTCGAGAATAGGTGGTACGTTAGCGGTAACAAAGGCCAGCCTTTGTCACCGCTAACGTACGTGATGTCGTTAAGGCTGGCATGACGAGATATCGTCACACAATCAGCGGCAACATATTCCACTAAATAAAAAAAATCACATTAAAGTCTAAATTAAACTAGCCTAGCTAGACAGAGAGTAAACAGCGGTGGAATACCTAGAATCTCTTCTAGTATTGCGATTTCTCATTTCTTGATAAACGATTTTATTTAGGAGTATGCAAATAAGCTTGTTTCTAATTTCCTGTCCTTTTGACCCGTAAATAAAGGTCTAATCTTTCGTATTAATTGTATCAAGGGTTTTATCCCTTCACTTCAAAGTTCAATGCAGATTATCTATTACAAAGCTTAAACGAGCAGAAGAAATAAACAAAAATTCCTGTTTATTTTCAGATTTTGACCGGTGCGTTATTAATTTTTTGCCCGATCGTTGGCTATATATTATATAACCTACGTCATCGGAATGCCACGGTGACATCTCCAGCAACGTATCCAAACTATTGTATGGCAGACGACGTTGCCAAACCGTCGTTGCCAAGTGAGTTAGCTACCGTACAAAACCGTTAGTATAATCCACGCGCCATCGGAATGGGACGAAACCTTGTCAAAGACAATATCCGACCACTTTTGTTTGAAATGGTTCTATCCTATTTAGATCTTTCGCGGATAATAATCCGCGAACGATCAGTAGGCCAAGCACAGAGACTGTTCTCTAGGGTTGAATAGACAATAATGACATCGCATCGTCATGAATTGCGTACATTAATGAAGTTGAAGGAATAAATTTAAAATAATTTACGCATTCGATGACAAAGTGACATAATTTTTTTCTATTCTACCCTAGACAATAATGCCCGTGCTAGGCCTACTGAATAGGAGGTCTTTCTAGTCTTTTAGTATGTCTTTCTGACCCTGGTGTTCACCTAAAAAATAAGCGGGCAATTACATTTTAATTGAGGTTTTTGACAACAATGTTTCATAGACGTGACGTTTCACGTCAAAGTTATTTGACGAAGCTGCTAACTGTCCGATTATCTATTGGTGTACACCAGTCTTAATATCCAAAATACTAAACAAAGGTTTATTTTATAATAAAAATATGAATTATCGGCTAGATTACATATCAAGAGACATTATTCGGCTTATGAGGTCGTAAACAGGTGAATATTAAGACATCGTGAAATAATAAGGTTACGAAAAGGCTCCTTGGAAACAGTAGATAATTCCAAGGCAAGTAATTAATGAAATATATTTTTAGCATACGCACGTATTTTCCGACGATTCGAATGTGTTGTGTTGTAACTGATTTAAACAGAGCCCTCAATTCAAAAAAACTGAAAAGTATCCAACACGTAGTTCACTCTATTCACTTCAATTTTAAGTATTATGTACTATATATTTCACAAATAGAACAAAACAAAACTTATATTGTTTATTTTGACTAATATGACCAATCTTTCAGGGATATTATAGTACATATTCGTTCAGCTAACACAGGAAAATATAAAATATATCCAATGTTTATTCTTTATCCCTCCCTTGACTCTCCCTTGACTTGCCTTTGGACTATAGCATGTGCCTATTTCTCTTTAAAAAAATAATATAAAAAGGGTTAGGTATTTCAGTACGTTGTAAGTGTTTTTATAAAATAACTTAAAAGGGAATCTAATTGGAATGGAAGCGTGAGCGGGAAGCTTATGGTTTACCCGTATTTTTTCTGCAATAATGTAACTAAGTGCATTGATTTATACCTCGTTGGATAGTTAAAGATGTGTAGATGTTTTTAAAAAAACATGCTGACCAAATAAACAAAAGTATTTCTTTTTTAATGGGGCTTTTGTTACGAAATGTCCCATTAAAATATATAGATAATTTCTATGTAAAAATCAGAAAAAGGGTACACCTCGATTTATATCACCCATCACAGGAGGCACATAGCTATTTATAAGCCTCGCCATGCTACGTGGGACTACAAGGTGCTAGGAGGTGTACTACACAAGTTGCTACGAATTGCTACACGTGCTACGAGATGCTACGCCACATTACGTTACTTCTAGTCAATATGCTGTTTTAAAGAAATACCAGGGTGGCACGATTTGTGTTCCAACAGTGCCTAGCTTAAAATGAGTGTCCAAAGCCGAAGCGCTCGACACCGGACTCCTGAGGGGACGGAGTCTTGTAAATTCTTTATATTTTATTTTTTAAGAGATGAGTGATTTTTAATGTAAAGGTGATTGTTGGTATAAAATACTTGTCATGAGAATTGAGTGAAATGTCGAGTATTTTATTGCAACCATATATATGTAATTTTCAAAATTATGGGGGATAGGTCCCCCCGTTCTACATTCCATTTCAGTTCGGAATGATACCACTTATTTAATTAGCGAGTTCGGGAGTTCGTTCACGGATCGTTAATGTGCTTATTAATGGCCGTGTCGTTTGTTTCTTTAAGTTGACTTATCTTGATTGAATCAGTTTGTATCACAAACAGCTTGAAGTTGGATCAAAATCTACTTTCCTGGTATTGAAGACATTTTCGGAATTTATCATAGTTTGACGAATTCATTACGATTGTAAGAGGGCTAACTATGAACCTTATTTGTGTTGGAAGATTCTAATTCTTATCTCGAATTACGGTTCAAACTGTCGTTTGTATTATACAATTCAAACTTCGAACACCGTACAAAACAATCGAATGTCATGGTTATCGGTTATAGTGTAGTGACATGATAAATTTTAGTCCCTCGTTAAGACATGAAACGTTGGTAACCTTTCAACTCAAATAAGGTTCGTAGTTAACCCGCTTACATCCGTAATGAACTAAGAACTTTAAACCGGCGCACTTTCGCTTTAACATGCACGTTTCTCAATGTGTTTGACCATTTTAAGGCGGCGGCGGGAGGCGGAAAATGAGCATCGACTTGGTCTGTAATTTTCGGGGAATAATGTGTGTTTATTCTACTCATTAGGTACTCATTTGGAGTTTAGAAGACTACATCTGTCGTGTCAGCTAGTAGAAACTACTCTATATAAATGATTGATTGGTAGATTTTTAATTTATAGGTTTTTCCAGAAACAATATTTTTAGACCTCTTTTGTCGGTAGGTACTTTTTTCCTTTAATTTCGACAATCGACGACTGTGGCGCGACGAGCGAATGTCCGCCTGCAACGCAGGAGGTTGCGGGTTCGATTCCCATCTTGGGACAAATGTTTGTACGACCTGCAAATATTTGTTCCTGTATAATAAAAAATATATATCTATGTATTGTATTTATTCAGTATATCAGTCATCTAGTTAGTACCCATAACACAAGCTTTGCTTAGCTTAGGGCTAGATGATGCTGTGGATTGTGCAGCATTATTTTTTTATTTTTTTCATTTAATTGTTCTGACTTTAACATAATTTTATATTCAAACTTTCACCCTTATAATATATGTAAAGTAATATTAGTAGAGTAGTAACTCAACGACAAACTTTAACATTAGTCCAAGAGATAAATGGAACTGTCCGCAAGACATGGAACGCCACTTCTTGTCATTTTGAAGGTTTTCAACCAAATTGAAGTTTATTTCACATGTGACGTGTCCTTTATTTAAACTTGGACATTACGTGACCTCAAAAGCCCCGCTACTCGTCCGGGACAAAAGCTTTGGTAACTTGTGGGACTGCTACTCAATAATGAGCAAAGCATCTTAAGCTTCACCTTGGTAACCCAGCTCATGCTGTTATTTTTAGTAATTATTGACATTGATAGACGATATCGGAGAATAGAGACATTTACCTACAACATTCATGTTTATTTGAAGGAAAACCGCAGACTTAAAACTAACAGACTTACAAATTGATAAATACCAGAAAGCTTATTGAAGGTTTTCACGGATAGGTAGTGGAATAGTACAATAGATAAACCGCCAAGTGCGAGTCAACTCGCACATGAAGGGTTCCGTACCGTAAAAATCAGGCAACTTTTTCAAAGAACACCAAATTTTCACTTGTTCAGAGTCCCCTTTAAACTTTCAACTTTATCTTATTTTTAGTATTTGTTATTATTACATTTGAAATGTTACTTTAATTATAAAAAGTTTAATGTGTCTATCTATTGTAGTTCAAGAGATTGTTGGACAAATTAAGAGCAAAAATGTTTGTACGATCTGCAAATATTTGTTCTGGGTATTTACTATGTATAATAAAAAAATATATATCTATGTAATGTATTATAGTATATTAGACATCTAGTACCCATAACACAAGCTCTGCTTAGCTTGGGGCTAGATGATTCTGTGTGGATTGTCCAGCATTATTTATTTATTTAATAATTTATTATTTTGGGAGGCACGTTCAGCAGTGGACGTCAGTCTGCTGATGATATTGACACTTTTTCTTTTAGATAGTGCCTTAAATAATTCACATTACGCTCGTCTGAATGTCAATATCAAGCCAAAATTACAAAAGTCGAAAGTAAAGTAACAGTACCATTTACCTAGATTAATCTCACTCCAACAATAAGCACGTAAGCGTTAACACGCAATTTTTTAGAGAGTTTTAATATAACTTCCAACAATGGACATAAGAACCTTCATAATAAAAGCTGAATTTAACGACAATGGCAATGACTCCAGGGGCCGAATTCCACTAAATGAATAGGTTCACCATAACAATGGTATCGTTGTATATGACACATTTTGACATTTTACCTTTGATGAAAGATTGCTGATGTAGTTCATCTATCCATCTGTCCGTGCAAATAGCATCACACGCACTATCTAGGGTTTCTTTCATCTATGGAACATTCTGTGACGATACCATTGTCATAGTAAAGCTATTGGTTAGCAGAACTCGGCCCCTATGCTTTATGGCGCGTTCTTAGTGGGGAAAAGGAGTGAAAGCTGATTTCTGAACGTTTCAAAATGGGAAGTATCAGGCGCGGCGGGCAGAACATTTGTTGAGCAAAAATCAACAAGTAACTTAATAAAATACCTAATGATAGTTGGACAATTCACACCATTGTCTAGCCCCATACTAAGCAAGTGAATTTGACGTTTCTATCCATTCTCTTATGCCACTAGTGGATAAAAAATTATGAGTCATCCTGGCCGACTTTATTTCATTTGTGCATTTAGTTTATAATTTAATTTGGACAAGTCCTATTTTGCAGGCTTAACCCCTACAGTTTTGTAAAGCCCGATCGGGCTCGTTTCTTTTAAATTTTTTTAAGCCTACGGTAGATTTGCGTAAGGCCCGTAAGGATTGTACACGCGCAGAATTCCGTTGACTCGTGTTAGGCCTAATCGACCCACTTCGTTTATTTATTTATTGCATCATATTATGGCACATAGGTACATTTGTCAGGACTTATTGACTATTTTAAGAAATACACACAATGGTGTCGATTCTGTTGTTGTTTTAGAATTAGCTAAAATTAGGATTTAGGAATGTCAAATAGACGAAAGCTATTCTATGTTTCTAAAATTAGACTGGCAGGTCTAAAATTAGGATGACAGATGTAAAACATTTCAACTTAGTTATAATAGCTTTAATAACCCTATTCTTTATATTACATTTAAGCTATGATTAGAAACGTCTACCTAATTTTACGAGGCAGCTAATTTGGTCATGAATAAAATTGATAGGCAAAATGCTGGATAAAAACATGAGTGTAGTGGACAGTATGTACTTTCTTCAGGATTTTCCAATTAAGATTCCTTTTTCTGTATTTCTGCTTTATTTCTTACTTCGTATTCTTATTACTGCTACTGGAACCACTGTGTGTCGCAGCACACGTATTATTTCTTTCTTTCCGCCCCTCACCGTGCAGACGACGTCCCTTTTTGCACATCATTCTAGCCTAATTTTCATTATGTAATTCGAGGTTTTTTACCTTAAACTCTTTATTTATTTACTATTTATATAACTATTTAGTCTTAAATTAAAGGTAATCTTATAACTGTTCATGGAGGTGTTGAATCCAAATTCATCTCGTTCGGCGTTCCAGTAGAGTCCAAGGATCTTGTTCTCTGATCCCTTTTCTTCGAATTGCGTCGGTGTTGTAGCTCGTTGTTCAGCCGGCACGTCTTCCAGTACGCAGTCCTCATTGCTGTTCCAACCTCGCAGTGTGAACCCAGCAACCGCATAGTGCACGACTATGCGCAGTTCCGTGACGGCTCGATGAGCTTCCTCATCGTCATCGTAGCTCACTACCAAATCATCCATGTAGAGGCTTCTGGTGATGGCTTCGCAGGCGAGAGGGTGAGTGTGAGCGTATATCCTCGCGTTGTGGTTTCGCACAAATGAGCCAGGTATGGAGAACTTGCAGCGCCGAGTATCATGCTTGTCATTTTGAACCGTTGAGGCGTCTTCTCTTTCTCGTTGTCTCCACAAGATTAGTTGCACCGGTCCTCGTGACGAATCTTGATCTGGAGAAACATTTCCTGTATGTAGGCCGTAATCGCGACTCGTTTCTCTCTGAATCTGTACAGGATGCCTGACATCAAGAGGTCAGGTCCCTCCACCAGGTGGTCATTTAGGATGACTCCATTGCTCTTTGCTGCTGCATCGAAGACAAGTCTTATCTTCACGGGCTTGTTGGGGTTGCGTACTGCAACTACCAGCAGACGTTGCTAGATTCCTCCGATTTATCGCATGGTTCAGCGTACCGCTTCTGCAGCAGGTTCTCGATTTTTCTTTATTTAGCTATTTTTAGGATATGTTTATAGTTTACCATATTTTTTAGGTCAACCTATCTTAGAAAATTTTGAAATCGTAAAATTTAAGTTAGGAATCCTAAAACAACAGAATCGACACCAATATGCACCCTTTTAGGGTGTTGCAGTGGTTAGGGTGTTTTCAGTAAGTTAGACAGTGCCTATCTCAAAACTGTCAGTGTCATTTGAAAGAGCGGAATTCAATCTTTCGAATGATGAGTAAAATCTATAAATTCGAGAGAAACTTTGTGGTAAATCGTTTTGAAATTTTTCGGTGACGAGTTTGCGAGCACGTAAAAAGCGACAATACCAGCGCAAAAAATCGACTCAATCATTTTTTTTTTAGTTTTTAAACTGGAATTAACTACAGTTATCGCTAACATTAAACATTTTTGGGGCACTGCAATGTAACGGGGCGGCGGGAACCGAAAAATTTTAAACTTTCGCTTACGTCATCATTTCAGCACTACGAGGACAAACGGCAAAATTCTTTGGCACTACGTACTCTAAACTCGGCAGCTAAGCCAAAGTTAAGATCGACTACCGTTGTTTTGAGAAAATACTAAATTTGACCCGTTCTCGTAAATATGCAAGATTATGGATTGTATTGAGAAGTGAAGGTACCAAAACAGCACTTGCTAGCAGATTTTAGGTCTTAAGTAAGTAATTTGACACTCTTTAAAGAAAAAGGTAGCGGATAAGACGGTGATTCAGTTCAGGAGGTAGAGTCGATGGTTCTGTAAAGTTTCAGCGTATAATATTGGAATACCGAGATAAGATACTTTTTCGTTACGTGTATCTTTTGTATGCGCTATAGTGACTATTAATGTAATCTGTTTTTATTTCAGAGTGATTTGAAAGTTCGACCCGTCAAAGTAATATTTTTTTATGGTAATTGGGACTTGATGTACCTACATACGAGTACTTGGAATTTATTTACAAACTCAGTATTCCTTTACCAGCATTACGTCGACTCGTCATTCTGTTTTCGAAACTCATTATAGTTTTAATAATGACTAACAAGCAGGTTTGTAGGTTTTAAATAAAAACTTTTTAACTCGCGACAATAAAAACTTTTTGCAAATAACCGTGCAATGGTTATAAAAACCTATAAGCCCGCTAAAGCTCTGTTGGTAGAGTAGAGGCCACGTAAAGTTTATGTTACGTTGCAGTCATAGCATGGTAGTTGCATTGCATGGCAATGAAAATTCAACGATATTGCTATTTAAAATTAAAACGGATCAGTTAATTTGATTCGGTGCTTTACATTTATTGTATTGGTTGTTTGCAAATTCATGATGTATGTAAGGCTTAAACTTGACGAACTCTGTGACCTCTGTGACTCAGTGGGTGGTCCGGCTACCTCGTAAAAGGTTGCTGGTTTGACTACCGCCGTGGGTTAAATGATTGCAATTTATGATCTGCCAATATGTGTTTTCTGTGTATAAATTTAATTTATTTCTGTTAAGTAGTTTAGCAGTCAGCTGGTAACCTTATGGTTACCTTATGGCTTATGGCTTGTGTTATCACAAGCTTTACTTTCTTTGTGGCTAGGTAAATTGCAGTGTTTAATTCCAGCATTAGCAGATTAAGTACTTTTAAAAAACTTGTGGAACCTAGGAATAACCAACCCAGGATTTTCTATTTATTATAGTCCTACCCTCAAATCCTAGACCCGGATAGCCACCCACCAGAGTTTCTGTGAAATAGCCTAAAATAGAACTACATCAACCTCAGTTGCTAGTTTCCTAGTAAGTCCACCACATGGTAGTGAATGATTAGTTCACCAGCGCAATTAGAGCGATATGCCTCAGTTCTCTTGGTGTCTGTTTACTATACTATAACTTCTTATGACGCAGGTTTCGGATTCGAATCCCACCTCGAGACAAAATGTTTGTACGATCTACAGATATTTGTGTCGGGTGTTTTATGATGAAAATAACTATATTTTTTCTTCATATGTGAATATCTCAGGAAACTAACGCTTTAGGACATTATGTTATGGAAAATTTTTTATTTATTTCAATTATTTCTATCCAAATATATAAATTTTAATGTACGCCGCCATTTTAAAAATAAGACTAAATGGTGACCGATGTTCGGGCCACCCTCCAGGCAAAAATCACAATAAAAGTTATATATTTGGATACGGGACACAAAAACAAATAAAAAATGTTCTAAAATTCAAAATTTTGGCCCTAACATCGATAACCATTTTAGTTTGTGCACGGCGATTTAAAAAAATAAAACAAAATGGTGACCGATGTTAGGGCCAAAATTTTCAAACCCTTTTACAATCTGTCTACAAATTTGCAATCTCTATAAACTAATGAAATAAAAACATAATTATTTATTAGCAACAAAAATTATCAATTAGGCATACATTAAAAATTCAAAAACTTAAGAGCTAACTATAATAAGTGTGTATGTCTATTTGATTAGCTACGGCGGCTCCACACTAGGCTCATGCCCGTGTCGTACCCGTGCACGAATAGTCAGAAGGTTCACAAGTTCTGGGGTATCAAAGAAAACTTTACAGAATAAATATTCCGTTCGAGTATGCATGTTCAGGACAATACGTTATGTTATGAATGTAGGCGTGGTGGTATGCAATTTAGAATTGAGAAAGGTTGTGTAGTTGAGCGAGCGTTATATAGTTGAACTCACTCAATGTTACGCTCAGCTACACTTGTTGTTGTTTGTAGGGGGATGAATGTGTAGTGTTGGTGTCTGTGTGGAAGTGAGAGTGAGAGCACGTGTGCGGGCGTATGTTTGTGTGTAGGTATGTGTGAAACATTTATGAGGAGATCGAAGACACTCCTCTGAAATCACGGATGTTGCGATTACAGAAGGATCAATTCGATCTCCTCATAGGTCCCTGCTATTGGAATCGCTGCACAACACAATGAATCATAATCATGATAAAGATAGATAGATAGATAATGCTTTATTCATCACCTCATAAAACAGAAAGAAAGAAAGAAAGATATACTTTATTTGTAGCTATGAATTAAAACATGTACAAAAACTAATAAAATTACCAAACCCATATAAACTATATTATAATATTACACACTTATAAAATACCTTAAAGCTACAAAATGGCGTTCGACTCAGCAAATGTTGTGGTAGCTATAGGTTATAGCTACTACAACGCTGATCTTCCGTCGAAACCATAACATTACGTCACGTACGCGACTATACAAAGAAAAATTACCAATAAAACGAAAATTAAAAAAGAAAACAAAGAAACAAGCATGTACAGTAAAACAGACTAAACACAATTAATAAAAAAATTATACCTAGGTTCTCAAAATATTAGCCGAGCAAGAGGGCGAGTAGAGAGGCTTGTGTAGGTAGAGCACATAATATTATGTGCTCTAACCACAGAAATCTTCAGTGGTTTTCTGATGAGTGAGGCTGGTGTAGGCACATAATACAAAAAATTATCACATTACAAAATATATGTACTACAAAATTGAAATTTCATTTCTGAGATCTTCAGTGGTTTTTTGGTGATCTAAAATAAACTTTTTAAGTTTAGCCCTAAAATTTGAAAAACACTGAAGCTCCCGTATAGGAGGTGGAATGTTGTTCCAGCACTTGGTTGCAGCGTACCGGAAACTGCCTCTAAAAGCTGCCGAGTGGTGCCGATGTGTCGACAGCTGTTTAGAGCATTTGCGCAAAGATCTCGTCTTGGACATCCAACTGAGTCTCTCATGTAAATACCCAGGCGTCAGTCACCATCAGTCACTGACCAGTGACTGATGGTGATGGTATCAGTGACTCAACGAGCTGAACACGTAGTTCCTCACTTAAGTAAGGTCTGATATAAAAAAAAAAGTATTTTAAGCTTATAAAAACAAGATCTAACGGACTCAGAGATATGTTTCTCAAACCTTAAATTTGAGTCAAACAGAAGACCCAAGTTGCGTGCCTAGCCTAACAGATAGTACTCATTAAATATAATGTAGGGAACAGCAATGGAACTGGCGCCCTTATCGCTTAAAGCGATTCTCAGATTGTATTCTTCAAACATTCTTAAAATACCTTACTTATCTTATAAAGATAATATTGAAACTTTTGTTCTAATAAGATATTGAAAAACTTATGTTTCATTAACACAAACACATCAACTTCAGGCTTGATTTTAGTGCTTGATTGTGTACATTACATTACAGATACGTGAAAAAAAGTTATGCCCATGACATAGATAGTCTACCCACGCTAAGTATTTGGCGCCAACTGTACCTTCACTCTACGGCGGAGTCTACGCCAAGTTATACGCTGTTGAAAGTAATAAAAGCATCGCTTTACGGGATTCTCTGGTTTCAAAGAAGCAGTTGTTTGCAATAGGAGTATTTCACAGCTTTCTTGAGATTTCTTTCGCTGAATAGTTCGGTAAGTTGAGAAATCTATTACAATTTGTTGAAAGAAATGAAAAGCTTATTTCACGGCACCTAAAAGTCCTCATTATATTACAAAACAGGAAGCAATAAAAACTCATTGTCCTGAATTACTTCCTAAATAACCAAAGAGGTTTCATATAATTTGCTTACGGTTTAACGAGGTTATAACCAGTGGTGTAGCGCGGGTTTTCGCCGCCCTGGGCCGACCGGAAATTTGCCTCCGCCCCTATTTTCGTGATTATTTTCAAGGTTAAATATTTCAACGGACCTAGTGCCCATCGTTCAACTTATTGAAAGTCAAGATAAACTACCACTGCTTCGGAAGGAACATACACCTATGGGAAGAAATGACGCAAAAAACCCACAGGAAGTTTATCTTTTAAAATGTCAGAATGTTGACAAGGAATAACTTTATTAACTTAAAACCAGTGGCGTATTTTAAGATTCTGCACCCTGGGCCCCTTAGGCTTGTTGCCCCATAAAATAACGGAAAAAAACAAGGCAAAGTGCGTGTCGGGCCATGCGTGTAGGGTTCCGTAGGTGCACTTGCACGGTTTTTATCTTATAGGTACCTACTAATTTACTGTACCCGTTACACAACAAACAACTTCATCTAAGTTATTCTCAATTAAAACCTTAAACTGGGGTAGAGCACCACAGTGGCGGTGTAGTGTGAGTTGGTATGGTGCCCGGGATCGATTTCTACCAAGCACACCCCAAAAAAATTTAAACAAAAACACTAACCAGAAGTAACGGCGAGCGGAGAGAGCCACGAATTTATTTAGACTTTTTCGGATGTTTGGTAAAAATGTAAGCAAGAGTGTAATAAAAGAAATGATAGACGCCCCGAAAATTTTAAAGAAATCGGTCTTCTATTTTAAATAGCGGCGAGTGAGGCGCTGAATTTTTTGTTACTTTATCGGGTGGTCACGAAAAAGTTTTATGAGTATAAAACATAAATAGCAGGAGTGGAGTAGGTTCTGAAAATGTTGAAGTTCGCGGCGGCTGCGGCTGAAAAAATTGTTGAAAAATAATACAAATAAAATATCGGCGAGTGCAGTGAGTCGCAGACTTTTTTGAAACTGGTGTGGCATGCTTGGTAAAAACAAGATAGGTAAGCTTAGAACAAATTCATGTTATTTTGGCAATAAACAACAAAACAACAAACTGTAAGTAATTGAGTCTCTGCATAGAGTTGTGTTGTTGGGAACCGGTATGGTTTTGAGTATGCTACCTTGAGAATTGCTCTTTGTGCTCTCTAGGGGTAGTAAGTGAGTATTTGCAGCACCTCCCCACGATGTAGAGCAATATGTAGTTATGGACTGACAGAGAGCGTAATATATTTGTAAAATATGGGATTCATTCGCAGCATGCTTGTTTTTTTTAAAAACGGCAATAAGTTTTCTTAATCAATCAATAGATTTATATGGGATTTATCCTGAAGTCTATTAGTATACCTAGGTATTTTATAGTAACACAGCATTCTAGAGATGGACTATACAATGAACAGCGAGCGAAGCGAGCCGCGAATTGTTTTGTGACATTTTCGGGGTTTGGTAAAAACGGTTAGAAGAGTATGACTAAATAAATATCTGCAGGCTGAGCGAATCGCGGTTATTTATGTTCGAGATTGGTACAGCAGCGTGCGCGACAAGCTCTTAAGCGTAGGATGTTGAACTTTATTTTGGGCCCTTTGCCACAGCCATCTTCAAGTTTGGACTCAATTATGTATAAAACCTGAGAGCCGGACTTAAGCTCTTTTTTCCAGAATGGGTATGTTGCAGCACGCTTGTAGACGTGCGCGCTTATGTTGGAACTCGGTTAAGTTCTTCCGAGCCCAACTACTGCAGGCATTGAAAAAGCATATTATTGCGCTAGATTCTTCAGCTGTTGGAATCGATCACGAATTCCAGCAATTACTGTTTCAGCATCTTGGTCTTGCCTGCGCAAACTGGTTTGTGCATGCAGGTTAGCGTGTGGCCGGGCATTGCGGGCGCGATTTGGAGTGTTGGTTTTTATTTCTAATTGAAAAAATCGTGGCGTTTGCCACCGCCCCCTTTTCATATGCCGCCCGGAGTCATACCCCCCCTGAAT
Organism: Eupithecia inturbata; assembly: GCA_963662085.1. NCBI lineage: Eukaryota > Metazoa > Arthropoda > Insecta > Lepidoptera > Geometridae > Eupithecia > Eupithecia inturbata. The sequence goes on from OY759191.1 coordinate 10,457,023, forward strand.
CCGCCACGCTACGCCACTGGTTATAACAACACTAGACATTATGGTGTGTATCGATGTTAGGAGATTTTATAAATAGAACTTATAGAACAGAAGAAAGTAAAAATGTTTCATATCTTTTGAACTTAGAATTCCGAAATACTTACTCCAAAAAATTCGTAACTTTATAAAAATTGTAATCACAACTTTTTGTTCGGACCTACTCTGGACAAAACAAGATGTAAGGCATTTAATTAAATATTTAAGCAGACTTCTGAATTAGGGATTACCTAAACATAAGATGAGAACTTGAGCGAAAAGAGAAAATTAAATGATTTATGAGCTATGATTAAAATTCGTACCTATAATATAATTTTAATGGGATCTTATTCTTGTTGTTGAATACTTGATTTCAAAAATCTCAAAAGACACAAATAATTAAAGGTTTTTTACAAAAACTAAAATGGACTTCACATTCATAACTACATTTACAGTGTAGTTTTACTTGATAAATAGTAATTCCTCAGGATTACTATTGGTACTCGAATAATGGGAGCAAATTGGGATAATTCTCTATACAAAAGCGAAATAATCATCAACATCCGACAACGGTTGGAGAAATATCGATTAAATGATAAACTAAATAAAACACATAAAATACAAAGCCATCCTGTAAAAAAAAAATATTTTAACAATTTCTGGATTAAATAGACAACTTCCTAGGGTAATATAAGTCACCATCGTATTGGATTTGTTTACTCTCTCACCCAGGATGAGTTTTGAATAGCTTACGAGAACTTTAAATTAGTTTTCGTCTATTTCCAACATTTTTAGTCTTGCAACGCCCCTGCCAGATATGATACATTGGTATTCGATGTAGGTATTCTACCTCTAGTAGTCTATGGATACGCCCTTACTTTAAAAGCGTGTATACAAATAAACAAGTTTTCCATACAACATGGCGGTATACCAGTGATGTGCCGTTTAAACCATAGAGTTTTACCAAAAAACATGGCCAGACTGATCGCCATGAAATAAGTTTTCATACTTACTCTGCAATTCCGTGTACCTAAGGGGTTCTCTTTTTTCATTCGATAAAGCATTTTTTAATGACTTTGGGTGATTTGTTGCATTTTAGCAGTACAACTTTGCCAAGTCAGCGGTAGGTAGGTAATATTAACTTTTTTCGTTTTCATATTGTGTAAACTCATAGGTCACCACTCTGAAATTGTCTTCTGAGTAACAAGTTACCGGTTAAGGATTCATATCAAAAGCTTTTACCAACTTGCCTCTACTTCTCTCTTGGTGGGCGGATGACACGAAATTAAAAGGCCAAGGATCACATAAATCTTGCTGTGTGAACGCACACCGGTAGGAAAGTGAAACGCACTATCTTGTAATTAAAAGACTGCTGTTTAGGCTCAAGCTGATTCGGTTTTGTGGCTGAAGATTTCTGATCATTTTCACTCGTGGTTTACAAAGTCTTAGTTTGACAATCACACCTCATGGAAATTTAATACGTGTCTTCTAGATCTTCAAGGACACCTTGGGCCTTATCGTCACTTTCCATAAGGTGTGATTGTCTTGAAGAGACACTGGTTGTAATTGGTCGGAAAAATAGAAGATTATTTATTTAAGCCTATTATTTAATATGTTGTTCCTACATATTGAGACTAGAATTCTATGAAACCATGATGTGCGATTTATATCCTCTTGTACGGCAAAGATAAAAAGAAAGAGATTCTGAAAGAAAGAGAGTCTAACAATTTTTTTGTTATGTCCAAGACAAGTCCTCTCTCAGTTCAAGTTCACAGCAACTATTGAGATTTTTTTATTTAGGTAACTTGAGCAGAATTTGCAGCAAAAGCATCAAGTACACCGAATCTGAATTAAATAGATACCTACTTAGAATTCAACGCTTATTTTTGACGTGTCAGCACAATTTTTTAATTGATAAATGTGCGACTTTCGCCATCTGTTTTTGTCATTAAATCAAAACAAAGTTTATTTATTTAGGCTTAGAAAATAAGCTCATAGTCAACTCAAATTTCAAACATAACTATATCAAATAAGAGAAATGATTGATCCAAAAATATCATGATTTTATAGTATTTCTTTGTACTTCCGGTAAACTAATGCATAAAAGCCATCCTACACACAGGTATGGTATGGGGTAAAAGAACAAAGAAACGTGCACATTGTTTGTGCACAATGGACTCCAGTAATTATCTAAGTAGCTCATAACGTACCTACATAAGCTAGTAAACATGCTGTTGGGATCGATGTGGTCTATTTTCCAAGATAAGTGTTTTACTATATCCAGGCTAACATCGACTGCCTACTCATAGCAATAATAATAAATAATGCTAAACACAATTCACAGCATCATCCAGCCCCAAGCTAAGCAGAGCTTGTTTTATGGGTACTAGATGACTGATATACTTAATACAATACTACATAGATAGATACTTTTTATTATACATAGAAAACACTTTGAACAAATATCTAAACAATTATCTGCAGATATTTGTTCTGGGAATCGAATCCGCAACCAACCAATAAATAATTGTTGTTAGTTTACCTATTTATTTTTATATTTGTCATGTAATCTATAGGTAATTATACTAGCTGTGCCCTGAGGTGTTACCCGTTGATAAATAAACGTATTTTAATTATTTTGATAATCCCCCGGGAACACTGCACTTTTCCGGGACCAGAGTACCCTTTGTATTACCGGTACCAAATTGCACATAAAGCCGTTAAGCCGTTTAAGCTTGAAGGAGTAATAAACATACACTTATTACACTCATGGACGTACGGAACAAAAAAGAAACAGAGCGGAACTGAAACAATTATTTTTTTGTATGTAAGTATAGAAATTATATTAAGCACTTAGTTATTAATTTTACCATTTTGCAAGAAAATAAAACTTACTTCAGTAACAAGCATAAGAATAATCAACAGAAATCTCAAAAATTATGTTTTGAAGAACAAAAATTATGTTTAACCCTTCAATCATCACATTGAAAATGTGATTGTGTTACATTTGACATTACGGGGATTTTTAGTCGAGTGTTTGGGCCCATTCATGATTTGGAGTCAACCCCTCTAGCTGTTAAAACTGCCTGTTATCTTTTCGGCCGGCTTTTGATTAAGTTATCTATGAAATCTTGTGGTATTCGATTCCACTCTTCTTTTAGTGCCCTTTTGAGATCTCCTATGTTTGTTGGTGCTGGATCCCGCTGTTTTATTTGTTTTCCGAGCTTATCCCAAACATGTTCGATGGGGTTTAAGTCTGGTAAGCGTGCTGGCCACAGCAAAACGTCGGAGCGTGCTGGCCCCAAACTATCGCTGTAGTGTGGGGCCGCGCATTGTCCTGCATTAATTGAAAATTATCTCCGATTGAAGGGGCAAAGGGCATGACAATCGGTTCTAAGATGTCATTTACGTACTGAGCCTAAATCAGAGATCCATTTTCAACGATGTGCAACTCCATACATGCTCCTATGCAAATACCGCCCCATACCATTACTGACCCTCTACTTTTTGACTCTCTTCCGACAATGTTACACTGAGCGTATATTTATCCGGATCGTCTCCAAACTTTAACCCTTCTATCATCTAGCTTAAGACAAAACCTAAAATCGTCCGTCCGTCTGTCACGGGACTCTATCTCATGAACCGTAAGAGGTAAATAGTTGAATTATTTAGAGTATGTGTATTTCTCTTGCCTTATAACAACCAATAATAAAATATATATCCAAATTGAAGGGGGCATCCATACAAAATACGTGATTTTTTTGGGTATTTTTGCTCTTCGTTTGTCAAGGCTTGAACCACAATAAATAGACACATGAAACTTTCAATAAGTAACATTTCAACTGTAATAACGACAAACACTAAAATTACATGAAAGTAGGAAATATAAAGGTATCTCCAATCAAGTGAAAATTTTATGTTCATTGTTTAATTTTATGATTTGTAATTTTATGATTTTTACGGTACGAAACCCTTCGTGTGCGAGTCGTCTCGCTCTTGGCGGTTTATTTTCGATTGATGAAGCGTTCCACTAAAAAAGGCCACGATTGTACTTTACTGCAAACTTTTCCCATTTTAATACTAGTGTGATTTATTTTTATGGCTACATTCGCCTCTGCGAAACGACAAATATAAAATATGAAAGTGCTTTATTTATAGGTTAAACTCATTATTTACCGTTGCAGCTAGGTTCGTATCTACTGTTGGTCAGACAACATAGTCTAATCTGCAATCCTAAGGTTTACATTCTACATGTGCCCGGATCAGTTTACAGAGCACAAGGTAACCTGCACAGATGTGTTGGAAGGAAGCATAAACTTACTGAACGATAAAATGGCAACTTTATTCCTTGACCCCTAAAATACAGCTAAGGCTAATTCGGGATTCTGCGGATTCAATACTTAATGGAGAAACATTTTATTGTGTCTGAAACATACGATTTGATTTGTGACGTTTTGATTCTGTAAATTGCTGCCACGTTTGCTTGTCGTGATGCGGTCATAGTATTGAATCAGGGACCTTTTTGTTGGTCTAACAAGTTTGCTAAAGCTAGTTCCTAGCTTTTATCGTAAAACTGAAGACTTGTAAAGGGACAGCAATTACAATTGCGACAGTCAATCGATAGAGAATCATCCCAGATCTTTCGTATTTGGAAACCATTACATTTCTAAGAAGAATATTCCTCGCTGACACTCTCGATTTTGGGGACTTGACATATCGATAGCGGAAATATCAAACAACGAAGAAACATTTCGTTCAAAATGAGTTAAATTATGACATTCTCAGTTTTTCTGATCTTTTTCGATACATTGTATTTTATGTCTATCACCAACTCATGCTCACCCAGAAGTGTTAGTAAATCCAATTACACCAGACGACAACGGACTACAATATTCTATATCGTAGTGGGCAGAGATGAAGGCCTATCAAATAGGTACCAAAACAAGTTATAAAAGAAGAAATTTATTTCGGAAATCTGTGGAAATGTATTATGTTATTAATAATTGAAACGATCAAATATGCAATTTTACAATAAGAGTAGCTCACCTTGCTTTTTGGTTTTATATTTTAAATTATTTTTATTGGTTTGTTATGTATAACAAAGATAGCATTCGTTTTACGCGTATTCGTGATTACTCTGGATTAGACCAGTCTGCAGTTAGCTCAATTGTTTCAATTGTAAATACTAATTCTAATTTGTTTGTTTGTATTTGATTGTAATTTCTTTTTTTTGGGCTAGATGCTATGTGCCAAAGTGCCAATACGTTTCTTATTTACTTATATACATTTTGACAAGTCCTTTATATTTGTATACTTCCCTAAACATTTGCACCACTTGCCACAAATTGCTATTCTCTGGCAAAGACTTCATTTTCATAAAAAGCCTAAGGTGCCCAAAACAATAATAAACAACCATGTTACGTTTGTTCGTCCGAAATGACACCTACACATAGTTGTAGTACAACAAGATTATCGTAAACTCAATATTGCTGATAGCCATTACAGCTATTAAAATTAAACAAACTATTCGAAACTACTAACTTATAATTTACTAGTTTGTACGTGCGCTTTCGCACGCGATTTTCCGGAATGAAAAGCAGCCTGTGTCCGTCCCAGGGACATCGTCTAATCCGTGTCAAATTTCGTTCAGCCGTATTAGGCGTGAACTGCTAACATAATGCACATAACTACTTTCGCTTTTATACTAGTGTGGATTTCGGTCAATGAATTAGCATTGCTATTCATTTATTCGTGGTTATGTTCCCAGCATTCTGAGTAGGCTTTCTGGTGACGGCTTAGATTTCTAGGAAATTGAGTAAATTCTAAGTAGTTGTAATTTGTCTCTAATATTGTAATTTTATTCTACTAATATAATAAAGCTGAAAGTTCGTATTGAAATAAATATTACATTACGCCATCTCATAAACTTCGAGGAAGTAAAAGAAACAAAATAAGTTAGGTAAGTTTGGGCAACTTTAAAAAGTAACAGAAGGGCTTCAATAAGTTTGAATAATTTAACATTTAAATGCCTTGATTTATTACGATTTGTTTTCTCAACAAACAGTTTCGTAATAAATCGGATGTTAGTTCAATAGATCAGCTGTGTAGCTGTATTTTGATTTCGTTTAACCAAAAACCTTTTTCTCATGAAGGTAATACTGGTTTACTTTTTTTACATTGTAAAACCTATCTACAGGGTTACTGGTTCTGCCCACCATTACGAACACGTTCGTGAAAAGGCCTGAAATTTAATTTAATTCACCTCCCATAAAAATGTAATGAAAATAAATTACCAGAGCCCGATATCCCCACTCGATACCCAGCCCGATACTCCCGACACACCCAGTGTTAATTGAGGGCAAAGATGATTTAAAGTTTAGTTTCAAATTAAGCTGTCAAATGAACGATTATTGAATGGGGGGCCCATTATTGAATCTCTATTATTGAATAGAGATTCAATAATCGTTGATTTGGTCCATTTGGTACCGACTACCAGTATACCAAGTTTAAGAATATGGCCTCTTCACGAACGTGTTCGTGATGATGGGCAGAACCTGCAGTACACGCTGTGTCAGTGAATTGCCAACAATCTTATATATTGATGTAACATTATAAATCTGTGTCTATGTTCTAATCTACGTATGCTACGGCAGTCTAAATAAATAAGTTCACTGCAACAACCAACAAAACGTTCGGATTTTTTTTAAAAGACATTAATTATCAAGCAAGATAAACTAATAGACACGTGACATTGTTATTAAGTCAACGTACAAATTAGCCATTTTTGACTAATTAACTAATTACAAATCTCTTCAGACTTCTCGTTAATTAAAGTCATGTGTGTAACTGACAAATTATTTTAATTCAGTCGTTGAATTTATCACGAGTTTTCATCTCCTTTGTGTATTCGTTGTCTAAATGTCTAGCCCCAAGCTAAGCACAGCTTGTGTTAGAAGTAATATACTCAATGCAAAACATATTTTTTATTAAACATAGAAAACATCCAGAACACACGAAACAAATATCGGCAGATCGTACAAAAATTTATCTCGAAGCAGGAATCGAACCTGCAACCTCCTGCATCGCAGGCGGAGGCTTTTTTGCCCGCTGCGCAAAAAAGTCATATTGTTTTTAAAACGAATGGAACAAGTCCGTAATAATCGAGTTCCTTTCAACGTACATATCTACACGAGTTCACTCTGCACTACTGCGATAACCTGCTAAAACGTAGAAAAATTAAAGGTTGGATACAGTACAGTAAAGATACCTTAAACATAGTAGGTAATAGTAAAAATAACTAATGTATGCTTTGTATGGTTGTGCATTATTGATACCTACTGACTGTGATATTAGGTCCTTACATATGAAATTGGCGTTTTGTATGGGAGGAACAAAAAGTCGAATATTTTTTAATATAATATATTTAATTAATCAAAGTATGAACCATTATTTTCTATGCACTTTTGCCATCTTATAGGTAGTTCATTGATCCCTTTACTAAAAAAACCAGTCGGACGGGAATCAATAAAATCTTTGAAGGCGATTTGGACTGCCCCATCGGAGTTGAATTTTTTCCCTTGCAAGAAGTTATCCAAATTTCGAAAAAAATGGTAATCTGTTGGAGCAAGGTCCGGGGAGTACGGAGGATGTCTTAGACTTTCCAATTGAAGCTCTTCTAATTTAGTAGCCGTCTGTTGCGCAGTGTGTGGTCTAGCGTTGTCGTGAAGCAGCAGTGGCGTGGAGCGATTGACCAGCCTAGGTTGTTTAGCCGCTAGCTTTTCCATCATGGTTTGCAATTGCTGACAACAGACATCAGCCGTAATAGTCTGGCCAGATTTGAGAAAACTGTAATGAACAATACCGGCACTAGTCCACCAAACGCTTACAAGTAACTTTTTTGGGGTTAATTTTCGCTTGGGGCAGGATTTGGCTGGCTGGCCAGGATCCAACCATTGCGCTGAGCGCTTCCGATTATCGTAAAGAACCCATTTTTCATCACAGGTAATGATTCGGTTTAAAATACCTTCATTATTGTGCCGGTTTAGTAATGTAACGCAGCAGTCGACGCGCGTTTGCCGGTTTGCTTCAGTCAATTCGTGAGGTACCCACCTTTCAAGCTTTTTAATCTTCCCAATTTGCTTCAAGTGAATTAAAACAGTTTTATCACTAACATCGCAGCCTGCAGCTGACTCGGACGTGGTTTGCGATGGATCCGCTTCCACAATAGCCTTCAACTCTTCATTATCAATTTGAGTCTCAGGCCGTCCACGGGGCTTGTTCTGCAGGTCAAAATTTCCAGAACGAAAACGTTGGAACCAAAAACGAACTGTGTTTTCTTTTGCAACACGACCGCCATACACATCATTCACCCTTTGAGTTGTTTCCGCAGCACTAGTGCCACGGCGGAACTCGTACTCGTAAATAATGCGATATTTTAAGTTTTCCATTTTGTAAAATGAGTGACGCAAACAGAAAAAAACAGAAGAAAAAAAACAAATGAATGACGATCATCGAAGCACAAATACATGAGTCTATAGCTGTACAAATTTGAATTTGGAATTCCTTACCAAAGAGGAGAAATTTGTGATTAAAGTGGCCAGTACGAAAAACGCCAATTTCATATGTAAGGACCTAATATATAGACTATAGATACAGACGTACTGACGTTACCTACTTTACTTCCCAAGGGAATTATCACCCGAGCAAACGAGACATAAATACTTTCAAGTGAGCAGTGTAATTGCAAGCCAGTGCAATCTCATTAGGAGCATCGTGCGTATTGGACGCGTATTTACGGGCTTAAAGTAACGAGTTCAAGGCACTTCGACACTTGTGACGAGGGTTGGCTTTACTTCCTAAAGAAGATTATCGGAATAATCTTAACAACAAAGCTATTAAGCCCTTATTATGGGCGGAAAGGATTGGATAAGTTTTATCAAAGTTTATTGATCAAGATTAATTGGTTGATACATTGTGGACACGTGGTTTTCCAATAGCGTTGTTTAAATTATATATTTTTATGATTATTTTACTAGCTACTGCTCGCAGGTTAACTCACGTACCTGGATAAAACATAGCATAATAGTACAATACGTCCAAGGTTTGTAATGGGTAGGTTGCTGGCCGCGGCTGAAGATGGCAAAGATGGAAAAGCGAATCGTAGCGCAGGTACAGGTAATCACAGCGTGGTCAGCATTGCAGCCCTTGATGTCCAAGCTGAAATGAAGGCCTAGACTGAAGGTCGCCTTTATTTTATTTATTTATTTTATCGTGGCCAGCAGGGCGTTCATTGCGGACCGAGGCTTGTATTGTGCTTTGCTCAAATAATTCGAGTAATTTAATAGGCATTGAATTAGAGGATTCATCGCTTTAAGAGTTAATTTTTATAATTTATTCACAAAAATTTATTAGCATGTATCATGCAAAAATTTTCACCGCGATTCTCTTTTGTCAGTTTCCCGCGATTTCTTTTTAGAGTTTCGAAGATCGGTTTTGAAACCCATATGGTCTCGCTTTTTCTGTCCTTTTGTTCCGTCCTTAATATCTCAGCAAGTACAGCAGAAAATAACTTTAAATTTAAAATAAAAATACTTTTCGTGCGCCCACACAGATTAAAAGAAAAAAAATTAAAATTATAATTTTCAATAGGTACATGTTTGTGATGTCGAAATTTTAAAAGATACCTATTAGGTAAAATATACCTAATAATGTGGTATCAAATGAAAGGTACTGGTTTGTACATTACAAAACAGTATTTAAAATTTCTGCAGGGCACATACTTTTCGAAATATTAAAAAAAAAACTCGAAAATTTTTCTATTACCCTCTATACTCCGAAGTTTGCATACCGATACATCTGAAATGCACCTTTATTTTTTAGGTAGGTATTTATTAAATAGCAAAGTCTCTAACCGGTACATAAAGTACATATTGGTATACTTGACAAACGTTGGAAACCCTCGGCGCGCGAGTCACACTCGCACTTGAAGGATCTTGTTTATGAAACCACCCAGTGAAGTCTAGTGAAGCTTGCACTGCTCAGTATGCATAAAACCTTTATGCACCTAACTATTATCAAAGCAAAATATAATTCGAAATACATTACGGATCGTAGATAGAGCGGACAGTAATAATATTACTGTCCGCTTGTTCGGGTAGGCCCGAAAGGTCGACTTTGACCTTTCGGGCAAACTTTCGACAAAGGTCGTCGAAATAATCATCACATCGTGCTATGCTTGAGTAAAAAATAATAATGTAGCTTTCCATTTGTAAAAGAATTTCCAAAATGTAATATACCAAGTTCCAGATTACCCCTTACAAACAAACTCATAAACAAACAAATAGGTATTGCCTTTTGATGTTTTCTTATTATTTAATAATAGTATTTGGCTCCCAACGATAGCATAACTAAAATATTTTTATAGCCAAAAAGGTGTCCTTCCGGTTTGATGCTAAATTACTAGTGATAAATGTCTTCATTAGTAAACATAATGTCGCATGAAAATGGGATTTCTGTACAGTTGGGAATATGTAGACAACGGAGACATGGGGCACATTTACTAATAACTTAACGAACTTAGCATTTATAAGAATCTATAATGAAAATAAATAGGCACTTAAAAAAGTACGACCTACACAAAACATTAAAAGGAAACCCGAAGACCGGATGGCAAAACAATACATATAGCCGCAAATATCAAATGAATTGAGTGACATTATCACTAGATAGATAAGAGATCTTCACAGATCAGCTGCGTTTTCTAGAAGGCTATGAATAAGTATGTGAAGACAGTACCTAAAAAGTTCTAGGTAGAAGATGTAAATAATTATTTTTTCTAAGAAAATGAATTTTTGATCATCCAAATCCACTCTGATTTTGGCAAAGAGAAAGCTGCTAAAACCAGTTTGTAACTCGTTGCTTTTTCGTTGCTTATGTTGCTTTACTTAAAATGTATTTTCCAAAACAGAAGCCGCTTGGTCTGTTTTGGAAAATACATTTTCGTCGTAAGTATTTTGGAGTATTTTAGTCCCGTACTTGAAATGAGTCGAAAGCACACAAAAAATGTGTACAAAGGATTTTGAAACTACCTCTGTTTGATACAGCTACAAATTAAATTCCTGTAGTGAGTGCACTACCGTAGGCAGCGATATTGATCTCTTACATCGTTCCTCGCACAAGGGATTTTAAACCTTATCATCGTAAACATAGATTAAGTTCCATAATCTTTAAGTTCTTTGCTAAGCACAAAGATTCTGGTAGGCTACGTTCCGTGCTAAGCAAAGGTGTCGTTACTATGCGTCGCAAGCATTGCCGCCATTTTACTTTTTTATCGTTATTTTTATCGATACTCTTAACGGAACGGAATTTCGTTAAGATGACATGCGATAAGACAAAAAAAAATGCTTTTGAGTGGCGACTAATCTCTTGTCCAGGCAGCGGGAGCTGGCGTGATGATTTCACAGTTTTCAGTAATATGTTTGCTTGCTGAGCGCTTTACCCACCGGCACTCACTTGTAAACTGCTGAACGTGATATCCTAGGAGGAGGCAATCCCTTCCTTGTTGGATTTTGCCATAATCACCACGCTCGGCAGGCCGATTGGTGATCATGATCACAGTAGAGATGCCAAAATACACAAAAGAAAGCTGCTACCCATGCTAAGCGCCTATTTATTTGAACTTGACTGCTTTATTGTCCAATAGAACTGCACCCCTCAGTCAGCTCTAGACGTATTAACCAATTATTTTCATTGGGTCACCATCAACAAACTTTCCCATTAAGCTCTGCGCAGATTATCCACATAGCACAAAAATGTGCATTTAGATATGGGCTTCCATAATCGTTACGTTTAGATACGTTTTACAGTGACAAAATGGCTTCCCACAAGCTTCTAACGAGTGGCCCGCGAGCTGTCTGTCATCTACATATATAAAATGTATCTAAATGTTACGAGTTAAAGCGCATATTTGAATGTACATTTTTGTATTGTGCGGTGCGGTAGCGGTGCGGCCCTCTGCGACAACCATTCCACTGCCGAACATGTCCCCTGATAAGCGCATTATTCGCTGGATATGTACGACCAATTAAGTAGAACGGTGTAGATGGTGTGTGCATTTAATTCATAATTTAAGTTAAACGTGGCAGGCACTGACATAAGTTAAAAGCTAGATGTTGTTTCTGAAACAGAAATATCTTTAGTAAAAACAGATAAAAACTAAATAAATTAAATAATGCTGGACAATCCACACAGCATCATCTAGCCCCAAAGTAAGCAGAGCTTGTGTTATGGGTACTAGATGACTGATAAACTTAATACAATACATAACATAGTTTTTATATTATATAGAAAATACCCAGAACACCCGGAACAAATATTTGCAGATCGTACAAACATTTGTCCCAAGGCGAGAATCGAACCCGCAACCTAATAACAATAATTTCAAAGCGTCCAATCAATTGCAATTAGTTAGGTATGTAACCTTTGAAAGTAAAGTATTTCAAAGTATAATGGAAACTAAACGAATGCTGCATTGCCTTTTCTAATTTCTAGAAAGCTGTTTTTGCTGATATTTGAACCATGTGTCAAGGTAGGTTACTGGTTTTTGCTGATATTTGAACCATGTGTCAAGGTAGGTTACTGGTTAAGTTAGTTTCACCCTCTCTCTACACAAAATTGTGAGTGCTATATAAGCAGGCAAAATTAAAGAGATTCATTTTTTTTAAGTTTTTAAAATGTGTACATATACATTTATGTAGGTAATGTTACTACTTTACAATATTTTAGTAAAATATTTATTTCTTTCTGTAATATGCAAAAAAGTAAGTATCTACTTATGTGCGTGATTTCAGTATGATTCACGAACAAAAATCTCCTATAATATAGGCATAAGTAGCCATAGTAGGTACTTATCATTGTGATAGGAATCGATGCACGTCAGAGACACGAGACATGATAAAAGTATCTCGATAATATTGATGGTTTGTTTTTGATATGAATGTTTTCAATAAAACATTCATAATGTAAATAGATAAAAATTTACTTATTTCTTTTGGTATTTCCTATGACGCATTGCTTACGAGATCTAAGCGAAAAACTAAAAAACGGGACCTTCTTTGTGCCAACCCTCTTCCCCCCCTCCCCCTAGGGCTCACAGGAGTGGGGATTTTTAGAATATTTGTCTCAAAACAAGTCCAAACAAAGTTCCAAAGTCAAACTTTCTGCTTTCGACCATTCCATCCACAAGCCTTCGTTGACTGGACTAACAAATAGATAAAACTGAAGTGTCCGTTTGTAATGTAAAAATAACAGCTTTTTACTAAATGAATATGAAAGAAATACTATAAACAAAAATACTTTTTTTTTTAATTTTGCTCTTTCTTGTTCCGTCCGATTTTGACGGGATTTTCACCGGCACAAGGCTGATGTTTATTTTAGACTAGCTGCGCCCGCGGCTTCGCCGGCTTAGAATTCACATTTTTATGGTTTTTATTTATTTTTGAGCGGAACCCTATTTTGAGAAATAATAGGTTTAAAAACAATTACATCTGTAGGGAAGAAGTTAGTCGTACTGATGTAGGTACTTCTGGCTCAATGTTACATAATCATAAATAGGTAGCCAATTTAAAAGTATGACGTTTTCATATAATTTTGATCACTTAAGTTGAATGGTTTATGTTGAGGTAAGGTTCGTGCAGTAAATATGACTACTTTGGTACATGATAGCAGTCTCACATGACAAGATCTCTTATTTCGTGGCAGAAATAGTAAAAAAAAATCTTTTAGGAAATTATGAAACAAAAAACTGAATAGGACGTGCCCTGCGTGGCGTTTGTGAGCTGTAAGGTTAAGGCCACACTGTATAATCGCACGATTTTTAGTCTCGCAGAATAAACTTGTAGACAGTTTTCACTGAATTAATTCCAAGAAGATTTTTTTAAATGTTGGTAATAATCTGCAAATATTTGTTCCGGGTGTTCTGGGTATTTTCTATATATAATAAAAAATATCTATCTATGTTATGTATTGTATTAAGTTTATCAGTCATCTAGTACCCATAACACAAGCTCTGCTTACTTTGGGGCTAGATGATGCTGTGTGGATTGTCCAGCATTATTTATTATTATTATTCACTTCATTTATTTTAAATCTCGTTATAAAATATTTTTTTTACTATAGAAAATAAAATATTATAAAACTATTCTACAGTAAAAAATATATCAAAACGGTGAATAACCGGCCGCGAAGCTAGCCTTAAGCGGCCGGTGACTAGGGCTGCAGAGAGAGGAACTTCCTGACGATGCGCGCCGAGTCCAGGAGTACCGCCTTTTGAATCTGACCCTTGATCCAACTTCCTAGCGAGAGTCTCTTGAGATGTTGATCGAGGCTCTTCGCTATTACGCCGTTAACTGAAACGACTATCGGGACGACGGTCGCTGAATCAACATCCCACATGCTGACAACCTCGTTGGCCAAGTCAAGATATTTGCTAAGTTTATCTTTCTCAGCTTTAACGAGGTTAACATCATGTGGTATGGTGACATCAGCGAGCACCGCCCTCCGTTCTAACCGATCTATCAGTACAATATCAGGCTTATTCGCAAGAATAGTCCTGTCTGTAATGATAGATCGGTCCCAATAGAGCGTGGCACGGCCATTTTCGAGAACTGGCGCCGGTGTGTACTTATATTACGGAACTTCAGGGCCAGTAAGGCCATATCGGAGAGCAAGTTGCTGGTGTATAATTTTGGCTACTTGGTTGTGTCTGTGCAAGTACTGAGAGTTAGCAAGGTGCGAACAACCCGAAAGTATATGACGAAGGGTCTCCCCAGGAAGATGACACGCTCGACAAATATCGATCGTGCCATCTTTCATTATATACTTTCGGTAATTGTTCGTCTTTACCACCTCATCCATAATTGCACAGACAAAACCTTCGGTTTCCCCAAAGAGGTCACCGAAGCGTAGCCAGTTTACGGAGCTTAGGAGATCTACATCAGGTCCTGTGAGGACCTTGTAGAATCTCCCATGCAGCTCTTTGCTCTCCCATATAGCCTTCCTGTCCTGAATGCTCATCACCTTAAGTTTGCGCCAGTTCTCGTTAGCTAAGGAGAGAGGAGTAAGGTTCTTATCAACTGCAACCATATCACGATGTATGTGGTATTCGGCTTGATGAAAATGATTTCTGAGATTGCATACCTCACGGTTGTGTAGGGTTTTGGCGTTTAAAAAGCCTCGACCACCACATTTCCGCGGGATATACAATCTCTTAATTATTATTATTATTATTATAGAACTCCGTCCGTGTTTTCATTATTGCGATTAGAGAAATTATGAATAGTCCTAATGCTGTACTATAAATCTACTTGTCTCAATAACTGGACAGACTTGGTTATAATATAATACATATAGAATATAAAACTGTTAGAACTTACAAGAATAAGAAACCTATTTATATAATATATTATCAAATATATTCCATACATATAGAATATAAAACTGTTAGAACTTACAAGAATAAGAAACCTATTTATATAATATATTATCAAATATATTCCATACATATAGAATATAAAACTGTTAGAACTTACAAGAATAAGAAACCTATTTATATAATATATTATCAAATATATTCCATACATATAGAATATAAAACTGTTAGAACTTACAAGAATAAGAAACCTATTTATACCTCGTGTGTTCATAAGTTTTGAGACGAACTTATTTAATTAATTTAAAAAGAAAGTAATTCATGCAACCTTTTTAAACTTTTAAAATTTTAAATTTCGAATGTTTTGAATCAGAAAAAATATACATTTGAATATTTGTTTCATTCTCCGTGAAAATTGGGCCAACAAAAGATTTGCGTGCGACTGTAATTTCACTGTTTCAAGCAGGAAAAAAACCAATGCAAGTTTTTAGTGAAATCCAAAGTTTGGGATGTAGTCGGAACTTTGTGTATTATACCATAAAGAGGTACAAGGAGACCGGCTCTTTAGAAGACCGTGGAAGATGTGGCCGCCCGCGGTCTGTAAGGACGCCCGCCAACATCAAAGTAATCAGAGAGCGAATTCGTCGCAACTCTTGCCGGACTTAAAAGAAATTAGCTCTGCAGACCAACATTTCGCGAATATCGGTGAACAGGATACTTAAATATGATCTTAAACTAAAGGCCTACAGTCGAAGGAAAGTGCATTATTTAAACGAGCGTCTTCGTAAATTGCGACTGGAACGATGTCGGAACCTATTGAGGAGACACGATCCAAAAAATATCCTGTTTACCGATGAAAAGATCTTCACGGTGGAAGAAAAGTTTAACCGGCAGAACAATAAGGTTTACGCCAGAAGTTCAAAGGACGTCCAGCCATCTGTACGCAATGTCCAGCGCACTCATCATCCAGCAAGTGTGATGGTTTGGTGGGGTGTTTCCTACGAGGGGGTCACTTCGCTTCATTTTTGCCAGCAAGGCGTCAAGGTGAAGGCACAAAATTACCAAACCGACATATTGGAAGCGGTGGTTAAACCATTAAATGATACGCTATTCGCTGGAAAATACTGGGTTTTCCAACAGGACTCTGCTCCCTCCCATAAAGCTAAGACTACCCAACGTTGGCTGGAGGCCAATTTGCCAGGCTTCATTCGGAGCGAAGATTGGCCCTCGTCAAGCCCTGACTTGAATCCTTTGGATTATTCTTTATGGACGGAATTGGAGCTGAAGGCATGCAGAAAGTCTCACCCAAACCTGGATTCTCTCAAGCGAGCCCTTATTAAATAATCGAAACGGATTCCCATTGAAAAGATTCGTGCCGCCATAGATGAATGGCGCACGCGTTTGAAGGCCTGCATTGAATGCAAAGGCGGCCATTTTGAATGATTTATTTTTAAATACAGATCTAGATGTCAGTAGTTTTAATTTTAATATCCAATAAATTAATACTCAACTTAGCTCCAAAAATATTTTAGTTTTACTGTGTCTCAAGACTTATGAACACACGAGGTATAATATATTATCAAATATATTCCATACATATAGAATATAAAACTGTTAGAACTTACAAGAATAAGAAACCTATTTATATAATATATTATCAAATATATTCCATATATATAGAATATGTAACAAGACAGTAAAAATAATAGGAAAAATAAAACAATTAATAAACTAACATAAGAGCATCATGAGCGCTATATATTAATCATAATATATTGTACGCATGAAAATAATATATATATATAGTAATGTAAATATTAAGTTGTTAATATAATAGTTTCTAAAATGTTGTTATATTTAAGTACAAAATGTATGTAATAAAAAAATTAAAAAAAAAAAACAAAAAAAAAGAAAAGTATCCAAATCATAACATAACCATAACCTAAGTATTTAACAACGACATGACCAGATGCGAATTGCACTGATCGCTTAAATATTAAATTAAACAGCTGACCAAAGCAAAATGTTAGCCTAAAAATGTCTCCGATCCATTTCGGAGGGAAAAAAGGCGGAACAAACAATAAAAAAAAAATAGAACTCCGTCAGTAATTCAGCGATTTCTTATGTAGAAATAGAGTCCTATTGATTTGGTCTCATGAAAATTCAAAAAGCTTTGATTGAGAAGTTGAGATTGAGAAGGCAAACCTTGTTTACAAATAGTAAAGTAAACGTAAACGTTTATTGCAAAAGTAAAATGGCACTATTTAAACTTAAGGGTTACAATTAATTAATTATAAGTTATATACGTTTTTGTATGTGTATACAAAAACGTATATAATAATAATAATAATATTATTATTATTATTATTATTATTAATATTATTATTATTATATACAAAAACGTATATAATACGTACGTGTTTTGTATGTTACCCGTGGTCGAGTGACTGTCCTCCGAACTAGTTAAAACTGTATTACGGTAGGAAATCTTGCTCTCCCCCAAATGATAGTGTGTATTTTTTTATTTTTTTTTAAGTTTATGAAGATGTGAATTTGTGGGATGTGTGGCCAAAGACAGCGTCAAAGCTACTGTACGTATCGAGCTAAGATTTTGCATGGATGTAGTTCTTAACCTGGATTTACATATAATCTACACAAGGTGTGCAAGATGCGGGCAGCAGCTAATGTTAGTTTTAGGTCTAGATTTTGAAGTTGATTTATGTATGTTTTCTTTAATGTTATGTAGCGTAGTAGGTACCACAACTGAAATAATCCATGTTACAGTAGGTAAACATAGGGGTATCTACCAACTTTCTCATGGCAAGAGTTTATGTTAGTGTTTAATGTGTTTCTCATGTGATTGTAGCTATCTCCGCTCTCAACTGTAATTTACTTGCACTCACAAAGTTTTAGCAGCTACTGAATAACGTTATAACGTTATCTAAGTAACATAATAATAGCTGTGAATGTACGTACCTAATGGAATTGCTTGAAGTTAGCGCTAGCTCTAATTACACAGAAGTTAGTTATATTAATATTCGCTAGTTGAGTGATATTATTTAATCATTTAAGGCTAGAATTGGGTAATATTGCACAAGAGCCGTAGAACGTTCCAAAGATTTTCGACTGTTCAGGTTGCTTGGTGGCATAATTTGCAACGTACAGAGTTAAAGGTGCGCGTTTAAGTCCCGCTCGAGTCGTAAATTGATGGAATATCGCTTGGATATCTCTCTTCTTTGGTTAGAATTAGTACCTAATCTTAACATTGGTTAGATTTTGAAACCATTTTTTTTTTGAGTCTTTTAAAACAAATAATTATTGCTTTTTTCCGCGGATTATATTTACTAAATTAACTAAGCGTATTTATTTATTTGCTATAGCGACTTGTTTTTATGGACGGAAAATCAATAAAATTAACTAGAAATATCAAAATAACTCCACCTTCTTCATCAAATCATCAGCACATATATGTGCAATGCTGAACACGCAACCTTCAAACGAGAGGTTTTGCCAAAATCACCACGCTTGATTAGTGATCGCAGTGAAAGTGTTAACACAAACGGAAGCTGCTGCCCTTCCTCTGTAAGATACTCTCGACTCTTACCACATCAAAGCCTGTGTTGGAGGGGTCGATTATTAGGCCGAAACCAAATTAGTAACAGGATTGAATTATAATTTTCTTTGTAAATAAAGATATTAAAAAAAAAATAGGATTAGTGAAATATAATGGTTATTAAATGTAAAACTATAATGGTTATTAACATTAAATATAAAATCATGGTAAATATCCCGTTGTAAATGACTTCAGTGTACAATCAATAACATATGTATTTTAATTGACACGCCGCCGGTTTCACTCTCGACCATTTAAGTTATCCCTTACCTAAACAATTAGCTCGACTTGTGCTCCTGTATCTTAAACCGAGACCGCGGCTTAAGATAACCGTTGATCGACAATATCTGCCTATCGCGTTACTATCTTGTTGCTCTTGCGTTATCGTAATCATAGGTTCTTCTCGATAAAAAAGAAGACTCTAGAGTTGTTGAGTTACTTTTCTTGTGGATCGCAAACGGTTCTTCACGCGGTGCGGGCAAGATGAATTGTGAGTCAAGTTTTTTATGTACTAAGGTGGAATTTTAAAATTGGGAACTTATAAACAGAGAAACATTATATCAATAAATAAAAATATACTTAAGTAACGAAAGGAGTAACTCTCTGCTTTTTTTAAAGCCTAGGTTAACATTTTGTTTTATTTTTCTTATCAACTAGAATCTCAAAAATTTGCCAATACGTTCATCGTGAAGGTTTCCAATAGTGAGAAGTCAATAACCTAAGCAATCTATTTTTTTAGTTTGAATCCATTATGGTTTTTAACACTAAAGTCATTTTGGACTTTTGAATCATTTTAGAGGTAACGTTCGTAGCAAAATACAAAAAAAATTGGTCTCTGTGTCAGTAGTACAGTTATAGTACTACCGACACGGACAATTTTTTTGACTTTTTTGTAAAGACCTGAACTGTTAGTACAGATGACACATCTTTGTATCTCTAGTACTAACGGTAGTACTGGTTTATTGTCATAATCCCCACTACGCTGTCCCCACCAGTGGGGTTACGACAATTTATGCGGCATTTGGGCTTTCAACTTAACATTTAGTAGTATAACTGAACATTTGGGTAGATCGGTATGTCCGCCAGTACAAACTTACTCGCAGTGCCTTTTGTTGTTCCGTGATCATGGCGCATGAAACTGTGCCGAATTATTAGAAAGCTCAAAACTCAAATCATGGTAAATATCCCGTTGTAAATGACTTTAGACAAAATCAACCGTTGAATAAATTATGTTATTTTTTAGTTCACAACTTATAACTAACATACTTCTTAGTCCTCCCTTACTTAGTGATTATATACTACTAGCTACAGCCCGCGGCTTTGCACGCTTTATTCCGGAATAAAAGGTAGCCTATGTCCGGCCCCGGGATACCATCTACCTCGCTGCCAAATTTCACCGAGATCTTTCAGCCGTTCTTGAGTTATAAATAATGTAACTAACACGACTTTCTTTTATATATATTTATTTAGAGCTTAGTAGAGCCGCGTAGAGCGTCTACGCGGATTTGCTTCGACCTGCTACGCCACATGCTACACTTTCTAGTAATTTTTGTCAACCGTATCAGTAAAGGAATAAGGTTTAGAATAACGGGTTTGATTGAAAGCTTATCGATGTTTGAATATCGTTTGTTGCCTGTTGGGTGTTTATGGCCATAGAATACAGAAGTAGTTTGTTGCAATTTCAAGATATTGTAGGTTAGTTTTGAAATCAGAAAACTGATAAATTCTATCAGATTTATGTTTAGTAGATTTGTTATCACAAGGCTAAGCGAAAATTTTAGAGTTTATGGTTTCTGTAAAACAGAAAGAATTTTACGAGATTTTTATGGAAAATAATACAAGAAATTATGGTCTTAGCAGCACATATCGTAAAATAAAAATAAAAGTAGGTAGTTTAAAAAAACGTCTTCTTGTGATATCTTTTGATCACGTAACAATAATAGATTAATTTATCTGTACAAAATAAAATTAGATTCTAAAACAGACTTTTTAAACATATTATGTATATCTAAATATTATCAATACTTAATTGTTTCAATTGTTTCAATTGTAAATACTAGTTATAATTTGATTGTAATTTTCTTTGTTAATAAAGGCCATTGCCGTTTTAAAAATACTTATTAACATACATAGATAGTATAGAGATCATGAGATTCGGCTGTTCTGGATGGTTTCTATGTTTTATATACAAATTATATCTACATATGTAGATGTGTGCAAAGTATATATGTAGTATTATATTAAGTACCTATATCAGTTATCTAGTACCCATAACACAAGCTCTGCTTAGCTTGGGGCTAGATAATACTGTGTGAATTGTCCAGCATTATTTATTTATTATTATTTATCTAAACGTCTGTAGATAGGACGTATTAATTTCTCCAAGTCAAGGGCACAGTGAAATCATATTATTTTAACTTTATTCCTTTTTGTTCTGAAGTTAAATACCATTGTGTTGTAAGTTTTAATAATTTTTAGACGTTGCGAGAATAAAAATCACGGATAAGATAAGGAAACTTTTTAAGGGCAACGCTTGGAAAACTTTTTGACGTTTGAGTGTTTCTGCAATGTAAAGTTTTGTTATCACCTCCAGGGAAATGTTTAGAAATTTACTTATTTAAGTAAGCTTTTCAACAAAAAAATATATATCAAAAAGTTTTTTATGAATTTAAGGCCTGACCTGTATGGGTACTACGGGCTTTTTCGATTGATGACGTGCTCGCATACACTGCGGTATTTTTTTATATATTAACCGGTGAAGAAAAGAAGTTGTCACGTCGATGTGTTTTTTGTGTCGAAGGCTGGCCTTCGATCAGGTATCCGTCGCCAAGCGCGGCTGGCGGATACCTTGTTCGATGGTGACAGCAAACTTTTAACGGAGCAGTCTGATTTTGATTTATTTCTTATGGAACCTACAAGAAATCCATTGCCCTGCAGTGGGACATTGAATTACAATAACATTATAAACGCGAAAGTTAGGGACTACTAAACTGAACGCACGGTTTTTAAACAGACTTAAATTTATGAATTTTTGTAATTAGTATACTTTTTAAACTACAATAACATGGGTTGGGGTTCTCTTTTAAGCATAATATGCTTGTGTTACCCCGCTCTTCCTTATAGTGTTTGTTCGTTAATTACAGAAATTGTTTAAAATAAATTGAAAAATTAATAAATTTTAGTCTGTTTAAAACCGCGTGTTTGGTAGTCCCAAACTATTACATTTATAAAAAATAAAAATCTAATTTTTTATTTTCTAGTTTGATTGGATGGATAGGTGTGTATGATGTTTGATATTCGGATGAATGTTTGTTAGGTACTTCTTCAAGCCAACGCCACTGCTGAAACTTTGCATATATACAGGTCTAGACCTGGAATAAAACATAGGCTACGTTTTACCCCATAAATCAGTTCCCATGGGATATAAACAACCTTTAAAAGTTTTGCCAGAAATCCCGCGTGCGAAGCCGCGGGCAGAAAATAGTTATTCAATAATAATAAGTTTTCTCTTTTCCAGCAGCCATATGGCTCATATCATGCCTTCTGGCGGGCACCTCCGCTTTCTCAATAACCATGAGACAGGACCCGGAGACTCTGTGTGCTGGTCAGCAGAACTTCCTCAGGATCCAGAGTGTTCTGGACTGTCGAGACTACTACCAGTGCTATGCTGGCCGCGCGTATCTCATGACTTGTCCTGCTGCTGGCTGGTTCAATGATCAGGCACAGGTAATACAATTATTTCCTTAACAGCATCCATACGTCCATTGCTGAACATGTGTGGTCTAAAAATTTTGCCATCCACGCTTGGCAGGCGGATTGGTGATTGCAATACCTAGAATGTTCCTAGATGGAAAGAGCTATGCTCGGAGTTTCTCTGAAAGATAGGATTCGTAACGAATACTTTCGACAGAGAGACCAAAGTTATCGACATAGCTCAAAGAATTAGCAAGCTGAAGTGGCAGTGGGCCGGCCATATCTCGCGAAGAGCCTACAACCGCTGGGGTAAAAGTGTTCTTGAGTAGAGACCGTCACTCGGCAAACGTAGTGTAGGAAGCCCTCCGGCCATGTGGGTTGACGATCTGCGAAAGACTGCAGGTATCTGCCTGCAGTCTCCAGCATCGGATGCGGCAAGCTGAAGACAGGACGCTATGGCGCTCATTTGGAGAGCCCTATGTCCAGCAGTGGACTAAGATTGGTTGATGATGATTAATACCTATGCTTCTTCTCTGGTAGTTTCCTTTAGTCGGCTCTTACGACTCCCAATAAGCTTAATTATAGGGATCGATTTTAACACACCGCGCTGTGGCCGCGAAGGCCACAGCGAGTTTAAAACAAATATTAGGTCCTTACATATGAAATTGGCGTTTTTCGTACTGGCCACTTTAATCACAAATTTCTCCTCTTTGGTAAGGAATTCCAAATTCAAATTTGTACAGCTATAGACTCATGTATTTGTGCTTCGATGATCGTCATTCATTTGTTTTTTTTCTTCTGTTTTTTTCTGTTTGCGTCACTCATTTTACAAAATGGAAAACATAAAATATCGCATTATTTACGAGTACGAGTTCCGCCGTGGCACTAGTGCTGCGGAAACAACTCGAAGGGTGAATGATGTGTATGGCGGTCGTGTTGCAAAAGAAAACACAGTTCGTTTTTGGTTCCAACGTTTTCGTTCTGGAAATTTTGACCTGCAGAACAAGCCCCGTGGACGGCCTGAGACTCAAGTTGATAATGAAGAGTTGAAGGCTATTGTGGAAGCGGATCCATCGCAAACCACGTCCGAGTTAGCTGCAGGCTGCGATGTTAGTGATAAAACTGTTTTAATTCACTTGAAGCAAATTGGGAAGATTAAAAAGCTTGAAAGGTGGGTACCTCACGAATTGACTGAAGCAAACCGGCAAACGCGCGTCGACTGCTGCGTTACATTACTAAACCGGCACAATAATGAAGGTATTTTAAACCGAATCATTACCTGTGATGAAAAATGGGTTCTTTACGATAATCGGAAGCGCTCAGCGCAATGGTTGGATCCTGGCCAGCCAGCCAAATCCTGCCCCAAGCGAAAATTAACCCCAAAAAAGTTACTTGTAAGCGTTTGGTGGACTAGTGCCGGTATTGTTCATTACAGTTTTCTCAAATCTGGCCAGACTATTACGGCTGATGTCTATTGTCAGCAATTGCAAACCATGATGGAAAAGCTAGCGGCTAAACAACCTAGGCTGGTCAATCGCTCCACGCCACTGCTGCTTCACGACAACGCTAGACCACACACTGCGCAACAGACGGGTACTAAATTAGAAGAGCTTCAATTGGAAAGTCTAAGACATCCTCCGTACTCCCCGGACCTTGCTCCAACAGATTACCATTTTTTTCGAAATTTGGATAACTTCTTGCAAGGGAAAAAATTCAACTTCGATGGGGCAGTCCAAATCGCCTTCAAAGATTTTATTGATTCCCGTCCGACTGGTTTTTTTAGTAAAGGGATCAATGAACTACCTATAAGATGGCAAAAGTGCATAGAAAATAATGGTTCATACTTTGATTAATTAAATATATTATATTAAAAAATATTCGACTTTTTGTTCCTCCCATACAAAACGCCAATTTCATATGTAAGGACCTAATATTAAACCATCATCGATTCAAAAAGAAGTCCCTCTGTGGCACCTTAGCTCTATAACGGATGATCCGATTTAAGTTAAGTTTTTTTGTCGAGGATGTTCCTATTTTTGATCAACATCGGTGCCGTGGTTCTAATGTTATGAGAGTCCAAAATAAAAATTTCATAGGGGGTTTCGTTTTAGCACAAAAGTGTACATTCGTAGGTACTATAATTTGTCCATCGGCGGGATTCAAACCTACAACCTTTTTCGTCTCAGATGATATACTTCGTCTCACTTATAAAATGAAATATTATAATAAATATGCTTAACTATGAAACAAATAGGTACAGTTCGTTGATTATTTACTCTCACAAATGTCCACATTGGCTGTTCTAAATAAATAAAACTTAAGCATACTCACATCTCTAATCTTTACGATTCTTTCAGGTTTGTGACTTCCGTGCCCCACCGGCCGGATGCGATGTCAACCCTCCACCAGAGCCTGAACCAGAACCGGAACCAGAACCAGAACCAGAAACGGAACCAGAACAAGAACCTGAACCAGAGCCAGAACCGGAACCGGAACCAGAACAGGAAATTCAGCCTCTCCCCGAATCTATTGAAGAAGGCTCAGGAGACCAATGGCTCGAGGAAACTCTTAAAAGATTCGCTATGGTCATCAAAACTCAGGAAGAAATTGAGGCTGAAGAGGATGTTGAAGCCAAGAGGCCAGAGGAAATTGTAGAGGAGGCAGAGGAACAGAAGAGGCAAGAAAATGAAGAGGCAGATGAGGGAGTAGAAGAAACGCAAGATGATGTTGAAGAGGAGCCACTAGAGGAGCTTAAGAGGCTTAAGAGACAAGAGGAAAGTGCTGAAGAACATGACCATGATCATGATCACAACGACCACGATCATCATCACGAACACGATCATGACCATGAGGGCCACGATCATGAACATGACCATAATCACGACCACAACCATGAAGACGAAGACAATTTATTAGAAGAACCAAGCAAGCTTAAACACGAGGAACAAGAGGAAGATGAAAAAGAACATAATCACGACCACGGTCATGACCATGATCATGTTCACAACGACCACGATCATCATCACGAACACGATCATGACCATGAGGGCCACGATCATGAACATGACCATAATCACGACCACAATCATGAAGACGAAGACAATTTATTAGAAGAACCAAGCAAGCACGAGGAACAAGAGGAAGATGTAGAAGAACATAATCACGACCACGGTCATGACCACCATGACCATGATCACGACGACCATGATCATGATCACGACGACCATGATCATGTTCACAACGACCACGATCATCATCACGAACACGATCATGACCATGAGGGCCACGATCATGAACATGACCATAATCACGACCACAATCATGAAGACGAAGACAATTTATTAGAAGAACCAAGCAAGCACGAGGAACAAGAGGAAGATGTAGAAGAACATAATCACGACCACGGTCATGACCACCATGACCATGATCACGACGACCATGATCATGATACCCACGACCATGACCACGATTATGGCCATGAACAAGAAGATAAAAACATTCAAGAGAATGAAGATGAATCAGTGGTTGAGGAATTAGAAACAAAAAAAAGATTAAGAAGATACATTAGACAAGACGATGACTTTGAAGAACCGGAGGTGGAAGAAATCGAGTCTCTCGAAGAAAACGAAGCAGTCGAGGAATCAGAAGAAACACGACAGGAAGAAATCCTGGAATTGCAAGAACAGTTAGAAGAAATCGAAGAAGTCAGGCAGAAGTTCTACCAAAGACTCTTCAGTCTGTTCGCGTAAATTCAAACGCAAGTTCTTAGGAAATGCTAATTTGAATTTGAGGTTAAGCGTAATTTTAGATGTAGCTATTTATTGTTCTAAGTTATGTGATCACTTTGTGCAATTTTGTAAATATGAACTTTTATGAGTGAGAATAAATGCATTATAAAACTATCCATGTTGAATATTGGATTCATTGAGCTTATATAGTAAGAATCAAAAAGCTGAAGCGGCCGGCCATATCACGCGAAGAACCAAAAACCGCTGGGAGTGGAGACCGCGACTCGGCTACCTAGTTATAGGAAAAATTCCGGTCAGGTGGGATAATGGCGACCTGAGAAAGACGGCACGCTGAAGACGGCGTTACGGCGCTCATTAGAGAAGCTATGTCCAGTCGTGGACTAACATAGGTTAATGACCATGACCATGACCATGATGATAAAAAGTAAAGTTTATATTTTAAATACTAATATTGTTGAAATTTGGTCAAACGTTGAATAATAGCCAGGGTTGACTGATTTCTATTCCTTTACTTTATCCTTTGCTGTTTTCTAGAACATTATAGCATTGTGCGTTGCCGATTTATATCAATGTTCTACCCAAGTTTTTTTTCGGAATTGTTAGATGAATAACAAAGACATTCCAAGATTAATCACACCGCTGGATGTAGGCCTCCCCATACTATGCCACAAATAACGGTCCTCCGCCTCCATCCATCGACTCCCTGCGACCGTTACAATGTCGTCGGTCCATCAAGTGGGTGGTCTCCAAACACTCAGTTTCGCTTTGCATCGCGTTTGCCACTCGAGAACCTTTTCTATCCCTAGTTTACCTTTACACTTATAACCATTATTTATAATGACGATATGTATGATGATATATAGCAGGATTGTTGGAGATGCCGCTTTTTGACACATGTGTGTTTGGTAGTTCCCAGTGAAATTTTACTTTTAATGTTATTATTTTGTTTGCTCATCATATTATGTAGTAAGTAAGCTAGTACTACTAGTCCCTACGGTACAGGCTTTACCTAGTGTGAAGACCGCAGGAAAAAGGATTACTCACGCTACACCGTGTCGGGTCCGAGCCGAGTGTCGGCCGTAGCACGGACAACTAATGTTACATAATATATTTTGTATGGACACAGTCACGCTATACCGATCGGCAACCCTGGCCGCCAGGATGGCCGAGCAACGGACAACGGTCGGAAACAACTCGGTCCCGGCTCGGCTCGTTGCATGAATACAGTGCCGCCACCGAGCTGCACCCGAGCAGTCGTTGTGATGCTATACAAGTGCGTTTTGTTAGATTTTTGCTCGGACCGGCTCGGTGACCGTGCTACGGCCGACACTCGTCTCGGACCCGACACGGTCTAGCGTGAGTCGACACGGGATCGGCTCGGTGACCGTGCTACGGCCGACACGGTCTAGCGTGAGTCTTTTAATTTAGGATGACTCCATGGGCACCTTTAAAAGGTTGTTATTTCAAACGAAATAATTATTGTTTTATTTTTTCACACTCTCTCCGAAACGCTTCACAAACACTAGTGTCACTACCTACCGCCACTTACAAATGTGTTACCCATTTTTGAACAACGTTGCGGTTGCGGGTTCGATTCCTGCCTCGGGACAAATGTTTGTACGATCTGCAAATATTTGTTGCGGGTGTTCTGAGAATTTTCTATGTATAACAAAAAATATCTATGTAATGTATTGTATAAAGTTATACAAGCTCTGCTTAGCTTGGGCCTAGATACTGCTGTGTGGATTGTCAAGCATTATTTAATTATCTATCACAAAAAGGAAAATATGTAACAATCAAAGAAAATATAAAATTTTAGCAATTTATTACATCATTATCATACAAAATAAATCTCAAATACAATAATAATTATAGTTATAGTAACACAACCAAAGCAAAATGATTAAACATTGAATTTGAGAAGTACATTTTATGTCGGTGTAAGTAGACCTCGCTAGCCGGCCGTAAATGCAATCGGACATAAATTATAAAGATTATTTTTGCATGTATTTAAAGGTGTGACTTGTTAGATATTACGATATTAGTCTACTCATTGGCAGTTAGAATCTTAAAATACTGGCAATACATCGATGACGTCACTCAAGACGCCAAGCATAAAGCTAGGTATAAAAAATAAACATCTAAATTGTACAAAAACGAATTTTAACATGTTCGAATCAGAGCACAAATTCGCGTGAAAAGTCACGATACAAGAGCACCTTAGTACATGAACGAAGTAGGTTATTTTATGTCAGTTTAATTTATAATTTGGCAACTAAAAGTCCTATATGAGTCAAGTATACACTCACAGTGAAGCTAAAGCAATCTCTTACATCAAAAAAATATGGTCCACTCGACGCTCAGTATAATAACATAGCAATGAGTAGATATGTGATGTGTTTAGTAAACTGTGGCGATGAAACAAGGCTGGTTATACATCCATTCTATAAAGTCACATATCTTAATGCAATATGAACTCTATAGGTTTGGAATAAAGTTCCATCGCTTACAGAAATAAGCCTAGACTAAAGCGAATATAAGTAAATCTAGCATATCAAATAACCATTATAATATTCTTTGACCAGATACATTTTCCACTATAAACGTTACCACATCGTTGTATAAAACTTTATATAACCAGACCAAATCAAATCGTCGCTTCCAAATAGCGTATCAAAGCATTTAAGCGTCTTTCCAAATTGGTCGCGTAGCTTTGCAGTTTTATAAAACGACGGTTATATCGAAAAATATCACGAATGTCAAGTCGCACAGCATCTGTTAAAACAATATGAATCTAAAAGCTACTTTACATAAGATTCAATATTATTGGGCGTGAAATAAATAGTATTTACAAATACTCAGCTACGATGCGACGACAGACATTTTTACCACCAACAATTCCTTCCACAAATCCAACTTCAACTGTAGTCATAGATCACTACATACTAGTATGGAAATAATATAGAGGTTTTCTTAATTAGACAAAAGGAAAGTCATACAAAAGTTTTCAAAAACAATTCACTTTGAGCTTTTACAATATCTGTTAAAAAGGGAAAAACAATAAAATTAAAGTACATGTGCCGCGAATCAGGAACAAATCTTGAGCCAGTTTTATTTTATGAACAAACAATTCAAACAGAGTAAAGCAACTTGAATGTAGTAAAAGGACAAATAACTATTATGGGCTATCAAAACATTTCATTCCATTAAATATCGTTAACTTTTTGTAAATTTTAGGACAACTATAGAAATATTTAAAGCGTGCACTTAACTTTACTTCGTATCAAATCCTTTATTCAGTAAAAAAGTACGAAAGGGATGCTTTTGTAAAAACTATTCTATGTGAGACAAATCGTCGTATTAGGGGTCCATGATATACAGGCTACCTCTAAATTTTGAGGGTAACCACTGTATCCAGAACCGTGCGTTTCACAAAGGTTTTTCAGAGCCTTCGATGCAAAAGATGCCTTATTCCGTGAGTAAAATGGTTCAGAATAGGCCGACATCTTTCTTCATGTTGGTTTGCTTCCACGCGGGCAGAGCTGAGAATTCTTCTTTGGCCATACCGAAAGCCTCCTGAAAAATAAACGAAAATTATAAGATGTAAGTTTTATGGTATTTTTTTTTATTATCAATGTACAGTCCAGTAGGCCAAGCACAGGGATTGTTGTCTAGGGTAGAATAGACAAAAATTACATCGCATCGTCATACATTGCGTAAATTATTGAAGTTAAAAGAATATATTTAAAATATTTTACGTCGATGACGATGTGACGTAAGTTTTCTATATACCCAGACAACAATCACTGTACTTGGCCTACTGGTGCATCTGCGTCCTACTGTTTTACCACGATTACATATTTATAATATATTTTACAATACATTTACCATATTATGTTATAAAGTGTAAATAATAATATATTATAATAATAGAATAATAATCGTTCAAATAATTCATTAGCAATCTATATGCAAGCGGTCTTAAGTCAAGTCTAGAACTTCGTCATTTAGTAGATTTGGGTTTGAACACCCAAATCTACTAAATGTCCGCCAACAACGGACGCATCTGCAAGGCCTGTAGAGAGAAGACACATAGTAACTGAAAAACGATGAAGCTCTCTGTACCTGGAAGTCAGGAGCGGATAAGTGCCGCTCCAAATGATGCGGGTCCACGTGGTCGGGCAGCGGACGCCGCTGTAAGGCAGCTAGCGGGAGGACTGCGTCCTGGCAGCTGAGCCGAGACAGCTCACACGCTCCCGACAGCACCTCGCCAGCTTTGAAACCGTGCTGTAATAGTGCGGGGGTTTTTACAGTGCAAAGCGTTAAGGTTACCGGACACCAGGGTTTTAGAATAATATAACATGTTGACCGATAAATACATGGAAGATTTTTGTAATTTCAGCGTCTGTTTTATCGACTAATCGTCACAAATAAGTTTAACTCTAGTGATGACTCTTCTTAACAGACATATTATGGAATTCTAATTCACAAAATCTGAAAAGAAGCGTGCTACCTTTACGCTATTGAATTTTATACAAAAGATATTTCATACAGTTTAACGATAGGTATATAACCTGCTAACTTCAAGAATGGGATTGAGAATGACGCTATTTCTCTTGCTGTCCCTCAGATCGAAATTGAGCAAGACAGCATGAGAGATGAAATGAAATAAAATTAAATTTATTCAACTTTTACAAACTTATTTACATACATAACTACCTTTTAAAAACCAACTAATTAAAGAAACTAAGGTCCAATTTCACCGTTGCTAATAAACACGATCAATATAAGATAATCTGAGTTTAGCGCTTTAAATGAGTTCAGCGCATTTTACCGGCATAAAGATGATCCGGATCAAGCTGAACTTAGTTTAACTTCGGAACGCCCGATTTTTGGCTATACGCTGAGATCAAGAGCTGTCATGTCACACGTCAAACACGACGAAAAACAGCGGACAGACTGAAATTCATCAATGTCTGATGTAACCATCGTTTTTGTAAACGCGAGCAAAATGTAGCTGGTGAAATCGGTGTGAAGTAAACCGAGATCAAAATCAATATTTGAACTCGATTAAGCTGAATTTAGTTCTGATGAACTAAGTTTTGGCAGCGAACGGTGAAATTGGACCTTAGACTAGTTTTTACTAAAAGGCAATTAATATAAGCTAATAATTTATTACGTTATAGGTACAATACAACCTACCTAAGGTTTTATTGTATGTAACAGGGCCTTAAATATTCAAGTGACTTTCCTCCGTGCGAGTTCGCACTGTATGACGGCAGAGTCTCGCTCTTGCACTCGTGGCTTGGCTTTGTCTCCCAAGGAGTCTCCAACAAAATCAAATTATTATTAAAATAAACAAAAGTTTTAAAAAATAATTTTTAGGTCAACTTATCTAGGTATTTCCATCAATGTAAATTTTAATAAGTAAGTACAATAATAATTATTATTTGATTGTAATGTTCTTTGTTAATAAGTAAAGGCCACTGCCGTTTAAAAAAAAGCAAAATTATATTATAAGAAAAGTAAAAAGAAATGTATAACTGAGGGAAAAAAAACAGACAAGTTCCTTTTTTGTTGGACATAATTATTGTAATTCTCAATCAGATTCCCTGAGTACGCAGGTTATACCATTAAACTCGTCGTATGCTCTACTAGTAAATCCACCAGAAACCAAAGAAAACCGAACACTCATTCTCATTAGCGACCTTTTTTCAGCACTTCTATTTTGATTTACTATTTACATTTACAACTCACAAGTATGTACCCTTACGCAAGAATTATAACCATAGACAAGTAACCTACCGCGATGTTAGCTTCAGCGGCCGCATCATGATCCGTCCAATGGTCAAAGAGATCAGTGAATGCGCGTGGTTCGAGCCCCGCTGCGACGACGCAAACCGCGGATTGGCTTGCGCGTGAGCATCGCCAGT
The DNA here is from genome assembly GCA_963662085.1 of Eupithecia inturbata. NCBI lineage: Eukaryota > Metazoa > Arthropoda > Insecta > Lepidoptera > Geometridae > Eupithecia > Eupithecia inturbata. Next base: position 10,489,453 of record OY759191.1, read on the forward strand.
AAGCTTCGGCGGTGCGCAGCGCGACCGCGCGTATTGCTTGCCAGCGACCTGCAAATGCTCCTACACCTGGGGAAAAAATGGTTTTCAAGATTACGAAAATCAGACTAAAGAAAAGAATCCTCTACTGTAGAAAAAGATAAATCTACGATTTATAACACTGTAATTAATAGGGTTAATTTTCCAAAAGATTTGTAGGTGTTTATGAAACGTTGGCAAACAGTATTTGTAATCACTTCTGCAGTTTCTTATCGTGGTACCTAATCGAAAGTCTGGTTATGCCCGAGTGTAAAAGTTGCATGGGTCAAGTAAACAAAAGAAAGCCTTTGGTATTAGATGCCCTATTCTTAAAAAGGAACAAAGCTTTGCTTAATCAGTTATGAGATTTCTTTTCTCATTGGTAAATCTACTGTTAATTCAATTTACTAGCAAGGCCGCCATTTTTTGGACGACACACCTCATTAATCATAATGGTCCGCTAACTTTAAACAGTTGCTAAGCAGCGTTATTTCTCACTTACTCTACTGACTTATGTCAGTAGAAGAAGACAGAGTGAGAGATAGCAATGCTCTAAGTTAGCAGACTATTATGAATAAGGGGGAACGTGTTCAGGATCAATGCTACAGACCAGATTAAAAATGAACAGTGACATCTATTGCTGAAGCTAGTAACTTTAGTTTTCATAAAAGTTAGTTTTGTTGCTTCATACCTGCATTCCGCTCGGCGGGCTCCAATTCACCATCCTCTCCGCGCGGCCACCACCCCTGCCATATCCACACCGTCACTCCGTCGTCCAGTAGGAATAGAGCTTTAAGAAACAACACAATTTCATTACAAGTAACTCATAGTGAAAGGCTTCTCTTGTTACGAGTATGTACAAGTTTATGTCTGCTGTCAAGCCATATGATTTAGCATCTAACTAGCGGCTGCCCGCGGGTTTGCACACGTTTATCCTGGGTAGAAAGTAGCTTATGTCCCCCAGAATAGAATTTATCACGTTAAGTCGTGAACATTTTACAGACAGATAGCAGAGATACTTTTTTTTCGCATTTATTCCTTTGATATTTGCATGGTCGCCCTGAGGGTAGCGCAAAGCGCGGTGGTATAGGCAATGGTTGCTACGCAGACGAGTCATCGGCATGTATTGCCAATAGCTTGCGTAGCGTAACGCAAAATACCTTTAAAAGTATTTTCTATGCAAAAACTCCTTAAAATATCGACAAAATAGTTTTCAATAAGACTAAAAATAACACCGACCTGGCTGAGAATCCGTATAAAGTTCCTTCTGCTCAAACGGGAAGGGTGTCACCAGACTCTGATGCCGCAGCGGCGATAGCACCTCATTCGCCTCAAACTGACCTCCCAAATCAGAGAAATGGAACAAACGGGGGGTCACGTCCCCCCCACAATCCTTGCCCCCATCTAGCACAGAGTTGTAATGCTGTTTATTCGCAACGCCTAAAGCTTCCAGCACCGTTTTTGGCTCTTCGCCTTCCTTGATCTCTGTGATCTTTATATCGCTGGCTTCGAATAGATAGTTTGGTTTACGAGCAATGAGTTTATTAGCCAGTTCAATGGCTATGCTCTTAGTGTGTTTTAGGCTTCGAGCACCGTGCCAGATGTAAAGGGAGCCTTTCTCTGTATCAGCGAGTAAAAGAGACCCACGTGATCGCAACTGCCTCACTGAACAGGGCACTTGGAGTAAGTAAGCTTCGTTGGAGAGATTTCCCCGAGTGACGAAGAGTTTGTATCGACTTTTGTCGGTGTCTTTCTTTCCTTGGTGGATGACTAGGTTGCCTTGGAATAGGTTTAGGAAGGCTGGAGGCTCGTTGCCTTGAGCTACGCGAACTTGAGGGCCCTTTTCGCGGTCTAATTCGACTGTGAGCAAGGCAGCTGCTCCCTTTTCGTTCGACGATGCATCTTTGCCTTGCCAGCAGAAATACGCGCATCTATCTCGACCGGTCACGTTGTGTTTCGAAGGTTTTCCGTTGAGTTCCCTACCTGTTGCCGTAATTTGATACTCCCAACGTATGATATAGCTATCTCCGGAGAAGAATTCCGACATTTGAACATCATTATCGACCTTCTGGTAATCGTATTCTTGGATGACCCATTTGCAGACGGATTTGGATCTTATATCGTAGTGTCTCATGTTTTCTTTGTCGTAGTAATGCGTGCCTCTGCCGACGTGCGACCCTTCTAGTATAAGATCTGGGTCCTGGTATTCATTCGACCACATTTCTTCGGCATCACAGGGCGTTATTTCGATGGAATTCGATTTATTTTCCTGTGGCTTCACTCTTATGACTCGGGAGTAATCGGGCCAATCTAGGAACTTCTCTTTGAAGAGGATAGTTTCCATGTGCTGCGTGATTTTGGATAGGATAGCCCATTCGGGGCGGGTTTTAGATACTTTGGTGGGTGAGTCGGTTTCATCTCTTGCGCCTTGGTAGATGGCGGCATTTAGCGGGTTGATATGACACTCCTCATAGTTATAACCTTCGTCGAATAGCTCCTTAGCTAGTTGTGCAGCCCGTCTTCTGCTTTCCAACGGTACATTTTTCCCGTACCAAATGTACATTTCTGATCCAAAGTCGAAGACAATCGACTTCGCTTGGTTAAGCATCGCAATTCTCGGCTGCTGCCCCCAATACTCTTTTATAGGAACTAATTCGTCGTCCATTACTTCATAGCACATGTTAGTTTGCACCATACACGATTCGAAGATTTCGTCTTCGTCCGCGTGCCCTGTTTCTATGGGTTTATAGGATTCTGGGCTTTCTGTGACGCCTAGGAGGGTCCAGAATTGGTTCCAATGTTGGTTGGTGAAGGCTTTGGTTTGCTCGTCTATTTTGGTGACGGTGGTGGACCCCTTGCAGCCCAGGTCTTTGGTGTTGAGGATATGGAGGGCTATGTCCGTGCTGCGGTTTCTGGAAACAGGACAAAATTAAAATTAAAATAATATAATATGGCTAGTAAATAACGCCCGCTCGCATCTTTGTGAAATTACAACAAGTTTAAAGTCTGTGAGACCAGAAGTTTGGGCAGTAGATACATTTTCTAACATAACCATTAATATCCTCAGTTTAACTCTCTCACTGCTGGGTTTAACCCCTTTTTGCTTGTGTCACCACTCACCACTTAATGGGTGTACCAAACTGGAGCCAAATATTTGAAATCAGGAAATTTTGAAATGAAACATGTTTTTAAACGATACGACAAGACTAGACTTTGCAAACAAAGTGATCAGTATATTTAATTTAGGATGTTACCTTTCAATAACGTTAGCGTAGTGTCCGATGTACAAAAACACCTGATCCGGTGTGACGAGTACGAAGGAGTCGCCGCGATTCACGCTCGAAGCCACCGGTTGGACCAGTCGAGTCTGAAATAAATTATTTAGTAAGTATTATGTTATTTATACAGAGGAAGACTGATATGGGACTTATTGGGATACCAAAAAATTTGATTATGGACTACCTTTATTTTTGGATATTTTTGGAAAAAACTAGTCTAACTTAGAACTAGACTTTCAACTAGTCGGTTATTTGACCTTGTGGTAGCGTATTCCCGTACTGAGGGAAGGTTGCGGGCTCAAGTCCCGTCTATGTCGTAAATATTTATTTGGGATAATATTTATATCCTTTGAGATAACTATTTCAACATTTTCTGTTTAAGAAATCCTGATCTCTAACAAACAGACTTGATTACACAATTCCGTTGTTTAAGGTGGTCCAGAGACACTCGAAAAAAATATATCGAGTTTTTACTATTTTCTAGGTTCTACAAGTTATTTAGATACGTAGCAGATAAGAAGCTTTGCGCACATGGAAAGAAATTTGCCCACGCCAAAACAATCTACGAATAACTTGTAGTTTATTTTTTATTTTGTATTTTTTTAATAAAAATAACATTATATCGTAGACTCCAAACTACAAAGTTCAAAGTTTCTTTAAGCAAACGATTTATAGCAAATGGCTTACCACTGAGCAAAACCTCTAAATTACTTGTAGAACCTAGAAAACAGTAAAAACCCGTTTTTTTTTGTTAACATTAACAACAAGTTTGCTTGAAGTATGGACTATATTTCACGCAAACCGTTGTTTAATTTTGACACCTTTAAATAATTAAAAAAAAATCTGCTACGTTTTCGGTGAACAGCGGGAGTTTCATTTAAATCCGTCACAAATCAGCTTCAGGTATAAAGCTCGCTGTCCACCAAAAAAAACACCTTATGGCGCTTTTCTACTAAAGTTAAGCGGCGTAACTAAGCGGCGGACTGTGAGTAGTTAAGCGACTCTATTGACTGTGTTTGACATATTTCATCACCAGCTACTGTTATCTTTGGTGAAAAAACACGCTACAGTTGGTGTTCAGCCATGGCCGCACTGCGAAGGACAACGTTGGAGAAATCTTCTGCGCGTTGACTAGGGTGTCCTGGTAGAAGGATAAATAATTATTTTAAGTACCTGCACTCGTCTCCTGCCCTTGACCTGAAGCAGCATGATGGGTTTCGTTCCGTTGACGGTGGGCGTGGCGGCGGCCGCACTGCGAAGCGCTACGTTCGAGAAGTCTTCTTTGGTTGCTAATGCTGCTAGTGCTTCTGCTGCTAGGCCGCAGTTCGCGGTTGCTGTAAAATAATTATGATTGTTGTAATAATGTATTTCTTTTTGTTATAGGGAATTTTATTGTGTTTGCTTGTTTGGTGAGCTTTGATTGAATTGGTTTTTCTAATCTTGCAATCCGCATTCATGATTATACGTTTATTAAAAGATGTGGAAACAATCGAAATATTTCGATGTTGTTTTCACATTTTCTTTGGTTTTAAGGATAATCTCTCTGTGAATCAAGTCTGAAGAAGAGCTCATTTGTTATGCGTGAACGTGACCCCGTAATTAATAGGCAAACTTGTTACCCCATAGGTGACCTAAAAGAAGTGTTTGCTCCCACTCTTTATTGGGCGGGCCCATTCGTTACTCTTTGTTAAGAATCGGGGGGCCTAGGTGCAGTGGACTTCTATTAAGGCTGATGTTATTGTATTTTGAAATTTCTGCTATTTCTTCGCCTTTTATATTTCTTACCTTTCTCCTTAATAAGTTGTTCTTTCAACCCTGTGGTATGTTGTGCGATGTACTCCTCTCTGATGTCAGTTCTCGCAGCTAAAGCTTTCAAGGGGTTTCGAGACGCGGCGTGTTTTCTCTCGCGTTTCGCTCGGCGCGCCCATTCGTTGGTCAGTCTGGGGATACAAATTGTTTCTTGTCAGTTGCATTCTTAACATATTACTTTGCTGTGAAAATAATAAGGTAGGCCACTATGTGATAATCGTCTTTGTTGTTTTAATTTCAACAGATAATGGTGTCAATTCAGATGCCGCCAAAACTGAATTTGTCAGCACTAAAAATGATGCGATCCTCTTTATTTCGATCGGTATGAAAGGGACGGCAACATTTTTAATGCTGTCAAATTAGGTTAGTTTTGTTTTGCGACATCTAAATTGCCATCATTAGCGACTGTATACTCTAATTCAGAATTTACACTAATTTGGCCTACTACCCGCGTGCCCCCGTGGGCTCCTATGGACTTGATGTGTGTGTGTGTGTGTGTTGGGGTATGATATACGTAAAACACTATGTAGTTCTACACATACGGAGCTCTAAGTTTCTGAACTTCAACACTAACCCACTATTTAAGTAATACGCCATCGTCTATACGTGTACAACTGCTTCGTGTCCATCCCAAGGTTGTCTGGAAGAGATCGCTCTTAGCGATAAGGCCGCCCATTGTGCAAAGCGGTTTTCTCTCTTTTCCAGTATCTTTTTTTTTGTAATTTTTTTTGTGGTGGCAATAAAGTGTATTGTATTGTATTGTATTGTAACGTCCGTACTCAAGATCAACACTTACTTTAACTACTTATACTTAAGGTAGCAAGCAATACTTTGCTATAAAGGCCTTCCTCACTGCGTTCGTCGTTGTAGGCCATTTCATTCACAAACAACACTCAAGCGCTCACGTTACTATGCGAACGCTCTGCGTTGATTAAAGATAGGTCCGTTTCTGTTCCTAAGTCTTCTTTAATGTTTGACGGATTTGCGGATGACATAAATATAACCTTTAAAAACGTGCATAAACATAATAAACAATTTTGTTTCCATAGAAACTGAATATGAATACAAACAAAATATCAACCAAACAATTGTGACATACTAGTCAAAGGTGACATAGCTACACTATGCGTTGGTTAAATAACTGTCTAGCTACTTTACGTAAGGGGCGTCCTAAATAAACGCAAAGCTTTACAAATCACTCAAGTATTGTTTATGAATCGGATTGACCGGCTCTATGCGTTCGTGTGCACTGTGAGACCTCATAGTATTGTTCTTGAATACGGGAGTAACTTGCTCGCGCGGGCTCTTAAAAAGTCAACCGGCCAAGAAATACCCCAGAATGCAGCCAAGATATACATACAGATGTCTCTGTGCGCTGTCAATAGCATCCAGATCCAGGTCTACGTCCAGCTCTTCACTCTTCACCGGCTGTAGGGGTGCGAAAAACGCCTGGAATGTCTCATCATCAGCTCGTGGCACTCTGACTGCGCTGCCGGTCTTTTCTGCGCCCGGGGAATCGTCTTCTGCGGACGGTAGAAATAATTAGTTCTGGAAATTCTTATACTGCATACTAAACTGGTATCAATTCAGATGTCGCCCATACTAAACTAATTTCACAGCACTAAAAATAACGCTGTCCCTTTCATAACGATCGAAATAAAAAGGATAGCTAGGGTGATCATTGACCATGCTAAGCCTGCATGCCACGCAAGTAGAATACAGCATAAAAGGATGCCACAAATAGCTAGGAGATGTCTTTCTAGCACAAAACACTTACTCTCATCCGCTCGATTGATGCTCTCACTGACAGAATGACTGCGTTTGAAGGACTCCCGGTCGATCCTCGGGACTTCCTTCGGCTTGACCTCGGCCGCTTGGCAGACGACCGCGCACGACGCCGACCGAAGAGGACCCGACGCGAAGCCGTTTGTAGGCGATGTCTGTTTGCGAGATCTGAAAATAAAGATTTTAGCTACAGCGTTTTTTCACAGTGTCTATCTAACCAGAAACCGTAAAATGACGGTCATATGTGAGGTATCAGTATCACGTACATGAACAGTATCGAAATTCTATCATCAGCATTTAAGAATTAATGAATTAACAATTTATTGTACTTGAAATCAACGTAAATAAAAAATCTTATATCTAAATAAAAAGATATAGTACAAGAGGCTATATAAGAATACTTGACATTCGGTTCTGTATAATCTTTAAGACTGAGGGAAACCATGAAAGGAATGACCCCCGAGGCCAAAGGCAGCGGGGTACATTCAGAAACTTTTCGTGATTTACTACAGTTTGTGAAGATGAGTTACCTGAACTTGTTCGGTGCTGGTATGCCAGGCGAGGCGATGACGGGAGAGGAGACTGTGACGAGCGGAGGCTTTGGTGGTGTTAGAGGCGGTGTGGATATCTCTTTGTTGTTCCAATCTACAGTAAAGTTACCTGAACTTGTTTGGTGCTGGTATGCCAGGCGATGCGATGACGGGAGAGGAGACGGTGACGGGCGGAGGTGTTGGCGGTGTTTGAGGCGGTGTGGATATAACTTTGTCGCGCTCTAATCGACCCGCGACTGTGAAGTTTGATGCGTCTGTCTGGGGCACGCGTTTTCGCCATCCCTAGAAAGAAACAGTCATAGGTATTATAAAAGCGAACTTTAAACTAGTCTTAACTGGATGTGATGTTTGTAAATAAACCACCTCACGAAAACCTGAAACTCACTTGCTTGGCGTCGGTTTTCAAATATAACAAGTAATATATAATGAAGGAAGGATTTCAAATCGACAAGTAATGTAAATTTCGTATAAAAAGACGCGGCAACAGGGTGAATTTTAGGTTAAGTATGGCCGGTTTGTTTGCAAAACGTGCACATACAATTAATAAGCTAGAATAAAGTTAATTTATAGATGATTCTGTTGCACGCCAAAACTACATAACCAGAATTCAGAATCAGATTTAATTAGTTTTTACATTTATTGCAACCATGTTGTTTATACAATACTGGTCAGCAATCGTAGAAAGTATGAATTTTTAATTTACCTATGTAGATACAGCTGTAGTTCCATGTATCAATATTTTAATTACAGGGACTTAAGGAACATCAAATATATTCATTAACATTGATTTATAATTATGTTGAAATTTGTTATCAATTAATTCATATAGGTAAGTAAGTATATTTGTACGAACAATAAAAATTAGCAATAAAAAAAATTTGCTTGCTTTGTTTAGGTAGAATATGTAACGTTATGTATTCTGGCAAATAAACATCTTTAATCTATAAGAAACTACAAATATTTGCAATTTAAAAGGTAAACACTGCAATGGTAAGTGTTAGCAAGGCTTTATTCTGTGGTTTTATTGGCTGCGGTCACTGAGTCACCACAAAGTATGAGTTACTCCGACGTAAGTAAAAAGGTGTCAAATGTTTGCACGTCCTTCTGACTGGATTTCCGTGAAACATCTGGTTAGTGTTTGGAGAAGATAAGCTAACTGAAGTCCGAAGTTTATTGCTGTCAATTCAATCTTTAACAATTCTGATCTATAAAGAGAGAAAGAAAATTAATTAATTCGAACTCATAATGCACGCCACATTACTATAATACGTAGGTACAAGAAACACATTATATAGAATACAGATAAAAACAGATACAATTATTTAAAAAAATATATAATTATGGGCAGCAACTAGTATAACATAAGGAACCAAAAAGGTCCCTGTCTCAGCATTATGCCGCTACAAGCCGAAGATAGTACCTAGTAGTTTATCTTTATTTCGTATCTGTCTTGTTCGATCTTGAGATATAGAAGTGAAATGTATCCTATACACAGTAATAGGGCTGATACCTAGATAAAACTTAGGTTATCTCACGAAGGAAAACGTTGCTACTACTACCGGAATCTTTTGCGATCGGACCGTAGATAAGACAGTAGTTAAGAAGATTCCCCTACTTACAAATTTTACGTTCATACTTGTTGATCGAAGTTGATACTTTTATTTAGCACACACACAAAGAACTGAAGGAAAGAAAAACAATGAACTTATATTAAAAGACAACGTTAAAGGCTGCATAAAACAAACAGACATATTAAAACTAAGTAAATGAAAAAACTCTACGTGTAAGGCGATGAGCCATATAATAATTTATCGCCTAAGTTTACACGAACGTTCACATTATTCCCGCTTATCAGCCTGGTAGTTACGAAACGTACATATAAGCCCTTTTAAGGTACGACTATATAACATGTGAAATCCGGAAAGACTCGTACCAATAATTGCTCAACTTTCGGCTTCCTCCAGCACCTTGGCAATAAATTGACATAACGCACCCTTGATCTTTGCAATGGGACTTATATTGCTGAGTAAATATACAAGCTGTGTGAGTTTTGGGAGGTCAAGTCAAGTTCGCAGACGATAATTGGCGCTGAATTTTTTTGTAGGTACTTACTGCCCAATCGATAATTTCGTTAGCCTAAGGCGTGGTTAACATTTTATTGGCGATCAAATAAATGCAATGTTACTTTTATTTTATAAATCTTTCTTCTATGTGGCTTAGAAAAAATTGGATATAGATTTCATTTCATGATAGAATATAACAGAATCTACTAGATTTTTTGTAGATTTTGTATGAATCCCTTGTTACATAAGGAGGACAAATCACCTTGTCACATAAGGAGGAAAATTCCTATGACGGCAGCGTGGTTGGTCAAATCACGCTGCTGTCATAGGAAATTCCCTGCAATGGACAGAATTTCTGATTGTTGCTTAGAAAATGATTAAATAATGTAGGTATCCTGTTTGTTACTAATATACTACGTAACAATGCACCCCAAACAAATGCTTATTTTGAAATATTTACCGAATCGTCCTCTAATTTCCTGTGGTCTTGAACGAACTAACTTACTGCTATGTATTCTGCGGCGACCATTTAACCAAGTGCGTTTGCGCAATGGATTGTTCAGAGTACTGAACTCTGACATTTCATTGATGCATCAAGGCGATTTACGAGAATGACCGTAAAGAACATAAAAGTGCCTTACCCGAGAAATAAAGCTAAAAGGTTTACTCTGTAGGCTTGTGATAATTTAATTTACTTTGTTGAGATCTATTTGTCATGACTTATCATCATCACCATCACAGCATGTAACGTATTCACTGCCATGCCTTTGCGGTGCGACCCGCACAGGGCCGTGCCGCAACTGCAACTGGTGTAAATCAAATCAAATACCTACTCTTTATTTCCATAAATACAATAAATGTACACTTAGAAAAGGTCAAATTCTTAATAATGAAACACTGACACGGAAATAAAGTGATATTTTTGATTTCTGTCGCTTCGGTATGTGGACAAAAATAAAGAACCGACGAAGAAACCTTTACACTGTTAGTTGTTATTTTTCGAGTTGGAGCAAATCCTGTGCCAAGCTTTTTTATCCTGTAGATAATCTGATATTTTCTAGTAAGCCTTTATGCACAGGACTACATAAAATGCACATTTTGTCATTTCGTTATGCACAGGGCCTTTATAAACAGGTTTTGAAAATTTGTTTAAATTTATTTACTGATAATTTTTGCAACTCACTAGGAGTTTTGTTGTAGAAGCGTATACGTAGCTCTTTAAAAGATACATTCATTTTGAGTGGTCGTCCATATGCGTCGGTGGCAATGAAAATTTGTGTTAATACTGGTTACAGGTCTTCTTTCATTCTTGCCAGCTTTGTCCCGTGCTTTTTGCAACCAGGTGTTTTAACGCTTTCGTACCATAAAGAATTTGTATGTGTGACAAGTTTTAATATACCTACACATTTTTCTTTTATTTCTCTCTATTGCGTATGTGCATGATCATCGCTTTTGTTTAACCTAGATGCGATTCACAACATACACGATATCACTATAATCTCAAGATATACATAAATACTGAATCAAGTCTTTAAAGCAACCGTTGTTTAACGTGAACTTAAACGAAACTAGCGTTTTGGAAAAATAACCTAGCTTGGAATGCCATCAGTCAAACTCTGCTACGAAATTAACAATGAAATCATAAAGATCGGTGAAATACTCCAAGCTTTAGTCACTTCGCGTCACATCTGGATTCTTAAGAAGTTTGGCAAAATCTCCAGTTTTTAGGCTATTTTGGGATCTAACCTGCGCCGCGGTCTCGAGTTTGTTTCTCCTGTCTGCGAGGATGTTTGCACCGAGCTCGTCCTCGATCTGTGTCTTCTTCTTCTCATCTACTACGGTGTTTAGAGATTCCTGAAACAATAGATAGGAAAATAAATTGTATGTCGATGATTTTGACGCTTACGGAGAGTTTTGCAATGAAAGCAAACTAAACAAAATATAAAGCATTTATTGAAGACTAACGAAGGTTACAGTCTTGTATAATGTGTATCAGTCATCTAGTACCCATCATAACACAAGCTCCGCTTAGCTTAGGGCTAGAAAATGCTGTTTGAGTTGTCACGCATTATTTATTTATTTACAGATAGGTCTTATAGAGGTTTTTGTGGGTTAAGCGAATACGAAAGGTTCTGAAGGTCATAAATTATAAGCCGATGCGTATAAAACAGAAGGATGAGACATAGCGATCTAATGGAATCTTCAATCAGAGCTTACAACCGGAAAGATTCATTACAAAACTATGTAAGCTGCATAGACAGACAATCTTCTAGTTATACGTTTCTAATTGAAATCTTATCTGATGATTTCAATGCGCTAATTAGAATATATGTCGCGTCATATAAATCAGATATGATTGAAATCGCAAACTGAGACATTTCCGTATACAGATTGAAGCTATTGTTACGAGTGTGTTTTATGATTCATTACGCAATTTATATTATGTCAATAGAATCGCAAGCTTACTTGAAAGAAAGTAAGAGAAAGGAAGCATTATGAAGATATATATTATGCTTCAGTCGATCTTTCATGAATAGTTATTCCCTAGGCTTGTTTCTTTGATGATCGTAAAGCTTTGTTTTCCGCGAGATTTGTTCAAAGCGTAGAGTTTTAAAAGAAATTCAAAGAAAATACCTCGTTCGTTACGTGTAGTACAGTGGCGTTCATAGATCGATGATACTTCTGACGGGTTCCATGTCTCATTATTATTATAGTACATTAGTAAAATTTGTTATTTTAATATTAAATAACTTGCTAACTTCACTTTACCGAAAGATACTAGTTTTTAAATATTTCTGTATCAATATAAATTGACTTGAAACTTATCAGGGGGTAACCTATCGATGAACCTCACTGTACCAATGGTTAAATCATTGACCATAGTGTTTTCATTAGCATTGGTTTGTACCCTTCATACTGTAGGAAGTGCATTTTTTTTATTCTGTTATATATTTATCACAGTTCATTATTTTCATTATTATTTTATTCACTAGTTCTAATTAGTTTTTATTTATGAATTGTAACTTTCTTTGTCAATAAAGTTTATCACAGTTAAAAACATATTATATGGAGCGATACCTGATCTACATAATATACGCACCGATGATTGTTTGTCATGCGAGTTGCATAAGTTTATATGTATAGAATGATTGTAACACATACCCTTTGCAGTGTATTATTTATTATAGCAGATAAAATGAAGTTTTTGTACGATCAAACAACGAGAGTCCTGAATCTAACTTTGTAACAGAGTAACATAAAATTATTTTAGTGAGATGATTCATGTAAAACATCGGAACGAAAGATTTTTACGAGGAACAGATAAATACAAAGTTTCATTACAGGAAATTATTATAATTAATCTGTTTGATATAGGTATATGCAAATATATTATCATAAATTATCTTTACCAACATTTATCTAGGTATATACGACGACATAACAAAATAAAAAGATGGCGGATGGAGGGGTCTTATATTGGTAAAGTAAGTACCTTTGCATCCACAGCATCGTAATTAGTGTCAAACTTCTTGAAAACTGGTTTTAAATTACCATTGCTGGCGTTTTTGGTTTTGTTCTTCAACTCCCCGATAAGAGAACCAAAGTTAAGTCCTGTTGGTAATCCAGATTGTCTTTGCACGCGTTTTAAAAGATTGGTATCATTTGTTTTGATCTCAACGGGTTGTTCGAGAATTTCAGTGCTTTCAATAACTTTTATAGTGCTAGAACCGTTAAGACTCCCATTCCTCGGATCGTTATCATCATTTAATTTCGTTTCGTTCAACAGTTTTATCTTATCAGCAATTTCGTCAATTGAATTTTGTAGCTTCACAGCTTTTTCACTTATAGTGCTGTTTTCTATAATCGGTTTTAACTCAGGTTCATTTTCTTTATTACTCTCGTTGCCTTGTTTATCGAATTTAAAAAGGTCGTTGTCTAGCGATAGATTTTGAATTAGCGACTGTATTTTGTTGTCGCAAAGCGTTTTCTCAATAAACTCTGCAAACCTTTCTTTTGGCGGACTCTCTCGTTTATCTCCATTTTCGAACAAAGAGCGTTCTGTGTTTTTATGTTTTTGGTTAACGACGAGCGGGTCAGTTGGAGTTTTTATATGGCCGACAATTTCTACTGCTTTTTGTCTGACGGTGATTTCTTTCTTTACCGTACAAGCAGATTCCTTCTCAGAGAAATTAACGTCATCTTGCGTTTTTTTAACGACATTTAGAGAATTCCCTACTGTAGTGTATACTTGCTTCTCTTTGACATCATATGATTCTGTTAACTCTATCGGTTGAATTTCCTCCTGTTTGCCCGGGAATAGAAACTTCCGTAGTAAATAAACCAGCACACAAATTCCAACAATCGACTCGTAAAACATTGTCAATTGCAGTCCAATCACATATTATTGATTGACTTATAAATCCTTGGAGGTATCACCTTCCATTTGCGGTAATATTTAAACAATAATTATTGCACTATAATCACTGATACGCACTGTATAACAAAACTAATAAATTGATATTAAATGATAGATGTAAAATTGAAAACAATTCTATACAAAATGCGGAAAGCTGCGCGCTACGACAGACACTGGCCAACTAAAGCATCAGATCGTCATTATCATCTGGTAGCGGACACTGAGAGTGACTCACGCGCAGGTCCCTAGAATGTGTGTAAACATCGACCAGAGGCAGCAACAATGACGCATAATCTAACTTGTTAAAAACGCTGATAAAGGAGCGAGCACGAAAAGTTTGAACTAAGCCTTGACCTGAGAGTAATCGATTTCAAGAGTACCAATCGAGTTTTCGATTCAGTTGAACAGGTGCCAAAACGAGCGAGTAAATCGAGTGAGTCTATAACGGGAAATAAAACTAATTGTAAACTTTGTATGAACAAGTACAACATCTTGTACTTAGTCGTAACCATTGCGTATTGAAATGGTCATTTTAGTAAAATACAGAAGGAAAACCATAAAGTTGTTATCCTCGCAGATTCAAAGAAGCATACCACAGTTGAGACTAATACGCAATAACTTCTGACGACAGACGGAACGCCAAATAAGAAACTTGTCCGCGCCAAACACGGCACAGAATAAAAACTAAAAACCAATTTATCCTTACTTTATTTTGAAGATGAAGAACTCATGTGTTTGTTTTGGACTAGACAAATTTGGCTACATAAGGAAGTCTGGAAATAAATCTCAAAGACCCATCATCTCCAATCAAGGAGCATTAAACATCAATAGAACGTGACAAAGGACAGTATGGGTCAGACCCATCACAATTACAATACTTGACATACAAATGACACCAGAACATGGAACATACTATATTACTTGTGTTGAATATTAATGAGACATCTAGGACCAAAATATTAGGTACCAGAACGTGCGAAGACAATGAGTACAAATTAAAACAAACGAAAATAGAAACCACACGTGTTGGGCGAAAGTCACAAATACTTCTATTAAAATTGCAACAGTGCAATTAACCGCAAGTTTAATTTTAACTTACGGGTACTACATCAATAAAATTGACGCATAGTTGAACAGATTACAAGGTCAAAGCCGAAGATAGAAAAGATAAACGTATGATAACAAGTGATAAATGAATAGCAACGAATTTAGTGGAAACAATAGTTCACCTCGAGATCAATTTGATATGTAAACGATCATTAGACTCAATCGAGGATTCGACTATTTGCACGCAAACACTTGTAGTAAAATGGAACCAAAAGATGATGGTACCGCAATTTTTTCATAGTTATTAGCCAACTAAAAAATCACAACAAGCAATTAAAGAGATCACACGAAAGTTAACGGCATCAATTACAGAGGAAACAATTAAAACTACAAAAATTAGCGGTGTACCGCGATCCGCGATGTTTTTAGTGAAAGCTGAATTTCGAAAATTACGATTGCGAGGCGCGCGCGCAGTACGAGTCTGCCAAAACAACTGACGGTGCCCGCGCGTCTCGCTGCCCAGGTAGGTCATCCGCAAATGCATACCTATGCACTGAACGAATACCTACAAACTGACTTTACAAATGTTTTTTTTTTATCGAAACTGTGTTGGATGTGAAACTGAACTTTTCTTTCCACTAGGGTCACGGTGGGACCTTGCAAAAAGTGAATGCTTTGTTTAAATTAAGTCATTTAATTGGCAATTGTTGAAGCTGTCTCACTGATTCTAGGCAAGTGTACAGCGGAAAGGATCGTGCGAAAATTCATGTTGTTTCAGCGGTGAAAGTAAAAATTATGAAAACAAAGGCCAGATTCCGATAAATATTTTGATATTCACGGAACGTTATTATCGTATCAGGATGCAATGAGAATATCTAATTTCTGATTGACTCGAAGGTTTGCTATATGAAAACATTCGTTTCGTTTATAATTCCATGCTCTAACATTATAACATCAATTGTTTTCCATACCTACATTAATAAATAAATAATGCTGGATTGACTACTCCATTTTTTTCTTTATTATGATTCTGTGTGAATACACAGAATCATAATATAATGCATATTATGATGCTGGCAATATTTTCCTATGATTAATTAGAAATTAAATAGAAGAAAAGAAAGAAAGAAAATCAATTTATTGGCTCACACATCAGATACACAATAATAAAAAAAAGCCATGACCTGATGTATAATTAAAATAGATGAACAATATATAGCAACACAAAGGTCACTCCGTCTTGCGTGCGTTCCAGGCACTCAAACTAACTCAGCTGTGGCCAAAATTATAATTAGTATCAATCCTAACGCCAAATGTATAAGTGGGGCACTTTCAGAAATACGACCGTTTTGGCACTGTATGATGGACGAGTAAAAAAAATCCACCGGTCACTAATTAGGACCACCACTATGACCGAGAGTCTCGCAGCGAGGAGACATGCTCCCACAGTTAATGACGAGGCATTCTCCTCCTTTCATTTATTGTGCTGAAGCCATATTTAGGAGTCAATTACTACGAGTATAAGCTAGGCTCATATGACTACTTATTATTGCCAAAAATAGTAGGTATATTTATTAAATAAATAAAAAAAAATATGCACATCACACAGCATGTTATAAGGTTACTAGATAACCGATAAACTTACTGATTTATAACCTCTCAACGAAATAGCTGAGCTGTAGAGAATATCACATCGCACTAATATTATAAATGCGAAAGTTTGGATGTATGGATGGATATTTGTTACCTCTTCACGACAAAACTACCAATCGCATCGGGCTGAAATTATTGTATGCAATTAATATGAAAATAATTTACATGTTATTTGCGTATAGGTAATTCTAGGCTTGGAATCAAACATATGATAATTTTAATCACATAAATCAGTTCCCATGGGGATAAAAGTCATCTTAAACGTTTCCATAGAAACAACGCGGGCTGGTAACTAGTATTCAATATAATCTGGTGTTCATAAATGCAAGGACCCTTGCATGAAAACCAGATCCGTTACATTAAATAGATAATTTCTATTGTACATAGAAAACAACCAGAACACACGAAACACATTTCTGCAGATCGTAAAACCATTTGTCGCAGGCGGACTTACGCCCGCTGCACCACAGAGGTCGGCAAATTGTATGTATTTGTTTTCATTATTTAAACTATGTAGATACTGTTACTGGAAGTATTGGCGAAAATAAAAGCGAAGCAGCGGGCGTAATTATGTTCGATTATTATTAATCAATTGATGGTGCAAGTCGTTTACGATGTATTGAGACATAGAAACATATATTTGTGTAAATACATTTTCACAGGAGTCATTCATTATCATAACTTTAATTTACCTAAGGAAATTTAAAATAAAATATTCCTATGTAGAGTCTAGAGGTGGATTTAGACCAAACGAGCGAATGCTCATTCCGTACTCACTTCGTCAAATTATTTTTGTGTAAACAGAGACAAAGCATTCTTTCAGAACTCAGAAATAAATCAACTTTATATCTTTTGGCTTCGAAATAAGCTCTTAAACTAGTCAAATTTTAAACTATAAATTATTATCAAATAAGAATTAAATGTTAATTGATTTTCTCTAAACTAAAATTTTTTGACCACTAGTGGAAGAAGTTGTGTTTCGTTGTTCTATCTCTTTTAATATTTATGTAAAAGAAGATTAAAACAACGTTATTGTTTTAGGTATAGCTCTTTGTTTGTTTGATCAGACAAATACTAAGTTTGTAATGAATGCGATTATTTCTGTAAATGAAATTGCAACTCTGTTATGAAGTTATGTTCTGACTCATTAAGAGCATATTAGGAACTGCTGAGGTATGCCGAGAAAATACACATGCTTGTATCAAGAAATAGGTCTGTTGACAACGATTTTATCGAAGGAAAAGAAAAATAATCATCGAATGCGTGGAATGTTTCGAATGCATTACTTCAGCTACAATAATTTACGCATTGTTCTTGCTGAGAAAAAAAATTCGAATACTTTGTATTGGAGGGTTGGGGTTGTTGGGAATGAAAGGGATACAAGTCACAAATATTGTAGAGGTAGAGTAAATTACACTTTACGGACAGAACACTCAAGTGGATAGTTCAAATGGAAGCTCTCTTATGGCTCAGGGGACGTTGTAGTAAGTTCTAAGGCAGCCACACACGATTTAATCAATTTAGAAGATTAAAAGGCAGTTCAGTGAAGCCTTGGCGAAACGATAGTACCTCTATTATAACGAGCCAAGTCTTGGTTAATTATCAGAGATCGGTTTCATTAATCACCGTTAAGATATTTAGAAGGTGATTTCAATTACGTCTGCAAACGTACGTTTATTCATATCAGAGCTTATTACAAGGATAGCGATGTCGAGATAGAGGTTGTGTTGAGTGCTAGTGGTTCCTTTTTAATTTCTTCCACTTGTGACCAAAAAAAATCAGTTAACACTTTATTTCTTGTTTGATACTTATTTTGTTTAAGATTTTACTATTTGTTTGTTAATTATTTTATTTGAATTGTAACTTGTTTGTGAGCTTACTCTGTAAATTAACTTTCTAATTGCTATAATATAACAGTGAATCAAAGCCCTTTTCAAGAATTTTGATAACTAAAATACCTTTTAGTGTATTGTTCTTTCAGAAAAGATATTAATTTTTCAAGTAGGCAAGGTACGAGTATGTATGTACCCTATTATACTAAGAAATATCGCAAGTAGAGAAGTAATGTGTGCGAAAAAGATGTTTAAAAATAAAAATATAAGTCTGATGTAAATAAAGGGCAATGAAGATGCTCGGTGCGATGGTAAGGTTCAAAATAACAGTAAAAGAGTTCAAGACTTTTCAAGTGTAATCTTTAACAGGGTAGCATTTTACAAAAGTAGGTAATATAAATTCGGTTAAAGCTAAAAGCTGTATAAACTTAATGTATTAAACCAATAAATTTCTAATATTAGTAAATAATTAGAAAATAGGACAAAATTTATTATTATAGTACCTATTCCAATCACAATAGTGTCACGGGAAATGGCGAGCTCAGGTGGCATTTTTATGATGTTTCAATAATAATCAATATTGATTTATTCGTAAATTTCAAGAATGTACCGTCACATTTGCTTTGCTGATATAACACACGTTTGCATGTTAGTACTGTACTTCAATGAAATAATATTGATTAAAATATAAAATTATACTCAAAAATAATGAGTGCGGCACAGGATTCTAGATACGTAGTAACACAGGAGATAACGCTTTCCTGTGTTCAGTACTGCGGCCGAATTCTCCTAACCAATCGCTTTACTATGACAACGGTATCGTCGTAGAAACGTCCAGAGATGAAATAGAATAGAATAGAATAGAATGTATGTTTATTTGTTATAAAAACTAAAAATATAAACTAAACTAAACTCTATCTAGATAGTACGTGCGGTGTTATTTGCACGGAGAGATCGATAGATTGGTTTGAACCTTGACACGCGTCTCTCCATCTGTTGTTTCTTTCATCAAAGGTAAAATTACAGAATGTGCCATTCTGAGACGATACCATAGTTATCGTGAAGCGATTAATATTGTGGAATTCGGCCCCTAGTTGTGCCAAACAGTTGTGTCAAAGGGATAAGCAGAATTAAAGTTGGAATGTGATTATTGCACAGAAGAAACACTGACATTGTACCTTACTATTTACCAAGTATCACGACTGCAAACAGGTTTACCCGACACTGCGCACAACGAGGTATATATTATTACAAGGGCTTGCGGCCGCGATTCATTCGTTTTGTTGCATTCAAGCGTTTACAATAATTTATCTATCATTGTCTATTATTTTAACCTTTCTGAGTTATTATTTCGATATCAGGAAAATGTAGCTGATGTACGTTTCCAAACTGTTTAAGATGTAGGTACTTTGTTTTTAATTTAATTAGTGCTGAAATTTTGGATAATGATGATGACCTAGGCGAATTTCGACCACAGCGGCCAGACTCAATGGGGACTAGCCAGGTGCGCATATTATAGTGCACAAGTGTGTGCGCAAACATAGGTGCACTCTCTACTCCCTCACTCTCATAATCCGATGGGACGGCAGACCGACACGACCGACATCTGCCCGGGAGGTTTTTTAAACGGCTTAACGTGCTATCCGAGGATAGATGTAGTTCTAGCTAGACCATATAGGCTAGGTATTTTTCTACCGAAAACGCGTGCGAATCCTCATGCAGGAGCTAGTTAAAACATAAACGTACGATCCTGTTGCAAACATCAGTATGCAAACATATCAAGTGCAATGAATAAGTACCATAACTAGAACATTATGGCAGTGCTTGCCTCTAAATTCTAAAAAGGCAAGGGTTACGACAGTGCCTTGTAGGGCAATGAGGACGTTTGCGCTGCCTTTTAGAATAATGCAGAGCCGACCTAGAATGCGGTGGGTAATGAAGGCGAGAAGGAAATCGCTGGAGATGCGTATGGGTTTGGTTAATTAGTATCAATCCAATACCGGTCCAATGATGGCTGACATATTCAAAATGTGGTCATCAAATTGAGGATAAAACGCCAAGTGCGAGTTGGACTCGCACAGAGGGTTCCGTATAATTAAAAGACCTTGTTTCTTTCCAAATATACGTTTAGGTCCATGGAGAAAAAAATATATATTTGTGAATAAACTACAAATTACCGGTTTTAGGATTTTTCCCTTTACTTGTGCTGTAAGACCTTGCTTTTTGCCAAATTTCATGATTCTAGGTCAAGGGGAAGTACCCTATAGGATTTGTGTACATGTTCCCTTGGAAATTTCAAAATATTCGGCCATAAACGCCTGTAACTATTGATTGCGTTGACTTAGAAGTTTTATTTTTACAACGGCTCCTAGAGGTTACGGGCTTGAGTATTTGATGTTAATTTCAACTCGATACCTCCACGCGTTCTTGAGAAAAGGGGGTTAACAGACGGACAACAAAGTGATCCTATAAGGATTCTTTTTTTCCTTTTGAGGTACGGAACCCTAAAAATTTAAAATATTGAGGTGGCGACACTTTCAGGCCTAAACAGTACTGAGATCTAGGCCTAGTTTGAAAACCAAACCAGTTAGGTTCGCCCCCAAAGTATAAAGACAATAAAAAAAAATCCAATAGACACGTTCACGTAATATGTTGTTATAAAAATAGGTGAAAACTAAATAACCCATTAGCCAATTCTATGGCTAGATTGTAAAATTATACTCTAGTTTATTTAATATTAATTTCAAATGTGTTTACTAAACCATAAAAAACTTGAAGTTTGAGGTGGAGATGACGAATCAAATGGGGTTCTGATTCTGACGTCACCAACATATGTATATCAAATCGCCTAACAACTACATGTAAATTGCCTATCAGAAAAATATTCCGCATAGAAATAAAGTTTTCCGTGTTCCCGCGCAATATACCAACTTCGTTTTCTCGCC
Organism: Eupithecia inturbata; assembly: GCA_963662085.1. Classification (NCBI taxonomy): domain Eukaryota; kingdom Metazoa; phylum Arthropoda; class Insecta; order Lepidoptera; family Geometridae; genus Eupithecia; species Eupithecia inturbata. The sequence continues at coordinate 10,510,848 of OY759191.1, forward strand.
GCTAGAGGCGGTACGATCGCTAATTTCCGCCAGCAGACAGAGATGGCGCTGACTAGATCTAATAAAAACGTAACTATACTCGGTTTTAGAATCCAAGATATTTTATGTCAACATACATAGATATATCAGTAACAAAAACCATGGCAGAAAATCACAAGTAACAACCAAAACACAAACTTCAACAACACGTAATTATAAGTAATATAATAATTATAAGTATATCAGTCATCTAGTACCCATAACACAAGCTCTGATTAGCTTGGGGCTAGAATCTAGCCGCTAGATGATGCTGTATGGATTGTCCAGCATTATTTATTTATTATTATATTTAATTGGACACGCGCAGCGAAAAATTATAAAATGTGTAATAAATCCTTTCAAAAACATAAATTGTTTCGAGCTTTTGCTTCGCTTTGCTTCGATGATACCAATGTCGTAGAATATTTTCCACCAATATTCCTTTGGTTTTGTAACCCGTTTGTTCACAAAAAATATCATGGATTCTGTAACCGAGTATAGCATGGAACGTTTTTTTTACAGTGTTAGGTAAATTCAATTTCTTACGTCGCAAAATGCGGAGGGAATTATTTCTGGTAATACGTATTTTAGATTTGGGAAATTAGGTGTTTAGAATTCGTTCCGGGAAAATTGTTTTTTGAAGTGAACACTAGCGGAAGAAGTTGTAATTGTTTATGATGGGTTGTTTTGTTGATTGCTTTTTCAAAATACGTACTCACTGTGGATTTATTTGATAAAACGCTTTTCTAGTAAAACAATACCTAGGCGTAGAATACATTTATTTATATTAATAAATAAATAAATAACAAATAATGAATAGAAACAAATTAGAACTGGTATTTAATTTAATTGAAAAATTGCAGACTGTTGCAGGTGTATGAAGACTAGAAATAAACATATATTTTATTTTAAATTATTAATTAATTTATTTATTTATTAAATATGGAATTAATGTAAAAGCTGCGACCTTTTATAATTTTTTTTTATAAATATAAAAAAAAATAAGTTGTAAAAGGTTCTGTCGCAGCTTTTACTTCCTTCTTTGGTTCTAATCTAAGGGCATCCTATATTCAACCTTACGCCGAAAGATAGAACAAAAGCCATGAAAAGGTCAACGCGTTATTTCAGTAACACGATAAATAACAACATAGGGAGACGAATATAGAACGAACTTTGGATGTTAAGCTTTAGCTGACATTTACGCTGAGAATAGATTTAATAATGCTTTAGTTAGACGAAAAAATTATCTGAACGGCTGGTCGATGCGACGCGTGAACCGAGAGCTGGTGAGTATCTGGCGCAGCGCATCAGCATTGCCATACAGCGGGGCAATGCAACCAGCGTTTTGGGGATGCTTGTTGTTGAGCTAACTGTAGATTGTTTGCAACAGCCAGAAGACCGAAGGCCTATCGGAGGTCCAAGATACCGCTGGCACAACGAAATCAAAAGGCCTACGGAACTTTGTGCCGTCGTCGACTGGGCTGTAACGACAAAAGACCGGGATAACTGGCGTTCACTGGTGTCGGAGGCAAAGATCCAAGTAGGGTCACTGCACCCCGCCATTAAATAATAAATAAATAAATAAATATAGCTGGACAATTCACACAGCATCATCTAACCCCAATCTAAGTTGAGCTTGTTTTATGGGTACTAGATAACTAATATACTATATATTACATAGATAGATATTTTTTATTATACATAGAAAATACCCGGAACAATTATTACGTATTAAAGTTTATTTTTCGGGTATTTATCGCGTACCTTTTGTTTTATTTTCCTCTACATTTCCATCGCGAAAACAAAAGGTACGTGATAAATACGCGATAAATAATCTATAATATGTTAATAGATCGCGAAAGTTTAAAAAGTTTTAATTATTACGTAGACAATACCGATCAGCACTAATATTCGTCCACTGTTGAACGAGCCTCGCAGTAGAGGTGTTAAAAATACACGGAGTTCCGTGTTTTTTTTTAACACCTCTGCTAAGATCCTAGCAGCCATCATATCTCTAGCACCAATCAGCCTGCCAAGCGTGGTGATTATGGCAAAACCCCCTGGTTTAGGGGGTAAACGTTCAGCAGTGGAAGTACAAAGTTTATTTACTCAACAGAATTGGCACTATGGCTAACCATAACGTGATGTGATTGTTTGACAAGGCTTTTAAATGCTTTATTGGATGCCATTACGAATGATCATTTGGACATAAATAAAATAATTCTATCACTGTGCCAATAACTCCGGTGGAAAGGAAAAGAAGGGGCGAATCAGGGATAAAGTCTCTACGAAAATTCAGATTTAGTCACTCTCTCCTTAAAAATCGCAAATATTTGAGATTTTTTTTTTGCAATTATTGCAAGTAATTTGCAATACTTGTAATATTAGAAAAAAAATATTAACAACAAAATTAAATATGTAAAGTATTTAAAATTGGAACAGTTGAGATAACTGCAATCAATCTAGAAGTAGCTCAACTGATTACAAAATTAATTACTTACACCAAAATATAGTATATTTACAAAAAATAAATCGTGTAATTTCGATTATGTTAAGTATAATGTTGAAATGAAACAAAAAAAATCAATAACAATAATCAAGCAAATTTTTTGTTAATAGTCTGTTGATCCTGCCCTGATTGGTCCTGATGAATAAGCCAATTAATAATTTGGCAAAGATTGAGAGGCCAGGATAAGAGTTATAAACAACACCGTTCAAACTGTTCATAACCTTTTTGATTCAAACATACAAATGCAAATTCGCAAATTTCCGGTTTGTTTTGGAGGCTAAAGCAAAAATCACGCGATACCGTACATTTTCGCAGGCTCGGAAGGTAATTCAGTTTTATGACACGTGACGTGCGTGACATTGAGGGGTCGATGACCGAGATTCGTTATCATATTATATCTGTATAACGTGTGTTGGCGGAAGCTTTGCTATGTGAAACGATAAATAATCTTTTTTACTACGTACTACAGGGATGAATGTTGAATGTAGATAAAGTTTTGGTTAACATAATGGAAAAAAGCAAATGCTCTAAAGGTATAAATAAATGAGGCAAAGAAAGAAAAAGTGAAGAAGTCCCCCGTTAAGGGATGAAACGTTGGTGTATTTCCAACACAAAATAGCTTAATAATTAACCCGCTTATTCATAATGAGGCAAGGAAACTTAGAGCCTGACTCTATATCAGATCCTAGTTATACTAGCTAAGGCACGCACACACTTGTGCACGGTTGAGACTAGCCCCGCGCGCTGTGGGCGAAGTTCGGCAAGGCGGGCATCATCATTACAAGGAACTTCTTAAACATTAATCAGCAGACGAAATTAAACTTAGTGAGTTCAAATAATAAAAAAAGAACCAAATAAAATATTTAAACCTGAATACAAGAGGCGAAAGCTAATAATAGAAGTTATAGCAAACGTATAATTTTCCCCAAATGCTTTTGGCTTAATCAAGGCAAAACACGAATTTGCAAAATACAACCTTGAAGTCCATTCCATCACGCCAAGTCACACCCTGAGGGATGTTATTTATAATTAAATAATAAATTACCCTAATGTAGATGTGCCATGTTGAATGTGACAAGCTTTTCCGCAATTATGCCCTTAAATTTAGCTTTACATGGACATTTTCTACGCGGTAATCTTCTGAAATACAAGACAACTTATTTGGAACCCATAGGGTTCAGGTTGGTAAGCTTTCATGAATGAGGAAAAAAAAACCCCTTGTCACTATTGATAGTGGGGATCTTTCGGGGAGAGGAGAGGATGTCAATGGGATGTCATGTCAAAATATCACTATGATTCGACACATAAACATTATTTATTCTCTAATGTTCTCGAATAATTTTTGACATATTTCTATAAAGAAAACGCCTCATTGATGGCGCTTCGGACAGTGATGTTAATTCCGTTTTTACTTACGAAATTTATTGGTCACACTTAAAATCACGCTGTTCTTTTTATCTTGAACGTTAGGAAAGTGACATACGGTCAAATTATGTTTATGTAACAGAATCGATATCAGTATCGATCATCGATCGGTATCGTTTAATTAAGGAGTAGCAATGTATTCTATGTTTTGATTTGACGAAATGACAACGTAAAGCTTAAAGTTCAAGGTTTTTCAAAGCTTTTCAATTGCATTAAAATCGTTAAATAAGGTACTACACACTACACAATCATAGTTTCATAGTATTCATACCAAGGGAGGTTCATAACACAAAATAAATAGTTATGGCTCCGCGTGACAGAGATATCACCGGCCAGCTCGAGTCTTGTGACCTTGAACCATTAAAGGCTGTCAGATCGATGTTTTGATTTCGTGTTTTCGCATAGTTTTGTACGGAATTATGTTATTTCAACATTACCTACTATTATATCATCAAAAGACAGGTGCGAACTGCGCGTGTAATGTTACGTCTCGCCTGTTTTCCTAGCTATGTTCAATGAAAACGACGAACTTGGCAAGCGTCACAAACACAAAGCTGCCTACGCTGTTGTAACCAAATACATGACTTTGAAGATTATATAAGCCAGAGTGGTCGCGGCGTAAGAATCGACTCCTCCAACTCAGCCCGTAGGTGTAAGAGTCGTAAGAGTGTAATAATAACCTACCTGAGGAAGAGCAGCAGCTTCCTTCTGAATACATATTTTAACACCTCTATTGCGAGCACTGCCATCATCTGCCATGCGTGGTAAAAACCCCCCAGGGGGGGGGGGGGGCGCGTTCAGCAGTGGACGTATGAGTGCCGATGAGGAAATTACTTTTTATATAGTTTCGTGTCCGCGCGTATTCAAATTTGGACTCCATAGTTGGTAACGAATGACTGTCTGTCTGGCTGGCTGGTTGACTGACTGACAGAAAAAAGCCAGTGTCATTTGTTAGTAAGAGTTTTGAAGATTTTGCACCTACCATCGGCTCCACGCTATTTAATTTTCAAAATTTCCGCGCACAATATGTATTTGGATAGAGAATACTTATACAAATAAAAAAATGTCCCATAACATAATATCCTAAAGTCCTAAAGCTTAGTCAGGTTTCCGAGATATTCACGTACGAAGAAAAAATATTAGAGCAATAGGTATTTCTTTTATTTTATCTGTGAATATCCCAGAAACCAGACACTTTAGGACATTAAGTTATAGGAAATAGGATTTTTTTTATTTGTACAAGTGTCCGCTATCGAAATATGTATATAAAATATACGGTGGGCGGCATTTAAAAAAAAATAGGGTGCGGTAGGCCGATGGTTAGGGCCACCCTCATAAATACTAAAATCTTCAAACCCCTTTCACAAAATATGGCAGTGTTGCCGTAAGCAACTAAAGTTATTGTACAGAATAAGTAGCGACAGCAAAGAAAACAACAGTTTCACAGGCATGCATTCACACAGTTTTACCGGAGGGGCGAAAGGCGTACGTAGGGCTTGGAAGGGCCGCATTTTGAATGGAGGCTCTCCATCATTGGTTTCCTGTCAAAATGTACACCTTTAATATTGAATACAAAATAAAAATATTGCGGCGAAATGCATGTAGTGTATTTGAAATTTGTTTGTGAAATAAGTGATCCCTATAGGATGAATAATTGTATTAGTTAATAATGATGAGTAGGAATGGTTTGACTTTTTAATGGAATCAAAACAAGGTGAAGCAATTGATACTTATGGAAACAAATTTGCAATGGAAAAAAATTATGAATGGTTGAAGAAAAAATTATGAAAGTGCACTGTTTCGCACATAATTTGTCGAAATCTCAGTAACCCTGCGGTCTATTGAAATGATTTATGTTTTGGTTCGTAGGTTATTATAACAAAAAAGATTTGGTTCCTTGAACCAGTTTCTTCGTAAGTGGTGTAGTTTATTTTGTAAATAAGCAAAAACTAGATTTTTGCGCTTACGCCATTCAAAAAACATATGCTCTGTCCCACTCATATGCACGTGAAATCCTATGCCTATCCTTTTCACAAAATGGCGCGCATTGCGCCCTCATAAGGATACAAAGCATTACATAAAAATACCCCTTCATAAAAAGCTCTACAATTACTAGTAAGTGATTTCAATTAAATATTTCAAGTTTCACGGACTAGATGTCTTTATTTTTTTTTATGTATTTAATTTTTAATTTATTATATTTTTTTTTTTTTAATTTATTACTATAATTTTCAATAATTCAATTTTAATAAAAACAAACAACGATGAGAAAATACTAGCTAACAATAATTAAAGAAGAATGTAATTAGGAAATACATGCCTTTGCCATACAGTGGGACACTACGGGATTATTTTATTCTAATATCCGAGGCGTCGTCCTAATTGGCGTAGATCGTACGACCGAACAATGCGATTTCGTCGCAGGACGAGATTAAAATCATATTTATTTAGAGTGTCCTACAAATGTTCTACTAATTTTATAAGATAGCGAAAATGTGCAGATGTTTGGGCCAAAAAAACGCTAAAACTACACGAATCCAACAAAAATTTTGCATAGATCTCTAGACCTGGAATAAAATTATAGGCGTTTTATACGCGTGCAAATCCGCTTGCAGTAGCTAGTAAATACGAAATATTTCAAGTGTTACATTCACAGCCGCAGCCCTTCGGTGAAGCTATTCAAGCATTCAGAGGGTTCATTGATGCGATTATTGCAGCGAGGTATTAAGGACAAAGCCCATACAGCCCGCGCCACTCCATACAGCACAAAAACATCAAAATATAGGCTTTAACTCGTAGTTTTTTTGGTACATTTAACAGTGACCGCATAAAATAGTAGACAGCGCGTAAACGAGCTTGCCGCAACATAGTAACTTGTTGGTTTACGACTAGCTTGAAGCTAGTTGCATACGGCTTTGAAGTTGGCGCGTGTACCGTGCGCGGCTGGCACGATTTGAGGCGGACGCGTTCGGTTGCTGTGCAGAGAGGCCTATGTGTGCGTCAACCTTTATGATGTAGCGTAGCCACGGTTATTATGTAGCTTTCTAGCCTTGAGCGGCTGCAAGGTCGGCAGATGAGTGTTATGTAGCGCTCTTGATATTTACATTGGAGCTTGACAGCGCAGAACCTTTTTTATTTTGTATACAAAGTTTTTTATAAAAAGTGTAGAGCTTGTATTATAAAACGTTAAATGTATCTATAGCATTTGATATTACCCACAGGATAGAAAAATGAATGCAGAGAGATTAAGGTTTTTATTATTATAGTGCGTAAACCCTCACACTCGGGGTAGTTTCTAAGAAATCAAATAATACCCCAAAAAATTCACAAATTCGACGGGACTTGAACCCGCATCCTTCCCTTAGTACGGGAATGTGCTAACCAACTACACCACAAGGTCAAGTGACGTAGGATTAGAAAAACTTTAAGACTTCTTTCGGACTCTAGCGCCCCTCCACCTACAGGGGAAACATTGAAGTTTATCCAATCCTGTTGTGTGTTGAAGAGAGATTAATTTTGGAAATTCAAGTACCTACCTACTTGATGGCGTGGTTGTAATAATTATTATTAGGTGTTTGTCGTTCTGTTTACTAAAGCATTTCTTGTCGAAACCAAATATCCAGAAAAAAAATAGAGCATCTTTTACGTTACCCATGACACTCCAGGGTTTTCTCAGAAAAAAGCTTTTGTTTTTTTTTAATTGTATTGATTGTCTGGTAGAGATCGCTGTTGAGCGATAAGACTGCCAATTGTTACATTTTTTGTAATTTTTATTGTATTTGTTAATTGTTTCGTAAAGTGTGCAATTAAGAATTTTCTATCGATCTACGCAAAAAGAGTGAGAATAACGCAATAGAATTATGCAAGATTAAAACTCGTATAAGTAAAGCTTTTGCTGACCGTTTCTGACTAGCTATAAGTCTATTCTGTATCGACGCCGGATCGTAGAATCAGTTTGTAGAAACGCTAGGCCGCAGATCGAACGCTGATTTTTTGGGAATACCTAATTAATTTCATTCGACGAGATGGCTAATTGACATTCATCCATTTAGCATATTGTTTAACGTTGATTGATGAATTATCGGCATAGGAAATTAATTGAATTACGCCGTTTTGCAATCAGCTTAGCCATTCTACTAACGGGTTGCTTCTAGATTCGGCAGCGACATCGATAGGGGGTGATATGGGGTGATCCTGAGGCGTAACTATAGTTTATTAGTAAGTAGGTACTCACATTGATCCTATTCTTTGCCCGCTCGATAGCCTTAGAGTCTTCCTTCTCAGGACTGAGTCGGCACACCCTGGCTCGCCAGTCGTTCGCGCCAGCCGCCTGCAGTGCTGCCAACCTGGAAATAATTAAAAGTCTTATTACTAAATAGTTGGTTAAACCAAAGAAACAGATAAACTGGATTTAGGAGCATTAGAGAGTTTAAAGCCGTACTGAATGGGACGCTGTTGTATATGTTAAAAAGCTCATTGGTAGGATTCGAAATAAATAAGTTCCTAAGTTTTGTGACATGTACAAAATCGCTGAACAGTTAATTTTGACCTACAGTTTTGGGGAGTATTAGATAAAAAATAGACGATGCCGATCGAGAATTAGCAATGATGATGGATGGGATGCGCGAATGCCGAAAAATTACTTTCATATGTCACATTACATTTTGTTTATTGTGATCGGCCGCAGAGTAAATCTCAAAACAGCGTTTTAACGTTTATTGTCGCTTTCAGCCAATTCCCTTGTTGACTAAACCTTAAGGGCGCGTTCCCACTGTGTCGTAACGACAGAAAGTCGCGTTGTTTAAAGCATCGGCTCGTATATTTGAACGGAGGTGTTCACATGTAGGACGACACGATTAGCTGTCGTTTTTGTTTTTACAATAAATTGTCGTTATAATGGGATCAGCTAGCACGACAGTCGTAAAACGATAAAAAAAGTCACGATCTAATCGTCAGTGCAAATATTGTGTCGTTGTTGCAATGATCTATCGTAGCCACGATAAAAATATCGTCCAAACAACAAGGCGACTGTCGTGAACCGTAAAATGTCGTCAAGATCCAATAGGAACAACTAGATACGTATATCCACGATAATAAAATCACGACAAACAGTCGCTATAATGGGAACAGCTAGAGACGACAGTCGTCCACCGATTATTTACGCTCACGACACAGGGGGAACGCACCCTAATTCTAAGGAATGATTTAAATTAGAAATATTTGGTATCCGAGGGTATCTAATAAGAGATATAATTGACATCTGTTTTGTCTCAAAACCTATACACACAAGTCTGTTTGAGGCAATAAACTTAGTATCGATAACAAACAAAAGCACAAGAAAAACAAGCGTCAAACTTTATCACTAATTATCACTTCCAATTAACAACACAACAAGCGATTGACACATGCGCGCTCCCAATCAGTCAAATTATTTATTGACTCTATTTCCTGCCAGTTGACTGGGGAAGTTATCTTAGTAATTACTTGCACAATTACTTAGGTTTAGTTTAAACAATTAGAGAGATAAAGATGGTCATTGATCCCGTAACACCCCGTTTAAAACCAAAAAGCGCAGAGGTTTAAAATGGCCGCAATTGACTCGAATACGTCGCCGCGCCCTCTCCGGAGAATAAAATGATAATCGCCAGTAGGTACCTTAGTTTTAGTATTTTTCCATTACTGAGATTTTTTGAGAACATCTGCTAAATTTTTTTAACCAAAAAGCGCAGAGGTTTAAAATGGCCGCAATTGACTCGAATACATCGCCGTCTCCTGATAATAAAATGATAATCGCCAGTAGGTACCTTAGTTTTAGTGTTTTGCCATTTTTGAGACTTTTTGAGAACATCTGCTAATTTTTTTCGTAACTCTATTACAATTACTCGCGGAGTTACAATACCATTTACCGATTCTACAAATGCCTGAAATTACAAGACTAAAGTTGTACTGTAATATTATCATATTGTACACATAAATCACACATAAGTCGTGAGTCGTGATGCTCATAATGATTCGGCAGATAGGGTAACCCTATTCAACCACAGTCGGTCCATAGCATAAAAAACACTGAAATATAGTCTTACTCTACTTTAATTTTCATTAAGACAGCTTAAAACATTAATATTTGATATATATAATAGATTCAGGCGTTACTTTTCGGAAATCCGTTGTAAATATATAAGGACGAAACCTCACGGTACGAACGGATGGGGAACGGTATCTTTCGTCCTTATAATAAATATTTCATATACTAAAATAATACTTCTCTGCTATTTTTGTGTCTTCTGTCCTTCCTTTTAAAGTTAAATCATATTATTTTAAATTGTAACTTCAAATATATATGTATTTTACATAAAGTTTTATTTTAGTTTATAAGTTAAATTTAGTTGAGTAAGATGTGTAGACGTGGTTTGTCCTGTAAAGTTATTTGAATAAATAACTCTACAAATGTATCTACGATACCACTAGCTGCTGCCCGCGGCTTCGCACGCGCTTTTTTGGTAGCTTATGTCTGTCCCTGGGATACCATTACCTCCCTGCCAAATTTCATTGAGATCCGTTCAGCAGTTTAGGCGTGAAAAGGTAACAGACAGACAGACAGATCGACAGATAGACAGAGTTACTTTCGTATTTATAATATTAGTATGGATTTGACACCCTGCTATTGGTTGATTTACATAAATCTTGGTAAAGATTCCACATAGATTCTTTTAATTCTTTTACTTTTTAATTTTATTAAAGTAAAGCAGACCCCCGACGCCGCGTCGTGATGGCAACTATTTGTAGCATCGCCAGGAGGCCTATGGTAAGCAGTGCATAAGGCTGATACGATGATGATGCCTCTTTAATTAGACTCAGACTTTGAATCGTTCTCTATTTTTTATAGTACGTTGGTGCATTCGTTAACACATCTGATCTAACTATCTATATATATATATAAATGAATCCCTATTTCCCTTGGTCACGGCATCACGCGTAATCGGCTGGACCGATTTCACTAATTATTTTTTTGTTGTGTCGGTTATTGTCAAAAGAAGGTTCTTATGATAGAAACAGTTAATAAAGTTGCGCGGAAACTTAGAAAATTTAAGCAATCATAACAAACATAATACAAATTCGAATTCAACATGCATAGTTAAGACAGGACAACGTCTGTCAGGTCAGCTCGTTTTAAATAATTTGGTATCGCAACCAGTTCGATATTAACGCATGGTAAGCCCGCGGGCACGCCGCCGCATACGTACTCTTATGTGAAGTTGAGATCCAACGATCCACCCATAAATTGCTAATTTAACGCTACAGTTGTGCGGAATGAGAGGAAATACACAAAAATTACTATTACATATTAAAACACGTAAACAGAAACGCAAGTTATCGTATAAGGGCTGTCTATGTGTGAGTTTTCCCTGTATTTTTCCTAGTTTTATTTGTGTCACGACAAATATACAAATACTCGTAGTTAATTTATAGTAGACGGTAACATTAGGTGTTACTTCCTAACTTCCTATAGTTTTGAATGATAAAGCTTTTTATCTTGTGTTGACATACGTATTGCTTTCACAGAATGGTTTGAAAGTAAAAGTAATTTTTCAGATTAGATACACAAAATCCTGGATATAAAAAGCAGCGGAGGCTGGCAAGAGAAAGAGAACTGCGTATCCAGCAATGGATCACTAAAGGGTTCTGGTCTGATGATGATGAGATTCCTAGCATTGGTTTTTTTATGCAACTGGAAGAATGCATGTTATTTACCTTTCGGCAATGGTGCCTCCGCGATGTGGCATGTCAGCATGCGTAGCACTGCGCTGGATGCCACCACCGAGCCTGCAAATAAATAAACAACATTAATAAAATACACAACGAATAACGAAAATAAAAGAGGCGAATGGTTCGCTACAGAAAGGTAACATTCAGTTTCAAAGCCCCCAAATTTCAAATCCAAACAGACTTCCCGTATCCTTACTTCTGCTGATCGCGACACACGCTTTAACAGCTCAATCAAACGATAATGGCAATGTATTGTGACGACTATCGTGATATGATAAGTTAGTTACTATTGCACCCCTGAAAAAAGGAAGATTCTAACTAGTTAAGTATCGAGACGCATGGAGGGATTAGAAAAAGTTTTGCCCAGGAACTCGGCAGTACGAGTGAACTCTAATTAAGAGAGATACGGTAAGAGCCGCCAAACGGACATTACATAAATTATTATCTATCCAGAGGCCAGTGATGAAGAAATTCTGACAATATGTGAGTTTATCCAGCTCTTATCCACAGCTAGAAACTCTGGTAAGAAGAACGTTAACTTGTTCACAAAAATCACCTGGATTTAGGCTGCTCAAACTTCTCCTTCAAGGATTCAAAGCTGTACAGCCGGTCCTCAAAAGGCGTACTCCAAAGCATCTTGTTATCACTATAAACTAATCTCAATACTAAACTTTTTATTAAACTAGAGCGCTATAAAATTTAAATTGTTGTAAATTATATTATTATGATTCGTTCGCGTCAGTCTCCTGTCGAGTTTGACTGTATACTGACAGCCTGACTGTATACTGACAGAGGATGAGTTCGTTCGTATCTTGAAAGAAGATAAGCGACCTTTGTGTTACAATGGAAACAATATGGATCAAACGGGTATTGTAGACCGGGCGGCAAAGGTTTGCATTCCTAGCTTATTATCTAGCACATGATTCAGGCAATAAATAGGGCAACGAAGACAAAACTCTGCGAAGGGTAGTACGAAGAAAAGGTAGAGCAGGTAAGGTATAAATGACGCAGTAGAAAATGAATCAACAGAATTTTAAGAAATTATTGTGGTATTGTACAGTTTATGAGGAGATTTTGCTGGTCTGTGGTAATAATGGTCAGCGAATAAGCGTTATATTATCAACTATTAAGATACATTATAACGATACGAAAACGTGATATTTTGGTTACAATAAGCTTTATCTAAGGCAGTCATTACTCACAACAAAATGCACAAGTTAATGATAAAGATTCGCTTCCTACTGTCATAAAAGGTTGCTACTGATAAATTAGTTGTACACAATAAATTACAAGAAATAGCGATAGCAATACGAATAACCAACAACTTGATAGTACCAAATGTTCATGAAAAATTTACTTTGCTTATGCTTAAAAATCGTGTATTATGGGATGACACCAAAAAGCTTTTTAAAGTTTGTGCTGCAAATTAGAACAACAGCAACACAAAGTTAAATTCAGGGGACCATTAGCCGGCAATGTCCAACTGAGCAAACCCAGTTCTGATTCGCAGAAACAAACCTCGATAACATTACTGACGTACAATTTATTTAAAGTAACATTTTCTTTTTAAGAATAAGTATTATGAATAAAATATATTTATTTTGTAAACAGTTTTAAACATAAAAAACACTCACGTAATAATACAAACAAAACTTAAATAAAGAGGAAAAAAAAGTTTTTTTCCTTTATTAATTGCATTATTAATATTATTTCACTATGATACTTTATATAATTTTCATTGCTCCAAACAGAAAAGTTAAACGAGGGTGAGATAGCCCATGCCTTGAAGCGGGACAGTAAAAGCGACCAAAAAAAAAATTTCTCGTTTTAAAAGTCTTGAATACTTTTTTACAATTTCTCAGTACTACCATACAAAAGCTCCAATGCGATAAAAGAACCATTCACACAACAATTTGATTATAAACAAAAACAAATATTCCATACGCCTGAATACCCTTAATCAAAAACATATTTACCGGGCGCTATGCACGCGACACGCGGTTTAATTCCGGGTACTATTAATATTTACTTCCGGTAAGGCTGTACGGCCGCCCAATGCGGTGAACGTTCGGAGACTGGGCGGGCGGGTTTTGCGTTAAGCGTCGGGGCGGCAAGACGCTACTGTTGGTTCTCGATGCTGTGTCAAATTATTACCGAACGGTTTTAAATATAGTCAAAACTAAAATGGACATGATTTACATTTGTCTTGGGTTATTTGTTTTTGGCAATATGTCTGGTTTGCCACTATTTTTCCAGTGTTCAAGACATAGAATTATGCAGATTTTATGATGAGATACAAGAATTAATAAAAATGTGAATTTCAATCACACAGCAACTACAAAAACGTATGACTTTGTAGTTGCTGGGTGATTGAAATTCACATTTTTATAATAAATGATAAATAATGTTCTACAGATTACTCTGTGTGAATGGGTCCAGTATTATTTATTTTTCAACTAATGTCTAGGTTTCTTTCTAGCTTCTTCGAGTTCAGTGTGCTCTAAGAACTAGTTCTGATCTTTTTCGAGTTTACATAGTATGTACAGGTCTTGCTATGCAAAATGAACTAGTTGTTTTTTGCTAACCGGCTAAACCTACATTGTTTGCTGCATGCTAATCTAAATAAGCACTTTTAGAGCTTTTTTTTAATCGGCTTTTTATCCAAGCTTGAGCTAAAATGGCACGTACTAAAAGCTAGATAATAAAACATTCTGCTCAACAAATTCTAGCTTCTTGAGGAAATGAAGAATACTTTTACAATTAAGAAGCGAGGTTGTTAAAACCTTTTCAAAATAATACTAAACACGAGCAGTGTCAATACATACAATGAACCACACAAGTGTGCAACCAACACCGTCTCGAAACCGGATATTAAATACGAAACTTCGCCGGCGGCTGTACACTCAGACTGCATTGTGTTCCAACAATAGTAGGGGACGCTAGCTCCTTTCCTCATTAATGCACTACACCAGTTGGTAGAACTATAGTTTTCTTACAAGTATTTCTAAACAAATATTTGGAGCCTTAGGTACTTCCTACGCATTGCGTTTAGGATCCCGTAGAGCCGTTCCGTTAAACAATATTAATACACATATACGGTATCTGTCCACCTGTTTGTTATGAAGGTTAATTTATAATCACAATCATGTCAATTCGATTTTCTGTGAGGTACTAAAAGGCTTTTTCGATCTTTTTATCTGAAATTTGAATAAATTGTAACTATTTCTGCTAAAAAACGAACTGGCTTTTTCCGAAAAAAAAAAATAAAGCAACATTTTCAAAAAGCCAACACAGACTTTCGTGAAGTTTAACAAAATCTTTAAGTACGGTACGGTGAATTTCGAATTGATTCAGTAAATAATGCAGGTAGACCAGACCAGGTGAACTATCAATTTCGACGGTGTTGGTTGACATAGTTCTGTCTTAACAGCGAGGTCAGTTATCTACATACAGTGGTCTTTGTGAGACATTGGCTAGATTTGTAAAATCTCCAGATACGGGGCCAAATAATTTGGATAAAGTTCGTCAGCTCACAAGCTCAAACATAGCTTTATTTGTTTTCGTAAGATTTAAAACAAGTTTAAAAAAATCACTGGCCTAAATTTTGATTTTAAAAACGTCGGTTACGTTTATTTATAGTACAAAAATGATATCCGTGAAACCGTGAGATAGTGGTGATCTTATGAAGAAGGTTCAACCGCTTTACTACGAGTTAATATTATGCCATACATTAATTTACCATTACATATTTTCCAACTGTCTTCACGTGGTCTTCACAATAAAAGTAATCTAGCCATTCTCCAGTTTTATGCCGCTCTGATATAGCTGACGACAGCTCACCCCTACAGCCCTAGGTTTGTTTGTGTGCGTATAAAACAACCCTGTAGGAAAGGACGTCGCCCGTCTCGATAGCTAGCTATACGTAGACGTAGTGTTGATATTTCCTGATCATTTTCAAAATTTGGATTAAAATTTATGTAGTCATTTGATTGCCATAACATCTTTGCTTACTATACGGTACGGGGAATTTCTCACTAATTACTTTAGATCTATAAAAGCTCGGTAAGTTGTATGTTTTTTTTTTCGTTAGAGCCGTTCTTTTGACCACAATCTCACCTGATGGTATGTAACGAGGTGGTCGATGATGTATCAGAAAGGTCTAGTTAACAAATTTTCGGATTGGGCAAAACAATTGGTTTTATTAACTCATCGTTATACAGCGTTAAATCAAACTGCGAGCAAAATAATGGACTGCCAATTTACTCAAACAAGCAGAAGCATAAAGCGAAAATATTAATTGCGCTTCACTGGCAGTTATCAATTCACTTTAGCTATTAAGAGCTCTATAACAGAAGCTGGTTGAAAATTATGGCCTCTAATATCCTGCACAAAATATCACATTAATTTTCCGCCGGCCGCTCAGATTCGTCCACTGTAGGATTAAGCGGAGGCACACAGTCGAGCACCCATTATGGCTGTAAATTATAAAGGGTGTCTATACAAACAAGACATGGTCTAGGTAATGGGAGGGTGCACCTCTGGCACATGAAAATTGTTAAGTTTTTAACGGTATTTATATAATTTTACCATGATCAGAAAGTGGTGTGGTATTTGAAAATCCAGGAGAGGTACAGAAGCACAGCCTTCTGTTATCTTTTATTTAAATTGAAAGGTTAGAGAAATACATATGTAAAGCTGTGATTTACCAATTAACAAAATATATGATACTAGCTGATGCCAAGCTAGCTAGCTGTTTTCAAGTAGCCTCTGTCCGTCCCCGGGATACCATTTACCTCCCTGCCAAATTTCATTGAGATCCGTTCAGCCGTTTAGGCGTGAAAAGATAACAGACAGACAGACAGACAGAGTATTACAGAGAATTTATGATATTACCAGCTGCTGTCCACGGCTTCGCACGTGCTTTTTAAGTAGTGTACGGACATAGGCTACTTAAAAAGCACGTAAATGCACGTAAATGGTAGCCCGGGGACGGCCTCGGAATACCATTTACCTCCATGCCAAATTGTATTGAGATCCGTTCAGCCGTTTAGGCGTGAAAAGGTAACCGATAGAACAGAGTTACTTTCAGATTTATAATATTAGTATGGATTATGGATAAAAATAGATAGTAATTCTTCTAAAACATCATCCAAATAAAATCCAAGAATGATTTTCATTCCTAGAGATTACCAGCTGTGTCATAAAAAAGGCATTGGATTATGCAAATTCAGTGTCATAAAATGTTGATCACCCCTGACTTAGGGGCCTATAGCTTAAGTAAGGCGCCGTCGAGGCGCGTTTTCACGAAGGCCCTTGTAGAATGTTTTTCACGAAGACTCCACGGTATGCGATTTCTAAAAAACGCCGGGAATAACAGCTTGATTGTGAGTTTTTCAGAAGCCTCGGAACAAAAGTTCAGAATTTTCTGCGATAAAATGTCTGGTGCACATTTTTTTTCGCCAATTTGGCAATTTTGTTGTCGTTAATTTTCCAAGAAAATCTCTAACAATTCTACTGTGTTTTATTTATGTTTTTCAAAGTTATAAAATAAATATAACAAAGCTCAGCTACCACTAGCTGAAATAAACGTCTCGAGTTTAAATTTCGTTGACAGATATCCCAGTTCATTTAATAAAAGAGTCAATGTAAATAGAACCAAATATCTATTTGTAGGTGCTGTCACATACCACACGTTCGAGTCCATTAATTTGAACCTCAGTTTGTTAAATAAGGACGAGCTAGTTTAATATTAGTGTAGAGTACATTGCAGTATTTATAGTACGACACATTTCTATGTTAATACGATTAAAATCATCGTAACGCGACGAAAGCAATGGATACATTCTTCTTGGTGAGTATAGCTAAGAGCATTACAATGTAATATAACGTTCTTCATAATATTTTTTTTACGTTCTTTATTTTATTTATTTCCTTATTTTCTTATGGATAACTAACAATCACACTTAGATATGAACTATAGGAAATCGTATATAAACTAAATTCTAAAAGTGTGACCAGCTCCGTTATCCACAAGTTACTACAATAGATAGGTAAATAGAAGGTTTTTAAGATTAAGTTTGCGCTTCTCACTCGGCCGTGCCCCGTCGCCCGCGCTCGTGCCTTTACTCTATAAAATGTTACACCAAAACGTAGCTTTCTTCTGTGTACTTCGACAGCGACACATCGAACACATCGACTGCGATCACCAAACTACCTGCCAAGCGTGCTGATCATGGCAATACCGTTGCTGACATGTCCAGCAGTGGAAAAACGTGTGCTGATGAGGAGGAGGATATACTGGTGATGATGACGCGAGTAACTAGCGTCGTCTGAAATTTTGTAGCACTGTACACTGATAAATCTTCCATTTAAGATGCAGCGTGTCTAATACAGATGATATGTTATTAATAACAGTTGAGGCTCTGGTATTATGCAACCGTAATACTATGTCGCAGTTAAGGGGCGAACCTAACGTTGGTTTGTTTGTCAAACTAGTCCTAGATCTCAGCTCTCCGTGGTAAAAAACTCGATTTACATAAAATTTTAATTTTTTTATTTGGTTTCTCAAATGTGAATTAAGAAAAAAAATAACGTTAAAAAAAAATCATGAAAGTGCACTGTTTCGCACATAATTTGGTCGAGATCGCAGGAACCCTGCGGTCTACTGAAATTACTTATATTTTGATTTGTAGATTATAATTATATATAATTATTTGATACTAGTTATTTGGTTCCTTGAACCAGTTTTTAATAAGTTGTGTAGTTTTCTAGTAAATAAGTAAAAACTTGATATTTGCGCTTACAACCTTCCAAAACGTATGTTCTATCCCGCTCCTATGAACCCGGAATCCTATGACTATGCTTTTCACAAAATGGCGCGCATTGCGCCCTCTTAACTGCATCTAACCAAAAACATAAATATGAAAACTAGCCAAGTTCGTTCAGATAGTAACTTCACCGATAAAAGAGTTGAAATCATATAGATAGGTGCCAAGATTCATAGCAGTACCTAATCTTAATTTGTTACGTTCTTTTATTATTTAATTTGTGTCTTGGCAAGTTTTATATCCACCGCATTTGTTTTAATGTTGGACAATCAATACAGAATCGAGACGAATCGCGTGACATGTTCTTTCAACTAATTTACGAGTTCAATTTCAAATGCAACATTTATAACAAACAGGTAAATGAAAATAGAAGTAGAACTAATAGGTTCTGGAAACGGATCTGCGAAACCTACATGCGGAAAATTACAGGGAAACAGGAAAGGTGGCCTATTTAAAGTCTCCAATACGCAATTTATTTATTTATTTAATTGCGTGTTTCGTTCAATGTTGGTACTATAATACACCGAATTAGAGCACCAAATTAAAAACAAAAAAAAAAACAACGAAACGAAACACGCTAATGATAATGAAAATAAGGCTCCAGGACAGTTCAAAATGGCGTCATCCCTTATTGGAGACCCAAGACAATCTTCGGATCGCTAAGCCGAAGGAGTAAGTGTACTTATTAAATTTTAAACGAAACTTTTGCAATAATAGAAGCCAGTAGAAATAGCAATTCTTTAAGGAGCTCTAGTTTTCTATAAGCTTGGGATAAACACTTAAGGTTATCGCAGATCAAAGTACACCGTTGTAGCACAGCTCCAAAAAGTGCATTTAAATATAGGCTTTAACTCTTACATTTAGATGCATTTCATATTGACAGCATCAGATGAAGATGACAGACAGCTCGCGGGCCACTCGTTTGAAGCATGTGGGAAGCCATTTTGTCACTGTTAAATGTATCTAAAGATATTTGTGCGGTAGTGGCGTTGGATTCTAGTGCTCAAAGCTTTACAGGTAAAATACGTTACTATGACGTTTTTGTGATAATAACACTTATTTTCTTCGCGAAATCAATGTGTAGAAACAACCACAGTAAACTCAAACCTGAAAGTTTGCTATTCAAAATTCGCTGACCGTTTCTATAACAGGTTATCTATTGAAATTTCATTTTATAAAGTTTATCTTCTGGTAATTAATTGATGACAATCAAATACTGCGTTGCAATTGCAAATGATAAACTTGGTGTATAAAAAAATCTGGTGATTTTGATAAGAAAATTTGCAACGATGTTTAGGATGTTGTTTTAAGGCAAGCAGAGTAGTCGCCAAATATTGCAACATGTTATTCAATCACAAGCAGTGGTGGAATCGGCTGAAGGCATATACAAGGTCGAATCTTACTTACCTCTTTGGGAGAATAGCTTCAACCTTTTGATGTTTGTATAAATAAAATTATTAGCTGCATCACATATCACATTTTATTTAAAATACGTTTTTCTAACACAAACTTTTTATGAGTCGAAACATAGCCTTTATTAGTAGGTATATTACAGGGCGTCTCTAATTTCACTCTTCCATTAACCTATACAAAGCAAGAACCTACGACGAGCTTTCTAAATTATTAGCTGGGGTGACGTAGTACCTACTCCCCCTTCATATGCTAACGAAGGGACTTGATGGATGGCAGTGAATGGGAATAGGTTGGTAGTTCGTTACTTTTTCACTTGAACTGTTACTAAAATAAACTAGGTAACCATGGTGATAAACGAAACAGAAAATCTTGGAGTGATTAATACAGCACATTCACTACCCAACCCAAGTTAAAAACTTAATTAAGCATTTCTTTGAAAGCTATGCATTCTTCAGCATCAGAGAATTTATGAGTACTAATTTAATACAATCCCTTTCTTTAAATAATATGACAACATGACATTGAACTTTATGATCTGGAATTATTTTAAATGTGTATTTTATTAAGATTTTTTAAATTATTTATTTATGTATGGTTTTGTATTTTCCAATTGTACAATTTCTGACTTGCCTTGTATAACCACCTATATGTTATATATGGTAAATAAACACAAAGTCTCTGCGGTGTGATCCGATGGGGTATTTGCGTCATGCATGGGCAATGAAAGAGGCAATGTTTCGACACATAAAAAGTTTATGTCAGAAACAAATTTAAATATTAACCAGAATAAAAAAAAAATATTGAATACAGACGGGGGACCAGGTGATGCAGCTAAAACATTGATAGTTTATATTCATGTTAACAATTCTGGTTCTGATTTCTAAAGCATTAGATCACTTTGGTGCTTCATCAAATAAATAGAAATATTGTTTAATTTTTAAACAGTTTGGTAGGAAAGTAATTTTTTTTTGCTTAAATTTTAACGTAAACTTTAAAAATTACTGTCTATCATTACATAGCTCCAAACTGACCTAATCTGGCAGAAAAATAAAATTTATAAAAAACTTGCAGTTAGTAGGTACTTTAAACTGAAATCATAAATACCCTAAGACTTTCTTACAAGTAGGTAAGTGTAAAAAAAACAATGTATATCACTTTGCACTGATAGGCGTAATTTTTCATCAATGTTTAACATTATGTTGTCTTCTAAAATTGGCCATTCAAATCGTCCTCCAATCAAGCGGGCTCTACACACCCCATTCCAAAATTTGAACTTATCTCATAAACCGTGCAAATACGTCTGACGTGTGTCGCATGAAACATACAATTTACAGACATACAAGCTCTATTGAGTCGTAGATAACAATGCCCCGTCGACGGGAGGCTTTCATGCCTTTTCCCTTAGCTTTTCTCATAGCGGAAACATCAACACGCTTTGATGCTGACGTTTTGACGCGCTTTGTGTTGAAGTTATGGCATAAAAGATTTAAAGATGGGCAGGTTGATTTTGTAGCATAAAATCTACTAAGTAGATTTATTTGCTTTGCATCTTGTTGTTTACAAATTTACTGACTTGAAAGCGCAAAGGGTGAAGTTTATTTAGGTATCAAGAGTTAGGTATTTGATTGAGTGCGGCAGACACCAACGTTTCTATTATCTTCTAAGCTTATCACCCCAACCTGGACCGGAATCGGCCCAGAAATATATTATCAGGGTTTTTAAATAGTTCATATGTGTCATATTTTCTCCCTTGGCGACATTTAGTACGTATAGGTGTTGGAAAAGCTACTGCATATAGAAAACCACCAAATTTGTGCAAGGGCGACAGAAAACGACACGTCTTGGCAATAAATAATACCACCCTATCTTTTCACAACTAGGTACCTAATAGCCGTTATTTATAGTACAGGTCTGTTGGGATATTGGCTGTGGTGGTGGTATACAGGGTGTAACGTATCGGTCTTTCCGAACGATAAAACTCTGGTTTATCTGGCCATAAAGTAATTTGACGTATGTAACTTGTCCACGTTACACTGTGTGATGTTAGAGATACTAATGATAACAGAATTTTGGGGACTTATTCCAAAAGTAATATAGAATTTGGAACGCTTTCGAAAGACTTAAAAATAATGTTACTCTAACTCGAACATTACGAAAACTCTTCTCATTGTGTTTGGAAGTCTCTTTTCGTATGGAAAGGCCTTTTCAAAACTTTCGAAAAAGTTAACCAAAAAGATTTCGCTCATAGCAGGACGAATGGCACTTAAAGGAAATTTGAAATTACAAGTTTTATTTCCAAAATGTATAAAGTTTTTTCGTCGTAACTTATAAACAGTCCATTTCACTTTACCCGAATTACGTTTCAAATGAGACAAATTAACAAAACCTCTAAATCCCAAAACAAACAAAACCGAGACGATTGCAAACAACAGCAAATAAAAGAAACAACAATGAAAGAAAATACAAAACTGAAAACACGGAACGAACGAATTATTTGGGAAAATAATATGACGTTGCAAATGCAAACAAGAGGGTTCAGCGAAACGTAGACCCCTCCCCCATTCCTCTCGTCTAGACTAAGCTCAGAAAAATCTTAAAAGCACTAGCGAAATGTTAAATGAAAGAAAAAGTAATTTTTGCATGAGGAAATCTCAGCTCGCTGTTGCAATAACATTCGTTAGGGCGCTGTATTTTGGGTTCCTGCTAATTTGAAAATGAAGTTTATGGTCATGTTAAGAGAAGCTAGTTTCTGCCCGCGGCTTCAATAATTATACCTACTTGTATAAAACATAGCCCATAGCAATCTGGGATAATGCAACTATCTGTTACAAAGTTTACCTCTACATTATTTCAATACTTGTAAAGATAAAGCTAAAATGCGAAACACATATCTTAGTCGTAAACCTGATTTCATACAAAGTAGATTCCATTCAGGCAGGTGCCAAGAAAACACGTATGTGCTTACGGCCTACAAATCAAATTCTAACAAGCAACACGAGCTTGACGTGATAATTTCGAACGTGTCTTGCGCCTTGCACTTTTGAAAGCGCGCGCAAACCAGTTGCTATGAGAATGACACAGGCGCCACGAGATCACATTCTCAGCTTAGAAACTCTGGTAATTAGACATCTGGACGTGAGAGCTTCCTGTATGGGCGTGTGTTTTTTGTTCCGGCAATTTTAGCCGGTGTAAATAGCTAATTCACATACAAAGTAAATAAAAACTAGTGCTGGGTACCTAGCTGCCTAGTTTCTGCCAGCGGCTTCGCACGCATTATTCTGGGATGAAAAGTAGCCTATGATAAAAGTAGCCGGAGAAAGACTCCGGGATATCTATCTCACACAGAGAGACAGAATTACGAATTTATAATTTTAATTGGGATGGGTTACAGTACAGAGTGGGAACTAAAATAATTTCGATCGAGGGGAGCTCCCCTTAAACATTTTTATTATTTTAATTTCTCACTTGCACCCAGCCAATACTTGCGAATAACCCCGAAGGTATAAATAAACAGTGGTCAAGGCCTAAAAGTGGATCGAAAAGGACTGATTATAATAACAATTGAATTTTTCATGATATACTCGTAATTCATAAACAAACTAGCTCACTCTACAATCTGCGACGAGCTTCAACAACTGCTAGCTTGATTAGAATTAGCCACGGTTGTAATTTACAACCTACTGGACGAGCGATAACCAACCATCAACCATAATTATTTGTTTTCGCGGGTACATGAACCACGCAATTAAAAGAAAGTTATCGCAACTGGAAAATTACCTTGTACAGTCTGGACTAGGCAGCATCGTTTTGAACCAGCTTTAACTCGTGGGGATTGATTATAACTTTTCGGAAAAATTGTATTTTAAATTGTGTAATAATACAATACAAATATTCTTTATTGCACACCAAATAATCAAAATAATCAGAGAACAGAAAAACAAATAAAGATAAGGTACAATGGGCGGGCTTATCGCTAAGAGCGATCTCTTCCAGGCAACCTTAGGATGGACAAGAAGTGATTAAAAAAGTGTAGGGTGGCGTGTAAAGAGAAATATTGGTTAGTTAGTAGGATGAAATGAATATACTTAGCTATATAAATACTAATATACTTAACATAAATATGCTAGTATAATTATATTACATAACATAAAATAAATATAGTAAATATATAAAATTGCTTAAGAATTACCTAGCCCCGTCTAATTTTAGTATTTATTTTATTTTTATTATTTGCTGTTATAGCGGCAAGAGAAATAGACATTCTCTGAAAATTTCAACTGTCTACCTTTTACGGTTCATGAGATAGAGCCCCGTGACAGACGGACGGACGGACGGACAGCGGAGACTACTAGGTCTCCGCTATATAGGGTTCCGTTGTCACCCTTCGGGTACGGAACCCTAAAAAACGTCGTAGGTTTCACTCAGATCAAATCTATTACAGTTTCAATTTAGCAGCCCCAGATTTTATGTCAAAAGTTATTCACACAACCTAAACTCGTATATTTGCTAGCAAGGCAATGCATACCTCTATAGAGGTAGTTTTAAATAGTACGAGTATGAATCCTGACAAGCGCACTTTTGTCTCCCAGACTTTCACGAAGATATACTATCTTCGGGACATTCCATTTAAGTACGAGTATGTTCAAACCGTGAACACCATACGCAGGATTCTACGTTGAAAGCGGGCTGATATGAAAGAAGGATAGAAGAAAGAAAGTGCTGATCATACAGAACTCTATTTTTAGTTAATAATATGAAGTGGAGGTTATCAATCTACAAGGTCGCCACCTTGTAGATTGATAACCCCCAATTTTAAGAGATCGATGTGATGACCAAATCCGAAACCATGAAACTTTACATTTTTTTTGAATACTCGCCCAAATAATTAGGCGATTTTGGCGCAGAGTAAGTGCTGAATATCCTATTATAGCAGACAGGGTCTAAAAATAGTAATACCTTTTGCGACCACATATAGATGTGAGAGTGGTTTTGAGACTTTAATGACAGTAAAAACAAAGGCTAGAAACCGTCTCAATGTGGAACATGATTTGAGATGCGCGCTAAGTGAAACTAAGCCCAACATAACAAACTTGCGAATGCAAAACAATTCCAACCTTCACATTAAATATCATTAATTAATTTAACGAATTGCCTAGGTACACTTACATAGAAATTGTGGTTAGGTCTTGTAATATTTTTGTGCAATTTTTTGATTATTTTGTTTTCTTCGATAACATTTTAATGGGGTAAACCAGTTTTCCTGATAAGTCATAGGGGTAGCCAGACCAAAAAAGTTAGGAGCCCTAATCAATGTGATAATTTTAAATAATCTTTTCGAACTGGTGTGCTTGCCGCTACCCTGCTAGCCAGTCTAATTCTAATTCTAAGTGGGGAACTGAGATCTGCACGGACATCTCGCATGGTAGTGGGACAACACTAAGCCTGTATTTTAATAGGGTTTATGCTAAATAAGACAACTATTCATTATAAAATTTAGTAAATTTATTTAAAAAATCCTTAAAAAAAACGTATGCAGTTTTTATTTTCTCATAAATTAAGCCCAAGATTCCTTCCACGACTTTTATCTAACTCTCATGTTGAGATGGGAGTGGATGGCCAAATCCGATAGATTTGGCCATCCACTCCCATCTCAAAAAGCGATCCTGTATATTAAATGGATGTTGATTTATATTTTGTGATTTAGAAGTAGGTATATTGCATGGTTCTGTATCATATGACTATTTTCCCAAGAGAATTTGCACTCAGCTTATGCATGAATTTTTTCGACTGAGCCGTGAAATGATCTGCCAGTTCATCACATCTATTCATATAAATATTTCAACAGTTCAACAGTGATAACTAATATTTTTAAATAATGTTAAAGTTATCGGTGAAATACCAGCGCTGGCACCTGCTTTCCATTTTAAATAAAGTACATGAGCGGTTTTCACCCTGAAGGCTTTTCATTAAGACATTCACTATCTTGAATGGTAGGAGACCCAAGATTAAAACAGCATCCTGGCGTCTGAAGCACGCATCCTTTTAGAAGGCGCTTAAAAAGGCTGCGCCATTTAAAAAGAGATTAGCGAAGCGTGTTCTTGAGTAATTGCTGTATTTGCATGGCATATGAAGATGAGTTTGCAGATTTTAAATTTCTGAGTCGTTTTAAAATTGCAGTGTCTCATGCAATACGGGAGGTATTGTAATATGCAGTTTTGAGGTTTATTTGAATAATTATTAACAAATGCCTGAGTTATGGACTGGTTATGGAAATGCGTACTATATTTAACATAAACATAACTTATCAATAATTATTATACGCTATCATACTTAATTTAATACTTAATTTTGACAGCTGAAAGCATTTCTAAATTTCAAAAATCTTTCTTAAACAATCATTTTGTTTTTGTTATCATAGTGCGTAAGCCCTAACACTCCAAAAAAAGTTCAAGCCCCGTCCAAGTATAGTTTTTTGGATACTTATGTTATATATGTAATTCAACATACTCGTAAAAAAATCATGATAAGAACTCACCATCAAAGCCATCAAGTATTCTCATTATAATATCCCTCATGATTACGTACTAGAAATCCCGATATTGCACTCCATCTCAAAATCAAAGGTGTAATGATATCCGCCATTTAAAGCGTACAGTATTACAGAAACAGTCAGGTATGTTGATAAGTTGATTCCCCGCGCTTCGACGAACCGGAAGCGGACGTACGGATACGTTTGCGAGCTTGCAAAATGGCAACACAGGCTAGACTGGACTGTTCCTCTATCGTAAATTGCAATCTGCGTTTTAGATTTATGCACATTTAACACAGACAAAAGTAACATGCATCGTATTAGTTTCATTTATTTTATTATTGTATTTAAAACAATAGTACAAAGGGTAGGCTTAATGCCGAGGCATTTTCTACATGCCAACCACAAAATATACCTACTAAGTACAAGTGATTGAAATTATATCGCTGTATTTACTGGCTGTTGGAAAATATGCAACTGCAAAGATAATTAGAAAGCTCGCCCAATGGCCAAACTTCAACGTCAATATAGCCGGAATAGAGTGGATGGGGGTTCTCTATAGCACCTTTATTAAGGTGCTATAGAGAAGTGCGAATAGGTACAGACCTCTTCTCTGGGTATAGACCTAGCAGTGTCTGAATTTATAAAGATTTTTAAAAGACTCTCTCAAAGGTAACCCCTTATCAAACGGAAATGGAGTGGACGAAGGTGGCACGTGTCAGGAAAAGAATGCGTACTTAATAGAGGAGGCCTACACCCAGCAGTGGGTGCTATAAAATTAATTTAATATTTAAAGATAGAAGTTAAAAACCTATTCGAACGTAGTGTAAGATAATTCATTAATGTTTTTTCAATCGATTCTAAATAATGAATGAAAACGCAGTGATTCATAGCCAAACACAGCCAGGTACCAAATTAATGCGTGCATTGGTCGCTGCGGTTGTGCATCCGGCGAGCCGTGACGCGCTATCTCGCAACTTCCGGTTTTGGTTTAGGTTAACACCGCTTTTCCGACGCAACTAATATGTACACATGTTAGACGCTATGTACACGGTGTTGGTAGTTTTATGCGCGATAAATGCTGGACAATTTCATACAGCATAATCAAGCGCTAAAGTAGGCAGAGCTTGTGTGTTGTAACCTAGTTGTAACCTACCAGAATCAGAGGTACTACTGTAAATACATGTTTTTTTTTATAAACAAGTTTTTGCTACACATAGTAAATAATAATAATTATTATAAATTAAATAACCAACCTAGCTCTTGTCGGTGTAATGATGTTATTTCCTCCATTTTCCTCTCTCAAATGCAATGTATTTTACTTCTTTATACAACATGACAGCGTCTTTCTCTTTGATCGGACTCATATAACAATTCTTGCTCCTCGTCTTCCATCTACTTTTCCTTCTACAATGTTACTTATGAAGTTGTCATGTCGTAGATTTCCACCTTTTCTCCCTCTTCTGTTTTGAAGGGTGTTCATCAAAAACCTTTTCTCCTAACTTCCCTCTCTTTTCAACATCACCTTATTAGTAACTACTCCGTCCAGTAAAGCAACAGACCAAAAAGTGTGTCTATACGATACCTACTAACGACAATGCACTGAAAAGACCCAACCTCGAATGATTCCCATTATGTCGATTTCCCACTACTGTTCTATCAGGAAGTAAAAGATATCTACGGGACTGCAATACTGTGACAACGTGAAAACACGTTGTCACAATATTAAACATTTATTTTCATTTCGAATACATCATTATCTGATCCCTTCTCAAAATACGCAGCAAAATAATAAATATCTCCAAAAATTATGAAATTAAACAATTCCATTTAAGTTTAGAAACTCGCAATAATTACTAAAACCAGTGCGAATACTGAATATTAAAAATCCTGTGATGTAATTTCTCTTAATAAATCTGTACCTTAGTTATCAAGTGCTGATATGCCGTAGGTAGATGTTCTGCAATTGTTCGTAAAGTAGACAAACTGAATAACCTCGTTCAATATTGTGTTTATGTACGCCAAAACGATTTATTTGATCGTTTGATTTCCATGAAACGAGCTCAATTGGCTTTTGTACAAAAATATAAATCGCATATTTGCTGTCGTCGTTTTTTATCTTTTTTGTGCGTTTCGATTGCGATACGATATCAAATAGATTATCAAATATGACTTTTTATGTATGTCTTATTAAATAAATGGCGATTTATTTGCAACGATACCATTGTTGTAGACTTTGACAGAACCTTTAGAATCTTTTTTAGTATTGTTGTATTGCGTATTATCGCTACCTTTTTCTGACTGTAGAGCTAGAACTGTAAGGGGTCTGAAAACGGTCCAAAATTATTATCTTTAATAACATGCTCACCTCAAATCCTGAATAGATAACGTCTCACAGCTTCCATTTATAGATACCATCGGAACGTACCTAAAACAAAAAATACAAATAGTAATAGTAACACTTTAATCCAAAAATTTCATATACAAATTTTCTATAAAAGCTCTGAGAGATTTATGAATTGAACAAAGAAGGAAACGTGTTTTGAAAAGGCACTTAAAAAGATGGGCCCTGACTTCGAAGTATGTCATTTACTCGACACGAACGACCAACATCATCCCAACCAACTTCATGTTTTCGAATAATCGTTCTCGATATGTACAAATTACTGCAGCCGAATCACTGTTCAGAGTGAACGCAAATTTGGCAAAAAGAACCGGTATCCATTTATTGGTGC
Source organism: Eupithecia inturbata (assembly GCA_963662085.1). Taxonomy (NCBI): domain Eukaryota; kingdom Metazoa; phylum Arthropoda; class Insecta; order Lepidoptera; family Geometridae; genus Eupithecia; species Eupithecia inturbata. Next base: position 10,540,071 of record OY759191.1, read on the forward strand.
ATCATGTTCTGTTCATGTTATGTCATCATCAGACTCCATCGCAAGAAAACAATGGTAATGTAATGCGCCTATTGTGTTTGCTTACACTTGCCGAGAGCATTGCTCAAACTATGTAGAATGCAGAGATATAGTATCTATTCCGGTAACAATGCGCTTCAATTCTCATCCCAACAATATTGTTCTCCTTACAATCCCATGAGACTTTATGGCTGCATCTCACGAATCAACGAACCGTGAATTTGGTTTGTTTATATTTGTTCAGTTCAAACATATCGATATAAAGATCGGAAAATAACCTGTCAAATGCAAACCGAGTGGGACTTGCTTTGTGTTGGTAATGAAGAGCATTGTTGAACGGTTCGATGTCATCCTTACATCCGAATGTAAGATATTTGGCTGTTGCTGTTTTTTTTTTTGAGTTTTTTTATGCTGCATGTAAATTTATTTCATTTCAGAGCAGAAAATGTATGAACTAGCAGCTTACATTAACCTACACTTACCCAAAAGCAGACTAAATAAGCCAAATTTGAATTTGACTTGTATGTGTAAATCTATTGTGTTTACTGAAATAAAGAATTTTTAATTTGATTTGATTTGATTAGGTCTCAGAGCGTGTAATATTTTTTGTAGGCAGGGAAAACTGTTGGTAGTTGTTTTCACTTCTTCCCATTTCTCGGTCGGTGAAGCCTTCGTGATTAATACGATAGTATCTTCAGAAATGCTCTAGCTCTTACTTGACTTGTCTTTAACAAGTAAGGAAAGTGCTGACCCCACGACGAGGGATCAGCTGAATTTAGCGCATCATCTAATACGTGCCAGTCAGCCTACTCATGTATAGCTCGCTTTCCTAAGCCGATTATCGCTTCCTACTTTCTTGGAAACCCAACACTGGGAATGCATTCTCAAGAGTGTAGTTTCACCTTGCGCATTCGAGTGCAAAGTGCAATCGATCATCGTGTGGACACTAGACAAGTTGGATAATCCATTAGCGTATTCGCAAAGGGTGATAAACATTTTTGTAGAGCTAAGGCATTGCTATTATTGCCGAAAATGGGGAAATAATGCAACTTTGTAAATATATTATAAGGCCGCAATGCGCGCCATTTTGTGAAAAGGATAGGCGTAGGATTTCACGTTCATAGGAGCGGGACAGAGCATACGTTTTTGGAACGGCGGCGGCGTAAGCGTAAAAATCAAGTTTTTGCTTATTTACAAGAATACTAAAGTTATGAAGAAACTGGTTCAAGGAACCAAATAATTAGTAATAACCTACGAATCAAAACATTAGTCATTTCAATAGACCGGAGGGTTCCTGAGATATCAACCAAATTATGTGCGAAACGAATATTTTTTTCTTAATCTTGTTTTCACATTCAAGGAACCAAAGAAAAATTTTGAATTTTATGTAATTTGAGTTTTATAGCATAAGGATCCCGTAAATACAGATATCTAGGCCTAGTTTGACAACCAAACCCGTTAGGTTCGCCCCTTAAGGCGGCGCATATTTTTGTCATTTAGTTGCTTCGACAAAGTGACTTGATCCTTGGCACTTTAAAGACCCACAACCATTAAAATGCCAAGTAACTGTTACTACATTTACTTTGGATTGTAATTAAATAATGCCCACGACGCAGGTGTCCATCGGCAGCAGCGTAAGGCGGCGGCCAAGGCTGGGCAGTGAGTGCATTAGGCATAGCACGACCGAAAGTGCATCTTGTTTTTCGACTCATCCATGCATCTCGATTCTGAGTTGTCTCCACAGTTAGTGGCTGTTACTTATAATACTAATTACTAATCTTACTTTCCTATTAAAACGTCTGTTCATGTTAACAAACATTGTTAAACAGATACTTATCAATAATAATAGACTTTTTCTTAGCGTTTTAGTTAATCAGCGAACGCTACAGTACATTTGTTTAAGGCTACGCGGCTTCAGTATCGCGAAACCCGTATAACGCAATTGCAGTGTGAGGGTTGCTAATTACAATTATAGCGTTATTTAACGGAAGTTTCATGCAAATATCCGCTCGTATTGTAATTCGATATGAGGTACTTCCAGTTATTCCAATATTCCTTGAAAATAGCCTCTGTCAAATCTCCCAGAACCAGTCGAAAAAATATTCGAGTTCGTATTAAACTATTCAACCGCTATCAAATTACGAAAAAAAATCCTCTCTTTCCAGTAGAATCGCTGCAAGGAGCCAAATATATGGAAATAGACGACAACCTTTTTTCGTCGTAGTAAACTAAAGCACAATTAGTTGACTCTGGTTATCGAACGCGATATTGAAATGCTGTTTCTAGCCTCCTATCATGACCACGCTGCGTTTAAGAAATAAAATATACCTACCTTCTTAGATCGCGGAAATACCCAGGTTTTACTTCAACCTTTTAAACTCTATTCGCTATAGAAAATACTCCATTTCACGTCTACATTTAAAACCCCGTTAGTTTTACTAAATTATGTTTATTGATGTTTTTACCATAGCTATGCAATTAGGTGATTTGTAATGTAGAATCAAAAACCTGAACACGGCATCAATCGCCCATAATGATTAGAAAACTGGTATAGTAAACTAGCCAATTTTCTTCAACTAGCCCGCAACATTATCCGAGACCAGTAACTTTTTATTTATGTATTATAGTTACTGCTAGCTGCTGCCCGCGACTTCGCACGCGCTTTTTAAGTACCCTATGCCCGTCCCCGGGATACAGTTTACCTCCCTGCCAAATTTCATTGAGATCCATTCAGCCGTTTAGGATAACAGATAACTGTTAAAAGATAACAGACACACAGACAGAGTTATTTTCGAATTTATAATATTAGTATGGATAGTAATTCTACCTACTAGACTTTTTTATGTTCTAGGTTTTTTATGGTTACGCATAAATCAATGTGTATTAAAATTATTGTTTTCTGACATAATAAGCTACGCTTTCGCGCAATAAAACAATGTGTTGGATGAAAAATCAAACACATATAGGTAGCCCACGGCTGGGACTACGATAAAGAAGAATATTTTATGATTACCTGATTCGTATGCCGCATATGTTAAAGGATAGGCGTATATGATATGAAACGATTATATTTAAATGATAATTTGCAAAAACTGGGCGTTTTCTAATAAATTGAAAAACCGAGCACCGGTTTCTTTCGAAAATATTGTTTCGACTTAAACCTATTACTTGAGTTTTTTTCTTTGCATTTTTTACAACACCAGTTCCATAAACTTCTAATTCTTTGAAACGCTATCAGTTTTTGCCAATACACCCAACACGAGCGCACGTAAATCGCAGAGCAAAATGCAAACGTCATCATAACTGCATTATCGGCTGCCTAAACTGCCGATACCGAAAGCTGCAACTGCAGGTCATTCCGCCGGTTTTCCGCCCATTTTCCCATGCTGCACAGTCAAGCGTGCTGCGCGACCGCAAAGTGGATTAGCATGCCGCAGTTGATAGGGCATATAGTATGTAGTGTGTGTGTGTATTTGCGATAAGGCCGCCGATTGTGCCACATTAGATATACTTAGTATTGCGTTCTTGTTTTATAAATGTATTAGATAGATAGATAGATAATGCTTTATTCATCACCTTATAAAACAGATAGTACTCATTAAACATAATGTAGGGAACAGCAATGGAACTGGCGGCCTTATCGCTTAAAGCGATTTCTTCCTGGCAACCAAAACGATGGTGAGAAAAATAGAGGATGGCGGTGCTTTACAACATTAATTCAAACTATTATCTATTATTGTATTGATGGTGCAATTAAGTTATATTCTATTCTATTCTATGTATTGAACAGCACAGTAAGTAAATATCTAGATATATTCACACAGCATAGCTGACCTCAAAGTAAGCAGAGCTTGTTTTATAGGTACTAAAAGACCGATAACATAACACAGCAGGTCGTCACTCATCGTTCCTGTGTTATACTGATGCTGACGGCTGGATCCTTTACATTCTTGCCATCATAATCAGCCTATATTTAGTAAACTGCTCGACATAGGCCTCCCTTCCCTAATGAGCGGCACAGCGCCATTTCTAATAATATAATGATGTCAAATATTTAAGTTTGATATAATGCTTTTCTATGGAATAAAAGTCACTCAAGCATAGATCTATGACTGAGCAAGCTTTCATAATACGGGCCTAAGTATGTACTACGTGAGTGAAAACGCGGACAGAAGTGTGTTACCTATATGCAGCGTAACTCAGAAGAAATGCTTCTGTGATTTCAGTGTGTACAGTGAGTGTGACTAAGTGCGCACTTACTGGAGGAAAACGAAAGGCATACCTTTCGTTATATACGTATAAAATCTCAGTTACTTAATTGAAGTTTTATATATCAATTTAAAATTTTAGTTTGTAAAATAATTATAATTATGATGACTTAATCGCATAATCTTTTGTAAATCTTTCAATAAAAATATTTATAATAAGATAAGAATCATGAAAATCTTTATGTAACCAAATACTTCAAAAAAATAATGTTGTGTTCTATCATTGAAGACGTCACCATTATTAAATAATGGTGACGTCTTATTTTTTTTTAAATTAAAAAAAATATTAATTTTTATTCTTGTAACATTGTAGGTTGTAGGAGGAGCACAGCTGCCTATATTACAGACTTTTTAGTCTAGTTTAGGCAACTGAGGCTAATACTTAATTATTTCAATAAGTATTCTCACAAGTATAATATTTCATAATGTCAGACAAATTGTTATGTAATTATTTGTAATGATTCTTTTTGCAATAAACTTTTATTATTATTATAGTTCCAGCGTCAGAAACTTGACCTATGATGCAACTTGCGTTCGTCTTCTTCAGGAATCCTTACAAGTCTTCAAAGGCATTGACGTGCAGTGCAATGCAATGCACTCCATAAGAAGTTTTGGAGCCCCATTCAACGATCGGCACACTCGAACTATACTAGACTACTAGAATATACTAGACTAGATATAGGTACAATAACTATGATGTCTTCCTAACCGAATCATCGACCACAGCGGCCAGTCTCAACGGAGACTAGCCAGGTGAGCAGGGCCGGCTCAAGTGTGTGTGTAAACACTGGTGCACTCTCTATTTCTTCACTCACATAATCCAAAGGGACGGCAGACCGACACGACCGGGAAGAGGTCAGGCGCAGGACATTTACATTCATTTACTTTCGGAGGCATGGGGGTGTATACCTATAACACCACCAACTTCTTGACTCCCGGCTGTTACTGTGGATTATTCTTTCAAGAAAAATCTTATTAAGAACTATAGTCCAACCCGGGATTTGAACCCTGGACCTCATTATCAGCAGTTGCACACGCGACCGCTACAGTAACGAGGCCGTCAGTTGAATAACTATATAGGTAACCTATAAAGATAGAGCACTGAAAAATGTCACAATTATGTAAGTCAGCCTATAAACATAGTTATACTATTTCATAATGGATTACGTAATGTGCTTACATTAATACTTTATAATGTAAGCAATTCCTAGCTACTTTGAAAATATTAATATTTTCTTACGGCAGCGATCATTAATAACAGGAAGAGACTTTTACTCGCAGCAGAATGCAAATAAACAGAAAAATATTCTCTCAGTGCATCGTTTGTAACCTAAGTAACTCCTAAGTAGGAGTGGCTAGAACTTCAACCGAAAAGAAGCAGAGAAGAAAACTGATCGTCCAATCTTACAAGTTTACAACAGGAAATAAGCAATTCCACATCGCTTTAGCTTCAATAAATTATACTTAGAATCCATTTACCATTTAAGGCTTACGCACATGATGCAAGCGCAAAATAGACTGTTGCAAACAAGTCCTTGAATGTTTACGGTTTAGGTGCATGGAGCATAAAATCTTTACGACTTAAGGTAATTTATGTACCTGTGTAATAAATTGACAGGCTTAATTTGATATTAGCCGGCAAGTTAATGACTTTGCTGTGGTTCTAAATGTAGTATCTACGGAATCCGTAATTAGATTCAGTGGATCCAATTATCGTAAAGCTTTGAGTAAAGATTATGTAGCTTGAGCGAACAGACATGTCTGAAATCTTGCAAATATAATTTCACAAGTAAATGCTCGCTTCCAATGGGATTTGATCACACACCCCTGCTGCCTGTATTCACAATACATCGTCGGGCACCTCGTCACTCATCAGATGAGATTGTGGTCGAACGAAGGCCTATTCACGATTTAAAAATATAGCCAGCTGTGTTCTGAACAATTGAGCACCGCGAGCATCTCATTGGCTTAATTTATAGGCAAAGCAATGACTATGATATTTTGCTCATTGATCATTAATTGATTCACTTCTTGCAAGGCGTTAGACAATGAGGCGTTTTCCAAAAAAGAAAAAAAACCCTATTTACCATAGAACAAATAGATGGCGTGGATTTGTAACGGAGAGAGCAAGGTTATCAATGGGATGTCATGTCCAAATAAGTACGGTTCATGCCACTTTAATTTGGCGGCCCCGCGTAAAAAAGCGTTATCTTTTTAGATTGTTTAAACTGTTTTTCATTTAGAAAATGCCGCATTGTATAACTTGACAGAGAGGTCCTTAAACCCTTCAAAACAAAATTGGTTTCTTAAGTACATTTTGACTTTTATGTTGATTTTCAATACAGCAATCAGGAAGTCTTGCATCATTAAAGAGGGCGCAATGCGCGCCATTTGTGAACAGGATAGTCATAGGATTTCGCTTTCATAGGAGCCGTTTTTAAATCGGCGTTGCGCAAAAAATATAGTAAAAATATAGTTTTTGCTTATTTACAAGACATACCTACACTACTTATAAAAAAACTGGTTCGAGCAACCAAATAATTAGTGATAATAATAACCTACGAATTAAAACAAAGACATTCAATATACCGCAGGGTTCCTAAGATCTCGACCAAATTATGTGCGAAAATGTTTTTTTTTTATCGTATTTTTTTTCTCTATCGTGTATTCAAGTAAGTAAACATAGAAAAATGTTGAATTTTATATGATTTGAGTTTTTTACCACTGTCTTCCCGTGGAAAAAAACTCAAATCACATAAAATACCGTGAGTACTAAGATCTAGGCTTAGTTTAACAACAAAACCGGTTAGGTTCGCCCCTTAAACACTAATAGCTCATCTCATTGCGGATTGATAAAATCAAGTAGGTTGCGATAAGGAATAAATTATGATTTGAAAGCCTTACTCAGAACATGACTAATGCGATGTGTAATCAGGGGAGTACCGTGACGGTCGTTAATATGAAAAACTTTTATTTTTTACTACCTGCTCTAGAATAAAATCTATCTCCTTGCCAAATCTCATAAAGATGTTTTCAGTCGTTTAACTGTCAAAGTAAGCTACCTAGTTCTTTATCGAAGTAATTTTTATATCTAAGACAACTCTGCTTAACGGTCTATTCTCTGTCTAGGTGTTCTGAATAGACTATTTTAGTAACTTTTTAAATTATGGTCGTATATTAAATTATGGCGGTTTATAATAATAAAATAAAATAATAACTTTTTAAAATATGGTCGCATATTAAATTATGGCGGTTTATAATAATAAACCGCCAAGTGCGAGTTGACTCGCACACGAAGGCCGTAAAAATCAGGTACTTTTTCAAAGAACATCAAATTTTCACTTGATCGGAGACAACTTTACATTTTCAACATTAATATATTTTTAGTATTTATTGTTATTTTATTACAGTTGAAGTGTTACTTATTTATAGAAAGTTTCATACGTCAACTTAATGTGGTTCAATAGTTACAGCCTTGAAAAACGATGAGCAAAAATAGCCAAAAAAAAACACGTTTTTTGCCTCCTTTAATTTGGATATTTATCTTATTTTTATTAATTACTGTTATAGCGGCAAAAGAAATACACATTCACATGAATAATTCAACTGTCTACCTCTTACGGTTCATGAAATAGAGCCCTGTGACAGACGGACGGACAGCGGAAGCTTAGTAATAGAGTTCCGTTTTCACCCCTCGGTTACGTAACCCTAAAAATATAAACAGGACCCTCCAAGAAAAAATATCAGGAACCATTTATAAAACAACTACCTCAGGTGTAGGCATTTTTAATTCATTCAGTAATCAACAGATGATGATTACTCTGTAAAAACGCAAATTAAGGTCAACAGTATACAATTTGTTTACAGACAAAACAATAGGATGACCCCATAGTGAGTGACTCATTCTATTCTTCATTCTGGTGACCTACTGTGCACCGAAATGGTCCGTCAGAGACGCAAAACGATCGATGCCTGCCGTGAGACAAATGATTGTTAGATCTGCAAATACGCGTTTCTACTTAAGTAAACAGTTGTCATCTGGTCCCCATGACGGAAGATTTGCTTACTTTGGGGCTAGATGATGTGTGAAGTAGAGCAGGATATTTTGTTTTTAACCGACTCCGGTAAAAACAGGAGGTTCTATGTTCGGCTGTATGTATGTTTTTGTTTATGTTTGTTCGTCGATTTATCCGTCAATAATGGACCTATTGTAAAAATTATTTCGCTCTATTGAGACCTGTAGAGAACGACACCGAGGTGATCCTAAAAATATTATTCTCGAGGGATTAGTATTTGTCCCGCAAAACAAAATTAAGGGATTCAAAATCGGATTTTAGTTTTTTCTAGATAATCAAATTATTTTTATTTTAATAAATTCTAATCTGGCTGTCGCGGCCATGTTTTCTTCCGAACTAATTAAGTAAGACTTTCTAAATGTGGTGATAAATTTACAGATTCTCTTGTTTTGGAGTATGCTGATATTATTTTGGTATTTTATTAACGGGCTTGAGTGATAGACAATTAATTTAAAACGGAAGTTATATGTGAAAACTTCAATGCGGTAGTTTTGTACAACTCAATTACGAGTTACGAACCGGGTTCTAAGGCTAATTGGAAATCAATCGACAAACCAGTCTATTCAAAGGGTACCTATGTATGTCGTTTCGCAATGGAGGTGGTCTCCCACGCGACAGATTGCGACAAAACAGGTGCCTTTACTGCCTTTCGATTATTTGCAAGTCTATTAGCTAAGAGTTTATTAAAAGCCCTTTCAGTTTGTAAGGGCCCTGCGGGCTGCGACTGTTACTGATTTTTGATAGAAACGAATATTTTGACAAACTAACGACTGGAAGAAGCATAGATCTACACAAGAAGCAATCTCGATTCTTCAACCGACTTCAAAAAGCAGGTTCTCAATTCGGATGTATGTATTCACATAAAAGCACAGAATAACTATAAAAAAGTAAACACTACCAGGCCACACAATAATTTTAGTTTCCCGGTGCTCGTCAAAAATGCATCGGGCGCTATGCAACTTTTTTTTTCGTCTGGCTAGATGGAATAAGATGAGGTGATACCTATTCCTTAGATAGTTCTTATAACTTGATCAGCTGGCCTGTACAAAAGTCCTGGCTACCTACCTGGCTTGCACACATGCAAAGTCAAAGTCAAACTCAAAAACTCTTTATTGCTATAAATACAATAAATGTACACTTAGAAAAGGTCAAATTATTAATAATTAAACACTGACACGGAAATAAACTAATATTTTTGATTTCAGTCGCTTCGGTATGTAGACTATAGTAAAGAAGCGACGAAGAAACCTTTAGCCTGTTAGTTGTTATTTTTCGAGTTGGAGCAAATCCCGTCCCAAGTTTTTTTATCCTCTAGAGACAACAAAAGCAAAATAGTCTGGTTCGTAGATGACAAATAGGATTTAATGTATTTTTAATTGAAGTGGCCAGTTTCAAGGTAGATAAGAGATGATTACTCTTGATAGATAAGGTGTAGGTACCTTTAAGCTATTATGAGGCTGTATATGTGCGAAACAAGTCGAAGACTCAACAGAATGCGCGATAAACTTTGAATAGGTGTTGAGGTTATGCAAACGAGTCCTGAGAGGCATTTTATGCTGCAATGTATGTACATTATGAATGATGAACCGTGGGTATAATACAGGTACAATAACGCTGTACAATCCACACAGCATCATCTAGCCCCAAGCTAAGCAGAGCTTGTGTTTTAGGTACTAGATGACTGATTAACTTAATACAATACATTACATAGATAGATATATTTTATTATACATAGAAAATACCCAGAACATCCGGAACAAATATTTGCAGATCGTACAAACATTTGTCCCAAGGCGCGAATCGAACCCGCAACCTCCTGCGTCGCAGGCGGACCTTTGCCCGCCGCGTCACATCGGTCGTTTTGTAGAGAAATCAAGTTTGATTTATTTTTATTTGGCGACCTTCATTTGACCACTATCTTACCTGATGGTAGGTGTCGATGTGGACGAAAACGTATCACGAAGGTCTAGATCTAGGAGACACCTATTCACTCTCGTCTTGAAGATACCCAGGTTGTAGTTAGCCGGAAAAAAAACAGCAGCGGTTTCCAATACTTGTACCATTCCTATACAAGTATCCCAGTTATTTTACGGAATTAGCCAAGTAAGCTGTACGTAGACAACTAACGTACAATATACTAACTATTATTGTGTGAAATTTTTATTTGTTACTATTATTTTGGGCGAATTTTTGAAATAAGCAGGTACTAGTTCTTTCTAAGATTTGCGTAATTCCTCAGAATGCAATTATTTATCCAAAGCAATCGCAAAGGTCTGAAGCTGATTACGACATCGTCGGATGCAAGTATACATAAAATTAGAAATAACTAGGCAATGCATACTACTCACTAGTGCCTAAGTGTGTACTAGTAAATATGCTTATGAATCTTTAAGCCGAGCAACTTATTTTAGGTATCGCTAATCGTTCATGAACGAGTAGGTAACTGAGTATTTGACTTGTTTTCATTATAGTGTGGCACCAGGATTTATAAAAGTTAGGGACCACTTCGTCAAGCGAATGTATCGCCGCCGATAATTTCGTCGTCGGGATATTTTAAAAGTAAAAAAAAGTAGCAGATATTTATTTTGCCAGAACATACATAGAAAAATATACATATAAAAATAAACCATACATTAATTAGTCATCTGACAAAATCGGACTCCACTCAGCATGTGCTATGGTAGAGCAGATCGTGCCATAGCGCTGGTCTTCCGTGGAGACCGTGACTGTTTTAATTTTGCGATCCTAGACCTTTGGGTTTACTGCTAGACAACTTAATAAATAAAGCTGGACGATATCTAGCACACAGCAGCCAGACAAAAAAGGAAGCAGTAGAGTCAACCTGTCCATGGTTTTCCTCTGGCTGCTTCCCTTTACCTATAGAACACGTGCAAAATGCATACACATTTTTGAGAATGAAAATCGATATGTCTGTTTATAAATCTAATAAATTATTGATTTCGATCTTTGTTTCAAGTGAATTTTAGGAGTAATTGATGCGTGGAACTGAACCTATGACCTACGGACTGTAAAGTCTACCTTCCAACGGATGACCACGGCTCACAACTAAATTAAAGTACAGTTCCCTTAAACCCGTTAGCCTGGGGACGCCCACCACCCACTCGGTACACGATATTTACATCAAGTAGCACTTCAATGCACATGTTTTTGTTTCTGTTATGTAAGAGAGGCCAACCTGTGCGGTACGGGCCGTGGGTGTTTCCGTCAACATTTTGTTGTGTAAGGTTACAAGCCCTACAGAGCTTTGAGATTTAGGTGATGCGATGTGGTTTTGGAGATTGGTGTTCAATCATTGAGTTCTAAATTTTAGGCCTTTAAATATCCGTAAAAAAATATGCATGTTGCCGTTTTGGAAAAAAAAGCAAAACACGTTTTCGTTTTTGCAACAAGCACTAATTTTTTACATGGCGCACATCTACAGCATGTAAGCACTAATGCTTTGTGGAACTCAATTAATTCTAGAAAATACTTTTCTGCTGGGTAACGCACACTTTTTACTTTGAGTGTCACTTTTTAGGTGGATGAGGCATGAATTCGCTGGCGCTGGCGTGAAAAAGGCTTATGCTCAGAAGTGGGTGTCAATGTCAACATGCTCATAAGATGCTGATGATTATTCATTACCCGGATACAGAGAAAAAAAACTATAGTTTCTGCTTTCTGCTTCTTTCTATCTTTATCTGGTCAAATAATTGTCACATAAATCGAAGTATTAGTAAGACAACTTCCAGAATCCTTATCTAGCAGATAAGTCAATAAATAATTTGACTAATTGACAGCGCGCGTATCTTTATAATTTTTATTATAAGATGGTAAGACTAAGCAGTAGCAAACAAATAAATACCTCAGCCAGTAAGTATAGCAAGTTACTAACCGAGCTACGCAACTATACACCTAATGAACTGACATCCTCATAGACGATGACGATAACGCGTTAAACACAGTAAGTGTCTGCAACTCTATACTTGAAATCTACACGCTAACACAACAGAAGGTACACTTGACGGGTATTACTCTAATTATACCGACCTAGGTACCTAGGTCTACAGGTGGGGGCAAAATGTTACCCCATTGAGGGCTGTGGCGGCCACATCGGCGTGGCGTTTTATAGAAATTGAATAAAAGTTTTCGAGTTTTTCCAAATCATAAGGTGGGTAAAGACCTATTTTACGGGACGTAATATAACGTGTTACACAGCGAGCGTTCGTGCAGTCAGTACGGGTAAAAAAGGCGCTCGCAACGAGCAACGAGACGGATTTTAGCACACGGCGCGACGGCGGCGTAACGTATCATGCTCGCTGCGAATGGTACATTACATTACGCCATGACACCGGTCAGTCCCCGGCTTTAAGGTTTGAGATCATATAGGTTCTAGTTCTATTTAATGGGAAACAGCATCGATTCTGTAGTTTTCTAGGCTGACTGTGCATTAAAAAAGTCGTGAAAATACGGTAGTAGTTTTCATCCAAACAAATAAACTTATTGATTCTAGAATAAACTCTTCTAACTACAAAGTAAGATGTAGCTGCGGTTAATGAAGTAAAATTTTGCCCCATCCTGTATATAAAACCTGGATAGATACATAAACAGTATACAACAGGCGCATATGGCATTCACAACAGCGGCCTATTGTTGATATGATAGATTGCTTTAGCCAGAGGCGCGCAATTTCATAGGATGACTGGATATGATAATGGGTTTTTGCAAATTGTTTTCTGTGATTAAGGTTGGAGGGGAATTTGTCTGGTCATTGCTGATGCTTCATTAATTATCTGCAATTACTGTTTTATAAATCAACATTACCATCCGCAACCCGCCTTTAACCATGGCTAGGTTGTACCCATAAGTAGTATCCAGCCATTAGTAAAGTCGGGTTGCGTTGTTACCCATTGAGTACCTATAGGTCCCCAAACTCTTCCTTTACAGTCCTGCACTAGGCCAATCTTGCTTCGCCCCGCGACGTACGCAATATCTTGTGGTCCCATTTAGTTTTACATACAGATTAAACAACAGCATAATATGTTGGTCTACTGCTGGTCGCTGGCCTGCCCCCGGATAAGCGCCTTGTTGGCTTTTATGTCATGGGAGGCAACCCCCACGCTGGGCATGCGGGTTGGGGATCGAAGTTCGGTGGTAGAATTGTTCTGGAGGGGGCGCTGCTGCCAGGCATAACAACAGACCACTCAAGAAATATAAATGTTTTAAAAACACAAACTCTTGCATCAAAAATGGCTTTGCGAAGCTCGATAATTGTGTCAAAGAATAAAAGTGGTTTGACCCGAGACCAAAATAGATATATGAAGAAAAAGATCAATAACAATATACCTACCATAAGATATCATTATATCATACCCATTGACAACTTTCTTGACTAAGTACCTACCTGTTACATAAGCCATACTTGTAAACGTGACTAATTTGCATAGACAGGTCAACGTGCTAATGTGTTCCTGCAAACTTATTGTCTTAACGATAGTTCCTTTATAGTCAAGGTGAAAATATTGAGGTTAATAATAGAAAGGATATCAAACATGACGTAAAACTTGATAATTTACTGATTCACGCAAACATAAACAGCTAACTATGCTAGTTATGCTACAGAAATTATGTTATGTGAATTTGGGAAATCCCAAATTGTACAAAACTAAAGTCTTCATTAGGAACAAATAACACATAATGTAACACGAATTATAAGATAGACCCAATGGTTTATTTCAGTATAGTGAAGACGGAAATAATAAGTAACAAGGTAGATATAGTAAGAGACAGATGAAGAAGGCTGATAAAAATTTACAAGACGGGTAATTAAAGGAAGAAAAACATAATTCAAGGCAGTTGAAACAAGGTAATAACAAAGCAACAATCAGCACAAAAGTAATAGAATCAATTGCTTAGTAATTGAAGTCGGATTATTGCTATTGTGTGGATTTTTAACATCGAGTGTCATATTTTATTGGGTAGAAAACAGTTTAAGGCTGACAATAATTGTGGAAAAATTAATCTGAGTCATGTGCTTCATCTTAATCTCTGATATATCAGTCTGTAGCTATTATCCCACAGCTGGGCAGAAGCCTTTATAAGCATTTATCTATGTCAATCGCCTCGGTCCTGACATGTGGTGTTGAATTTTGGTGGTGTCAGATCAAAATAAAATAAACTAACTGGAAGACAATGAAAGCAAGGAATATGATGGTACACGTAAAACTCTATGACCTTATCATAACAACACTACATTGTAGAGTGAAAGCGACTTTCACAATGATATATAGAAACAAACGTACCTACAAAAGGCCTAAGTCTTTTATTCGCGATGACCTCGCCGACCTGGCTATGTGCATGATTCATATAAACAGAAATGCTTGACCTTATTTTTTTATATTAATTTTTTTAAGACCTAAACATCAAACTATTAAATAATGATGACTTATGGGTTGCGAGTTGCAGAGGCTTTCGACTTTATGATGATGAATAAATCAGTACTATATCAGATAGTTCTACTTATATTAGCGTAGTTTTAATATTTATTAATTATTGTTGTCATGGAATGTAACATTTCAACAAAAAATACTATCTATAATTTGAACGGGTATCTTGGTGGCCTGATCAGTTTAATATAATTTGTTCAGATTGCAGTGCGCAAGGAGATAAGATTAGATTGTTTTGTTTACATCAGCTGTACTGTAACGATCGGACTCGCGAGTTTATTATGGTTTCAGTGCAAAACACCTTCACGATTACTTTCAAGGCTATAAATGATCAACACTCTTCATCATCATCACCCTCAACTTATCTTAGTCCACTGCTGGACATAGGATTCCCCCAATGAGCGCCATAGCGAGCGCCCTGTCTTCAGCTTGCCGCATCCAGCATCTGCCTGCAGACATCAACACTCTTGGATTAATTTAATTTATAACCATCTGCAAGTAAGGTCTCAAGAACTTTTGTATGTTAACTTATATGTAGTATCCCGCTCTGTGCAAAGGTCTCCCATTTTTCCTTTAAGTTTTGTTTGAACCTTTCCAAGAATTACGATCGTTTGCTAATCAACTCGAAATGAGTCGAGATCATCTCGCCTGAGTCTCATAATCCTGCCTCGACGTACTTAAAACTTATAATTACAAATGTACTTATTAAAAGTATGATAGGTATTAAACGTTGTAATAGTATTAACTAGTATAACCACTGGAATGGAGGAAAATAATAAGTCAGACTCCTGTTTCTGTTATTAACATTCCTAGGTATCCTACTGTGATAATTATATTCTTAGTACTTTAAGCAAAAATTTACTTGAATAAAATAACAATAAAATAGCCAATTTACTGTTTATCTTGCATTCTCTGCCGACGAAACTATATTTAGTAATTTACTGATGTATCTTTTTGAAGGTCAAACATAGCTTATATTGTTTTAATACTTTAGATTACTTTTCGTAGTATCACATTGACAACACAACCACTTATCAATTTATCAGAGCCTAATTGTGTGAGAGCCGGTGAATTAAATAAAAAAACTGATCATCCAGTTTTTAGCAAAATTCGCATGAACAACTTTACAGCTATTTAAGTAGTACTAAAGAAATATTTAAAATATACACCTCCTAAAATGTAATTCATGGAATCATGATAACATTTGTGTAAAGCGCAGGATGTTTCCTCTCGAGTCACGTTTTGCTATTTAAGATTGCATTTTGATGAAGTCAAATAGCAGTTATATTGCTTGGCGCTGGTTGCATTCCAAGACGTAGTAAATTTAAAAAGTTGGTAGGTATGTACTTCCTAGAAGAAGTTTCAATTTGGTAATAAAATAAATGAGGAAAATTTACTTCAATACCTGTATCAGCGTTATAATGTGCACTCGTGAAGACCAAAGTCATGAATAAAACTAAGAATACATACCATGGAATTAATATAAATCTAGATAAGAAGGAACAAGCATAATTCGTGAGTGAATGATAAACCTAACTTAGCTGAGCTATAAAATGAAGGTCTCATTGTTCAGATAAGTAACATTGAAATAGAGAGCCATCTGAGTCATACTGCGACGTAGCAGTTGGCCTTGGCCATATTGGGTAATAAAATATTAGGTCCTTACATATGAAATTGGCGTTTTGTATGGGAGGAACAAAAAGTCGAATATTTTTTAATATAATATATTTAATTAATCAAAGTATGAACCATTATTTTCTATGCACTTTTGCCATCTTATAGGTAGTTCATTGATCCCTTTACTAAAAAAACCAGTCGGACGGGAATCAATAAAATCTTTGAAGGCGATTTGGACTGCCCCATCGGAGTTGAATTTTTTCCCTTGCAAGAAGTTATCCAAATTTCGAAAAAAATGGTAATCTGTTGGAGCAAGGTCCGGGGAGTACGGAGGATGTCTTAGACTTTCCAATTGAAGCTCTTCTAATTTAGTAGCCGTCTGTTGCGCAGTGTGTGGTCTAGCGTTGTCGTGAAGCAGCAGTGGCGTGGAGCGATTGACCAGCCTAGGTTGTTTAGCCGCTAGCTTTTCCATCATGGTTTGCAATTGCTGACAATAGACATCAGCCGTAATAGTCTGGCCAGATTTGAGAAAACTGTAATGAACAATACCGGCACTAGTCCACCAAACGCTTACAAGTAACTTTTTTGGGGTTAATTTTCGCTTGGGGCAGGATTTGGCTGGCTGGCCAGGATCCAACCATTGCGCTGAGCGCTTCCGATTATCGTAAAGAACCCATTTTTCATCACAGGTAATGATTCGGTTTAAAATACCTTCATTATTGTGCCGGTTTAGTAATGTAACGCAGCAGTCGACGCGCGTTTGCCGGTTTGCTTCAGTCAATTCGTGAGGTACCCACCTTTCAAGCTTTTTAATCTTCTCAATTTGCTTCAAGTGAATTAAAACAGTTTTATCACTAACATCGCAGCCTGCAGCTAACTCGGACGTGGTTTGCGATGGATCCGCTTCCACAATAGCCTTCAACTCTTCATTATCAACTTGAGTCTCAGGCCGTCCACGGGGCTTGTTCTGCAGGTCAAAATTTCCAGAACGAAAACGTTGGAACCAAAAACCAACTGTGTTTTCTTTTGCAACACGACCGCCATACACATCATTCACCCTTCGAGTTGTTTCCGCAGCACTAGTGCCACGGCGGAACTCGTACTCGTAAATAATGCGATATTTTAAGTTTTCCATTTTGTAAAATGAGTGACGCAAACAGAAAAAAACAGAAGAAAAAAAACAAATGAATGACGATCATCGAAGCACAAATACATGAGTCTATAGCTGTACAAATTTGAATTTGGAATTCCTTACCAAAGAGGAGAAATTTGTGATTAAAGTGGCCAGTACGAAAAACGCCAATTTCATATGTAAGGACCTAATATAAGTAACTTTTATCATGATGGCATAATCATTAGATGAGAAAAATATTACCGCGAAATTCATGAGAAACAAAGTCGCAAGTGTGCTACTTTATTCTGTCAGTAAAAGAAACCTAGGTAATAACAACGATTGTATTAATATCCGTGATATTTTGCTATAAACTTATCAATATGACGCTATGTGTCCGAGTGATACGAAATCAAAAAGATATAGCACGTAAGTTACCTGCTGTTCAAACAAGAATAGGTACGTAAATTAACTAATATGTATTTTATTTTCGATACACCTTAACTTTAACCGTGTCCGTCTGTTGAATCAGAGTTGATCAAGCGAAGCAAATTTTATATGTTACACAGTTCGAAGTTCGAATCTATTGAATAGATATTAATTTTGGGCAATCTTAAACGTTTTCAAGGTCAAGTCGAAGATATAACCAACAAATAAAAATAAATAAAGATGATAATGATATGATAATATGCAAATGAGAATATAAAACCAGTTATTTTAAACTAAGTCATTCGAGAACCATAATCGATAAAACATTCGCGCACGCGGCAGGCGTGGCGGCTATCGATAATGACATTTCTCTCGATACATTCGCGTGACGTTTGGATAATGGCACACCACTAATACCAATTATGGTAGAACGCGATCTTCAAAATGTCTTGATTGAATCATTATGTCCATTACCGGCACAAGCGGCGAAGATAGTCTTGACAAAAAGAGATCTGGTCTACACTGTCGTCGATCAATAAAATTCTTAAACTGGAAATATAATTACGTTACGTATTAAGAATATTCTTAAAAAAGTATTTACCTATTATAATTCCAAATTAGAACTAGGAAACTACTTACTTAAGAGAACTACTCAAACACCCGAGGTGTTTGAGTAAAGGTATTGACAATGAATTTAAAAAATTAAACTCTGTAAACTAATAAATTACCATAAAGCCAAAACCATATTCCATTCAGAGTCATTACCGAAAATAGTTAACCCTCGGAATGAACTGCGCCTATCAATCAACATAACCAAAAATAAAGCAAGTTTAGCGAGCAGGAAGCGGTCTAGCGTTAATTGCTGTGACGATTCTGGTATTCATTATCTTAAATTTGAACCATATTTAGGCAGCCTTAATTTATAAAATACTGAAAAACAACTGTTTAATAGCGTTCAGGAGAAATATTTAGGAGTCAACTAACAAAATACAATTGTATTTAAAGTATTTAGAGAGCTTACACAATGATTTCTGCAAGCAAACAAGGATAAACTTCGAATGCAACTTGAAGAGCTTGAAGAACAAATATCCTGAATTTAATAGACACTTGAGAAGATTTGAGGTTATTGCTGGAGCTAGCACAAAGGAATGGTTGAACGAAATCAATCCATCCCTATCATAAGTCTAAATAATCATGCCTTCGTTCTTAGAGCTTTACTACTTACAGCAATTAAAGTAAGTGCTAAGCATTGATAGGATGAATAAGGCAATAAAATTAACAGACTATATCGAAGGTAAGTAAGATAGCTGTTAGAAGGTCAGTGGAGAATGCCTAAAGGTCAATCGTTGACAGGTTGAGACAGTGGTATTTGCGATCGACGACTGATAGATAAGTCTAAGAGTTCAAAAGGTTTATGGGTCTTGATAATGGTTTGCGTAAAGGTTTTACGCTATAGAATTATCAAAAAAGTTGTGTATGAGTTATCAATCCAAGATATTGACTTGAAAACTGTGTTACGAATAGATGATGCTAAAGATAAAATGTCAGTGGTTGTAGCGTCAGTGCTCGAAGGTTAATAAAACCATCACCGCATAATAACAATCCACCGCCCCGGAGACGTGACCAACCTTGCTACGTGAATTATTACAACAGTTGCTACTATACCATCTATAAAAACGTTAAATGAGAGTGCAAAATAAATACCTGAAGCAAATGTATCCGCAAATAACCTTGCTACTAATAAGCTACAAATTGATAAAACAAGTGAACCGCATGTTCATGCAAATAAATTGCATTCCCACGAGGATGTCGTTTAAGGACATAGGAACTTATAGAAACAATATTGAACACCAAACAAAAATCCTCAATGGTTAAACAAAAGGCCACAGCTAATGAGTTTTATATAAAATATCATTGGCCACAGCAGTATTTTAACCCTTTTGGAACCAACTAAAGTCACATAAACTTATCGACCTATTAGTGTCTTACTTAAAGAGAGCTCGATAGCTAATAGACCGAGTAGGTACCCTTAATATATACAACTCATTATTGCCTGACCCTTAGTAGTTTGAGGTGTCACGCTCAAAGAAGCCCGAGCACAGAATATTTGAAATACCGGTAATGTTAACTATGCAGACGATCATCAAATAGATAGCAGTGGTAAATAAATAAACACAAGTTTTTAATGATGAAACAGGTGGAGAACTCGTATTAAGTACTCCGGCAATGTATGTATGCTTTAAGTAAAGATAATGTATCTACGGAAACACTTTCTTACGAGAACTTCCCGGAATACAAAATAAAGTGAAACTTGATAGATCTAAATGATCTGACGACTATGTTGTATGACGATCACGCGTGCTCGCTCACATGTTGTGTTAGTCAATTTATTTGAGAAGATATGAAAGTTCTTTGAAATTTTTAAAGGAACCTTGTTTGATGACAAATCAATGGTCAAAAAACTCTAGACCAAACAACGGTTCCTGTGAAGCACAGTAGGAAGTAGTAAAAGTTCTAGATCTCGGTCAAAGTTGTTCGTCACACAAATGACAATATGATTATAATTTAAACAGTTTATCAATATAATCTGAGCAGCTTTATCTTGGTTACGCAGAATGAGTCGTAATCGTAAACAGAGTTATTGAATGCCCACATACAAACGTAAAACGTGCTGATAGTGAAAGTTTTTGCACCGTCAGATCGTGTATGGGATGCTAAAGTTGCTCAATACATGTCGATTCATTCACAAAATCTCCGCCTTGTGCATCATTAGGAAACTATTGATGTTACACATACATAGATTGTGTTCCTCATATTTTACAATACGACGATACTATTTCTTTATGACCCGTACAACATTAATTCAAGTTTCGAACAACCAATACGTTTACAACGATAAGAATCAAGCGCGTAAACTCGCAGATTGTTAAAATGAACAATAAAGAGTGATTTTGATGTAACGCGCAGGTTGGATGACCGCGCAGAGCTGCGTTGGAAACAAGGGAGAGGGTAACGCACCCCTCAAGTTCATAAGGAAACAACCCCGCGTCAGTGTCAGGGCTGAGGCTGAGACTAGTCGACACCCGGCGGGTTTGCCGTCTCGCTACACAAATAATTTGGCTGAATTGAGTTGTGCAAAACCCTCTACAATATCGTCGGAAATCTATATTATGTCGGATCATCTAACCAAGTACCTACGATAGTTGATAAATAATATTTTAAACTTGGGGTCAGGCTAAGCTAAAAAAGTAATTGAAACAGATTACTAATGAAATTTAATCAAATCTTAAAGAACATAGAGTTTGGTAATAAAAAAATACAACAACTGTACTTGCCTACTACATTTGGCCTAATGACAATTCAAGAATCGAATTTATAAAATAAACTGAGTAAAAGATAGCACATATTTTATCCATTAAAATATGATTAATCAATTTGATAACTGTAAACAAGTAAATAGAAAAATCATTGATATTAATATCGATCCCAGCAAAGCCGTTAATTAATACACAAGATTGTAAACAACGAAAACCGGTAGGTAAATATTAAATTACTCACGCAAAAACTCGTTGAAAACACACAAAATCACTTCAGTAATGTTAGTAAATGAATTCCATCACACAACACTACAAGAACTAGACTTTACAGCCAAAAGCAGCTGTTTATGCAGGGTATTGCTGAGCTGTTCGCGTAGGTCGCAGGACCGCGGATGTTTTGGGGTATCGATCGGGCGCGGTGCCGCATCAGCTAGGCCTGCCTCTTCTACCACATTATCGTCATATATATTCAATTGTATCAACGTTTTCTGTGATAATGTTTGTTTATACGTGAGGTAAATCAGCTGTTGTGCGGTGGGAACGAGTACGAAACGACCGGGCAGAAAGGCGGTTCTCGCGCGACTGGTGAAGTCTTGTCTGGTCGGCGCGATCTCGGCCCGTTACCTAGTACCTACACATGAGTTTACTACGGCGATAAGTAAACAAACAACACGCTTGAATCTTGCGCTCGATACTCAACGGTATAATTTGTTCTATTTCACGTGAATGATAAAGAACTACTGTTTATAAATTTTCGTATTAGCGCCTCATTCAACTTCTGTTCCGGGTTTATGGGACAATAATGAATTTTGAGTGTTGTGTTTGCAACTCTTTTATTTACTTTCAGATGTCTGTATGTAATATTATTTTACAAAGCAGTTATGTCGAGCATTACTGCTTTCTGAAAGTTGGAAGTAAGTCAACCGCGAAGAATTATTTCGCACCACAGCATGACAAAATGACTAGGGTCAACGTAACGGACAGAGGCCATTATTGTCACAAGAATAGCCGGTTTTGGTAACAATAGTGACAATACCAAAATCCCATGGATTTCCGTGAAGCAATAGCAATTTCGCAGGCAAATTGAAACCCTTTGCATAAGTTCGCTAAGTAAATGATTACGTACCTATACTACCTAGGTACCTATATATATATATACATATACAACTCAAGTTCTCGTAATGACCGAAATCATTAAGTGCAAACGGATGTTTGGTTCAAGCGTGTCAAAACATTTAAAATAGACGCCGGTCCAACATCGGCATCTGAACTGCATCCTGAAGTACGAGTATGATAAGATTTTAAACAGCAGGCTCTTGGACTGAGTAATGAATGAGTAACAATAACAAAGGCTATCAATGCTGGTATTATAGAGGTACAATACACAATTCTCGTACCCTCAGTCAAATCAATAGAAAGAAAGGAACATAAACAGGCAGACTTTCATAAAATATAATAGCACAATAGGCCTTATCAGACATCAAAATGCGTTGAATGATTTCAAGGCCAAAGACGAGATTCAACGATGAACCAAGTATGTATATATCTATAAAAGCTGGACTTTGAAAATCGCAGCGTAAAGCGTTTAGCGGGAGCATAGGCTTAGGTGTCTAAGACGTATGACTTATTATGCGATTTATTGTGCGAAGAGCATCTGCCGTGACTCTATTCAGAGACCTTTGCTTGATCGAACACGTGGTCATTGAATATAGGAAGATAGAATATACATCCAACAAATATTACAAAATGTTTTATTTAAATAGAATTAGCAAATCCCCAGTTAATTAATGACAGGATATTAGGAACAAGTTGATGGAGTTGAGTTCCCTTAAATAAAATCTTTTAGAAGACTGGCGCTTAAAAAAATGAGTAGATAAAAAGTAACGATCTACACAAAAAAGGCCATGGCAGTGATTTGGTTGCCGTAAAAAGGTCGTGACTTATAGACAAGGGACCAATACTCGTGGGAAAAATGCGTGGGTAAAAACACGGAGCGACAACGTCACGATCAAGTTTTTATCTATCCGGTAAAACGGAATTCAAAATACCAAACTCACTAAAGTAAGAAACAGAATGTGGGTTAATACAATTCTGTGCATTGGGATATATTATGCCGATTCTCACGAACACAAAATGTACGTAACAAAAGGATCGTGAATTTATGAACTTACCGCGGATTTCACACGCTGTGCAAACTGCATGCGATAAGTAACGTACCTGAAACCAAAACAGTTACATCATTGTAAATTATACATTTATGAGCAATTTCAGATATTATGCTCAAAGCCGGCACGTCTATTCTATCTGATACATTAACCTACATCCAAAACGATTGCGCTATGTGAATCCACTGAGCGTTTCGTTTACACTTCGCACAGCTCTGTCGAAACCGAAAGTAGTAAAATTTTCTAATTACGTTACTGTCACTTACGAAGCAGATAATAAAGATTACGGGAAATTATGTAATTTTCGTTGAGTCAGCGTAAACCCGTTCGAAACTTTTATCGATAGCACGGTCTGATAAACTGAAAACAGAAGAAATTACTGCAAAAGCAATTCCATAGTTAAGTTAAGTTAACCGCAATTCATGCTATGAAATTGATTTGTGGTAGAAATGGAAAATATCTCCATAAATCGCTACTGGGGCTGTGAAGAACGAGAAACTATCATTTGGGAACGTGATCGTGCCACAAATGAGAATAGGTCTGGTCAGGAATGTATTCTTCGCAGACATATATGTAGAGGTACATCAAAATGCAAATACGAAGTCTGGGGAAATTTATTTGGAAACTTTCCCGGCAAAAGTGAATTTAATTTACCTTGCAGTTAGAAGTTGTCCTTAAACAGCTTAAGTAATATAACAGTACTTATTTGCCGTTATTAGGAGAAGTTGCTATGGAGCCAGCAATTATATCAATCACAAAACTCGTTCTCACATACCGACCATCAACGTCAGAAGAATAGCAAAATACGCATCCCATGTTGACAAATTACACTTATTTTCATTATTTCGATCAGCAAACATCACACTTATAATATATTAATATAAATGCGAAAGTTTGGATGTTTGGATGGATTTTATTACCTCTTCAAGCCATAACGACTGGATCGACTGGGCTGAAAATTAGCTTACAAAGATCTTAGCCTGGAATCAAACATAGGCTACTTTTTATCTCATGAAACAGTAGCATAGGATATAAATAACTTTTACACGTTTACAAAGAAACAGCGCGTGCGAAGCCGCGGATAGAAACTAGTTAATAATGATTTATTTAATCGTATGACAAGCAGAGGCTTATATAATAACCTAAGGCTATACAAATTTTCTAAAACTAGGTACACATAATAATAATAAAGTTAATAATAAATGATAACAATCCACAACAAGAAGATGATGACGGGACAAACTAGGTAGGTAATTTCAAGTCTAACTGGCGCACTGCAGCGTCTCATGATATTTACAAAATGTTTATGACTACTTTAGCAGACAAACGGGTGAATAACTACGTATATAACGTGGTTTTGCTATTCATGAGATGAACTGAGGAAAGCGCTAGTCTTTGAACTCAACCCTTTGTCGTTTAGACTAGGTGCTAGACATGTTTGGCAATAAAGTCAGTCTAGACCTCGTCTAGACATTTTTGTTTAGGGGTTCGATTTTGCGGGTCGCGTTCCCGGTGGATCGATGAAGTTGTCTGGTAGGATATGGACCTTTGCCAGGTTTTGTATTTATGCTTCAGACTCGCAAGGGGTCTGGGGAACTAATTGGTTTGATGTTAAACTCCTGAACTTTTTTATTCTAATTGTAAAAAGACCAAGTAACGGCTTCAACTGTGTCTGTGTTTACTTTTCGTGCACAAGGGATTTCGATGCTCAGTTTCATACGTTTATCTATTGTAAGCTTTGTGATACCCAAGCCACTTTCGGCTTATAAAAATACACTCATACAACCGCTTACTATTTTCAAAACTACATTTAGAATTTGACAATATTTTGTAGACCTGGGATTAAGAGATTGCGGTGCTCGGTGGCCTATTAAATATGCACAGAGTGATGTCTGGCTCTGGTTTGAGGTAAAAACCGATGAAAATAATTATGTTACTTTAAAATGTTTACCTTTGGTACTAATTGTTTAAAGTTTGCTCCTATATTATCGAATTTTTCCACGACAAAGGTGATTGTTGTTGATTGTTATTTACATCATTTGTTTGTGTAGGTATACCTCAGCATCACATCTAAACAGATGTGATGCTCTATTAGGAACACAGGTATATACCTGTGTTCCTTTGTAACGAGTAAATGATAGATGTTTATTTACTTTAGTCTAGAATCTGTTCAATGTGTTGAAGTGAAGGGCAGCAATAGGTTAAACAAAGGAACATTGATGTAGATCCGAATTTCTTTGCAGTGCATGCAGTTTTTTAACACATTATAATCTTTATTTTTTTACAGGGCGATCCGCCTACTCTTCTTCTTCACCATCAGCACACATGCGTCCACTTCTGAACACGGGGAAAGGCCCAAATGAGAAGGGTTTTTCAAGTCTACTCTATAACAGTGTCAGATCCCGAAGTATCCTAGATATATCAATCATTTATCTCATGAAAAACATGAAAATTACTTTGAAAGTTTTTGTTATCACACCTTCCTCCTGCCATCATAGCTAATCTATACCTTTTGTCGGCGTTTGATATCACTTCCTACAAGTGATTATGGAAATAACGGAAGAAACCTGCGCTCGTTAATCTACCACATGCGGTTACATGTCTAGCCAATAATGCAGTAAACTAGCTTATGTTTTATGACTTTTTTGATGCAGTAAATTGTAGTAGAAATTAATTGATGGTTTTATATACCTACTCGTTAAGTAGCCACTTGTAAGTAAACCGTTTGTATTAAGTTTATTCGCTATGCCGTCTCTCTATACCCATAGGAACATACATAGGAAAGTACTGATCAAAACGTATGATTACTAAGCCGCGGGTTTCCCAACGAACATGTAATAAATTCACTGACGGTAATGATAACTATAGGCAACAACAGACTACTCATTACAGATGTAAGCGGGTTAACTACGAACCCTATTTGTGTTGGAAGAATACCAACGTTTCATCCCTTAACGAGGGATCCGTCCGACCGATTTCTCAAGATCTGCAACGTGCTTTGTCAAGAGGGCTAAACTTCGCACCTATTACGCCTCAGTGGGTGCCAGTGGAATCCATAATTACGGATGTGGAAGACACGATCGCTCGGTACAAGTACCACCGCATGATGCGGATTGTCTGCGGCAAGATATTGGAACGCTGGTACGTTCGGCGAAGTTACCAAAGCCTAACATTCCGAAAGGGGAACTCATTGCCTTGAAGAGCATACGTACTATTTGGGAGTTCTGGTGCTACCTGCGGATAAGGGAAATGCAACTGTGATTGTAGATACAGAGCCCTAAGAGCAAAAAATAACGGACCTTCTCAGTGATGGGATCTCCGCGAGATGATGACTCTCCTACTCTCCAGCATCGACAAGCAGCGTCGAATTTTTTACGTGTTCTGTTCGTGTGGAAACCAGCTTAGTCATCATAGAATTTTGACGTGACTTGACGTAGTATCAATTGCCCGGACTCGGAAAAAAGATATCAAATTGTGAGACGACATATGAAATCTCGAGGCTATCACTATTCTGTGTCTGTGTCTAAGTGATACATCCTGCGGTTAATCGACTTCATCGAGTTGGAATCGTTTAAGGGTTTCAGAAATAGACGGGTCAATTAACTCTTTGACTACCCTTAAGAGCTAATTTTTATGAGGATGTACAGAAATTATGAACGAGCTATCGCTTAAAAGTGAGCTTCTATTTTTATTTGTTGTGTCTGCTTGAACACCAGTAAAAACTACTTTACTTTATTTCACTTTAGCAAGCTAGTAAGGCCAGTTTTCACCATAGCGTTGCTGAGACATGTTGAAAACTATTACCATGGTGTCATATAACAGCAATGACTTGCATCAAAATGAGGTGAGGTGGGTTCGTAATGTCAAAAAATTGTTCTACCAGACTGATCTTTTCAGTCTGGTAGAACTATTTTCAGACGCTTTTAGTTTTAAATTATATGGCATAGACCCTGCTACGTTGACATGACACACTACCACAACTTTATTCTTCCGCGAAAGATTCCTGCCATCTATTGAGTTCTAAGGTAAAAGGGTTATTTCTTTTTTGAAAAACGCCTCATTGAAATAATCAAAGACGAATCAAATTCAAGATTCTATTGTTTTTACACTTCTTTCCTTTACTCTTCTTGTAGATGAGCTGTCCCAGTTAGGATTTTTCATTTATCCCCGCGGTATATATTTTGCGGGTGTACTAAGCATGTGGTTGGCTGAGACCACAGAAATCTAAATAATAATTTCTGTGGCTGAGACTCATAACCGAATTTGGTGAATGAGGTACCAAACACTCGTTTAGTTTGAATTCCGGGAGTCTTCTTA
Organism: Eupithecia inturbata; assembly: GCA_963662085.1. Lineage (NCBI taxonomy): Eukaryota > Metazoa > Arthropoda > Insecta > Lepidoptera > Geometridae > Eupithecia > Eupithecia inturbata. The sequence goes on from OY759191.1 coordinate 10,567,832, forward strand.
GCTAACAGTTTGAAGGGCTTTGCCCTTCCAAGCATATGCCAGCTTTATCTTTTGTGAAAAAAATTTAAAACCTTGGGACTGGGGACTTGGGTCGGGTTTTTTTAGAGTTTTCAATTAATCTAACATCACATTTCTAGAATTTTAAAGCATTGTGAATCTTACGGCCTATTTTACCTACCTACTCAATAACCGAGACAAAATACGTACTTAAGTAGAACGAGAACGACACAAAAGTTAACCATTAGCGTGCAACACAAAACATTGGTACTGGTAGATACAAATCAGTGTAATTACCGGCATGACAAAAGCCAGGTTTCTGGGCCAGGCTATTGTGTTGTATTGTATCATACGCAGTGTGCAATGGGAGGCTCCGATAGTAAGATATTTAATAATGGTAATCGGTAGTCGCCATCATCATTCAACACTTCTTCACCTCACATTACAACACCAGCTTATGATAGTCCACTGCTGCACTTAGGCTTTTAATAAGTGGCTTAGGGGTACTTATTAGGGTAATGCCATAATCCCCACGCTGGGCATACGGGTTGAGGATCGCAAGGCAGAGCTTTTTTCGCGCCGTCGACGCTGCTGCCCGTTGACGGCCAAGGTATTTGCTGTGCAATATGCATGTTTAGGCTGTGTATACCACTAGCAGGCTACTTCACCTACTTCAGGATGAAAAAGGCCTCAAAACTTTTGTGCCACTTTCTAACGCCCTGCTCTAGTCTTAACACATTTACTGCCCAGCCACGACGACGGCGGGGTAAATAGCGGGGGGCGGCGCGGCGCGCCATCGCTCAACGGAGGTAGAGGCGGGCACATGAGTAGTCGAAAACATAATATCAGCCAACTGATAATGATGAAAATGCCCTTTATCAATGGCGAAACTTTCTATGGTTATCTCTCCTGAGCATATCCTAATTTTGACAGAGTTTGCGGGAAAGCGGCCTTAATAATCGTTTCAATGACCAATCTTGCAATACAATTTTAGCTTTGCTAAAAAACGGAAACTAACTCAAACATTACTACCTACACGAAAGCCTATGCTTTTGGTTAGTAATTTTTAGTATTTCCGACAAAGTCCGACAAAAACCTTACAAGGAAAAAAGATCATAAAGATACCTTAATTCCGCGTTACGCAAAAGACATGTAACTGTAAGATAAAGTCGTACTACCCAATTAAAACAAAATATTGCTTTCCGAGATTTTAATAAACGTGTACTGTCTCAACGACAATACAGAGTTTAATAGCGAACAGTTGCTAAATAGAGAACTAGATTAGTTAACTAGTACAAGCGAAACCGTGAAACTAAGCCTAGATTATGACATATGAAGTAAATCGAATTATACATGCATCACGCTTGCTCGAGTATAGTATAGAGGTAGTTACGTTAGCTTCAGTTTAATTGTTTTCCCATCAACATCATTATCAATATTTTGCCACGGTTGGGTATATGTTTAGCACGCCAGTCAATCCAGTGGCAAGTGCAAGTGTGCTAGTGATGTGCAAGTGATTCCCACTTCATATCGTGGGACCATATCGGGTGTGTGGTCTGCCCCTTAGTCTTCCTCATGTCTATTGGCAATCATTGTTGATTGTGTAAAGGACAATAGGTAAATTCAGAATCATTTTTTTATCTTTCTTTCTTTTCATAATAAAGCTCCTTTCACATTCCAGTGTAGCTTTCAATATATGGATACTAGATTCTGCCTGCGGCTTAGCACGCGTTTTGCCGGGATAAATAGTAGCATTTGATATATTCCAGGTCTAGAACCACATCTATGCATAATTTCAACTCGATTCGTTCAATAGTTTAGGCGTGAAGAGGTTCATCATCATCTTCATCAGCCTATATTAGTCCACTGTTGGACATAGACCTAATGCCCGCGCCATAGCAAGAAAAGGTTACAAACATCCAACTTTCGCACGTATAATATTTCTATGAGGATAAATAAATAATTAAACAAAATATAATACATATTATTTTGTTTATTTATTAATTTTTCCTGAACGCTAGCGACCCGTATAATTTCCTTTCGGCTCGTGTCAAACGATGACTCAGTGACTTGAGGTTATACACCTGAACATCCAGTTAATTTGACCCCATTCCGAGACGAATGGCAATGACCGGGCTGGTAAACGTGATTAATGAAATAATTAGTTCGGTTGTTGGCTATTGTCATGTAATCTGTTCTTAATAGACACTTTGATAATATCAAGAATATGATCCGAGGTTTATGGTAAATGGCTAAGCTAGCGTGAATCTACTTTGTGAACCCCGACGACTTAACTTTGAAACTTAGGATGAATTTGCATTAAATATAACTAAAACAAACAAACCAAAATCGACTTATCCGTTTGGGAGCTACGATGCTACAGACAGACACAGGTATAAGTCGTGTAGATAAAGATTGTGATTTAAAATGTCATGACAGCAGCGGTATCCTGGACTTAATACAGACGACAAACTTATTGTTTTCTTTCGTCATGTCGTAGTCGGGGTTTAAAAAGTTTGTCAAAACCAGATCAAATTTTTCTAAGGGTGCGCGTTCACTTGCCGGCAACGGATGATCCGCACTGACCGCATCAAACGCATTTTAGTATTCCATTATTATTATGCCGGCAGGTGAACGCCCACTGAATACTGTCCAGTGTTCTTTTATTTCCCTTTATTGTATGATAAAGCCACACATGACATTAGCCCAGTACAAACGTACTGTCATTTGTACTGGGCTACGTTTCTTCACTGATGCATTGTTAATTAAACGTGATGCGCACGTTCAAAGAGAAATTCTAATGATTTATAGTGATATAATCTGCAAACGAGCCATGGAAAGTGACAGTACTCATGATGACTATTTGACTCATTAGAAAACCCATTGTAAACGATTTCTAACCGAAATCGAAAGGCATTTTCAACAATCTCTGTAGATAGATATGTAGTAACTCTTTATTGGACACTACACAAATAAACAGAGACAAAAACAATATGCAGAAGAAAACCCGGGAACCACGGGAGCACAAAGTACTGCCTTATCACTACGAGCGGTTTCTTCCACACAACAAAGGCAAACCCCCAAATGCACGAGCAGCTTACTTCAAGCTACGACTGCATAGTGAACTATACATCTGCTGGAGCGGTTACGTGTATATCTGTACCTACATAGAAGACTGTAGTTCACTATGCAGCATATATTGTCGCCAGCTTCAAGTAGACGATCCTGACTGCTTTAAGGTACCTGTGTATCTAGGCCCTGAGAACTCGAAACTATTTTGGTTCAAAAACCCAAAGTAATATATAACAAGGGAAACTATTATATCAAATAGGTAATCAATCAAATTACTCAAACACGCAACACTTACATTTCACTTCAAATCAATTAAATTAAATAAATTACGTGACTTAAAAATATTATACACCTTTGAATCGTAAAGATTACAAAATGGCACTTGTTGTTGCGTAATTATGACCGCTTAGTTGTTTATGGTTTATTGGTAGAGTCCGGCTCTGGTACCAATGTCTCGGGTCAAGGTGGAAGGTTAAAGTTTTTGGGGTTATACGGCGTCGGTCAATATCGCCAAACCTCTATCGTATATACGCGGATTTAGGATCCAAGATATTTTTTTGTAAACACAGACATTTATGTATGAAAACTTAACAAAAACTGGTAAAAATAACAGACAACAGCAAGCCAATAATAAAACTTCAACAACGCATTATTGAAGTGTACCCAGCGCTAAAGGTGCACCTTCGAATTCGAAAATAACGAGACGAATGAAATGATGAATGAAAGTTGTCCAAACCAACAATGTTTCAAACTTCTGCGATTTACTCTGGTGGTATCAGTGTCGTAAATTTTTTTGCACCAATATTTATTTGTTTTTTTTTGTAAACACTCTGTTTACAAAACAAAAACTTGGAGGTTACGCTCGATATCCCGGATTAAAATTAGCAGATCACATTTTGATATGCGGCATGAATGGAAACCGCAACCATCAAAATCTAAATCCTATCAAAGTGGGTTTAAAAACCTCGTTCATAATAAATTGTAACGCAAGTGAACCCAATCTACGCTATCGTATTACAGCATCTAGGTCAAGAACGTCTCGATGGATGCTCACACAATGCTTGCTATACCTATCACTGTCACTGAATAATATTCAATTACATTGGCATGATTAGAGCTTTTGTAATAATCAAATCAATATAAATTTGCACCACCCCAACTCTTCCCGCGGGTGTCGTAAGAGGCGACTAAGGGATATCCACCGGGGATGGGCAGCAGCGCTCCCTGCAGAACAATTCTACCACTGAGCTGCGATCCCCAACTCGCATGCCCAGCGTGGGGATTATGGGCATTACCCCCCATGTTATAACAGTCAATAAGGTGTTTATCAGGGGGAGGCCGGTATAGGTAATAGATGAGATGATGATGACATATTTGTTTAATAGTCACTCAGTATTTAATTAATGTCATGCCTTTTATAGAAGTAATAGAAACCGCATTGGAAAGAAATTAGTAGGGAGAAAGTGCATCATTGCACCGACAAAACAAGTGCAATAGGATCTAGGATCTTTAATTTATAATAATTATAAATGTAGGTATTTAGTGTTTCCTTTCTTGTAAATTTTTTGGTAGTGTGCGTGCAATGCAATAGAAGTATTTTTATCTATATAGCTACCTACCTACCTAGTAGATAAGTTGATTGATGAGCCATAAATATACCAGCTGCTGCCCTCGGCTTCACACGCACTTTTTAAGTAACCTATGTCCATCCCCGGTATACCATTTTCCTCCCTGCCATATTTCATTGATATTCGTTCAGCCGTTTAGGCGTGAAGAGATAATAGGCAGGCAGACAGAGTTTGCAGAATTTAAAATGTATTAGTTAGGATGTGGCGCTATCGGTAGGTAACTAAGAGCAAAATAATATTTGGAGAATTCAGATATTTCGTTAAAAAGCGGCTATGTTTTAACTTTTGAATCGAAATCATTGACGTATGACTTTTCAGACTAAAAAAATTTCCTTAATGTTTTTGGGTCAAAGTCTAAGTCAAAAACTCTTTATTTCCATAAATACAATGAACGTACACTCAGAAAAGGTCAAATTCTTAATAATTAAACACCGACACGGAAATAAAGTGATATTTTTGATTTCAGTCGCTTCGGTATGGTATCTTTGGTATGAATTTCTAAAACGTTATCTTTATGTTTCTGAGTGGCAGACGGATAGAAAAACGTTTAGGGATAAAATTCACCCCACTCTACACATAATACACTACAAATCAATATAGAACCATCGAACCGTGTCTCCCTTCAGGCAAGCATGATATGTGCAACTTATCGGACTAATTTACAAGTATTGCGTTCACCATACATGGTTACCTGACTTACTACCATTTCGCAAGCAAACTGTGCCACTTGCCACGGTATTAATATTCAACCTTAGTCTGTAGGAACAAGATTGATATTGCAGGTGTAAGAGAATGTGTGTTAGACAATGACCATTTTTGGTCATAAGTGTTTCGTGGTTGTTTCTCGTAAAAAGTACGGTAGCGAGATGTAATGTTATGTTAAGTTTTTACGTTAAGGCTTTATTGCACGATCGAATTTGAATGAAGTATTGATTTAATGACTAGTTGTTTGAATGGGTGTTCTTTCCAAAAGCGTTGTGTTTTACGAACTACGGGCTACATGAGGCGTATTCCCGTTTTCGAATGTAATTTTTAAGCTATTTCATTATTGTCAGTCTCGTTTCCCAGAAAATGTACATACTATTAAACTGCTTTTTATCGTCATCTTTTACGATGTAGTTCCAATTTCACCATTGCAATTGAACGCGATCAACATTATGGTACACTCAGTTCAGCGCTTTGAAGCAGTTCAGCGCATAGCGCGCGTTGAACCGGCTCAAGTTATGACTATTAACAAACGATGAAATTAAACCCCTCACCCACTGCTAGGCCTTCCAACTATTTATTTATTTATCATTACTATTCTGGTATTCTCTACAGTCCTGCCTGAGCAAGTCGTGTCCAGGTCATCTTACCACTCTTGCGATATCATCCACTCATCTTTCTGCTGCATGCCGCACCGTTAGCAATATCCAACTTGTAATTATATGTTATGTCTCAGGCAGGACCGTAGAGGCTACCAGATATGTCTATAGATATATTATATAGACATGTATATCAGTGGGTACAGTTTTGATGATGTAGAACTCCCCTTAGATCATTACCCGAAATGGACTTGATCACAATAAAAACGACATAACAGCTTGTTACGCTCATGGTGAACTTTTACCACGTGTTAAAGTCAGTTTGTGGTTAGCACCGTGAACGTTAAATTATAGACTTTATGTTGGCGTTTGTTTATTTTTAGATAATTAACGCTTTTTGTAGGAAGGATTGAGTGGTTTCCTTTCTAAAGTTGGATCTTGAAATAATTGAATGATTTTTGCTTTGTTAGCTATTTGGTTTTATTTCTGCCTTAACTCTTCCAGTGTCCACGTACACCATGTTCTGGTAGTAGCTGCGCTGGGCCCCCTCCGGGTCGCTACGCAAATGCTAGGCTCCTACTTCAACTGAGGAATAAAGTCATGTTTAAAACATTACCTTGTTCTTGAATACTTAACCTCAGTTATTTTCATCTCCTAAAGTTGGGTTATTTGAATATAACAGCTTATTTTAACAATTAACTGGACAACTTCTAAGCGGTTGTGCAACGGCCATACAAAATCTTAATTTAAATTCTATAAGCAATAGGCATATTTAAAATAAAAGTAAAATCAGTAACCAGTAGGTAATCACTGGCAACAGGAAAGTCGCCAATTACCGTCAAGAAATCCGGTGTAACCGTGCATTAAATGACTTACTGACATTTTCTTTACTGTGTTTTATTTTCACTTTGGTTTTGACGTAATTTTGTTACTGGCGGCCAATTTCGTTTCCACAATAATTATCAACTCGAGATCAGCTTGAAAATGGCCAGATTGAAAATGGTCAAAAAAAGCCTATTTTCAACAAAAATAAACTCCTGATGTCAATTTGAGTTTGACCCATCTTAACATAAGAACGGCTGCCCCGAAATTCTTCAAACTTAGCTAACAATACGATCGATAAAGTCACCTTTTAAAGAAAAGACTTTAATCCATATCGGTTCGCCTTATTGGATCAACACCACAAGTCAAGTCAAAAGTTTGGCGTGTGCCACACGATGCACACGCTAAACTTTTCTAATCAGGAGGCTTATTTTGAAACACGAAATATGAAGTTTCCAGACCTCCAAGAGGTCAAGCTTTATATCAACGAAATAGATCCCCTATTTCGTGAGTGACGTCATTTACAACCTTCATGTCGTAGAAAGCATTTTTTGATGGCCTTAAGCCAATGCTAAGAGGCGACGTGGAAGGCCCTAGATGAGATGGCGAGACGAGTTTGACGCACATCATCTATAATGTTCTGTAACAGCGTTGGATCGCAAGAATTGAAAAGAGAAAAAGGAGGCCTTTGCCCAGCATTGGGACAGTAGTGGCTAAAATAAATAAAATAAGGCATTTCTGTGTTGATAAATGTGGTAAGACCCTTGTGAGCAATGCAACGCAAAGATCTAGGTCACTGCACTCAAAGTTAGCCGCTATGTTTTTGCCTCTAATTAACGAAATCACTGAACGGTAGAATCACTGACTGAACATAATTTAAATAGCCTGCTCAAATAATTGGGCAGCCAGGGTTTTTGCCTGTGAATAATATTAAAATTAACAGTCGTGTATTTATATGAGGAATGTATTGAACGATGCTGCATTAACATATTGATAAGTTCATCTGAAAGAAGCAAAACCTTAATTGTAGCGTTACGCTCTCATTTCTAAGGCATCGACGAGAATAAGTAGTAATAGTGATAATAATGCTGGACAAACGGCACCGCAACATTTGGACTAGACTAGCTCCAAAGGAACGACATTTTTTCCGCCCCACAGTTGCAGACGTGACGTACCGGCTCCGTGTCAAAATATATTTAGCTACATACAACCTTAAATTGATCTTCATCATCGTCCCCAGCCAGAATTCAACTGTTGCAGAGTTTACACTGTCATGGCCCCCGACGTATATGTCCACCTTCAGCCTCATGTAGCGTAGAGGCTGGGCAGTGAATGCGTTAAGGCCTCTCGAGTTAGTGCGATCCACCGGTCTTGCGCTACCCGCTTCTATTGACGCCCCGCGACGGTTATCAGCCAACCTCGCAACTGGGCGAGGCGGGTCATTTATTAATGTAATGTTTAATGAATATAAAATCTTCATTCAGTAATTCCTGATGCGATCAGTTTCGATTGATGATACACTTAACACCCTGGTACCGCTCAAAAATAGCGCTGCAGCGGCACTTGTGTCATGTGGTGGACTAGGAGTAAAAACTTTTTGTATATCGGCCTCTTCCGTTCTTACAAGCCAATGAAGATTTCGTGTACTGGAAAAACGAGAAGAATGAAACTTCTTTTTCGGAAAATGTTTTATTTATCTCGCAGGTGTAGTATAAAGCACTATGTATCACTCAAGAGAAAGTGCGATTCCTACCTCGTGTTTTAAGCCGAAGCGGCGCCTCGAGGAAATCACACATTCGATAGGAATGAGTCACTTTCTCACCTCGGTGAACAATGTACTATTTTATTCCATCTGATATTATTTGTAAGCTATTTTTACATGTAAAACGTACCTTTTAAGAAGTTTTCCAACGCATATTTAATATTTCTATACCTAATGTGTAATTTATGACTCTTTCGAACCTATAGGCTGTGGCGTTACAAGAGCAATCCCTCCACCTGCCCATGGTCCTGCCTAACCTTGCTGTTATACGGACCGGAACTGAGAAAAGAGCCAATCGGGTGACTCAAGACTACAAATCGTAGGATGCCACATCACATCACAGACTTTATTGCCGGTTACGTGAAGAGCAGTTATCTTTTATACGCAGTGCGTTATTTAAATGTACTAACCTGTGTCTAACTCTGCTGTTGATATGACGCACTTCCCTTCCCCCGCTGCTTTCCCCATCACTGCCGGAACCTTGCACCTCCATCACGTGACTTGACATCGATTTGGTCATCTGTGGGCATTAGGAATGTGGATATAAGCACGGCGTCGATAAGAAAGGGTAAATGTGGCCATTTGATTTTTGTTTGGTATATATACATAGCATAAAACGTAATGACTCGATCGGCCGGCGATAGACAAGCGCAAAGTCGAAAACGCTAATTTTACAATACTAGTTTAGGTCCCGTAGTCGTACGAAAATCGAAGTTTAAGTCGTGTCTTGCAAATCTTATCTTATGTGTAATATAAAATATAGTGACATCCGAGTATATCCTACTAATATAATAAAGAAGAATATTGTGCCGCTGTGAAGATGTTTGGCCTAAGACAACGTCAAAACTACTGAATGGATCTGGCTGAAATTTTGCACATATAAATATCTGGACCTGAAACTACATATATCTTTATTGACAAAGAAAATTACAATTCAAAAATAAAAACAAATTAGAACTAGTATTTACAATTGAAACAATTAAGCTAACTGCAGACTGTTGCAAATAATCTACAGGTAGCTCAACTGATCCATACAATACCAGTCGGAAGCGTCCCTAAGACGCTGGCTGCATTGCCCATGGAACTACATTATATACATACATATAACATTACATACTTTTTATTAAAAAAAATGCGTGTGAAGCCGCGGGCAGAAGCTAGTTGTGACATTAAAGGATTCGGTGGTGGGTGGGTTTTGCACGAAAACGGATCAGAAAGTTCGATTTTCTTTTTCCCCCTGATACCAAGATTACATATAACGGGTACACTACAGTGGCCGATTGAGCGGGCAAGCAGAGCGGAGAGAGAGCTATTAGAACGGCGATTTGAACTCTACCAGCCTAGTATCATTACGCCAAACTGTCTCGCCACCGGTAGTTCATACGCATGGAACTGTGCCGAAATATCGGAAAGCTCAAAACCTTATTTGTTTTGATATAAATGATTGTGAATTTATTTATTTCGTATTGTATTCCTTATTATTTTACTGTAAGTACATACATATATTGATTTGAATTGAATTTATTTTTCCATATTGAGTACATTGACAGTTTATAATTTTTTACGTATTTAGAATTTTATGTTATTTGTTAGTATTTACCTCAACTTTAATTATATTGACTTGAAAATATAATTTTACCAATAAAATGACTATCTGACTAACCCAAATCATGGTAAACATCCCGTTGTAAATGACTTTAGTGTAAGAACTAAAGTCATTTACAACGGGATGTTTACGAGTATTACACGTGTGTCCTTCACACGTGTAATACTCGTAAATACCCCGCACCGTAAACTCTCTCGGCCTAGTATCATTTTACTGTCTCGCCACTGCTGTTCATACGTATTACAAGTACCTAGTCCTTACGGTGGCGAGATGTATCGACGAGTATATTTAAAACTGAATCATGAAACTTGGTGCATTCTTGCATTTGCTTGTTTAGTCCCCAAATACTATAAAAAATAATAAACAGCAACACTAACCGGTGCAATAAACTTCCTCACACAAGCCGCCAGCTCATCCACAGTCCGTTCCTTCTTCTCCGACTCAACCACACCAAAGAACTTGGCCTTCGCAGCCTGATTCAGCTGCGAAATCTTCATCAAAGGCGGCGGGGATTCCTCCATACTCAAACCTTTATCCACCGGCCTTCGTAACTTCCCTAGCTGTATCGGCTCTTTCAAAATCCGCCTAAATCTAGAATCGTCTTCGATCTTAGCTTCGATGGGCGGTATAATCCGCCTGAATCTGGAATCATCTTCGATCTTAGCTTCGATGGGCGGTATAATACGTTTGAATCTGGAATCATCTTCGCTTTTCGCTTCAACGGACGGTTTGCGACCGAGTTTAGCTAGCATTGGGATCTTAACTTCAGGATTGTTTGCTTGGTTAAGCCGTTCTTTGAATTCGTTGGCTGCGGGTAGTTGAATCTTGCGAGGGAAAGGGTCCTGTCTCGGTATATCTGATTCGGTTCTGGAAGCTTTCAGTTTGTTGTTTTTTCGAAAGCGGCGCGGCTTTGGATCTGGTTCGTCGGAGCTGTCTGACGATGAGCAGCTTTTCTCTGATGATGAGACTGTTGAGGCGGACGTTTCGTCGTCTGATGAGCTGTCAATGCCTTCGTCTTTGAGACCCTGGAAATAGCGTGCATGTTTTTTGAAATTTGATAAGGTTTAGAATATAAAATTGGTGTTACGGGGCGTAATGTACCGTTCGCAGCGAGCATGAAACGTCAATAATCCGTCACTATAACGTTGTTATAGTGACGGATTATATATAAACGTCAATAATAAATAGGCTAATCTATTTTTAAAAAACTACCGTCTGAGCGGTTGAAATGTGTGGTAAAACTTTTATGAAAAATGATTATTTCTTGGTCCGGTTCACTCAAAACTCGGTATAAATAAACTATAAAGTAAATAATGATACATGAATTCTCTATTTTTACAAAACTGCCCCTAGGGTGTGTGCAATAAATTTCCACGCGGGCGGGGGGGCTGCGGGGCGCAGCTAGTTATTCATATATAAATTTTTGTAGTAATTTTCGACCAAAATCTTATACCTTACTAACCTCAGAGCTTTCCCCCTTAGCCAGTGTCTTGGGTTTCGGCACCACAGTCGACCCTGATTTGAGTATGCCCCTCACTTCGGGTGTGATCATCCTTTGAGCTCGGTCTGTCGGCGAATCGTCGTCGAGATCTGCAAGAGTTGTACTGTTAGAATTAGGATGTTATGGCATAATGAATTTTATATTGGGTAGATAGTGTAGTTTCTTCTTTTATAATTTAATTGTTTTGAAAAAACTAATGTATAATAAATAAATAACGGTCTATGTCTTAAGGTCAACTCTGCGCTCTTTAATCCAATACCAAAACCACTCAGCACAAAAACGTGCATTCAAACGTGAGTTTAAACTTGTTATCTTTAGATACACTTTACAGTGACAAAATGGCGTCCCGCAAGCTTCAAACGTGCGAGCTGTCTGTCATCTGGTGCCGTCAATATAAAATTCATCTAAATGTTACGAGTTAAAGCCCATATTTAAAAGCAAATTTTTTTACAGTGCTCCAGCGGTGCTTTTCAGGTGTGCGACAGCTTAATAATAAAGACTAGTAACGTTTAATAAAGAGGTGCAGGTATAAATTAGTAAGCTACTTAGTTTAAGGCTTATGACTAGGTGTTAAAGTTAAAATTTGAGTGGCATAGGTTTGACAGCACTGGCAAAAATATATACCACTGTCCTTTGTTATTGTAACACTCACTCAATACCAAAATTAGCATGCGCTTAGTAACAAAACTAAGTATTAAAATACACCAATTTTAACAAAGAATATTACAATTAAGGAATATAAACTAATTAGAACTAGTATTTACTAATAAAACAGCTGAGCTAACTGCAGACTGTTGCAAACAATCTACAGATAGCTTAACTGATCCATATCAATACCAGTCGGAAGCGTCCCCAAGACGCTGGCTGCATTGACCCGGTGAATGGCTTTGCTAATTTATGAAAAATAATAATACAGGGTGCCACGTAACATGTGTACTAAGTCGAAAGGAAGTGATTCTGGACCCCGAGAGGGTATCAACTTAAAAATAACGATTTATTGGAATTCGTATTTTTTTTTGCTTATTTAACTTTTTTGTTCTTTTTTAGAATAGAATAGAAAAGTATTTATTTCGACACACACATAGGTCAGTACATAAAAAACATACAAAATTAAATAAAGAACATGGAGGTTTATTCTAAATTAAACAAATGGTGGGCGTCAGATCGAGCTTTACCCCCATGACACCATGTGCCGAAATAGGTGTTGGCTCAGCATGTGATGATCGGTTGCCGCTCAGCTAATCGGTTGTCGCTGTTTTTCAGCCAAAACCCTTTGCGTTGGCGTTACGGACGTCTAGTCAGTGACATGCTTAGTACTTTAATATAACAAGAACGATATTAAATATGAGGCTATAAGTCTCATTAAATAGAAGTTGAATCCTCATTAAACAGAAGGTAAAACAGAAATAAACATATTAAAGAAAGGTAAATAGGTGTAGTTATAAATTATTTAAAAGTTATATTTGAAAGCAATTATTCGCGTTCTTATACACGCATTTTTGCAATAATATTTCACAAATGTTTTTTGTTTGTTTTCAGCAAGGCCAATGTCTTGTCATAAAATTATTATAAAAAACAAATATAAATCCTTAAAAATTTCAATAATATCTTAGAATACGTGAAAGAACACAAACATGACGAAAAATGTGTATTTTTTTGTAGAAAATCAAATTAAAATCGGAGAACAACAGTCCCCCCCTCAGATCCCCTCGGGGTCCAGAATCACCCTTTTTCGGCTTAGTACACGTTTCGTGGCACCCTGTATAAACCATCAAAGGAGATTTTAATTCGAAAAAACTTCAGTGTTGTAATGTCATGTAAATTTTTAAACTTTACATGACATCGGTAGAATAACTTTAATATGTAACTCCAATAACAAAACATATACGTGCACAACCTTTACAATAAATCAATCAAAAATTATAAATAATAGATCTAGGAGTGTCTTATAACTTGCGGTTCAAAATGTATAATTTGAAACAAAACAAAATATTAAAACGTGAGCAAGCTTGACTTTGGGTAGCCAAGCCACCGCTGAATACGTATTAACCTCGACAAACCCTCTTGAGGAAACAACAACTTGTATGTTGTTTGTTTATTTGCTCAAGTCAAGCTATATTTCTTAGCAAAATTATTCCAGCTAGTAAATCACTATAGGCCTACTCGGTTATAGAATCCAAGATATTGTATGTCAACAAAGGCATTTATGAATGAAAACTTCACTAAAAACAGCAACTTCTAAAACGCATAATTAATAATAATAATAATGCTGGACAATCCACACAGCAATTGCACAAAGGCAGCGAAACATGATCAAATTAGAGTTCTAGAACGGACTACTGGCAAATTATAAATTTCATAATGAAAGCTTACAAAACCTTGTTTGAAAAAATTGTTTCTTACTTTCTTTGATTTTGTCCGATGATACCAATTTCATAAAATATTATGCACCATATTTATTTGATTTGAAATCCCTTTGTTTACAAAAAATACTCAGGATTCTAGAACCGAGTATAGTCATACCACAGAGCAGTATAAAACTCCAGTAAAACCCGTGAGTAACTCCGCCCGAACGATTGACTAACTATAACTTGATTATCGGAGCTCAAAATAAAGGATGACTCACGCTAGACCGTGGCGAGTCCGAGCCGAATGTCAGCCGTAGCACGGTCAACTAATATTACATATATTTTGTATGGACACACTCACGCTATACCGATCGGCAACCGAGTGACGGCCGAGCAACGGACAACGGTCGGGAACAACTCGGTCCCGGCTCGGCTCGGCTATCGGCCCGTTGCATGAATACAGTGCGGCCGAGCTGCGCCCGAGCAGTCGTTGCTAGTGTAGGGAGGTCGAGGCCCGTCTTTGTAATTACAGGCACTGGACTGGCTCGGTGAACATGCTACGGAAGACACGCGGCTCGGACCCGACACGGTCTAGTATGAGTCGGCAAGGGACCGGCTCGGTGACCGTGCTACGACCGACACTCGGCTCGGACCCGACGCGGCCTAGCGTGAGTCAGCCTTAAACATTACAAAGTTACTCAAACGTGCGCACGTTTATACACGAATTATTTACGCTGGCCAATAAGATTTACCGATGTTAGAAAGGAACAAGCATAGACTACTCTGTAGTAGACCATTATAATAATGTTAAAAGCATATAATAATGTTAATATTTTTGCCGATTTTTGACTTCCTCTAACTAGAGGACTCAAATAATAATAATCTTTTATCTTCATCTTGGTTTTATTACGTAAAATGTTCTGTGATCATTTCTCTGGGAGTCCTATGAAATAAGTTAATAAATGCATTTTGATAATCCAAGTCCTAGGGATCCCGTGAAAGTGTTACAAGTCGGACTATAAAAAGGTGTAAATAGGACTATTCTTATTGTTTTCTATATCTAGAAACAATATGCAATAAGATCGATGATTGCGTGCAACCAATCGTCATTTGATGTTGTGTAAATATTCCAGCATGATTTATTTATTTATTATAAACACTCGTGCATTATACAAGCATGCCTAAACTACATTAGGGAATGTTCACACGGTACAATAGCGACCCTCTCAGAGATTGGTTGTGAATTTTAGACCGATTTTTTTTTAATTATTGGGCTAAATAGTACCGTGTAAACTCACCACAATTAGTACAACAATGCTAAACCCAAGCGAAAACGGCAAACAAAACCAAACGTAAAATTGAAATCAGACCTAAGCTCCTAAACTTTGAGTTCTGCCGCATCAGATACTCGAGAGAAGTATTCTTAGCGCTCGCTGAACGAAAGAGTTCCATTTTCAGCTGGAAGTCAGGATTCGGCGGCATATCTTCATGCGTTAACGACTTTGTTAGTCTCTCGTTTTGCTCCAAGGCCTCTTGAACTTGGCTGGCTAATACGGGCATAGTACGCAACCGCGAGGTTCTCGGTCTTTCCTCTCTGTTCTTCGGTAACCCTGCCATGGGGGGTTTGTGGGTAAGCTTCGAGTTGAACATCTTCATTTTCTCGCCTAGTGACATCTTTGCTGGGTCGTCCTCGTCTAACTTAGCTGCCACCGTTTGTGCATATAATACAAATGCGGTGCAAACCGGGACATACACGATGACATGCAAAAAAGAGAAGCCGACGATCATAAAAGAGAAAGCTTTTGTCTATACCTTATGTATGCAATTTACATGCCTTTTGATCAATGACTAAAAATTTCAATCTACAAAACGAAGTATCTCATACAGAAATATTAAAACTTCTTTACTGTAACTCACTTCGAAGTTGTTTCTCAATATCTGTAGCTAATAAAATCTACGCAGAAAATTTAGTTAAGTACTTAATAACATCATCCATAACTTTAACTGCTAAGGAGATCCGAAATTTGCAAAATCTACAGCGACTCGAACTTTACACAGCAACATACTCGTAAATAGGCAGGTATTTAACAGAAAACAGTTTCTCAGTCAGTTCTGTGACCTTTCTGAGCCACTCGGAGCCCGACCCGCACCGCCTCGCCTCGTGCGGACGCCGCGGCGTCAACCTGCGAACCTCGCGTGGGCCACGGGTGGATGCCTCGTGGTCAACCAGTGAACCTCGTTTTCGTGAACGTTGGCAAAGCGCTGTCAACTCAAGGCAAGCATGCGGGCAGCGAGTTATCACCGAGTGGTCCACGGCGGGCGGTCCACTCGCCGTCCGCGAGGAGATCGTTTGCGAGCCAGGCGATCCGGAGTTGATGTAGTGAGCGCATATCCATAAAATTCCATATAAAGACTACTAACCGCACGAGGCGGTGCGGTGCGGGTCGGGTGCCGGGTGGCTCTAATGAGCTATGACCATAAATCTAGAAGAATTCCATTTCCCTTTGGCATGATCTAGCTAAGCCAGGACTATGGCCAATCATTGTTGAAGACTTATTGGTCGACTTGTGTCCCATATTATGTCCAAAAAGTCCAACACGTCCTAGCAGAGCTGTCAGAGCTATGCACACGACGACTTTAAATGCACCATCACTCAGAAAGAGATGCAAATGTAATATGTACATAACTAACTGTAATATGTACATAACTAAATGTAATCAAGCCATATTTAGTATTATATGTTTGTAAGCAAATCGCCCACTCTTATAAAAAAAAAAAATACTCTTATAAAAAATTCACCTTGTTGTAGTGTACCTTTATAAGCTATTTACATTCCTTGGCGATTTGGGATCTTTAAAAAAAAATATTACTAACTGAAACTCGACACTGTGCATTTGTGAAATTGAATTTTAGTATATTTTTTGTGGTTTGTTCACAAACAGTTTATCTTGAATTTGGCTAGATTATAACTAACGAGGATATCTTTATAGCTGGTTGCTACGCACATTGAACTCGAGTTTAAGAGTCGTCGTATGCATTGGCTCTTTTACCAAATCCAATTTCAAAAGCTTTTACAAGACTCACCATCTTCATCTCTGTCTAGCACGTTAGCGATGCTCTTAGATTGATCGAGAGAGACAGAGTCCGATGGTTCCTCTGGTTTCGGTTCGGGCGTGAACATTATCGGTTGGGTTTTGAACCGATCGGTGACGGCTGGTGCGTCTTTCGCTTTGGAGCGGCTGTGGCGAAGAAGAGGCTTTGGTTGTCCTGAAATTTAGATAATATTCGTTAAAACACTTGTAAGATGCCATTCAGCGGGTCAATGCAGCCAGCATCTTGGGGACGCTTCTGATTGATATTGATATGGACCAGTTGAGCTACCTCTAGATTCTTTGCAACAGTTTGCAGTTAGCTCAACTGTTTCAATTGTAAATGAAAGTTTTTTGTGTGGTATAATAAAATGGTTCCTATCTAGTACTAGTTTTAATTGGTTCTAATCTTTACATGTAATTATTTTCTTGTAAAAGCTCAACTGGCATATATGTTACTAGCTGCTTCCCGCGGCTTCGCACGCTTTTCTCCGGGATAAAATTAGCCTATGTCCGTCCCCGGGATACCATCTACCTCCCTGCCAAATTTCACTGAGATCCGTTCAGCCTTTTAGGCGTGAAAAGGTAACAGATAGAGTTACTTTCAAATTTAAAAAAAACATTAGTATGGATATAAGTAAAGTCTGTACATATTGTACTTTTTCCCAGCGCTTACTCTACAACTGGCCAGTGTTACAACTACACGCAAACACTCGCTCACAGTTACATTTCCAACTTGTGCAATAATTATAATGAACAAACACGAGGGCATTGCTGTAGTCTTAGTTATTAATAGTCAGTTAGTCTTAGTAGTTAGTCAATAAAACACACTAAAATACGTCATAGCAAGCACGCGTAACACAGGGTGGACCTGATTGCACTTCATTTGAGCCTTCCACTTTCGAGAACCCCTTTTTTACTTAAATCGAAGATCAGAGGATGGCTATCGAGGATGTGCTGATCAGAAAAAACTACCTTTAGCCTGCTGCTGCAGTTGCTGCCACATACTA
Source organism: Eupithecia inturbata (assembly GCA_963662085.1). Lineage (NCBI taxonomy): Eukaryota > Metazoa > Arthropoda > Insecta > Lepidoptera > Geometridae > Eupithecia > Eupithecia inturbata. Next base: position 10,585,971 of record OY759191.1, read on the forward strand.
GCTCTCGCCACAACACTGCTACTCTTCACCAGCCCCAACGCAAACGCACTGCGGTTCTCTTCATCATCAGACCCCTCAGGGCTCCTGTCACATTCCGTGGACATCCTCGCTCGGTCCATGGTGAGGAGGTTCCGTTCAATGGTCGGTGATGACCACTCGTGTCTGCTGTTCGAAGCGTGGTTGTCTTGAATCTCCTGGCTTTCGATTAGGCCTAGTTCTTCACCTGGAATCGAGAGGGGGTTGTGAGAAAATATGTTTTTCATCCCATCTATTCGAAAAGAGGCAAAGGGTTCCTCGATAAGTGCGAACAAAATGGGTCATTCCAGAGCACTTAATAACAGTGACAAACGGTACCAAAATCATTAAACCTCGAGCGACTTACTTTGAATCCATCGCTACGCTTAAGATTCTACTCTATTTTTTTAATCCTTCGCTTCGCTCTAGATTTAACAAAATGTGACACAATCTACTATTGTGCACAATTCCTAATTCCTGCCCTGTCAAGCCGTGGCGTAAAAATCGACCCCTCCAACTCCCGTTGATGTCGTAAAAGCCGACTAAGGGAATCTGTCAGAGGAAGGGCAGCAGTTTTCTTCTGTGTATTTTTAACACCCCCACTGCGATCACCAATCCGCCTGCCAAACGTTTTGACTATGGCAAAACGCCCCGCTTGTATAGGGAAGCCATGTTCAGTAGTTGAAGTATGTCTGATGAGTGGGTATTACTCTGTATTACGCGAACTTATCATCATCGGGCCCACGTCGTAAGTTTCGTGGAGGCGTAGAAAAAAAAATGACAATCTCATCTGATTGAATCCCACTGCTTGCTCAAGCTCCTTCGTTTCCATGTTTGTTCAAGCACACAAACAAATGAAAGCTGCTGCAAGATATAATGCAGAGTTTAAAATCTGAATGTCATGGTTTTCAGCGATATTTAAAGTCCACGTCTTCATATATAAATAAACCTTGAACACTGGAATAATCATCCGTTCATTATATTTGCACTGGCAGACAAAACATGGACAGCTCCGCTCGACAAAGACAATTTGGCACTAGTTCGCACTTCAGTACTTCCTTGAATACTACGCTGTCACGAGTGTATCTATTGTATTAAGAAAAAATCGGTTTGACAAAGCACGCTCATCACATTGACCCAAATAAATACATTGAGACATTCTACAAGGTTATGAACTGTTTATTTTCTAAAGCGACCTAATACGAACGGATTCCATTCGGTAAATCTAAATTTACTAAGCACTGAGTAAACAAACAGCAAGATGCGAACTGATCTCGGATTGCTTTCACATGTCTTCAGTTATGACCGTCTAAAAAAGTCAACTAAGAAGCTAAATTCATACGCATCCGTTTTGATAAAAATAAGTTTACGAGGCTAATAAACCGTGATTAGTGAATTTGAATTCTGTACTGACCGGAATGGGGTCCTGAATCCCTGGACGATGCTCGGTTGTAGACGCCGCTGTCGCAGGATACGTTCAAACTCCAGTTGTCGGCTTCGGCTTGTTGACGATCGTCTTCTTCCAGCGCTCGGCTGTCTTCGTCCAGGGCGTTTCGGACCTTGTTTACTTCCAGTTCGATCTCGTCTAGCGTGGACTGCTTCCTCGCAGCGGTGTTTTCAATGTCGAGAAAGGTGGCCTCACCGTAGCTGTCGTCCTTGGCGCCTGTGCCGTCAGACAAACAGCTGACGCTCGTGGGAGTCTTCACGGTGATGAAGCTCGCACCGTACGGGGGCAAATCAATCGTTTTCGCAAAAGGATCCCTCTCAGGTTCTCCAGCTAAAGGAAAGGCTATCCTGGCGACCGAAGCAACACCGGACTCGACGGCTCTGCTCGGAAAACTACAGCCCGCTTGCCCGAACGCTTGGAAACTCGGTTGGCCAAGCTCCAAACTGCGAAATGAGAAAAGAAACGCATTAATGTAGCCCGCCGCCGTACATAAGACAGAGACGGTAGATGTTTCGGTGGTCGTACATAAACTTCTATGAGTTATGGTGCGAATCATTCGATTTGCGACGACGATCAATCGTTTTAGGATAGATTGACAGCATCAGCAGTATAATCTAAATATAAATGTCTGCTCTCGATTCCGGAGTTATCGATTAGATGCTGCGATCGTAAAACAATTTATCGGTGGGGTAACCGGCTATAATTCCTGGGAGATTTAGTTATAGAGCCCCTACTTAAGTGTAAACATATCAGGAAAACAAATGGAGGAAATAACCTAAGCGATCAGGAAAGTCTATTACTGTAAGAAGCAATTGAAGAGAAGATGATCAGTCTCGATTACAGAACAGATGCATTAGCATCGATGCCATTAAGGGCAGCGGAGATCGACGCAACAGATCGCGCTCATAAAGCCACCATGCGTGCTTTGGAGCACAACAGATCCAGAAATAGTGCTTGACCCACTAAGCGGCTGGACCGCTTATTTCCGTCATCAGGACAGCGAATGTACACGAGCGAATGCAGAATTGATGTTAATTACGATAGATTAACGCAACAGAGAATAGAAACGTAAATGGGATGACAGCGGTGACGGTGTTTTACGTAATTGGGTACAAGGGCTGTGATGGGATCATTAGTCATGTGTTTTATTTTTAGAAAATTATTTGTTGCCAAGCTGAAACAGCCCGCAATTTGTGTTTTTTTGATTAATAGAACCTTTACATCAGAGTGTTCTGTGTTGACGAAAAATCGACTTTTTAGGTTTATAAAGAAGGCTTTTGGTTATCTTTTAAATTAAGTGTCGTTAATGTTTTCAAACTCTATTTTAAAAACAGCCCTTTTGTAACGGATTATATTTAAATTTCCAAGTAATAAACATAATTTGTTGAAGCTCAGAACCTTTGTTTAATGTAGTTTGTATTACACATAAAATAAACGACCTCAGGAATTCCACAAATTGTAAAATACCCCAGAAATAAGTGCTACAATTCTGTTTACAAATGAGAATGCTTCCGCAGCTTTTGCCATGTAATATGTTACCGGCTGTAATCATGTGTTTGCAGTTCTCTTTCGCACTCTAAATGGAATTAATAACAGAACTAGCGAAAAATAAACTTTTATCTATCAGAGATAAAGGAAAGCAATACGGTAATGTTCCTGATAACATTAAAAATGAATCAGTCTTATGATATATGCTCGTATACCACGACTGACTTAAAACAAGAAACTAGGGTACTTCGAGATGCAGTTATTACATTAGGTACTTCCAGGAAAACGGACATTATGTTCTTATTGACATTATGACACAGTCAAAGAAATTACGACAGTGCTATGCCATCGAAGAATCAATGCGGATATCGTAGATAGGAAATCCATAATACGACTTCAACCTTTCACGAAAGAGATGATCGACGGAAGATTGAAATTGTAGGCTTACGACTACATACCTACAGATTACCAATCCTGCCGATTCCATTATTATGGAACAACCACGTTATACAAAGTAAGATCCTTTGTGTAAAAAATCCATACTAGACCTTGTCAAGGGCACTAGCAAGTCTCGTAAAACAAAACCTAATAGCCCTACAGGCGATTTAGTAACACTATTTTTCTAATGCATATTAAATTACTGCGTCACATTTGCACGAATGACCCAAATCACCTTTAAATCGAATGTACAACAATGACCTAGATGTCCTAGGCAGAGTGACGTATTAGGTACTTACATTCTGAAAACGGGCCAATCCACGAAGGAATCCATCACTTTAAATGCTGGCGGTATCCTCTTTTTGGGCAGAAGAACGAAATAAAAGCGATATTGCAATTTTCGCGGGTAATTCTAGTGAAGTTGAAAATAGCTCTTGTTGTTTGACGATCAAACTATAAACTGAAGGAAGTCGGATGATGTCAGATAGACGAAAACAAGAATTAACACTGTTTGATTTACGCTACAGCTAATAATTAAGGAACCCGTTTCATTGAAGAAATAGCCTTGGATGCATTGCTAATATATCATGAGCAATATTCGATTGTTTTGGAAAACATTTGGAGGGTATAAAACTTTTCAATGTTTAATGATATTATTCTTTTTCAATGGAATATCAAAGGCTAAGGAATCCTAAGCGTCATGAGAAAGTATCGAGAAGTATAACAGAGATGGCTTGTCTTCAAACAATGCACATAGGCAGGAAAACGTACAGTCAGAACAAAATATTTAGCGTCGGTCGACCCACGCCTCACGCTTGCCCATCAAAATAATGGCGAGCAGCCAACTTTCAGCAACTAACTACCGCCAGAGGCCGGTACAGAGCACAATCACCTTTGCACAATGAGAGTCGCTTTTTAAAAGCCGGCAAATAAAATATAATTCTGTTATCGGTATCCAGTTCGACCCCGTCGGAGTGAATCAATGAAAGCACTGCGCTTAAAACATCAAACTTATTCACAGTGACGTATCGAATGAATAATGTATTTGTGCAGTCTCGCATAGGAAATATAATCACCGCGGATAGATGCAATGAATATAAATTCACGCGTGAAACAAGCTTTGGAATAGGAATTTTTAAAAATTTAAAATTGGTTTTTACCTGGAAGTGATCGACCTCATTTCCTCGACAGTGATTGGTTGTGTTTTGTAGCGTTCCTTGTCCCGATTTTTTGATCTCGATGTAGACAGCTGGTCTCGCTTGGACAGCGCTTGTTCCATAGACTTGATACGGGACGCAATAGATGGAAAGGATTTTTGATCGTTTTCCGGTTCTCCTTGTCCTTCCGGCAAGGTGTAACGTCCGCTTTTGCAGTTTTGTTCAACTTTCAATCTTCGTTGGTTAAGTATTGATAATAGTTCGTCGTTGACATCACCAGCAAGGGATTTCGACCGCGGGTTTGATTTGGGTCTAAGGTTTCTGCGGCGAATCACAGCACTGGGGTAGCTGGGTTCCGAATCGGGCGCGTACTCAGGCGCTTGGTTCAACCGTCGCGGTCCAGCCGCCAACAGGTCACTTCCGTCTGCACTGAAATTCGTCACGCTAATGTTTGCATTGCTGCTGTCCGCACAAAACGAGAGCCGTGGGCGCGGCGATTGGCTACGTTCCCTGGTCAGACTAGAACCCCTCTGCTTTAAAATAGGTCTCATTGTTGCTTCGCACTCCGATCCCGAATGGTCGGATGTCCGGGACCTGAGGAGTGAAGGTCTTCTGGAGCTTCTGTCGTCTTCGCTCAAATCGAAACTAGAAGCGTGTCCTTCGTCGCCGGACAAACGGTTTCTCGATGACTTCAAGATCGGCTTTTTGGGTAGTTCGTAGTCGTAATCGTCGTGTTCAGTCGATTTTTTTTTTAGTATTGGTCTAGGGGTTTCAGGATAAGTTATATCAGGACTCGGCCTCTCTTCAGAGAAGCTCTTTTTCTTTAAAATAGGCCTGACGGCGTCTTTATCTTCATCTACTAATTCAGCGCCACCTGCGGCTGCTAGCAGAACTGCTTGAGCAATAGACACGTGTGAGGATGTTGTACTACTGCTGGAACTCGAATTTGATTTACGTTTGAGTATGCCATGTGGTTCTGGTGAACCGTTGGATAATTCTTCTGTTTGTAGATCCTCCTCTCTGCTCATTTTTCTTTTCAATATACCCTGAATTTGGCCATCAGGTGATCTATTTCTAATTATGTCTTCTAATGATGATCTTCTATTCTTAAGGATAGGTTTACTAGTATCCGGAGAACCATCATCAGCAAACGATACTTCTGGACTGCAAGACCTCCGGGCCACTTGCGATTCATCTAAGCTGCGGCGTTTCTTTAAAATGCCTGCGCGTTGCCTGCTATCAGAACGGCAGTTGCGAGGCTCGATAACACTTGGTGAGAATGTTACTGGTGGAGAGGCAATAGCTTGATTTGAAGTACTAGCGTTATTGTTGTCCTCATGAATAGACTTCCTCTTCAGAATCGACACAGGCGTGTGACTGCATGACGATGATAAATTTTCTAGACGGCGATTTTGACTAGATGCATCGTTATTGAGATCAGAAAACATTGCACTCTGTTTTTCAAAGTCAATCAGTCTCTGCGCAGCCGTGTCAATGTCCCTCAGTCTTTCTGTAACTCCTCTGGGTTGAAAAGTCCTGTCATTGATGATGCCGTAATTGGTAGCATGGTTGTTATTTCTTTGTTCGGGTTTCGTTACAAATATTGATTCATATCGCGGTTCAGGCGTTTTTATATTTAACTTATTACTAGTTAAGTTATTTGACAATTTGTTAACCCTATCTAACGTTTGTTTCGTCAATGCAGCTAAGCTATCCATTTCCTGGGAGAGTCTTTTCGTATGCGGCCTTACTTCGTGAAGTGTCGACATTTTCATTGTAGTTTTGTCTCCTACACCAGAAGTAAGTTCTGTTTTCGCTTCCAATTTGCTCTCAGTTTTAGAACCACCATTCAAAAGACCCCTAGGCGAAACGTTTTTGTTACCGTTCGTGTCTCTTGGAGAATTATTTTCTAAACTAGTCAGTCTTTTCTTTAAATAATGATATTTTTCGCTAAGACTTTCACTATCCTTTTGAGCGCGTTTTTTTCTGTCGATACGATAACTTTCAGTATCACTTTTCGCTTTCTCGGGACTTTTCCGAACTGGTTTGGTTCTTGGTGATTCCAGCTTTGATTTATATTCAGGTTGCGATGGATTGTCTCTCGTCAAATCTTGTTTGACGGGGGAGGTAGACGTTTGAATGCTTCTGTCAGTTGATTTTCTGGAGAGGGGGATGCAACTAGGTTTAGAGCCAGAGTCGTTAATTCTTCGCCTTTCGTATGATTTTTGAGGGGCTGAAGTAGACGGAGATGTTTTTAGATGGGTTGTTTTGATGCCGAAAGATGAGCTAATAGTAGGTTTTAGATGATTGGGTGATGTTTTGGAAGACGGCAGTGTGCTTTCAGTCTTAAGATGTGAAGTTTCGAGTGATCGGCGATTTTTCGTCTTTGCGACAGTTCCTGGAACAAAGAGACACAAAAATTACAGCATTGAAAATAATAACAGCATGTTTAACATAGATATAAAAATGTTGCAAAATAACAGTTCGAGAACGGAAGTAGGAACTGTTGACCCTCACGTGGGCATTGTTCTATGGAAGTTCAGTGACTGCGCTGGCGCAGGCTCGTGTGGCATTTAGCGCGGTATGACAGCACTTGCTATTGTTTCCGTAAGTAGGTGACGCATTAGCATGCTAGAAATCTTCAACGGTAACGAATGCTCATAAAACAGTGATCTAGTTTGTAAAGCACTCACTTATTTAGATAATCACTAAGTTATCTTGAGAAACAGCGTAACTGAGTGTTGATAGAGTTGATCTTACAAAAACAATTGTCAGTTAATTATTTGGTAGTTGATAATACCTGTTGTCAAATTACAGTACGTTCTTATTACCGTTTTATTAATAGGTTACTCCGTAACCTATTAATTTCTCAACTATATTTTTTCGTTATTATCTTTACAGTTTCTTGAATATTTTCTGGGTGCGCTCTATTTGCAGACACGATATCTAATTGTGGTTGAAGTGCACGTAGACTAGCTCTTCCGACTTGTTTCAAGGAAATGGGTTTAAAGAAATTAAATAAAATGAAGCTGGATATTTTCACACAATTTCATGTAGCTTTAAAGTTAGCTGAGCTGTTATTTTGAGTGATCTTAAATGTCTAATAACATCATAACCAGCTCCTAGCTATCCACTGATTGGTGTATGCATAATCCAATAAGTGCAATTTATATCTGTCTTGGGCTGTTTGCATCTACGTCCAGTCCGCAATCATCGACCCATCTGGCAGGTACCTACTGCGTCTGGTTCCCTGGGCCCCAATCGGTATTACAGTATCGTTGATTGCTTCAGCTAGCCAATTTCGTTAATTACCCTTTCTATCCTTATCATGATTCTAATTGTATAAATTTAAGCATGACCGCATTACCCTAATCATAAAGCCACATATATCAACCTTCATTTGTGTGTTAAAATGAGGCCGTAACAAAGTAGGTTAGCATAATATAGGTAATTTTCTCATCGGAAAACGAATTTCCATCCTAACAGGTGTACTTATAAGGTTATTTACCTACTTGAATTGAAATTTAACCCGGGGTGAATGAGGTGAGAAATTGGTACACCAGCTATGAGGTGGGTGTGAGATGCCCGAACTTTGATACCTAAGTTTTATACTTATTTTATGCATTACGTATTTTTTTATAATGTCTTTAATAGGATTTAATAAACAAGATAAGTAAATTAAAAACAATAATTTATATTAGAAAGGTATGTATACTTCATATTATGATAACAGTCACTAAATCGTCAAAGAACAAGGTAAATTTTTAGTAATAGTAAAATTCCAACAAATTTCTAACTTCTTTAGCTAATATAATATTAAATAAGTATGGTTTTTTATTATCTATACAAAAAAAAAACTAAGATTAATGAGTGATCCATTATTTAATACGTCTAAACGGGGTTTGACGTTATGGGTTTACGTACCCAAACTACCTTTGCACGCGTATATCTCCCACTTGCGCCGGAGCAGCAAAAAAAATTACACTACACTTCAAGCCCCGCACCCTGACCTCCAACTGAGACATCGGGATTCGCGCGACAACAGTAACATTAAAATACCTGCGTTTAATAACTTCTTGGGTATTACACACCCGACCTCACTTACGCCGGTTTAAGGTAACTTTCTAATTTCAAAAGCGACATAGCCTTAACAAGACACCCAATGAAATTAAAACTCAAATCACCGATGATAAGGGTGAGTGAATACCAGGTCTCCGCTCTACTCAGCGTCAGTTGTAGGGAACACACCCTAAGTACGATAAACTTCGGGAGGGCAATACCCAGCAGTGGTTAAAATCGGGCTGCATATAAAAATCAATTACTTATATTTTTTAGGCTTACAAAATAAGCTCGTAGACATACATTAGCGATAAAGAGACGCCGAGGGGCAGATTTTGGTAAGTAGTTCAATTCGGTAACCGATCCTGTCTATAAACGCCTAGGCTTTTCTAATGTTACGATATAATTCAAACCCATTACACATGCAAAGCGGCCAAAATGTGTCTACTCTACCCTTTCTACCTAAGCCTGCGACCAAAAAAAAGTCTACTAAAACTCGAGCTCCAATAATCGCCTAGCTGAAATATTCCGTGAATCCCGTGGGTGTCAGATGGCTCGTCATTTTTTCTGCTTATCTCGGTCCATTAGTGAGGACACCTGATACTTGATAATTTCTGCATTAAACGCTTGATGCATGATAAGGTTTCGGGGTATCAACAGGTTTCAAGAATATGATAAATTGATAACACTGATGACGATACCGTCTTGTGCTGTGATTTTAAGACAGGATTGATGTTTATTCAACTAGTAAGCGGCGAACTTGTACTTGTACTCTACAGCGATCACCGATCCGCCTGCCACGCGTGATGATTAAGGCAAAACCGCCCTTGTTTACGGGAAGCTCATTCAGCAGTGGACGTACAGCGGCTAATCGGCAGGTTTAGCTACATTATCCCTGAGTGTGAACACATGCATATTGATGATTTTTGCATTAAGGCGGTTGCATGCCTCAAACCAGCGCCACCGCGCGTTAGGGCGAACCTATAACGGGTTTGGTTGTCAAACTAGGCCCAGATCTCAGTACTCACGGGATCCCCGTGGTAAAAAACTCGAATTAGATACATAAAATTCATAATTTTTTCTTTGGTTCCTTGAATGTAAAAAAAAGAATAGAGAAAAAATATACCTACAATAAAAAAAATCATGAAAGTGCACATAATTTGGCTCAGTAACCCTGCGGTCTATTGAAATGACTTATGTTTTGATTCGTAGGATCGATTGATTGATCGATGTTATGTTCTAATTATTTGGTTCCTTAAACCAGTTTCTTCATAAGTAGTGTAGTTTTCTTGTAAATAATCAAAAACTTGATTTTTGCACTTACGCCGATCGAAAAACGTATGCTCTGTGTGTCATGCTCCATGAGTCCTGTAAGGTCTAAAGGAAATCAAAGCACTCCTATGAATGCAAAATCCTATGCCTATCCTTTTCACAAAATGGCTCGCATGCCAATGGCAGCAAAGGATTTTTTTTTATGCCCATTCTATAGTAAGTTTATGATACCATAAACTTTTTTTAATGCGCATAAAATAGTTGTCATTGGTTTATAGGCTGAGTTGGGAATTTTTTTTGGTGGCTACTAAACTCTGTTTTCACATCTCTGTCTAAATTATACGAAACTAAACTATTTCAGAGAGATGAAAAAAAGCTTAAGATATCACAAACTGTACAATGGATTGTTGAAAAGTCCTGTGTTTAACGTAACAGGTAATAAGAAAAAAACAGGTGGCAGCGCTAATGTGCGGCATACTACGCTTCAACTTCAACTTCTTTTTTTATGGCGCCGCTTGCTTTTTGCTACGCCTCTGCCAGTGTCTGAGCCGGAGTGTCAGTCAGATGCGCGATATGATTTGTGTGTGTCAATAACATAACAAGTTAGGTGTGCCAATGTCAACAGGTGGTGTTGAACTTATGGCGGAATACGATACTGTTTTGTGCTGCGTTCTTTATGTCCGCGCATAAGGTATGAGAGAAGACATATAGGGTAGGCCGCGTAGTCTTCGCGCTAGTCTCCTACTATGTATAGTAACAAGCCAGCGAGCGACAAGAGACACCAGAAAATAAAATGTATACAAAAATAAACCGCCAAGTGCGAGTCGACTCGCCTGATTTTTCAAAGAACATCAATTTTGCACTTGTTCGGAGAACCGTAACGTAGTTTTATATAAGGTCAGGAGTTAGGCAAGACTTAATGTTGTGCTCCTGGCTTACCCGTACTTTACATACATACATAGAGGTACATACATATACCTACATGTATAAATAAAATTTAGTAATTTAAATTTAATAAATTTTGAATTTTTAAAAGTGACTGAGGCAGAAACTGAAAAATTGTATTTGTTACTCCCGTAAAACTATCTTCATGGCGTTGAGTTGGAGTTTTAAGTTGTAAATTGCGGGTTCAAGTCCCGTCGTAGTTGAAATTTGATTGGGATATTATTTAATTTCTTAGAAATTACCCTGAGTCTTACGCACTATATTAACAAAAACCTTAAATAACTATTATTTTGACTTGCCAATGCTATGATATGTAACGAAATAATTAAATCAATTTGAAAATATGCATCTAAGGGCCGTTGTCTGCAAAAATTGTATCCTGATCTGGCCGGAGTACAGAATACAAATATATTATACAAATCGTTTATAGGTACCATCGAGCAATCGAACACAAACCCAGTAGAGAGAAAATAATATGGTCTTTCGAATTCCGATACTGATCAGGTTTTTTTCACTAATATAATGTCAACTCTATAAAATATAGTATTGTGCTGGCATAATAAAATATTGTATCGATACTCCCGATATAACAAGAAGTCATTAAAATTTATCTATTTGATTAAGTTAATTGATCACTGTAACTTTTATAAAAACTCCAGTATATTTCATCGATATAGTTAAAAATGTAACTATATTTTTTTTTACTATACTCATTAATTTTCAATTATCGAAAGAGATTGCTCATAGCGATAATAAAGATGCCCTACATACCTACTCCCGCGATTCTTTTTAATGGTAGCTTCCTTTATAATTCGTTCTTTCTATCTAATATAACAATGGCACACTTGTAGTTATACACGTATTTGATTCGTTTGCTTTAATTTTAGCGACGGTCATAGTTTATAAACATTGACATCGATAGATTGATTGATATCGATAAAAATATTGGCATGCCCAACTCGAGTGACTTGAGTCGGCCAATCGGAGTGCAGTGGTCGCCGCCGCAGTTATTTGGCGGAATTGTTGTCTGAACAAAATAAATGACATTTCCTCTCTATTGGGTATGTGTTCTATGATTGGTACCATGTAGATACATATTTAAAACTAAAACATAATGCAACGATACTGACGGTAAAAGTATAAAACTATGTCGCGTTCGTATCGCCCTCTTCTGGACCGGATAAAAAAGATAAAATAAGCCTCCGTAACTTCTTATAAACACGAGTAGGCATATCGTTCGCAGTAAAGCTACATAAAGTTAAGGGCTGCAACAGCAACCCTTAGCTCATAAACGTGTCAACCTTTCTGTGGATTTCATGTGGTGGATCACGCGAATTTCGTCCTACATTCTTATATAAATATGACAGTCTGTTTTCAAAATTGGCTCTGGCTCAGAATATGCTGGATGACTAGCAAGCTAGCATCCAACACTGGTCTTTCGCCAGAGCCACTCGTTGGCGTTAAGGACACGGATAATTCACAAAAATAAGATAACATAATACAAACAAACCAAAACACACTAATAAAAAGCGATAACATACAAATAGATAGGGATATAGAGACATTTATAATACACTTGTGTCGTGCCTTAGACTTTCCTGCTCCTTCTGGTGATCAAATATAAATTTCTTTAATTTTGTTTTAAAACCATGTAAGCTTTGCAGGTTCCTTATCGGCGGCGGGATATTGTTCCAGCACTTGGAAGCTGCATAGCGGAAACTGCCTCTAAAGCAGGCAGAGCTGTGCCGCTGTGTCACGAGCTGCTTCGAGCACTGGCGAGAGCCACAAGATCTGGAGCTAGACAACCATGACAACTTCTCGTAGAGATAAGACGGTGATTTGTATTTCATAACACCGAACATACGACATGTAAGGTGAAATTTACGACGATGCTTCATTTTCAAGATAAAATGTTTATTTAAAAAGGGCGTGACATGACCTCTAAACGGAACATCGAAACAAAAACGTTAAAGGCTTAGCCTACACCGTCTGTCTGCCTGTCCGTCATAAAGTTTGGCTAATTCTTTTTTTCACCTTAGAAAAACCCCCGAAGGGAAAACAGAAATAAAAAAGAAAACAGGATTCAATTCAGTTTATACAGTGCCACGTAACATTTGTACTAAGCCGAAAAGGGGTGATTCTGGATCCCGTGGGGATCAACTTGAGATTTTTTAATTGTTTTATGTTTTCTTCCTATTCTTGTTATTTTACACGCTCTCTTGCATTATTTAACATTATCCTAAAATATTATTTTTGTTTGTTTTTACATGAAATTATTAGTGTTTTATCATGAAATTATTACAAAAAAATGGTGTAAATCCTAAAAAATTTCAAAACAATAATAATTCGGGGCAATGCAGCCAGCGTCTTGGGGACGCTTCCGACTGGTATTGATATGGATCAGTTGAGCTACTTGTAGATTGTTTGCAACAGTCTGCAGTTAACTTAATTGTTTCAATTATAAATAATTTGTTTTTATTATTGAATTGTAATTTTCTTTGTCAATAACAATAACATATAAAAAATAAAAAAATGATCGAAATTAAAAAAATCGTAGAACAAACGTTGGTCCCTCGAGGTCCAGAATTACCCTCTTTCGGCTTAGTATACGTTTTGTGGCACCCTGTATATGCAAGCTACATGCACTACATAAAGGATTCATAAATACTTATAAAGATACTAAAAATTCTTAGTGTCTGCTTTTAAAAAGTTTGGACCAATATGTAATTTTTCAAACAAGGCATTACAGCTCCAAGTCGATCGTACAACATTCTTCTTTTATAGTTCCCTAAAGAAAAGTTTCCGAGCTTTGGCAAAATGCTTGCTCCTGTGTCCTTCGGTGAAATATTTTTTGTCTAACTCCATTAAAGAGTGTTCAATGTTCATAATAATTATGAGAACGTCGACAACTCTTTCTCTTTTAACTAACTACTACCCGTGGCTTCACTCAAGTCGTAGGTAGGTCGTATCTAGGATAAAAGGAACGGAAGCGATAAGTGATTATTTACAATCGATCCAGTTAGCCATTTCGAATTAGCAAAAAGGAGGAGATTCTCAGTTCGTCTCTGTTTTTTTATGTCAATAGGTAGATCGATATCAATAGAAAGATAAAAAAAAATCGAAATTCAAGAAATCTTAGCAAAAAAGTTGACCTTCTCGGGGTCCAGAGAATCACCCTTTCGGCTTAGTACAGTACACATGTAACGTGGCACCCTGTATAATATTAGTACAGAAGTATGACTACTTGCAAGTAGTTTGTTTAGTATTCCCTGAAGCGCTGCTAGGTAGAGTATGTATTTAGTATAACTTGGTAAGTATAAAAGTTCTATGATTTATGAACGCGGCATGTGCGGTTGTATGTGTTCTAGGAAATTAGGTAATTTTGTTTAGGTTCATACTGTATTTAGATTATTATTTATATTTTATAAAACAGTTGGACTGAGGTTCAACATTAAAGCAAACAGACTAATGTTTTAAATTTAAACAAGCTAGCAAGATTATGAATAATACTAGGACAACATCAAATTCTAGTTCGAAAATGGGCGAGATACGAATCAAAGTATAAATTTTATAAAACCAAAACTGTTTTGAACTTTTGCGATTTGCTCCGACGAGACCAGTGTTGCAAAATATTTTCCACCAATATTTCTTTGATTTTCTAACACATTTGTTTATAAAAAAATATCTAGGGTTCTAAAAACCAAGTAAGTGTACATAGGTAAAGTTGGTATACCCAATATCATTGGGTATACCTCATCGAGGTAGAATCCTACCTCAAAAGGTATACCCGATGGTATATCTGCGTTATATAGATCTATCTATGAGATGTAGGTACACTGTTTTTAAGTTTTGCGGGGCAAATAAGTACTAATCCCTCGGGATTTTTTTATGGGACCACCTCTGGATCATTTTCTATACAATAGCCAAATAATTTTCAAAATCGATCCATAATTGACGGAGAAAACGAAGGACATACATAAAAACATATATACAGGCGAACATAGACAATTTTTTCGAGGTCGGTTAACAAGGAAAGTGTTCAATCCAGATCAGATACTGCCTGCGTTGTAACTAAAAGGGCATAAGGACTGTAGAAAACCATTAACGAGAAAGAAAAACCACTGTAATCATCTAATAAACGGCGCCGCTTCTTATCGGTCTTCAGAACAGAACTCGCTTAGGGTCACCTCGCAAAAAGGGTGTCTTTAAGCCCTGTTTATACTAGTAATTACGTAGCTAGTAGGGTGCGTACCCTTTTATAACTATGTGTTTTATCTGTTTGACGACCGATGAGGCGCTGCGGGCGGAGGTCCGCCTGCGACGCAGGTTGCAGGTTCGATTCCCGCCTTGGGACAAATGGGTATTCTAAGTATAATAAAAATATATATTTGTGTAATGTATTGTATTATGTATAACAGTCATCTAGTACCCATAACACAAGCTCAGCTTAGCTTGGGGCTAGACCAAGTTGTGTGGATTGTCGAGCATTTACAATACAAATTATAAAAAAGTACTTAAGTAATAGGTTTTAAGCGACTATTTATCTGTCCTACTAAGTATATGATTATGGTTAAAAATAAATATAAATAATATAAAAATAATAATATTTCTTTCTGTAAAACTAGAGGCACGCTCGTTTCTTCACTCGCAAAATACACCACTTTCAGCGCTTTGAGTATCGATTTAATTTAAGTATCTTCTCTATTTATTTTGACAAGATTGAGCAAACAACGGCATAACATTCTAGAATATTCCACTATCACTATAGTTTATTGTTACATAACAACCCGTTGTAAGATAAAATAATTAAAGGAAGAATTCCATGAAGCTAGAATGAAAATTAGGTCAGCAATTTAAATTCTATTGTGGTAAGAAAATAGAGGATACCTAAGGAATAGAGATAAATTTCTCAGGTTCCTCCGAATAACGCAATCCAGCATAAAGGGATAATGGCCTTGTCGCCCACAGTAAGACTAGAGACACGCGCTAGTTTCTTCACTCGCAAAATACATCACTTTCAGCGCTTTGAGCATCGATTTAATTTAAATATCTTCTCTATTTATTTTGACACGATTGAGTGAACAACGGCATAACATTATAGAATCTTCCACTATCTATCAGTTTTGTTTATTGTTAAATAACAATTCCATGATAAAATAATAACAGAAGTCCATGTTGACATCAGTGCTTTACCTAAGGTATATGTCACAGATTTTATAATATTATGCTTTGGTACAGGGTTGAGATGATTTAAATCACCTGATTTAAATAAAATGCTGTGTGGTGCCGGCTTTGAATTTGCACCACCTCAACTATTCCCGCGGGTGTCGTAAGAGGCGACTAAGGGATATCTACCGTGGGCGGGCAGCAGCGCCCCCTGCAGAATAATTCTACCACCGAACTGCGATCCCCAACCCGCATGCTCAGCGTGAGGATTATGGGCATTACCCCCCGTGAGATAAAAGCCAATAAGGCGCTTATCAGGGGCAGGCCTGGGTCCAGCAGTAGACCAATATAGGCTGTGGAGGAGGAGGTAAATCAAATAAACCGTGTGATTGAATATAATTATTTTATTCACTGCAATAAAACCAGAAAGATGGATAGGTTCCTAGATGGATAGGCAATAACTGCAGGTGTTCCATTTAGATTTTCAAGTTTCGCGAAAACCTGCTAATGTATGTCGTTGCTAGGAACCGAAGCCTTTTTGTTACCAGATTAAACATACAAGCTTTCAGAACTTTCAGAGCTCCAGTTATTATACAATTCTGAGAATTACCACGTATTGCTAGAATCATCCATTTAGTTGGAAATGCAACTCGCCATTTTGCTATTAGCTCGTTAATGGTCTACAGTGAAACTGCACTTTTTTTAAAGAGAATAAAGATTAATATCGCCGTCTGTTAAAAGCAAGGACGGACATGCAGCTGGGGAATGCAAAAATAAAGCTCTTAATTCAGCAAAGCCAGATTTAACTATTAAGATACGACATGACCCTAGTGATATCCGAAGCAAAGAGACTTTTTCAGCTAGGGTGTCCCCACCGAAGCTGTGCTTTAATGCATACTGGCTAGACTAGAGCGAAGATGTGTGCTGGCTAGACGGAACTGGCTGCGTCGGATGTTTGTTAAGATGAAAGCACTACCGATGCCGCTCACATCTCTTCTCGTCTCCGCTGCGTGACGTCGTCGCCAGCTTGCAAGGCACAGTTCATATCTCCGCTTCTGTCTTTTTTTTTCTTCGCATACAAATATGATACACCTCCGCTCGGTGGTAGGTATCCACTGAAGCTGAGCGGAGTCGAGATGTGTGAATAACCACCTTTTATTGGTGGTTTAAAACAAATCTCTTCTCCGCTCGTCAAGTCTCCACTTTAGTGGAGTCAGGCCCTAAGAAAGCTATTAGCCTAACGGCGGCCTTTACAAGGCAAACAACTATTTATGAAAAACTAAGACACATAAAATCTAAGCGTTCATGGCTATGAAGTCAAAAGTTCGAATATGTACTACAAAATATTACGATAAAACCCTATTATTTATTATTGTGCGCACCATAGACCCATAAAAATAATAGAAGCAGGCAAATTCAAAATTTCTTTGGATTTCGACTAACAAAATGTAATGGGGGGGGTGTAAGGGGTAAACCTCCCTTGATCGTATCCTCGTAAAATTTTGCAAAAAGGCAGGCAGGCCCATAAAATGCATAAGTTTGTTCGAACGATACTTAACAGATTGAACAGGTATGGGCACAGAAATCTAAATCTAATCTAGTGCCTTATTATTTAGATTTCTGTAGGTATGGGAGTCGCAAGAAGGTTAAGAAGGCCCTGCACTAGTCATTCAACGTGCTGAAACCTGGGTAGGTACTTCATGACATGCGAGCTAAGCCACGAGCGGATGTGAGTCAGTAACATCACTGAACACAAAAGCGATTAAACTTTCATTTACGACCGGCTCGCCGAATCGCCCAGCTTTTATTTGAACACAGCAACTGGACCCGGCAATTTCTTTTAATTACAACAGGGTTCGTTGTTTCAGTGACGAAAACAACAGTATTATTCTGCTGAAGTGGGTTCGTAGAAATCAAACGGCAGGTCGTGCGAGGGCACAGAATAAAAATGTGACCATCCAAGAGCAATTTTTCACACATTTAGCTATATCGATTGAGTCCCATATGGATTGCAGAGCAATAATCTAAAGGTTGTGTTATTGAGGCTTAACCGATATTCAGTAAGTCACCGTTTATCGATATTTTATCGATATTTTATCGATTGTCCCTATAATATATCTCCACTAAAATACTGTAGGCCAAGCTAAAATATTGAAGCTTCAAGTTCAATATTTCGCAATGTATGGCGATCTGATGCCATTTTTGTCTATTCTACCCAAGACAACAATCGTTGCGCTTGGCCTACAATATTTTAGTGGAGATAACATGCGTTCCATTGCGGTTCTGAAATATCGATAAACTGTGACTTACTGAATATCTATCGGTTATGTTATGTATGATTCAATAACAAGTTTTAGTTTATAGCTCTGCAATTAATTTTAAATATTTTATGCATTTGATAACGATGCGACATAATTGGTTAAATTCTACCCTAGACAACAATAGCTGTGCTTGGCCTACTGCAAATAAAGGTTGATGGCACTATCCCCAAATGAAACAATGTCATCGCCCCAGACAGAGGCTTTGTACTATGACCTGAAATGAACTTTCTCTCTGGAAATAATTTTATGAAGCCCGACTACAAAATCAATCAAATAGAAAAGTTTTATATTTCTCATGATACAAAGGGTTCATTGATTCATAGGCTAGGACAGTCGGTCATTTGCAAATGTGGAGAGTTTTATTTAGGAGTTTAATAATGCTTACATTTAAGTCGAAAAGGTTACTGATTGGATGCCTCTTAGGCATTCAATTTATAACACGGGCCTTAAACATCCACAGCTTCATTGTAGTCAGGTTTAAACTATAAAAAACAGCCTTTTTTTTTATAGTCTGTTAATGATGCACTTTGTTGTTGGTGTTGTACTGTATTACATAGTCTTAAGATTCTGCATCTCAAATTGTAACGTAAGTATTATCTATAACCTTGCATTCGGAGGAGGGCGTTTATGCTCGCAACACAGTTGTACCCATAACTATTGCGCGTATTATCGTTTTCACAGTTTCTTGTTCCTTTGTACTTTGTTCCAATAAATATTTTTTTATTAAACTTTGTGCCTTAAGCCTCTTCCCTGTGACTAAGATCCAATTTCACCGTTGCAATTGAACAAGATCAACAAAACATAAAGTCAGTTGAGCGCTTTGAACGAGTTCAGCGCATAGCGCACGTTGATCCGGTTCAAGCTGAACTTAGTTAAACAAACGGTAAAAATGGACCTTAGACGGCTTTTCTAATAACTACAACATGACCAATCAGCCGAAGGTCAGATAAGCCTGATAACAAAGAAGATGTGGGTGTTCAAGTGGCCTCCAATCAGTAGCCGATGCCACAAACTGATACAAGACCCCAGCCACATAATGTACCTACGTGTTTTTTGTGTCGGGTAGTCCGCATAAACTGGCGATATTCACGCGCCAAGTGTTCAATACAATTGTCGCCATGACTGGCCTTGACTTCGCGTGACCTTACCGGTAAATGGGCACTTGCGTATTTTGCAATGTTTACATTTACATAGGTACAGTAAGTACATATAATTTGTCCCCAACACTAGCCTAGCCGGCTAGAAACAAGGAGATGCTTGGTTGTCTAGAAGTCAAGAATTGTAAGATCCTACCTCTCGCCTGCATGTATTAGGGACATTTGTCTATTTGTGAAATCACACGCAACCTATTTAAAGAAGCGTAGAGATGCGATTACTCGGCAAAAACGGATCAAATTTAACAATTTAGTCTACAAACCCCAATGTCATAAAGATATATTGCAAGAAATGTTTATAATATGTGCATTACTATTTACAATAAATTACCAGAAGACTTAAAGAAACTTAATGGAAATATATTCAGGAAAAAGTTAATTGGATGGTTGCTTGAAACACGTTTCTATAATGTAAACGAATATTTATAATATGATTTGTAACATAAATCACCAGTACTTTTAATAATAATATGACTCACACAATATTTGCACGCCTGCAAGCAGGCTGCATACATTTACTAATAAATAGTTATAAGACCTGACATTGTTAATTAATTAATTTATGTATTCTTGCAAATAAATAATTAATTGATTGATTGATAGAATACATGTTTTGTAAATAAAAAAAGTAAAGTAAAAAGTAAGTAAAGTAAAGTTTGCTCAGTCATAGATCTATGCTTGAGTGACGTTTGTGCCATAGAAAAGCGTTGTACAATACAATAATTTTAATAAATAGAATAATATAACAATTTTATATTCAAGCATAGATCGATTACTGAGCAATCTTTTATAAAACAGGGCATATAGGTTTTGATTTAAAAAAATATTGGACAAAAAATATGTATTCAACCTTGACACTGATATGGTAAGTTATCAGTTATCATATCATAACAGCTTTCATTCTACACTTCATTCGTCTCACGTCCGTTTTGGAACTTTGATTTAGTTTTTTCGCTGTGCGTTGTTGAAGTTTTTGCTTTAGGTCTTGCTGGTTACTTTGCTGTTACCTTGTTTTCTGTAAGTGTTATCAAATTGATTGTAAATCAAAGTTCCGAAACGGACGTGAGACGAATTAAGTGTTGAATGAAAGCTGTCAAATCCAAAAATTGTTCCTAATATTTGCAATCCGATCTTTCCCAAATATTTATTTCGTTTTATTGACCCGGAAAAAAATTTGTGCTTTATTTCCTTTAGACCTTACAGGACTCAGGGGGCCCCTTTGTTTAGACAAAATATCTAGGATTTCCGAACCGAGTATAGGAACATCCAGAACAACCCCATCAAGTGTGTTCTTTATGTGTTTGTGGGGTATGTAATTGCGTTTTTATTTCGATTCCGCAAAGAATCCACGATCCATCCAATAAACCTTTGGAATAGGTATGGAGAAAGGTGCCTCGGATTAATAGAGGGTACGACTTGAAGAGTCGGGTTTGCTTTTGGATGTAAAAGCATCTCTTGTACAATAGCCAAACTCGATGTAGAATGTTTGTAAGCAAACCACCCATACTTAACCTAAAATTCACTCCGTTGTCGCGTCTTTTTATGCGGAATTTACATTACTTGTCGATTTGTGATCCCTCCTTCAATAAATATTGCTTACTTATATCTGGAACTCGACGCCAAGCCAAAGTTTTAGTTTTTGTGTCTTGGTTTGTTTATAAACATTCCACATAGAGTTTCGCTAGTATTGGCTTTGCTGGTTTTGTTTCACTAGAGATTTGTGTGCGTTTTTAACTATTATATCAGACAATCTTGCAGAGTGGTACCGGGTAGATGTGGCTACGAAACTACGCGGTAGATATCTATTCATATTAGGATCTGTAAAACTGTCAAATAGAGACAACCGATTTGGCGCGGCGGGCGAAGGTCTGCCTGCGACGCAGGAGGTTGACGGTTCGTTCCCACCTTGGGACAAATTTTTGTACGATCTGCAAATATCTAATCAGTCATCTAGTACCCATAACACAAGCTTTGTTTAGCTTGTGTTAGATGATGCTGTGTGAACTGTCCAGCATTAATTAATTATTTTATTTATTTAGTTACCTACCTATATGTTAGATAGCGTCATTTTGTCAGCGTCCAACCAAACAGACCTTTAGAAGAGATAATTCTTAACTAAAAGGACTCTCATTCTACAACCATAACTGAAAATTAAATATTTTCAGTTATTGCAATAAATAGGTTCCTGTGCATATCGGGATCTTTGTTTTGCAGCCAAATAAAACGGTTATTTCTTAGATAGCATCGTTTGTGTCCACCCAAAGGATCTCAGGAAAATCCCTTGCAGGTAGCAAGGGATTGTTCTTTTTCAAAAAGGCCGCTTTACACAGGCTTTTTGTGGTGCAATAATTTTCAGAGAATGTGTATTCTCTTTCCGCTATAACAACAAATATTAAAAATGAAATAAATATATCAAAATGAAAGGGGGCTCCCATACGAAAAAAGTGTTTTGTTAGTTATTTTAGCTCTTCGTTTGTCAAGGCTGTATCTCTTGAGCTACAATAGTTAGACACATGAAACTTTCTATAATTAAGTAACACTTCAACTATAATAACAACAAATACTAATAATATAATAATGTTGAATATCTAAAAGGGGCCCCAAAAAGGTGAAAATTTGATGTTCTTTGTAAAAGTTGCCTGATTTTTACTATACGGAACCCTTCGTGTGCGAGTCGACTCGCACTTGACGGTTTTTTATGTATGTTCGCCGATTTCTCCGTCATTTATGGACCGATTTGGATGATTATTTTGCAGTTGTATAAAGGATGATCCCGAGGTGGTCCCATAAATTTTACTCCCGAGGGATTCGCATTTATCCCTCAAAACTTAAAAAAACAGTTTAAAACTAAGAGATTCCAAGTCGGTTTTTAGTTATTTCAAAACAATCAAATTATTAGATAGCGTCATTGTATGTGTCCAAATCAACTAAGGGTTGCCTGGAAGGGATCTTTGCAAAAAGCCTGCTACCTGTTATTGTATTATCGATTCTGGGGTGCAATATACATAGAGTTCTTGCATTGTTTAATCACGAACCCAACTTTAGGTCGGGTTCGTATTGTAGTGTTGGAGTAATATACACTCAGCACAATAGAACGCCGAATGTTTGCAAACAATTTCTGTACCTGGCACACTTCCAAATACCTGGAGGTGTATATCTAATTTTATGGTGACATCAATTACTAATTAATATTATTATCTGATTATATTAATTTAAGAAGTAGGTATTTATAAAAACTATTTTAGTATAATTGAATAAACGGGCTGTTTGACAGTGCTGCTGTGACCACTTCAATATGACAATCGTATCGGGGCAGAATCGGTGCGTCGTCGTAAAATACCAAAAGGTGGTAATTCTACGACGTACAACAATAACATATATAGGATGCATCTTCTTCCGAAAAGAAGCAATAAGACCGCCTAATGTACGTTTTTTTTTGATTTATTAATTTAGATAATAAGATATTTGATTTATTTTGTATGTACAATAAAGTGTTCATTTATTCATTCTTATCCCTCGATAGGTGGAGTCGGCACAACAAGTTTTGTCTTCCACTCATCATTTTTATTTAACTATTCCGTGGCATTCTCTGGGAAGAAATTTGGCATTGAGTGGAACTAACCCTCCTTTATCAGCCGCCATCTCCCAACTTACACTTTTCTTACCCATGTCAGAGAATATAGTGCATCACAGTTGCGTTTGTACATTATGTGCCCGAGGTTTGTCAATGTCCTCTTTCACACATTCCATCCATCTTTTCTTCGGTATTCCTCCCCTTATATCCCTCCACCTTTAAACCTAACACTCTTCTCGTCAAATGACATATAGGAATTTGATTATTACATATGTTCTTAACATATATTTTATATAGGATGCATATGTCAAGAAAAGCATGAGCGAGCCGTCGCACAAAGATCATTTGGGAATCAGTAAATTTCAACCCTACTAACCCGTCAGCTTTTACGGAGTGTGGATAGGAACACGTAAATCGATATAAATAGTAAAACGACGCGACGGCACGAATAAAACGAATAATAAAATCGAATTGCTACGAGTATAACGCAATCTTGCATTTACTCAGGTACGGGAAATATTCAATACTAGCTTCTATCCGCGACTTTCGTGATAGTCAAAGTCAAAAACTCTTTATTTCCATGAATACAATAAATGTACACTTAGAAAAGGTCAAATTCTTAATAATTAAACACTGACACGGAAATAAAGTGATATTTTTTATTTCAGTCGCTTCGGTATGTAGACTAAAGTAAAGAAGCGACGAAGAAACCTTTAGCCTGTTAGTTAGTTGTTATTTTTCGAGTTGGAGCAAATCCCGTCCCAAGCTTTTTTATCCTCTAGAACTAGATAATCTGATATTTTATAGTAGGCCTTTTTACACAAGAAGGTTTGACA
Source organism: Eupithecia inturbata (assembly GCA_963662085.1). NCBI lineage: Eukaryota > Metazoa > Arthropoda > Insecta > Lepidoptera > Geometridae > Eupithecia > Eupithecia inturbata. Next base: position 10,609,843 of record OY759191.1, read on the forward strand.
TATGTTTGAATTTATTTACTGATAATTTTTTGACACTCGGCTCGGACCCAACACGGTCTAGGGTGAGTCATCCTTAATACCTGCGACCATCGAGTGTGTACTCGATGCCTGCGAAAGACTGCAGGCAGATGCTGGATGCGGCAAGCTGCAGATAGGACGCTATGGCGCTCATTAGGGGAGGCCTATGTCAAGCAGTGGACTAATATAGGTTGATGAAAATGATGAAATTAATACGAAACTCGGTACAGCTCTATATTTCTAGTAGAGTTAATAGAAATAGTTCTGTTTTCTAGCGTTTGCCTGTTTTCCTTTTCTCGAGACTCATATTTATTATTCAAAGAGGTGAAAAGCGAAAATAATAACATATTTTGTAAATTTACTTTTCGAAAACGACGCGACGTTGTTTCCAAGAGCGTCAAATTGAGAAGATAAGTCATTTATATTGAATCGGAGTCAAAATAACCACATCAACGATCTGGATTGGCGCATCTCATTTGAGTTTGTGTGAAACGATTTTATTATCAAAATATATGATAAATTCAGGGCTTTTATCACCTTCTTTGTGTTATTTTATTAATTGATACTATCCCGTAAAAGAAATAGAGAAATAATGCTTTTACTGAGACATTTCATTATATTAAGCGTATTTTTATGTGTAGTTTATAGAATACGAGCTTGTGCCCGCGGTTTCGCTCACGCGGCATACTTAGATAGCACTCAGAAATAATTATGTAAGTGTTTTATAAGTCCGTCATTCCAGCGATTACTTATTAAAAATATTTTCGAACATTTTACTCTTTCGTCTGAGCTTTAAAATATTTGTATACCTATCTATATAAGCACAAAGCGCGAAGAAATTTAATCAAAATACGCAAACAACCGCCTGCAATTGATCTGGAAAATTCAAGCGATTCAAATATTATCGGAATCAAAGCATCGTAGATTCGACTGTAAAAGTTTAATAAACATTATTGAAAAACATTTGTTGAACGAGCTCGACTTTTTGTTTGGTCGGTTCGCTTCGTAAATTGTTTATTTTATCTGGTTCGTATCCAAAAAAATATTCTAGTCTAAACGAGTTTTTATTTTTAAAGGATAATTCTCCTAATTCGTTATTGTAAGTTATGTAATTCTAAAGGCCTTTTCAGACCTACGCGGATTGCAGGGGAAAGCCGAGTAGGTATGCGATAATCTCACTATCAAATAAAATACCGCGCGAAACCAGGCGGAATCTGAGGGAAATTACCGCTTCCGCTCTGGGTAGCTTATACCGCGAAGGTCTGAATGGGTCTTTATATCCATAATTCCATACTTCTCGTAATATTATAAATGCGAAAGCAACTCTGCGTGTCTGCAAACTCTTCACAGCTAAACAGCTGAACGGATCTTAACGAAACTCGGCATGGAGATGGATTGTATCCCGGGGAACGACATTTGCTACTTTTTATCCCGGAAAAGCACGTGCGAAGCCGCGACAGAAGTTTATAACTTATAAATACGGGTAGGTATGGACCTTAAGCCCTATTAATTCATAAGCATCTGAAGAATAACTAAACAAGACACGAGTTAAACCTACACTGCCGGCCAAAAGTTTGAGACCACCTACATCAAAGTAGGAAAATGAAATAAAACTCAAAATACAAAGCAAGAGGTTTAATTATGAATTAAAATACTTATTTCCTAATACACATATGTACATTATGAAGAAAAAAAAAATCAAGAAAAATCAACCATTTACTTTAAAAATGTCGCTCATATTTTATACAGATTTTTCGTCGAAAAACCCTCCCTTGCATTTTATTACTACTTTCACTATTCTTGGCATACGAGCAATCAATTTGTCGATTGTATCTTGTGATATATTGTTCCAGCTTTCTTGTAAAGCCTTCCACATGTCTTCTTGCGAAGTGGGACAACAACTGCGCACATTTCTATCAAGCTCTTCCCACAAAAGCTCAATCGGGTTGAGATCCGGACTCTGAGGGGGCCACACCATGTTTTTTAAAACCCCTTCTGTTTCTTTGTGTTCTAAATAACCCCTGCATAATTTTGAACTATGTTTTGGGTCATTATCTTGTTGGAAAAAAAATCCATCTCCAATTATTCTTGAACCAGACGGAATGGCATTTTGCTGTAGTATTCGTTTATATTGCTCCTTTTTCATGATTCCTTCGACTCGTACCAAATCTCCGGTTCCATGGCCCGAGAAGCATCCCCAGACCATAATGGAACCACCACCATGCTTGGCTGTTGGCACCACACAGTCTGGCATCATCTTTTCCTCGACGTTACGTCGAACAAAAATTCGTCGTTTTGAACCAAATATTTCAAATTTGGATTCATCTGACCAAAGAACTTGTTTAAAGTCTTCTTCAGTCCAGTCTCGATGGGTAAGGGCCCACTGCATCCGTTTCTTTTTGTTTTGTGGCCTTAGTAGTGGTTTTCGAACGGCGACGCGACCAAATAACTTAGCATCTCTCAAACGTCTTTTTACTGTAGTCAATGATACAGGTTCTGATCGGGATTTGTTCACTTCTACGCGGATTTCTGGTGCTGTTAGGCGTCTATTCCGCTTGCTGGTAGTGACGATGAAGTGATCCTCGCGAGAAGTGGTAGTTCTCGGCCTTCCCGAACGTGAACGATCTTGATTACTGCCAGTCTCCTTGTATCGGGTTATTGTGTTATGAACACAAGTCTTCGACAACTTAAGTTGAGAGGCAATCGCACGTTCAGATTTGCCTTCGCCGTATAAAACAACTATGGCAGAGCGAGTTTCACTGCTAATTTCGCGAACTTTTCCCATTTTAAGATGTCTTCACTGTAACAACGACGAGCTCAGACTAATAAGGTAGAAAATAATTTACTCCATAAAAACTCAGGTACTAAATATGTTTTAGGAAGCTAACATAATCCCTGATATCGGTTAACGCGAAACAAACCCAAAACAATAAGTAATGAGCAGATCATAAAAATATTACAATGACTCTACCACCTGGTCCTTGCGCGGCGCTCATTGATGTTTTGAAACAATAGACCTTTTTAGGATGATAACTTAAACAACAACATAAATAATGACTCTTAGAAATTCTTTAATAATAATAGAATACGCAGGTGTTCAAATTAGCTCATTATCATATGTGTACTTTGAAATATTTTGTTGGTGACAAAGATTTTTACAGTGGTCTCAAACTTTTGGCCGGCAGTGTATATTCGAGCCATTCTCAAGAAGTAATGTTTATAAACAACTTGCACAACACAAAAAACCAAAATTCTCGTTTTGGTGTCGAGTTTGAAAAATAATTATCAGCACACAACAAGCATCAAGAGCCAAAATCGACAAGAAGTGCGAATCCTATAAAAAAAATCAAGAACAAGAAAGTGATTTTTAGGTTAAGTACGGGGGCCATGTTTGAAAACATTTTAGCTTCAGTTTGGCCAGAGTATAGATTCTCGCGGAGGTAAAGTTTACAATAATAGATTACAAAACCGTCTCAGCTTTAAATTAACAACGTGGACCGAAGGTACACCACTATTAGTATAGTGTTAACTCACTTTCGGAGAAATCGAAACCAGTTTAATACTCCAACGAACCAACAATAACCCATAATACAGCACCCATAACATCGAAAAAGACTATAAACTATAAACATACAGTAGGAATAACACTAATAAACCTCGTTATGGACATTTCCCAACGGCACCGCTGCCAGTAAAAATTGCTAGTTATTTCCCAGCTGGCATAAATATGGAATACTCCATGTGAGTTAATTAAATGAACTTTTATATGAGAACGGCTGAGAGTTCATTCTGAGAGCTAAAAACATAACCTTCCTACTTGCGGGTAAAAAATGAACCCGCTGATTCAGATAATGACTAAGGACTACTCACTCAGGCTGGTGTTCACCAAATTATATCGAACAATTAACAGCTTCGTCGGCTTACTTTGACGTATGAAAACTTCTGTCAAAAACGTCATTTAAAGCTGGGGTATGGCCCAACGACCTTGAGAACTCTGTTCGAATATTTTTTTTTATTTCGAAATTTGGATATTTCTTCTAAACGATATTGAGTTTGAGTATTTTTCTTTCATTTACATATTTGTCAAAGTATTTTACAGAAATTGAACATTTCACGAATAAAACAAATTACATATATACGGCGACAGATAATATTTTGTGTTCTCAAGGCCGTTGGGCCATACTTACACCAGCCTTAAAATGTAATTGCCCAATTATCTTTTTGAAGAACACATGCCTTAGTGTGACCAAGTTATTAGAGTTAACATACGATTACAATTTTATTTTTTAACTTATCTGTGCAAAAGGTTTTAGCTGTATGATAGGTATTGGGCCTAATCATATCTCAGTAGAATAAATAATAAGGTCCAAAGTTCTACAGCTACCTGGGGCCGAATTCTGTTAACCAATCGCTTTACTATGACAAAGGTATCGTCGCAGAGTCGTCCATTGATGAAAGAAACTATAGATAGTGGGTGCGGTGCTATTTGCACGGAGCGATTGATAGAACATTTTCAACCTAGACACTTTTGACAGGCATCCCTCCATCAATAGTTTCTTTAATCTCAGGTAAAATGCTAAAATGTGACTTTCATTTATTTATTTACAAAATTTTAAGACCTAGCTGTAAGTTTTCTTAAAATTTCGTAAATAAATAAATAAATAACACATTTTGGCATTTTACCTGAGATTAAGTAAACTACAGATGGAGGGATGCCTGTCAAAAGTGTCTAGGTTGAAAATGTTCTATCAATCGCTCCGTGCAAATAGCACCGCACCCACTATCTATAGTTTCTTTCATTTAAGGACGACTCTGCGACGATACCTTTGTCATAGTAAAACGATTGGTTAACAGAATTCGGCCCCAGGTAGCCTGTAGAACTTTGGACATTATTATTTATTCTACTGAGATATGATTAGGTCATTTTAAGACGATAGCAGTGTTATGGTGAAGTGATTTATTTAGTAGAATATGGGCCTATATAGATAAGGATCACACACAACCGAAAGCTGGCTGGAATAAGGCGGCATGAAAGAGTAGGCTCATCCCCAACAGTGCAAGTCAACGATGGCTGTGATGATGATGATGATTAGACCAAATGGGATTAGTTTTGCATGGAATAGGTTAAATTTATATGATTGGTCATGGTCTATGGTATGTTTTGGATTCGTCTCTGTGATGCCTAGGTACAACAAAGAATGCATACAGTGGAGCGAGTATGAAGTAGATGGGTAAAGATAATATTTTGCTTCTATCCAACTCAGATATGTAGAGCTATTGTTAGAGAACAGTTAGGTAGACTACATACGTTAAATATACCTAGGCAATAACCCTAGTTAATGCCTAGGTATATTTAAAGTATGTAGAGGCCTACGTTCCTTTTAACATCTAAGTAATTACGTTTTTATAAAAGCTTTGTGCCTCACATGAGTACAGTAGGAAAATTAACACACATTAACAGTAGGACAACTACATAAAACCATCCTTCGTGAAAGTCCATCAATATTTTGATGACCGATGTGGCGCGGAGGGCGAAGGTCCGCCTGCGACGCAGGAGGTTGCGGGTGCGATTCCCGCCTTGGGCGGGAATCGCGTATCGTATTTGCAGGTCGTACAAACGTGACAAACGTTTGTACGACCTGCAAATCTGCAAATATTTGTTCCGGGTGTTCTGGGTATTTTCTATGTTTAGTAAAAAATAATACATTTATGTAATGTATTGTTTTAAGTACAAGCTGTTGCCCACTGCTTTGCACGCGCTTTTTAAGTATGCCTATGTCTGTCTGTGGTATACCATTTACCTCACTACCACATTTAATTAAGATTCGTTCAGCCGTTTAGGCGTGAAAAGTTAACAGACATACAGACATAGACAGACAGACAGAGTTACAAGCACGGGGTTTGTTCTGTAGCGTAGAATAGACAACAATGACATTTCATCGTCATATATTGCGTACATTATTGAAGTACCTAGAAGGAATGTATTGCAAATAATATACGCATTCGATGACAAGGTGACGTAATTTTTCTCTATCCTACCCTAGACAACAATCCCCGTGCTTGACCTGCACACTATTTATTAAATACTAGACCCAACATGATAATGTTTTAGCAACAAAAATTTAGAATTTAAATTACTCGTCATAATAATGAAAGTATAGGCAACGATAAACATCTGAGCAGTGAATATATATTATATCACTACTTACCCACAATATAATCGGCGTCGTCATTCTAATTGGCGTAGATAGTACGAGCGAACGATGCGATTTCATCGGACGGCGAAAAACACATTTATTTTAGAGTGTCCTTCCTAATTGAAGCTTGCAAGTTATCACGCGAGCACTGGAAATGCTTACGTACGAGGGGTTTGATCGTGCGATCTCTTTTGAGTTTCCTAATTGGTCATCGCGCGAGCACTGACATAGAGACTTACTGAGATCTGACATCTGGCATCACGTGATGACCTATTAGGAGACACATGTTGGACCATCGCACGATCGTTTTCAACGCACGACGAAAGCGCATCGGTCAATCGTACGATGTTAACCAATTACGACGCCTATTTTTTTGGATATAGTATTTGAAAATAACTTATCAAATAAATAATGAACTGTACCATAAGATATATATAATCCAGACAATAAAGGTTGTTTGGTAGAGATCGCATGGAATGTACCACTCTTGAGGGACCCCCAATTGCCACTTATTTTTTAAGCTGTTTCATTATGAATTGTTTCTGTTTTATTTTTTTGTCCCAAAGTATTAAGTCTTTGTTAACAAAGAAAATTACAATCAAATAATAAAAACAAATTAGAACTAGTATTAACAATTGTAACAATGAAGCTAACTGCAGACTGTTCCATCAATACCAGTCGTAAGCGTCCCCAAGGCGCTGGCTGCATTGCCCCGCTGTATGGCAATGCTGATGCGCTGCGCCAGATACCCACCAGCTCTCAGGTCACGCGTCGGTTTGATTTTTTTTTTTATTAACTTATTTTATTTTAATTAACTAATTAAATTATTTTATTAACTAAGCATTTTCTATACATTCTATCTATCTAATACAAGAACCAAACGACAGCAAGAACGATAATGCTCGCATGAGGGAATCCTAACAATAAGGAACCAGCACTGAGCTCGAATATAGGTAGACTTGAAAGACCTAGGTTCTTATTTCACCCAAGATTTAATTAAAACTTAAACCGTCTAATAACAAGGCTCATTTTGTAACTAAGCTCCTGTAACTATCGCTTCTGCTGTGGTTCCAGAAAGATTTATGTTTTTGTTAAGGTTAATCAAGACTTAAATTGTACCTCAGCACTTTAATTCTAGCCACAGAAGGCCAAGCACATGGATTGTTGCTCTGATATTGTTGTTTGTTCTGAATGAAAGCTGTTCATTCAGAATTGCGTAACGATTTTTGACTCATATGAATGCTTAGCGACTATGTTGACAGCCTCTATGGATGGACGAAGTAGGAGGTTTGATTCGCATGATTTAATACCAGCATTCACAGGGCTAGGCGATGCATCACTCTCAACTTCTTTTACACATGATGTAGTATAAGTTGATTTAATTTTAAATATGATTTTTATATTAAGTACGCAATTGTCAACGACATAAATTTTAGTGTTCACACTTATGTAGTGTATTATGATTCTTTTAGCGAATGCCTATTATTAGCTTTCTGTGCCTATTTTAATTTCTACTGTACCTCTAATTAGTCATGATGGCAATCCGAATTAAATAAATAAATGATGGTCAAACCTACATTTACACTAACATAGAAAAGAGGTAAATTCGTTTGTAGGGGAATCTCCGGAACATCCTGTCCCATTTCGAAAATTAATGCACTTACTACATTATCAGCTATGTTATCTCTGATTGACATAGACTACGTTTTGTACGGGAAACAATGGATGAAGCCGCGAGAGGAAGTTAATCATTTTAGTAAGTACTTCATATATTTTACTAATATTTGTTCCAGGTCTGGGTGTTTACACCACACAAGCTCTGCTTACTTTGGGACTAGATGATGCTGCGTGGATTGTTCAGCATTATTATTTATTGTATTGTATTAGGTATATTCATAAATCAGTCATCTACATTTAATATTCATTTATTCTCAAAAAGACAAAACTATACAATGCCACTTACACGAGAACAGGGTTCTTAGGTTAAGTTAAATATAGATAGATGCATAGGTTGTGGTCGTTCAATAGCTGACTCATTTAATGTGTTTACTTAATAAGAAGTGAATCATCATTTATGATATGTTGAGCTAATTTGAGTTTGAACGCATTAAATGAGCTTACACTTTTAATTTGGGAGGGTAACTTATTGTAAAGCTGTGCGCCTTCGCATAATCCCCATAACACAAGCTCTGCTTACCTTGGGGCTGGATGAGGCTGTGTGGACTGTCCAGCATTATTAAAAATTGAAATTAAAAAATATTTTAGTGCATCGCTATGGTCTCTGCCGACTGGTTTATAATCCTTCAGGATCAAGGGGCACCTACTAAGAAATTCATCATAAGCTCGAATAATTAGCCGGTTTTCAAAAAAATCTAGTAGAGGAATAATTAAGTTCATTCAGTTTAAACACCTTTTTGCAAGCGTCAACGTAGTTAGGGACGTTAAGTCATTTAACTTAACGTCCCTAACTACGTTGACGCTTCGTAGGATTCTGCTTACTATCATGTCTAACCTGTGCGATTACGCTAAAATCTCCCTTTCCCATTGAATGCGCCATCCGGGGAGACTGATCATAAACAAATTCGGTTTCTGATATGGCACAAAAAATACATACAGCTTTCTGGCGGGATGGAGCCGATCGACGACGGAAGTTTTAACGTCAACGTCAACATATAACTTATGTCAAAGTCAATTTTCAGATTACCCACACTTGACCTTTTTTGCTCGATTACTGCAATTCTGATTCAAAGTTACAAACAGTATATATACATTGCACTAGTGAAACGTAGTCGAGCACAACAAGGTCAAGTGTGAGTAACTTAAGTATAAGGTTTAACGTTAAACACTTGGAAACGATTGGACAATTAATATTTTAACTGATAGGCAGATGCTCCAATACAATGTTCGGAAATCTTTTTAAGTAGTATTTCGTGACATATGGTGTCAAAAGCCTATTGCAGATCTATGAAAATCCCAACAGATATTTGTTTTTGGTCAATTTTAGTTTTTAATTTAGTAATAATGTCAATGGTTGCTGAAAGCGTGTTAGACTTTGTCCGAAACCCATACTGTCGGTCAGTTGAGAGGTTATCTAACATAATAATTTAAATAAAACAATAAAACATATTTTGTCATTTGTAATATTTTGATGTTGACAGGCATAGTCGTCGGTCGGCTCCATCTAGCCAGAAAATTGTGTGTATTGGTACCATGTGATAGAAACCGAAATCGTCTATACCCATTCTCCTAGGATAGCGATCCATTGAATGGAATATTTTAACGTAATCGCACAGCAGCTTATCTTGAAACTTTGCTGATGCTAACATCAGCAAAACTATTAACAATGTTTACTTTAAAAAGGTTAAGTTTATTTTTAGTATGGGGTTTCAGATATTTGTCTGTTCGACGTAAAGTCACGAAATAACACACGGGCCTAAGCCAAGTGTGAATGAGTGGAGTTGTTTTGATTTTGGCCACTAGATGCTAATATCTAATCACCCTCCCAGACCGAAGTGCTGCAGTCTGCATGATGTGTGGTAATAATGTTAGGCTTGTTGGTCTGGTCGGGTTGATGCGTGCTCTGATCGTTCTAAGTTGAGATTGCGATCCCATGTTGAACAGCTAGCTCAAACTATGATGTATAATTCTTTTATTTTTATTTTGTTATTGTGTTTAGTTGTAAGCTGTTACAACTTTGTTATATTTTTTTTATGTCTGCCACCCGTGATAACACGTGCCAAAGTTCCTGTCAGGAAACCAGCGTTGCTCTACCTTCTGTGGAGCAACATTATGCTGAGGCAGGACCTTTTGGTCCGCTAGTTCGCTACTTTATAATTTTTTGTTGTTTTATTTAGAATTTTAGGTCATTTATATAGAGGTAATGTAGTGAACTAATAAATATATTTTCTTTCTTTCCTTATTTCTTTCTTTAATAGATTTTCGGTGGTAAAATGCTCTGTTTGCAAGAACTTTCGGACGATCCGGCAAGTATTTAGAACAGCAGCTTTTTGAAGCAATGTAGTATAAGTTTTTAAGTGATGTAAAAACTGTTTAGGTATTAGTCCTGTAGATGCAAGTATGATTGGGACGATGGAAACCTTCTCAAGTCTCCACATTTTAGTGATTTAATTTTGTATCATCGTTATGTTCAACATATTTAGAAAGTTTCTCAGCTATTGTGTTTTGGCGGTTATGCGTGTTAGGGACTGCGATGTCTATAAGTGTATTATTATTATGAGCCCGTAGTAATCAATGTATTGTTTGTTCTTATTAGTGCTATTTATGATTAAATAAATAAATAAATAACACCATCCACACACGATCTAGCCCCAAGCTAAGCAAAGCTTGTGTTATGGGTAGGTAGGTACTAGCTAGATGATTGATATATGTACCTACTTACGATATGTATATTACATATGTACATAGTTTTTTTTTATTATACATAGAAAATCCCAGAACACCCAGAACAAATATTTGCAGATCGTACAAACATTTACCGCAAGGCGGGAAGCGAACCCGCAACCTCCTGTGTCGCAGGCGGACCTTCGTCGGCCGCGCCACATCGGTCGTCGGTCGATTAAGTAATTAATATTTTAATTCTAATGTGTTAAATTATAATATGACATGTGTGGTTGTGGCAAATAAATGATAAATATATGTACATAATCTAGTATACCACAGCAGGACAGGCCTCCCCTTTCCACTTTCCATTCCTCTTGTGAGGGCGCAACGCGCGCCATTTTGTGAACAGGTTAGGCAAAGGATTTCACGGTCATCAGCGGGACAGAGCATAAGTTTTTTTAGTTTTTTTTTCTCAATCGTGTTTTCACATTCAAAGAGGCAAAGATTTATTTTTTATTTTTATGTATTTCGAGTTTTCTACCACGGGGATCCGATCCCGTAAGTACTTAAGATCTAAGCCTAGTTTGACAACCAAACCCGTTTTTTTTTTGTTATTTACTTTAGATGGCTTTCGTGTCACTGTGGCCATGATAAGGCTATTGTGATCGCCACTTTGTGTGATGTGTTCAGCCTTGAAACTGCGGCGTTCATAATTCGCCACAAACCCTTACAGCGGCTAAGAACTGTAAGATTTTCTTCTGGGTTATGTCTCTTAGCGCCTAACCAAACCCGTTAGGTTCGCCCCTTCATCATCATCATCATCAGCCCTTATCGGCCCCCTGCTGGGCATAGGCCTCTCTATGTTTATGCCATTCGCCTCGGTCCTGCGCTTATCTGGGCCAGGTGTAACCTACGGTTTTGCACATGTCATCGACCCATCGCGCAGGTGGACGTCCAACGTATCTTGATTAGCCCCTTGATAAAAAAAAAATATTACCATGCTAGTAAAGCTTACTTTATCCAATTTCAAGTTCTTACCTGAAAACAAACAAAAGTCATATTAGACACAATGACTCAACGTCAAGCAAAAGGAAGATGCGAAAATACAATTTTCTTGCGAGATTGTCGCAGGAACCGCGTTAACCGCTAAGTGAAACGAAAACCACATAAATAATATTTCAGCGAATAATAATGACACAGCGAATATAACAGCTACTTATCTTGAAGCCGTGGTTTTTTTATTCATGGTAGCTTTCTAAACTATCATGAATAAAAAACTAGTAGGAGTTTTCACAAGAAAAACATTAAGTCTGTTCATTACCAATTGAAGTAAGATACGAATAAAAACATGGACAGAGCATTTAAGGGTAGTAGAACTAGGTATCCATACTAATGTTATAAATTCGAATGTAACTCTGTCTGTCTGTCTGTTACCTTTTCACGCCTAAACGGCTGAACGAATCTCGATGAAATTTGGCAGGGAGGTAAATGATATCCCGGGGACGGACATAAGCTATTTAAAAAGCGCGTGGGAAACCGCGGGCAGAAGCTAGTTAAGAATAAGCAGGACAAGTGCGAATTGGTGGTACCTAGTTATAATTAAACTTGGTGTAATTAACCTTTTCGGAACTATAATGATGTAAGTACTTCTTTGTAATTCACTGTGTTCCGTTACTCACCCTGTTTTGTCCCCATAAGGAGACGGGCAGGAAAAAAAATACGTTTTAACCAACACCCAGACACATTTTTTTTTTCGATATTTCTTAAGCTGTTAATCGCAGATGGCCATGACAGCGTTACCGGACTTTACACCCAGTCACATGGTTATGGTAACATTTATATTTTTTTATTAGATAATTTAATTTAATTTTTTAATAGAGTCAATGTGGTAACGGTTGGCACCCTTAGGCCCGCTCACCCGGGGACAGGGAAGAGTGGTTAGAAATAATATATTTCCAGTTAGATGGCTCTACACCCCTACCTGATCCATGGTAGGGGTGTAGAGTTAGTAAATTGCATCTAGGTAGAGCCAAGAAAGTTGTCGTACCGGAACAAAAGAAAGCCTTTCAACAGGTAATAATACGAACTTGCTAAGCTTCTGTACCCTCCATTGAAAACGAAGGCCGCATGATAAGGTTTCTGGGTACAAAATGGCCTATAGAAATTTGAAGGTTAATACATGAAACTTAATTTGCATAAAGAAACAACTAAGCTGGTAGGTACCTGCACGTTAAAATAAGATCCTTAGTAAATTGCAATCTCAGAATTAGTTAAACTACAATCTTAGTTAACGTTTTGGGGTAAACTATATTCTTCAAACATTTACGTACCGACACAAAAATATATATACACTTCATATTTTTGTCTCGGTAGGTAAAGGATTATTTTGTGTATATTTTTCAAAGAAATCTAACGACTAACATGGCAGGATAGATAAATTAAACATACAGACAGTGTTATTTTGCATAAAAATATAGCTCGAGAAAATTAATTTTATAGGTGGGTACTCCATGTTTTAGCGTAATAACTTCTCTGCTCCTGATATTCCCAAGCTGTATCTGCGAGTTATGTAGAGGTAGAAGAATTGATTTCTAACGGGAGTAGCATAGTCACTGTGTGACAAAACTCCATTATAAATAAAGATAATAAAAAAACAAAAAAACTTCTCTCATTTTACAAAGGACAAAAACAAACTGCGTCTGGAAACTTCTCGAGCGCTCTCATCCATACAAAACAGCGCATTGTTTTGTAGAGAAAATATTGGAAGTGAAATGTAAACAGGGCGGTTTATAAGAAGAAACTTAAACGAGACATCAGTACCCTATGACGAGTGGCGTCATTTTGAATTCGAAGAGAGTTTTCGAGACTAAGCTTTTATCTCGCTTACACGTACAAAAAATTAATAAGACAAGACTAAAATCGAGTTCGTATGAAACTATTCAACCGCTGTTTAACTAGGAAAATTGTTCCTCTCTATCCGGTAGAGGCGCTGCGCTGCAAGGCGCCAAATGTATGGAAAGAGCCGAATCGAGCTCTCGAAAACTTTTATCGAATGTTTTTCTATCCGCTCGTACAGGGTACAGAAGGGTAAAGTGGAGTTAAAAGCTTCTAAGAGTTAAATGACAATGTTGTCTTTAATATGGAGCTTAACATCATGAACTCGAGTGCCACGCTTCAAAAATATGCAAAATTACGTTATTATTAGATAAATAGATATTGGCGGCCTTATCGCTTAAAGCGATTTCTTCCAGGCAACCAAAATAAAAAAAAAATACCAAAATTAAATTATTCGTAAGTTCTAGCTAGATTATACAACTTGTACAGACATTACGTCGAGAGGAGAGGAGGGAGTGTCGCCCTCTGACCACGATCGCTGTTACGTAGGGGAAATAATATCAAAAGGTATGCGATAAATACCCGATAAAACCATTAATAACCATTAATTTAATTAGTTCGAATCTATGAGAATTGCAACAGTTGTTGAATAGGGTAAAAAGACTTTGAAATCGCTCGCAAATCGCCAGAGTGATAATGATAACTCTCTGTGTTACATTGTAAAATAAACTTAGTAATTACTTGTTTACTTAGATGTATTTTCGACGTATAATAAAAAATATCTATCTGTATTGTATATCAGTCATCTAGTCGACTAGTACCTACCCATAACACAAGCCCTGCTTGGGGCTAGATGATGCTGTGTGGATTGTCCAGCATTATTTATTTATTTATTTATAGCTTAACCACCAACCAACCAACCAACCAACCGCACAGAAAACACTCATTAAACGTGTTTTAGCAATAATAATATTAAAAATACAGTTTGTTTGTGTGTTTGTTTGTTTTCTATGGTTTATATCCGAAAACACTTGTCGAATAACTGAAAATAATATAAAGGGATTATCCCTTGAAAGCTGTGGTGGTATTACTACTGTGTGGTATTTAGGTATCACGTAACAGAACCCAACGGTCCAAACTAGAGGTAAGATAAAATTATAAAAGTAGGTGATATATTAAGTAAGTAAAATACAAGAGCTGATTAGAAAGAAGGTGTGCAAACCGTGAAATTATAAAATTAAAAATAACACAAGAGGTAAGGTTTTTAAATGAGATGATCACACGCTCTGGTGACAGTGCTTCTGTGAGCTACATTCTATTATTATATAATTTTTCATCATCGTTATTTGTTGGGTCTATCTCGCGAAGAACCGACAACCGCTGGGGTAAACGTGTTCTCGAGTGGAGACCGCGGCACGGCAAACGTAGTGTAAAACGCCCTCCGGCCAGGCTGGATGACGATCTGCGAAAGACTGCAGGCAGATGCTGGATCCGGCAAGATGAAAACAGGGCGCTATGGCGCTCATTGGGGGAGGCCTATGTCCAGCAGTGGACTAAGATAGTTTGATGATGATGATGATTATCATCAGCTTTTTAGTACTTCTCTAGGCACTTCATGCTTGACATTAGCCTCAGTGTTACACCAATTTGGAGCTCGAGCAACTCATAACTAACTTCATGCTTTATATTATTAAATTATTAATAAACTCATAGAGTAAAATTTCGATAGAATAAAAAGACAAAACATGTAAGTACTTATAAATGAGGAGACATTTGAGTTTGGTAGATCAAAGGTTTAATATTTCTTACTCCGATAAACATAATATATTCAACTCAAAACTTAAATATCTAAGTACCTACTTACTTTTAATTTCTGTAAAAGTTTGCATGTAGTCGAACAATTCTTAGCTTGAATCAATGTAATACGAAATGTGTGATGATGCAAAACTTACGAAAAGTCTTTGTTCTCAAGAGATTGATAAGGCACGTGACAAAACATCACAGATGACTATGCTAAAACATGATCACGAAGATGACTGGACAGAGTGACAATGCGTCACTCTGCCGCCGTTTCGAGTAAGACCGCTAGCAGAAGGTAGTGAGGAAAAGCAAGTGGCGCCAAAAATAAAGAAGTTGAAGTTGAAGAAGGTAGTGAGAACGATACTGGCACAAGTGTAAATGTAATGTATAAGCGTGACAGAGGTAAACACGAAAGAGCCTGTATGTCTGTTGTTTTCTCTTCACAGATAAATGGCTGAACCGATCCATTGAAAATACAGACACCCTGGTGAAATGAAGACGCAATCGCGGGTAACAGCTAACACAATAAAGCTAGACAGTGCGGTGAACATGTGCACAATCATAAAACAAAAACTTGGCATACCAGCGTACCGAGTACCGACATATCCGATGCAATTGGCACACGGATGCGTACGCTAAAATTATCACAACAATTATTGTTACGCAGACATAACTGCTTCCTTACTTCTTTTAGTTACTACGTCAGCTATAGATTGATCGTCAACCATTTCTCCATACAAATGCCGTGTCTCGGGACATACATGCGCAACTTCGTTGTGCTACACGTGCAACTGTGTGTGTGACGTCTAGGGTCACTTCATGAACATATTGTACAAGTGAGATAGTTGTAAAATAACTCGAAGACAATGTCTTTTTAACTACTCACAAATTATGTCTATTTTTATTTTCCTCTCAAAAGATGAAATCAAACCTAAAAACAAATGAAATTTCGTATGTCCATGATCAAACAAACAAAAACACCGAACACCATCGGCGTCATCTGTCAAAATTATTAAGTGCCATATGCGTCCCGTGAGTGCGCCGTAGATACATCCCGTGCATTTGGAACGCAAACCGAACTCGACTAGGGGCCGCCGCCGGCGGGGTGAGGAAGCTAGGTCAGGTGGAGGGCGAGGAGAGTCCATCATATACGTTAGTATTATTATATATTCTCTGGTAGAAGGAAGACGAGGATGGAGAAGACCAAGAATTATCGATATGAGTCAGGTAAAGGAGAAAGCCGTTGTCATGTCGTATAGATAAGTAAGAGAGACCGCATTGGAACAAGAAAAGTGGAAGCAATTGCATCATTACACCGACAAGAGTTAGGCTCTTTAATTTACAATAATAATAGTTAATAATATTAAGGAGATTAATATCTGGTAGCTAGTGACTCGTTTTTATTACACACAATATTTTTAGCACAAATAATCCATACGTCAGATCTCTAATATCAGAGCATTCGAAGATCGACAGACTAAGGAGATAAAAAATAGCTTAGTATATATAGATATACATCTTAAATATTTTTTGTCAAAAGTTACTTTCCGATTTAAGCAAGGGGTTAAGACATTTTCTGCAAAAATATAAATGAAAAGCGGCATCAGCTGTTGTCTAGTCATCCCAGTCGTAAAAGATTCCTGAAAAAGAATCCTCTACTCTAGTATATTTTAATTTCTTACCCAAAATTTCTTCTAGGGATATTTTAATTTCTATGGTTTTGGTAGGATACCCTGAATCACATAATAATTAGCAATAGCAAGGAAGATACAGAGGCCACATTGGATTAATAAAGTATACGGACTAGAATTACCTGCTTGGTTTACAAAATCGATTTAAATATTGATTCAGCCACAAGCTCGATGACTTTAGATTTGTATTGTACAGAACTGGTCACATCACACCACTATATCACTCCACACTAATATTATCAATGCGAATGTATGGATACAAGTTCTGACTGATAATTGAATTGATTGGATTGATAATTAAACAATGCCATTTTACAGCAGCACTATGAATTTATAATAGGTAATTATTTTAGAATAGAATAGAATATAACTTTATTGCACCATCAATACATTAATAAAACAAGAACTTAATACTAATTAAATCTAATGTGGCACAATCGGCAGCCTTATAGCTAACAGCGATCTCTTCCAGGCAACCTTTGGATGGATAGGATCTATACGTATTGAAGCTGACGGTGGCGTAATTGATGAAGTATCGAAAATAATAGAAGTACTTTAAAAACAGAAACTACAATAATTAACAAAATAGGGCAAAAAAGACACAAGAAAACAAGAGTGATTACAAAAATTATTATTTTTTACATGACTTTAACGATGCCCATTTACAGCTGATCTTTTTATTAATTTACCTATTTTTGTGCCTATGTACATTCCTAATTTCCTTTATTAATTTCCTATCTTGTCTGTTTTATGGCTTTGAATTATAATTTAAGTTTATTGAAACCAATTATTGTAAATTGACGTAACCAAGCGTGCCTTGTGCCTCTACGGCAAATAAATGAGTATTAATTGTTAGGTAACTCAAAACTACTAAACAGATAGACCTGGAATAACATATGGACTACTTTTAATCCCTAAAAAATGAGAGACAAACTGCGGCAAGAAGCTAGTAATAAATAACTGAGCTAGAAATTTCAATAGCGTCTGATGGGGGGGATCAAGGGACTAGACCCAGACTAATTAAATTTCGACAGGCCCCCACTCAAGGTCGTTATGGCTTCGGAGATATTACAAGGACTAATATTGTTTCGCCTTCAGGAATTCCTCAGTGGAACATAACTCAAGAGTTTATTTGGTGAGGTGGCCGTCCAGCAGACTAAAGTGGGCTAAAGTTGGCTAAAGTATCTAAGTAGGTTTTTATTTTACGAGCAGTGAATCTTTGTTATACCTTAAAGGGGCGAACCTAACAGGTTGGGTTGTCAAACTAGGCCTAGATCTCAGTACTCATGGGATCCGCGTAGTAAAAAACTCTAATTAGGTACATAAAATTTAAATGTTTTTCTCTGGTTACTTGAATGTGAAAACACGATAGAGAATTAAAATTACGATAACAAATATCATGAAAATGCACTGTTTCGCACATAATTTGTTAGAGGTCTCAGGAACCCTGCAATTGCTTATGTTTCGATTTGTAGGTTATTACTAATTATTTGGTTCCTTGAACCAGTTTTGTCATAAGTTGCGTAGTTTTCTTGTAAATAAACAATAACTTGATTTTTGCGCTTACGTCGCCGTTCCAAAAACGTGTGCTTTATCCCGCTCCTATGAACGCGAAATCCTATGCCTATCATTTTCTCTAAACGCGCGCATTTTGAGAAAAGCGCTCTCATAAAGATGAGAGTCATACACATGTATGGCTCTCACTTTTAACATACAAAATTAAAAAAAAACAAAGTTCAAAGTGCTTTATGTCCTTTAGTCCTTACAGGACTCTTGGACACGTCACAAAATTCAAATTACATACAGAAAATAAAGTGATCACTTTGATTTTTGCTCACTTCAATATTTTTAAGGTAAAGCAAAGTAGCGAACAAGAAACTTTGTTAGGTTGTTAGTTATCGAGTTGGAGCAAAAATTGGTCCAAGCTTTTTTATCCTCTAGCTAGATCAAATGTCTTCAACCCGCGGCCCGCCGGGTCTTTTCTTGCGGCCCTCGGAGGTCATAGCAAATTATAATATTTTATTTACAGTAATAACTTCTTATTCACGGTCCCTTTTTCGCGTTTTCTCTATTAGCGGGTAAAAAAATTGTGACTCGTTTCCTGTATTCGCGGCTAAATATTTCGCTATTCGCGGATCCAGTCGGTACATTCAACATATTTTAAATAACAATCCAGAAGACCCGCTTCTGGATTTTTATTCAAAATATGTTGATAAAAATTCATTTCCAGAGATACGCAAACATGCCCAAAAAATTATATCATTGTTTGGGAGCACTTATGTGTGCGAGCAACTGTTTTCTCGCATGAAAAATGTCAAGTCTAAAACAAGGACAAGAATTAAAGACGCACATCTGGAAGGTAGTCTACGGGTTGCAACATCAAAAATGAAGCCTGACATCGTTCACTCGTCAAAAATAAACAGTGTTAAACATCGCATTGATTCATGTTCCTGTACTTATTTTGTAAGGTTTATAATATATAAATAATTTTTAAAAATAAATAAACCCTTAATACCTATTGAAAATTTTAAACTTGCTTGTTTTATATTCCTTTTTTAGGGCAGATAGTAAAATTAAATAGAGTATTGCAGGTTGCGGCCCTTCGGGCGATGAAAAATGGATTATTGGCCCTTGCACAAAAAAAGGTTGTAGATGCTCTAGATAATCTGATATTTTGTAGTAAGCCTTTTTACAAAGGATATGTTTGACAATTTGTTTGAATATAGAAATATAAGATTTGATGGTAATATGTAGGTAGGCGCACAACGATGTTCAACCAAAGTTATCAGAGAAAATAAAACAGAAATGCCAGACAGTCCTCCTAGATAACATAGCGGGTAAAGAGTAATAAAAAATATGACCTTGGAATGACTTTTATATCAAGTCCGACGCCCCGTCGCCGAAATTAATCGTTTTAGGAATTATGGCAAAAAACGAACTTTGGCGTCTAGTTGTTTATTAAACAGCTAACAGTTGCAGCAATTACAGTTTTTTGCTAGACTACGTGGGTCCTTCATAGCTATAATTAAGACGTGATTTGATACCTGTGACCTAGGCGGTTTTTTGGAAACAGTGAAAGTGAATTAAGCCATTTTTATTTCAATAAGAAAAACAGTGCAGGTTAGTCCAACTCAAGTTCACTAACAAAAAACGGTAAATATTTATATTTATATATTTATATATAAATCTTATGTAATATTAATCTCTGTATCTTATGTTTTTGTTAAAGTAATTACCTCACTTGTGTTCATATAACATCACTATGGAAGGACTATAGAAGGGCCTTTCCATAGTCGGCAGGCACTAGACAATGACTAAAAAAAGTCTACACAACGAAGAATATGTAATAGCTTTATTACATCACATTAACAGCCTTTCCAGCCTACTGCTGGACACAGGCCTCCCTTATAGCTTTCACATCAGCTCGAAATTTTTCTTTTCTAAATAGGTACCTCAGATTTAGGATTCAGTACGCAATAATAAGTTTTTATTATCCGTGTACTAGCCCGCGGTTTTCCAGGATAAAAAGTAGCTTATAAGTTATTCCACGTGTAGAACTGCATCCATTAAAAATTTCAGCTCTATCTGTTTAGTAGTTCTGGCGTGAAGAGGTAACAAATATTATAAACATCCAAACTTACGTACCTATTTATATTATTAGTGTTTTAGTGTGGTGTGATAAATAGTGATAATCGAGGGAAATAATATTTAATTTCATAAGCTTAAATGGTTACGTAAACATTTATGAAAGCCGATTAACTAGGTCCTGGTACGGTTTCAAAACGCCAAGTAATTATAAAATCGGCCCACGTCAATTAGTGGGGAAATAGGGAATCGGCCACCTTATATTGAACTGCTGGCATTTTACGCAGGGTTAAAAGCTCAAGTCGTGTTTTTTTACATTTTGCATGCCCTCGCTTTTTAACTTTTTGCAAAGTCAATTGCCTGTACTTATAACATACCACCGCGGACTGCGGACCACGACCACGGCTCGGTAAACCTGGTAGGGTGAAGACTGCAGGCACTGCCTGCAGTTTTTCGTAGGTCGTTTTTTTCTTCTTTCGAAGGATTTTAATTTACACTTTTCAATACTTTGAGTGCCCAGAGCTGCTTTATTTACCTAGGTATTAAGTTCTTGTTTTATAAGTGTATTGATGGTGCAATAAAGTGATAATCTATCTATCTATCTATCTAGGTCGCACGTAAATATTAGTTTTAAAAAGTACGGACTAACATTCTTGATGTAATAAAAAAAATTGTAAGCCATGTTATTTCGTAAAAAAAATTACTGCACTAAATAGTTGAATTATGGAAAAAAACTCGAAATATCTTTAAAAAATCTTGAAATAGCCGAGAAGCTATTGCACTTGGTTTCACCTACCCCCAGTTACTATGGTACACGGTCTGCCAAACACCCTGTATAACGAAATAGTGTACCTATTTCGTTATACAGGGTGTTTGGCACATCATCATAAAAAGTATGTTTAAATATATTATGTAAATTATAATTTGTCTATTTATCGCAAAGTGAACAAATACAATGATACTTAAATAAAGATACATAAATAAGGATCTTGAAAAGAAAATCGTGAGGACTTCAATACTGCTCTCTATCTCTACCTTTAGTTGAACCAGATAGTCGTTTGAAGGTTTAGCTGAAAGGGTTAATATAATACTAAAATATAAATAATATTATCAATAATAATACAATCTCAAAAGTAGTCCATTGGTTTAGTGTCAAAAATCTTTTGCTTAATAAAACCAAAACGAAATGTATCTACCTAATGTAAAACATGTTAAGGCTAATGTAAACATCAAAGGAGAAAGGTTAGAAATTGTTAACAGTACATACCGTATTCTTAGGAATAGCCTAAGATAGTAAACTTCAATGGGGCCCACATAGACAAGCTATCGAAGAGACTTAGTTCTGCATCGTATGCAGTAAAAAAATCCGTCATCTAACAGACGTTAATACTTCTAGACTAGTCTATTTCAGGGACTTCCATAGTGTTATGTTTTATGGCATACTGCTGTGGGGGAAAGCTGCAGATACTATAACACCGTATTTTGCTGCAGGAGAGTGCTGTTCGTGCAATCTATAATATTGGTCTCAGAGAAACCCTGCGTGTGAAATTCAAAGAGATAAACATAATGACAGTACCATGTCAATGTATTTATGTAAACTTGTTGTACACTCATAGGAATATCAATCGGTTTCCTAAAAATAGCGACATACATACTCGTAATTTAAATACTACAAATAAGAATAAGCTCGCTGTGCCCACAACTAGGCTACACAAAATTAATGTATCTTTTAAAGGGTAAGGGTATACGCTTCTACAACAAAATACGAAATGAGTTGAAAAATTTACCAATAAATTCAAACAAATTGTCAAACACATCCTTTGTAAAAAGACTTAAGTACTACAAAATATCAGATTATCTAGCGATAAAAAAGCTTGGAATATGTTTTGTTCAAAAACTAACCTAACAAGGTAAAGGTTTCTTGTTCGCTTCTTTACTTTACCTTAAAAACATTTAAGTGAACAAAAATCAAAGTGATCACTTTATTTCCTAGTTTTACTTATGTAATTTTAATTTTGTGACGTGTCCAAGAGTATTGTAAGATCTAAAGGAAATAAAGCACTTTGACTATGTTTCAAACTAAATGAAATTTCGCAGATAATATTCTACTTGTACAATAAGTTTGATCATATCATTGAGTTACTAACTAAACTAAATTATGTATACATCGTGAGCAGTACCTATGTGAACACTCAGTTTGCTTTAATGTTATATGGGTTGGGCAATTCAAACGATTGCATAGTTGATAATTATGCTAATGTTTTATACTGAAAAAACCTGGACACAGATTTTATAATAATATACGCCTGGATAAAGAAAAGCGCATCTAAACTCAATTTACAAATTCATACGATTAGTAAGAACAAATTGTATGAATTTGTAAGTTACTTTGGTACCATACAGAAAATATACTCAAGGTCCTGGGTTGCGGATAAAAATGTACCTATATTTAATCTTATCAAAAAGTTGTGAAATCTAATCAAGAACATAAATGTGAAAACTAGCAAAGTTTGTTCAGATAGTGGCTTCACCGATAAAAGGGCTGAGATCGTATAGATTGGTGCCAAGTTTCATAGCAGTTCATAATCTTAATTTGTTACGTTCTTTACTTACATATTTAATTTGTGTGTTGGCAAGTCCAACATTATGCGATGTATATATACTATTCATATAAACATTCATTCTGCGAGAGTCATAAGTTATTATATGATAAATAATTTATAAATCGGCTAGGTACCAATCAAAACATAGGAGCAAATATGAAACATTATGTCAACAAAAATAACTTGAGTAAGTTATGAATTTTTATCTCATTAACAAAGAAAATTACAATGAAATGAGCAAACAATCGAGAGGATCTTTATCAAAAGTAAGTCCCTAAAACGACGTGGTAAAATTATCTGGCCTATATGCACCAGTAAATGAATTCGGGTTATTGAAGATTTATGTAAAGTAAATAAATAAAACAGAAAATCCTCCGCAGCCGAAATAATCCACCATCACGCAATCTCTAGCTCAAGGATTCAAACCCGCACTCTACCACCCGATCATCCACCCACTACACCACAGCTATCGTCGATAATGAGACTCATAAGAACTAGAATGAGGTTATCGGATCATCCAATCGGTAATCAGCACGTGGGAACTATTCTTTGTTGGAAGCGTGGTGAATTCGAAAGCATAGAATTCCGTGGCGTAAGTCTCCTAGAGATTCTTCAGATAGGTAAGGTAACCTACCTATTTAGTGGTAGGAGCGATTTGTAAAACGTATTTTTTTTTTTATTGTAAACTATAAATACATATACTGATTTACATTAGCTAAACTCGATGTTAGAATGTTTGGAAACAAACCGCCTATACTTAAACTAAAAATTCACATTTTCCCGCGGCTTTTTATACGCAACTAGCATCTGCCCGCGGCTTCGCGCGCACGTTATCGGGATAGAAAGTAGCCTATGTCCGTCCCTGGGATACCGTCTACCTCCCGGCCAAATATCATTAAGTTCCATTCAGCCGTTTAGGCGTGAAAAGGTAACAGACAGACAGAGTTTCGAATTTATAATAATAATATAGATTTACATGACTTGCCGATGTGAGTGTAGAGATATTGCTTACAATTATGTCTGAAACTCGACGTCAAGCCAAGCAAGAGTTTTAGTTATTTGTGTCGTGATTTATTTTCAAAAAAATTACATTGGGTTTGGCTAGTGTAGGTATATAGTTGATTAATAGGAAATAGATGGAAGAAAGGGCTTTGCCGCACCGTGATCCAGTGGGACCCCCTCACTTAAAAACATATATTGTTGCAGAACTTGAAGCAATAGCTAAGCAGTGATTTTTTCATTCAGACTTATGTGAAATAAAGACAACAAACTAATTTAAGCCATTGTTTAAAATTGATACTTCAAGACTAGTCTATTTCAGCGACTTCCATAGTGTTATGTTTTATGGCATACTGCTGTGGGGGAACGCTGCATATATTATAACACCGTATTTTGCTGCAGAAGAGGGTTGTTCGTGCAATCTATAATATGGGTCTCAGAGAAACTTTACGTGAAAAATTCAAAGAGATTTAAACATAATGACAGTACCATGTCATTATGTTTAAATCTCTTTGTACACTCATAGAAATATCAGTCGGTTTCCTAAAAATAGCGAAACATATATTGTTGCAGAACTTGAAGCAATAGCTAAGCAGTGATTTTCTTATTCAGACTTATGTGAACTAAAGACATAAACAAATTTTAGCCATTGTTTAAAGTTGAGATATTTTGTGTAACGTAGTAGGTATGTGTTGCCTCTTACATGCACCATGTTTATCTATGTTAATACAATAATTTACATACAGCTTGGCACACATATTTGTGGTTACGAAAATAAGCATGAAAAGTGCTTGTATTACACAATAACAGAAAATTGTTTAGATAGGTGCACGGTCAAATCCGGCGACCAGATTTGACCATCACTGACACCTTTATTGCACTAAATAGCAACTTTTTATCTAAGTGCTTTCGATAAGACAATAGATACGATTACCTATCTTTGGCTGTTGTCGGTAAAAACAAAAGTTGTCGGTAATAACATAAAAAGGTGAGAACTGAAAATGAATTGGATTTTGTTAATAAAACTAGTCGTAATCTGCTAACTAAAAAAATACTTTTGTAATTAACTTCAAGATGAAAAGGCGTTTTTGTAATCGCAGCTATGTTGTACAGGATTGTGTTACTTACAGGTTTTAAATAAATCAATTACAAAGTCATGTGAAAAACTTATTTGATTCATGAGCAATATAAATACCGTCAAGCATGGTAAGTTACGAGTATATACGGGCACATGCTTAGAAATCGAAAGGTATTCATGAACCAAATACATTTCAATGGGAACTTCTTTCATGTCACGGTACACTCAAACCGTAACTGAAGAGTCCGAATTTCCATAACTATGCCACTGAGTACAATAACAGCAAAGTCGAGACGCCGCGCCGCCTGTGCACAGCTGATCAAACCAGGAGTATAAACAAACTCAACTTACATCAAACATCGACGCATTAAACGTTCGATACAAACGTGACACAAACTAACCCGTGCACTAAAATGGAACACCACAAATCCAGCACGCGATTTCCGCGTACTAAAAATATTTAAAGATTTTAAAAGGATTTCGTTAAGTCGGAGGACAAAGGGCGACGTGCGTCCCCGACGGCGGCCGGTCGAAGACTGGCAGGGTTTGCACAAACGAGTTCGAATTCGAAGCCATCAGGTGGGACTAAGAGCCTCTAGTTGAGTGGCAGGTTAATTGATGTGACATCAAGTTATACAACGGACAAAAAGCCTCCATAACTGATAAAATACAAACTGAACAATACGGTTTAGCAGCTCGTTCGGACCAGAACACTGACAATGCAATTGTTCCTATTTTACATACAGAATTCGGTAACAATAAAATCGTATTGTAGCAGGCGGTAACAAGTTTAAATTGTCAGAGTTCGGAAAACGACAGATGCTAATCTTCAGAACATATCTATGTCAACGACTGACTGACACAATGTATATACTTTTAATGACTTATTGCTTATTTAAAATGATTACCCCCAATTATATTCTTGTTATTTCGCATACAGATTGATTGAAGTAGATATAACATATGAAGAAAAAGCTATTACCGAAAAGCAATTTTAGCGTAATAGTTTGGAACAATAATATTTTAAGAGTATAAAACTGTTTAGATTTACGCAGATGTTGCTTTCTTTCATACCTATTATAAACAGTGTAATGTTAAGATTACGACTCAACAACAAGAATCAATTTAACCAACCAACAGGTTAATAAATAAATAAATATAATATAATTATATCCATAATATACCACGGAAACTCAAAAGCTCATTAAAATGAATGCTGGTTAACGTAATACTACAAGTAAATACATGTAAGTAACCTTTTTACAATTTGGTATGACACGTTTCATATCGGGTAGAGTGAAAAACTTATATGAAAAACTATTGTATGGCAAAGTTTTGGCATCATTAAAAACCTAGACTGCTTATAAGTAGTTCGCAGATTCTCGGAATTTTATTCATCACTCAGAAATTGTCGACATGATTAGCATTTAGATTTCAACTTATAGGGTAGACAATAAAGTTGGATCGGAAAAGCGTCTGTTCAATTAGGGTTTTACTCAGTCACCAGACTGTTAAATTTGTAATGGGGCTGTCGAGTGCACTTCCAATTACGTTGACTTGGGGTTGTATCTGGTTGCGAATATCAAAGTTCAAGTTATTCTGGGTTAAGTTGGCTAATAGGTAAACAAATTAGAAGCCACTTATTTGTTAAATGAGTCAAGGGAAAGCATGAATGTTATATTAAGTGCGTAATATATTTTTCCTTTTTATTTCTCTCTTGTTTCCTGATATCTTGTACGTAACCTTTAAACCTACTCTTGTTTCTTCTTGTACTGATGGTAATGTAATCCAGCTTTTTGCCACCACACCAGGGACCTATCTGAAAATCAGCGCCGCTACTAGCTTCGGCTTGTAGCGGCATAACGCTGAGACCTTTTTGGCTTCTTATTTATTTTATAATTTTTACCTATTGTATTTGTTTTTTTTTTAGTTTTTTTACTATAATCTTATGTTTCTTGTACCTTTCTATTATTGTAATGTGTCGTGTTATGTATTGTGGGTCCAAATAAATTTAAATTCTTTCTTTCTTTTCTTAAACTATAAGTGCAACGAAAGTAACTTTTTGATATAAAAAGTGTAAATTAATTAATCGTGTAAGTACGAGAAAAAGAGAGTGATCAGTGGCGTTAAAGACAGCTCCGTTAAAGACAGTAAAAGGATAGCAATAAAAACATGAAATCAGGAAATTTCTTAACGCATTCATTGCCATGCCTCTTGCGATGCGACCCTGCGCGCCGCCACTGCAGCAGGTGGAAGTCGTCTACGTGCGTCAATGACAATGAAAGTGTTATACTACCTTCTTTGCAGAGACCAAGATGTATGAAAACAATTTTAAAATCTTTTATTCGTTTTCGAGCTTGAGTGTGTGGATGGTACCTACTTGGTAGGTACCTATTTAAAAGTTCACAGAGCATGGCATAAGAGGCTAAAGAAAGAAGTTAAAGTTGACTAAAGGACGATTAGAAAGATTGACGTTCGATTTCAGTAGTTAAATAGTCTCTTCGATAGAATAGACGGAATACGTCCGCACTCGACCATATCGCAGCTATTCACTTAGCTCAGTCTCTAACCGGTCAACCGGCTCTTTTATTTTTAACCCCCTTATAGAGATTTGCGTTTATTTCTGTATGTGGGCGATATCTTGGATCAAGTAATGTGAGAGCGAGATCAGATTGACTTTAAACATGGCTGAAATAAAGCGGGAGTATTTATAAACTCCGGACTAGACTTCTATTGAATAATGGTGTATTATTTTAACTTAATGAGATTTTTGCACAGAAGATTCTGTATTTATATCTGTGAAATTCTACCCATTATTTTATTTATTGTCCGACATACCTACGCCGATGAAAATTTATATCACACGTTCGCTTCAAAACTTTATCATAACCTTCTTGTCTTAATCCCACTCTAGGTCTGCACAAGTCAACACGTGTTTTTTTTCACGCTCCCGCTTATTCTACGGAGCTGTCATCTCCGTACAACCTCAAACCTTTCTTACCCATATTATCTTTCGCACTTCTTCTGTTCAAAACTTGTGAAATTGATGAATCTGTCAGAATTTCAAGAACACATCATTCAGAAGTGTGATTCTGAATGATGTGTTCTTGAAATTCTTCGTCTCGAATCTAGGATAGTTCAAAAGATTTGTCAAAATAATAGTCGGTTACAGTGTAGCCGTTAATTAAATGTATGGGATTATGCTGTAGGAGCTAATAATAACACGTGGTGAGAATATTTTATGCTGCATTGTCTTGGCTGTATTTCAGGCATTGGTAAGTGTTATTTCTGGTAAATTGCTTATGAGGGTATTTTTACTAAGTGAATAACGAATGTATAAAGCATGTGTAATGGACCATTGTTTTCGTCGGTGTAGACAAACTTTTTCTTGGGTATCTAAACTCACCCTCCGATGGTCAGTCTCGTGACTTATACGTTACGCCCTGATTAGTTTTTTTTATTTGTCTCATGCAGCATACAAACGATCACGATAGTACATAAGTTTGGTAGAATTTACAACAAAATACAGTCTGGTTCAAAATTCTGATAAATTCACTGTTGGGTCAAATTCGACTGCATTAGATAGTGGACAATATCATATCATCTGCAACTACTAAACATTGACACCAGCTCTACCTCCGTACACTCGCTGAAGTTAGATCGAGTTACGAAGCAATCTCTATGCAACATGACAATATTTGTTCAAAACTTTGCGGTCCGAAGTAGCCAATCGCTCCTGACCATGCAGAATTTCGGTAAACAAAATATTTGCAAGTTTGACGAAGTTAGAGGAACAATTCGTATCCAATGCAACCATTTTGATATCGGTGGTGTTCAACGTGAAGTTTTCGAACAATAAAACTGGAAGTCCGAAACCTGTTCAATTTTAGACGAAACTTCGACTGAAACTCACTTCAAGTTTCGTCTAAAGTTACTCAATATTATTTTCAAATTACATGAAAATAAATTAAGTAGACCCAGTCCCTAGTATGTACATAGTTAAGGCTTAATAATGAGAAAAATTTCTTGATGACAAACTTCGTGCTGATATTTTATTAAGGTAGGTACATAACGCCACGGATAACAATGCAAACAAGGTAGAAGAATCGTTCTTCCAGGCCAAAATATTGTTTAAGGTCAGAAAGCCATCTTACTATAACCAGGTTTTTTTTAATAGTCATAGACCTTCGTTTGACCACAATCTCACCTGATGGATACCATACTTTAGGATATACCACACTGTCTGAGTCACCATCAGCAAAACTACTACTGATGGTTATACCTCTCGTCTTGGCTCCTGGTGTCACGCAAAGTGGGCCAGTCTGAAAACCAGCGCTGTTCTGTATCTATCCTGGTGCAGAACAGCATAAAGCTGAGACTGACCCTTTTGGGTTCAGGTACTACGGCGCAGCGCAGGAACGGGCGAGTAGCCCCCGCCCAGGGTGGGTGGTTGGACTGCCTACTCGTTATTAGGGCTTGTGCACTGGTGGTAGGTAGGTGTCTATTTTAGGTATTGTGTTTATTTTTGGTTGTTTAGCTTTTGCTTTAATTATTTTTATTTTTTCCTTATGTATACTTACCTAAATACTGTTTTTGTTGATTTGTTATGTTTTCCTGTGCTGTTTGTGTGTGAACTTAATAAAAAATATTATCTATCTATCTATAAATTTTACTCCACAAAATTGTAATGAAAATGTAACAACCGTACGCAACAGAAACAGGCATGCAGTAAAGATGTCAACAGAACAAGTTTGTCGTTGGACATGACCTAAATAATAAGTGAACCATTGTTCTTGGTGCATGTAGGATGAACAGCATCTTAAAGTTTAGCTGCAAATGAAAATACCTTGACATTATTCCCTTAAACTGCACTTTTCGTGAAACTAGCATCTAATTTTGGAGGATTACTAACTGTCCTTCAAATTTACTGTGAGTTTACGATACCAAATTTATTGAGAAGAAAACTACGGAAAAAGCTATGGCCTAAGTGCACCAATGGACTAAAAATAATGATGGCTCTTTATCAGAAATGAAAGAAAAGGAAGATCTATCGGGAAAGAAGTGTAAATAAATCAAAGAAGTGGAATCATCGATATTGTTTCACGATCTCCAGACAATGTGTCATCGTAACTTATCTCTGTACACGCAACATGAGGTATGGCGTGAGACAAATGGCTGCATTGTGTGTTTATCTGGGATCTAGTCTGTAGGTGGCTTAATAACATAGTAAAAATATTGTAGGTAGTAGATGTTAGACGTAAGATTGTATAATATTAAATACTAACATAGTATGTGAATGACATTGTAAAAATATTGTAGGCAGTGGATGTTAGGTAATAGGCTCGCCGGCTTTGTATGGGAGGAAGAGGGGACGCCAGTCGGGCCGCGGTAGGTTTAAATGTTCCCGTGGTTCGGCGAATATGGCGAGAGAGGGGTCACCGGAGAGGTTTTAGTGGGTATTACGTCCTGGTCAGGACGTCGAGTACCACATAACTCTGGTACCCACAGACCAGTCTATTCGTAAACGAATCTCCTCGGCCGAGAGAAGAAAAAAAAGGCAGTAGATGTTAGATGTAAGATGGTATAATATTAGAAACTAACATAGTAGAGAATGACATAGTAAAAATATTGTAGGCAGTAGCCATAACAAGTAAAAAAAAAACAAAGTAACGTAAGATTGTCTAATAGGTATTATAACCATCTTGCATGTGTGTCACACACATATAGGTTATATAAAACAAAATTTAAATTAGCATTATTTAAATTCTTTCAACATAAATATAGCATGGATCAAAACAAATGATGTATATAGCTTCTGAATTATGTGTTCTTTGGCCCATTTATCTTGTTGGACATCCACCAACCCACTTCAGCTTTTTTATTGTTTGTTATGTCAAGATAAATGGGCCAAAGGTGTCACCGCATGGTATCCTAGAGAAGGATATAGAGCAAGGGGAAAACCGTTTCTAAGATGGGAGGATGACATCAAATCCATAGCGGGCACACATTGGAGGAGGAAAACACATGACTGACTGCTATGGAAGAATCTAGAGGAGGCCTATGCTGAAAGGCAAAACAATCAACACAGAATAACTAAAATAAGAAAGTATTATTTAATTAAATAAGAGTATAATTAAGGTTATTAAATAAAGGCTTTTTGAATTTTGAATTTGAGTTATGTGTTATTAATTATTATCATAAATTATAGACCGCCACTGATAATAAACTTTTTTTTATCTTTGAATGTTGAAAACTTGGCTACTTTTAAATATAGAAACATTGAATATTATATTCTAATTGAAATCCAGTGTTACTTGACAGCTACAGTAATTAAATACCTAAGAGAAACTTAAGCATCGCTGAACATAAAATATCATTCAAAACCTTTCAAGAATTTGCTGATCTTGAAAAGTTTTGCAAAATTTATTATTCATATTAAAATAATTGAGCTTGTAGTTTACGTAACACACAAATGTTCAAAACTGCATCTCAAACAACAGTAGGTATCCAAGTTGATAATAAATTAAATAGGCCACGAAACGTCCCGAAATAAAGAATGCCGTAATTTAACTGGGACTTCCGAGACACACGCGCAGTTCTGTGACAAGCTTTCCTGAAATAAAATTCCCTTGGTCATAAAGCTTCGGATCTTTATCAATGTTTTTGTAACAAAGCTCCTTATATTAGGAGAAACATTCCTTGGGACAACAGTCTTCAGAATAATGTGTCTCTCAGTAATTAAATCTCACTTGGGAATAAAGAAGATCTCTAATACAATCCAATTCGTTTGAACAGAACACTCACCGCATCTTACTTCAAGTTACTAGAATTTCAAAATGTATCTTTAAATTTTGTTTGCGATGCGCCGGGCGCTCCGTCCGCCAAGATATCTAAAACCACAGACAAAACAAACTCAATGTTTCAAAAGCAGAATGCAGCAGGATTCCTAAAATATAACCCGGTGCAGAATAGGCAATAGTCGGTTATAAAGCAGGCAGAAGTGACAAGTGTAAGCCCATAATTTATACCGTTGTCTTTGTGGAATTTGTGTTTCGCGTACAAATTGTTCCGTTGCAAGACTTTACGCCAGGAAACATTGTAAACAGGGCCTTTTAGCTAATTGAATGATTTACAGTGACATATGGAATAATATACGCAACGTTTGAGTACCAAAAGTATTAAAATAGGAACGGAACAAAATTACCAAACACGACTGACTAAGTCAATGCTATTATGAAACCCAATGAACTTAATGTTCTTAGAGATAAGGTGCAAACTAATGTAAATTTGGTAGTGCTTGGCGTTGCAATGCATAACAAATAGATTATAATGAGCATTTAACCTACATTCTGGGATAATAGGAATTAACTTGTTAACTTAGTCATATAAACGCTACTCGCTCAGTTAAATTAAAAATTCGTGCACCATATATATAGTACTCGTAAAATTGAAAATTTCCATTTAATACAAAATATAGATTCTTATGTTTCAAGTCCTCAAATGAATTTAAATAATTGTTGTATACCCATCTCAAAGGAAACACTTCCGTAGTTTTAATTCCTTTTATCTTCAGAGTGTTCCTTATACATATCTCAAAGGGATTTACTTATGATTATTTATGCAATAGCATTATCGTTCGCCTGAAGTGTTCAGCAAACAAAAGCTCTTGATAATAATAGTGTATCAACATTATTATTATGTAACAAGGGGATGAGTATTATTTTTCGGTCTAAGGATTCCGTTGTTAGAAGTTCTCCTAGGGGGATGCTACCAACATAATAGTGTTACTTACGGTTCCGACGAAGAACGTACCTATCTACCATTTGTTAGCGAGAATGTATTCACATTGAGATCAATAATTTCAGTAAGTAAACCTTTTGCGAGCGTGTCACACAAGCTACTTTAGAGCTTTAGTATTCCAAAGATACCATTAACTTGACACAATAAAATTTATTGCCTTTATAGTGGTAAGTTCATATAATTATAAAATCAATCAAACCGCTCTCATATTTGCATCGCTAACGGTGCGCCCCGCCCCGGGGTCGATGACCGGCCGCGAAGGCCGAATGACGTCACAGTCCAAATACGCCCTCGCGGAGGTTGCACTACTGTCAAAACTGTTTAGTGAATTTGTAAATAATTATAGACACGACTGTCAAACAATGCAGTCATAGTGTAGTTTCTAGTGTTACACCCATCATCACTTTTGATCTGTTAACCTTCGAAGATGGAGCGCCGATAGTTGTATATTTTAGTAAAATTCAGAGAATCAGATCTAGGTTTCTTTATGATGCGGCCGGCACTGACAACACTTTCGTAGAGTTAGATACCTAGGCAGAGATGAACTTGGTTACACAATGGAGTCTAAAATTGTAATGATTGTCGTCAAATCCATCATCAACCGCAATGATAGTAGGAATTCGATCAGAAAGGTCGCTATGATAGTCATCGGTCAAACCGTCCATCTAATTCTGAACAAGGCGATTGAACTCGTGCCAGATGATTGAAGATGATTGCAGCTGATCATAGAAATCTAACAGAGCATACGAATAGCTATTCCAAATTAATGAATGTAGATAACTGTCCTTTTGATCGATTAGTAGAGATAATTGGGATAGTGAGAGGTTAAAAAATAGATTTTTGGCAGTACCTAGATGGTAGAGACTTGCAAGCCAAAAAACTCATTAAACATTCTTACAAAGACCATCACACAGTACCTCTGTGACTTCGTCGACCAATCTAAACTTTCATAAATTTAGTTAGTTTTTTGACTTGCCAAGTTATGTGAGCAAAATATAAAGGGATTTTTTTTCAGACTTGCTTCTTTTTCTAAGAATACTTTGAGTCTAAGTACCTACCTTCGCGCTTCGTAGGCAAATTATAAAAATAATATTATTAAATTCTAGAACGTATTTTTTCTCAACGTACTAACATATTATTATACTGAACATGAACGAGAATGTTCAATTGCGCTTTCAAAGACCACACCACGCTTTTATCCGACCAATTTATTCCCAAAGGACTTATCTACTTTACTCTCTATAAAATAAACCTAGTTTCAAAATGCACTCTACAAAATAAACCCTCACTCGCAAGCTATAAAAGCGTTATTGCTAACACGTGTACATCGTGGTTAAGTGTTACGTTACGATGCTTCAGAGGCGTGTACTATTAAACTTTATATATAAGGCGATGAAGAAATGAACCTCAAAAATCGATAATTCAAACGTTTTGTGTAATATTAAATAGTGGTAGATAAGACAATATCATTTGATTGTTTTGAAAAAGCTAAAAACGGAACAAATCCCTTATAATTTTACACTGTGTTTAAGTATTGGGGGACAAATACATATCCAACGGGAATAAAAAAATCATGGGGCCACCTCGAGATCGTTATCTATACTATAGTATTCGCTATTTCGAAAGATTTTTCAAAATCGGTCCATAATTGACGAAAAAAAAACATACATTCCAACAGCTGAATATACAACCTCCCCCTTTCTTTGAAGTCGGTTAAAATATGGAGGTAATGCAATGACGTAGGAAGATGTTATACACAAGCTCACATTATTCTACCAGCAGGCCAAGCGCGGGGAATGTTCTCTAGGGTAAAATAGACAATGCGTTCATTATTGAAGTTGAAAAAATAATTAAAAATAATTTACGCATTCGATGACAAAGTGACGTAATTTTTCTCTATTCTACCCTAGACAACCATCTCCGTGCGTGGCCTACAGGTGGTAAAACTAATATTACCAACAAGAGCGAAGAGACTGAACTTGATGATACTGTCATACATACAAGCAATATAAGTTAACGGTAAACTAAAACTTATCGATACTCCAGAAGCAGTGGAAGTATCCAATAGTTAACAAACTTGAAGCAATAGCTTAGCATACATATATTATAGCTGTCTCAATACCTGCTAAACGATCCTCAAGACACTTTGAAATTGCATCGCTAAACTGCTGCAAGGTAAGGCAACTGATATGTAAGCTTAGCTAAACTACTTTAGCACTCAGCCTCGTATAGAAGATTCAGGTAGATAGATTGATAGAAAACACTTTATTATAATCACACAAAGACAGGAAACAATAGACAGAAATGCTTAGAGCAGATCTCTCTGAAACGATCTCTTGCAGGCAACCTTAGGATGGACTGGACATGAAAGAACAATATTGAGTAGACGGTCGCAGTTGGAAAGAAAATCAGATAAGATCAAATAAAAACGCGTTACTTATTTCGTACATATGACCTGACGGCTGAGAGCTCTTTTCTTTCCCTGGAGAACTTTAATAATTTAATAAACACGGAAAAGCTCGAGTTACAACAAAACTGAACGAAAAAGCATGGTGCAGGAAAAATAATTCAAGTTCTTTCGACTTCAAACGCGAATCTTATAAAACTCGGGAAGAAACCTGCACCTCTCGCTCCTTACGATATAAAAACAAACTTATAGGACCAGATTCCGAACTTAAACTTCACTTATCCAGCCCATATGTAATGACAATTAAATTAACAAACTAAATCATAATAATGAACTATCTGACGCGTTGAAAAATGAGGAAAACGACAATTTCTTTATAAAACAAATAAAGTTTTTACTTATAACAAAAGCATATTACACGATTGACGAATATTTAAAAGAAAAATAAGAAATATGCAAACGAGTAAAATATAACAACCTGTTAAAAATGACGTCCTCCTCTCTCTCCATACATATTGTGTGCCCAGCAGGGTCTATAGTGATACTTAATTAATTAGATTATAAACACCTCTGTACTGTACACCTATAGAATGCAATTAGTGATTGATTATCTAACTATGTACCTCTTCGTGCAAAGGTTTCCTCGGACAATACCTGGAATTCGATGGGCACTCGTGTAACTCGTTACTAAGCGTTTGCGGAGTAGAGAAGCTACGTGCACTGTTGAAATAAATCGTAGATCCTGGATATGTGATTTTGGGAGAAATTTAATTTAACTGGAAAATCACACAATGATATTTGTCAGCTTTTGTTGCAATTAGGGAAGTAAAATTAAAATTGGAAGGGTGGTCCCGATTTTACTTTAAAAATGTGGCCACGTCAACAATTCTT
This sequence comes from Eupithecia inturbata, assembly GCA_963662085.1. Taxonomy (NCBI): domain Eukaryota; kingdom Metazoa; phylum Arthropoda; class Insecta; order Lepidoptera; family Geometridae; genus Eupithecia; species Eupithecia inturbata. The sequence goes on from OY759191.1 coordinate 10,646,088, forward strand.
GGCGGAGTTCACCCCAAAAATATAAAAATCCAATAGTGCCCACAAAGCTTTGTAATTTCATATTTTCTAGAGGAATTTCTCATTCTGGCAACAGCAGGAATAACTGACCTAAGCCAAGTCACACACAAGTTTCTGCGCACAGCATCGTCAAAGTATGCAATTTTGTATTACACGTCGATTGCTAGAGCAGCAAAGCGGGTCACCTACATCTCGGGCCACTCTATGGAGAAGGCGGGAATCATGATCATAGAACATAGCAAAAAGTACGATCACTAAATACTATGCAACGAGGCGTCTTTGGCATAATTTTGTGCAGCCCTCAACAAACAATAATGCAAATCAGATATGATAAAAATAATTGAGAAATCTCCTTGAAATATTATATTTCGTGCAAGCGTGGTTGCTCTTACATTCTCATAAGGCGTTTGTCGCAGGAAATATTCTATGAATCATAATTAAACCAGCTACGATATAATAAGCTATGTAAACTGCTGGATAAAGGATGCTGCTCATTTGAGACCATTCGCTTGTCAAACAAAGGAAAGTTTCCAAGAAAAAAAATGGGAACTTTTCCGACAGTTTATGATGGAGTAGGGAAGGGATGTGCCCTAGTTTCCAACGAATAATCCTGCATAAAGCCAGATATTATAATGATTGATAGATAACCTCCACTCCCCACAGCCTCCACTCGCACATGTTTGTTATTTAACGGTAGGTATGTGTTTTTTTCTAAGATTTTGTGTAGCAGTTAAGTTGCTTTGTTATTTTCAACACCAAAATTGCAGATAAATAAACAAACTGGGTCGTAGTAGACGATAAATATTTGAAAAAAGCAATAAATTTGTACTAAGTATTTTTGCTTAGAAGAATAAGTAATTGAAATAAAATCTATAGCAGTTATGTTGCAGATGTACTTACAAATATCTACGTTTCTTCAGCTATTCAACTAGGTATAGAAATCTAGAATTTTTAGAATTCATAGGAATAACTTAGATCAAGAGCTCACAGGTAAATAGTAAAAAATAATGGTGCTTAATCGTGAAATTTATCACCTGGCCATAGAAATTAAAATAAAACATTGCAAATAAGTACATAATGTACATACATTTAATACCCTTTTCATAGAAAATCTACGCTTAAAATACACATGTCCACCTTTTTTCCGCAACTTAATTCTAATTCTTTTTCGTACTTTTTTCATACTACATCTGAGCATTAAATCTAAGTTTTTCCTATGAATTCTGACAATACTCTAGCTAGACTGTTATACTTTGTTGCATAGCTGAAGAAACGTAGATATTTTTACGTACATCTGCAACATAACTGCAAAGATTTTTTTTATGTTCCTTAAAGTAAATATTTATTTATATATGTTTATATATGTTATAAATATATATGTTCCCTAAAGTAATTATAAAGAAATATATATTTTGTGTTAAGTAGGTATATCAGCCATCGTGCATCTAGTACCCATAATACTAGCTAGCTCTGCTTAGCTTGGGGCTAGATGATGATGCTGAGTAGAGTGTCAGAATGTATTTGTTTTAATGGAATAAATAAATGTCAAAATAACAAAGCAATTTAAACGTCCCTTTCTTTGTAAAGACAAGTAATTAATTCTTTCGCATAATACCGAATTTATTCTAAGCCAATTGGAACTGACTTAGACCAATGAACACCCTGGGGCTAAAGCAATTTGTCTAGATAAAGGTAATTGGTCCACAGCGTCAGGCCAACACAATTCTATTAGCACCTATATCGCAATTATACACAGTTGAAGCCATTGAACTGGGCAGGGCGTCAAGATGTCTGGCGCAGTAGGTCAGGTGAGCGAGTGAGCGAAATCATGTGAGAAAAAAATTCATAAAAACCATTAGAGAACGTAACTGTACTCCATATTTAAAACGGCCAATACAAAGTATTTACGGATAGTTTGAAGATAAAGAGACCCAAACGACTTTTCAATATCAAAAAGTATTTCTATCTACGAAACATACTTCATATGACCGGCCAAAAAAGTAACAAGCGGAATTTATTCCTGAGCTTAATATCAATAAACTTCTCAATAGTTGCGTGATTTATTTGACTACTTCCAGGAACTGTGGTTTTTTAATCTAAGTTTACAAGTTATGCATTGCCAGAGACGTAACTTAACTTAACTATGCTTAAGTTGATCTTTGAGGGAAATTATTTACGTTTAAACTAACACTAAAACTTTATTTACGAGTATTTAACTCGTAATGGGCTTCAGCAAGAATAGAATATAGAGCACGATTATTTTTCTATTAATAACAGAGCTTTCAAAACAAGTAGGAAATAATTTGAGAATGCATCTGAATCTTTTGATATTAAATGGAGATTTCATGTTTATTAAAGGGAAAATTTAATAACATTATGGTATTGTGTGCAAAACTAAGCTACATTATAAAAAAACACCCTGAATAAACAATAAAAGTTAGTTACAGGATGTGTTATCTAAAGGTTAAGTTAAGAGTTACATACGTGCCCGATTTTGAAAAACATGTAAAAGTTCTACATTAAAAAAAGAAAAAAATATTCGTTTTTCTGGCAAAGTGCGTTTCATGATTATAAATACTGTTCATATTTATTATTTTTGTTGTTGATTTACCTATGTGAGTAGTTATTTTCATAATTATAATTTATATTTATTAAGACAGTATTATATTGTTTGAAATGTTTGTAAGCTTTAAATTACTATTCGGTGTTATACTACTGATTAACTGATTTGTGAACTCTTAAGAAGACTTATTAATATTATTGCATGATAAAAAAACGATGTTTAGACAAGTTTACTATGTTTTGCGTTTGGTTGCAGAAATTAGCTTAAGTAAATTACAATAACAATAAAATAACAATTTATTTGCATCTGTATCTAATATAAAAATGACGTCCACTTAAATAAAACGAATAGGTCAATACCTATTCGTTATCTTTATATGCAATCATATTTATTTTTTTCTCCATAAAAACTTCGTAAGTATTAAGTATATGGGTAGCCGTAAATAAGTTGGAAAATCTCATAAGTATCAATATTTCTGTATAAACTAACAAATCATAAAAATATACTACCACGATTGAAAATTTATCAGATTTAATCATTGAAGCACGTGTAATAGTACCTTATAATACCACATGTCTTTTACACCAGACGTTTTTCCTTGTTCCTGAAAAGTTAGCATGTCACTACATAAGAGGTTTTCACACTACGGCGGCGATGATATGAGAATCAAGTCCATGGCTGTGTTTACGACAGACAACCTACACAAAGACACGAAACGTCCATAACTTCTTCAGTTAACCCGTAAATGTTATTGCTTCCTGTCAAAATAGCCATAAACACGGGCATGTTTGAATAATTAGATCAGCACGTGGACATGTGATGAATCTATTTCAGTGGTGACCGACCGACCTATCTAGTTCAGAAGTTCACGATATTCCTGATCTCTACATGCCTAAGCCGAACTAATTTATGTTATTTCTACTTATACTACATATGTAATTTATACTAAATTATACTTGACGAGAAACTGATAACACCTACCTTAAGCTTAACATAGAGTTAACCATTGTTATTGTGTATTTCTTTTTCGAAAAATATTTTTATTTCATTTCATTTCATTCCCTTGGTCATGTCATGACGCCGTATCGTAGAATTGCTGGGAATACGGCACCGAGCATACTAAATAGACTTGCATGACTAAAACAAGGGTCTAACTATCTGAATGATTTGGCTATAGACTTTGTAGTACAACCCTGTCAACAAACTGCTATGTGATCATAAAATGTTGTCTTCCACAAACATATTGTATTTGAATCACTTAACAAAGTTATCAATCAGAGATAAAACAAGCGACAATTCAAGGGGTACACCGATCGCATAATCTTGGTAGATTGATGCAAGAATATCGCACAACAGCTCCTGTGCTATTTGACGAGCAAACGACGTGCGTAATGATAGGACAGTGACGGGATGATCTAACTAATGGATTATCTACTTACATTATCTATTGAGTTATTTACTGTCAACGATACAAAATGTTCAGCATAACGTTCAATGCAATGTTGAGCATAACTGTGATATCATCCCAGTTTTTAACGTTGCAACGTTGTCCAGTCATTTGGTAGTTTTACCTGGACAGTTTCCCAGGAGTTTTGAAACAGTGTAATTTTATAGATTTCGATGTGCTCTTTCTGTATTTCAACTTTGCCATCTCGTATCTTCGCCGCTCGCGCCGAAGCTACGGGGTCGGGAAACAGTAATTTTTCGACTTTTTTCAAAATGTATGACACCTAGAAATATTTCTAATGATGAAATGTACCTACTCGTATTTTCGAACCTAATGACTGAACTATAAGCCTTGTTTACACACGCTACTAAATTGCTTTTGATAACTTGAACTTCGTCTATTTTTTATCTTGGACTACACATACATTTACTAATGATTGATTAGTATTCAATATTGATGAGTGAATAATGGATCTAATTCAATAAGACATGTAATAGTGTGTAAATTATGATTAGTTTAAAAGGAAAGCCATCAATAGATTAGGAATATTAAAAACTCATTAAAGATGACCTGGCATATGAAATATCGCTTATTCTAGTAGGTATATTATTTTATTATCTGTGTACTGTCACGGCAGGTAAATTGGTGTGAATAATACGTTAAATTGTGTAATCTCTTTAGGACATAATATGTAGCTCGCACGACAGATTTTAGGTGAAATGAGGCAATGGTTGGAACCACTTAACATTTATGTTTGATAAAGCTACTGAAATGTAAAATTCTGCTTTTGACGAACATCGGAAGCGTTAGTAATAATTTGGTTTACTGAAAGGCTCCGTACATCCTAAAGAAAGATCGGTAATTTATTAACATCTTTAATATAGCTCGAAATAATAGTGAACAATATCAAAGTCAACACTTCTTTCAAGTAAGTTATTATTACTTATTTAATTCGAAATAGTTGACGATATCTGTACTTTGAATTTTGATGACTTCGTCATCTGTCTGTCTGTCTGTTTATACCAGGACCAGGACCTTAGTAAGAGTTACTTTTGAATCGGGATTACTGACTGTCATCATAAAAAAAACGGAGCTTTTAGCACTCGAGTCTCTCTCATGGTTGTTCTCGGTCTTGTTCTTTTCCATGACAAATTGAAGTACCCTTAAGTCCATTTGGACATTTGGACCGCAATAAAACTCGCCCAGGGGCCGGCGGGCGGGGCGAGGAAGCTCCGTCAGGTGGGAGGCGGAGAATTCTATACGTTAGTATTATTAAATATTCTCTGCCAAACTTACTCATACTCATTTATTGATAATAATATTACACTTAGATCGTCTAGGTACGAGCGATATTTCAGTAGGTATATATATACCAGCTCACATGGCAGTGAGTGGCACGTGGCACTCACAAATGCGTGTTCATAAACGAATTTCAATAAACGTGACTATTTTCTAGGAAACAAGGCTTTTATCGACGTATAATGGATGACAATCTGTCGAAAGCAGAATATTTGACAGCGTGTGGGTGGGCTATGGAATTATCATAATCATAATCAGTGTTTTTAAATTCTTAGTTCATTAACCGACTTCTTTTCAATTTCTCAGTTAAATTTTAAAAAAGCTTCGCTGACAAAAGTTATAATTCGTCATTAGATCCCAATTTGAACAATTCAATTTAGATTATGTAACCCAAATTATAGACAGGTAAAATTCAAATTACAAAAATGAACCACCAAGTGCGAGTCGATCCGCACACGAAGGTTTCCATACCGTAAAAATCAGGCAACTTTTTCAAAGAACATCAAATTTTCATTTGTTCGGAGACCCCTTTAAATTTTTAACTTTATTTTATTTTTAGTATTTGTTATTACACACATTTGTTATTACAGTTGAAATGTGTTACAGTTGAAGTGTTACTTAATTATAGAAAGTTTCATGTGTCTACCAATTGTAGTTCAAGCCTTGACAAATTAAGAGAAAAATAGCCAAAAAAATCACGTTTGTTGCATGGAAGACCCCTTTAATTTTGATATTTATTTCATTTTTATTATTTGTTGTTATAGCGGCAAGAGAAATACACATTATCTAAAAATTTCAACTGTCTACCTCTTACGGTTCATGAGATATAGTTACGTGACAGACGGACGGACGGACGGACGCACGGACGCACGGACAGCGGAGGCTTAGTAATAGGGTTCCGTTTTCACCCTTCGCGTACGGAACCCTAAAAACGGTTCAACCCCAAATATATGAATTACTTACATCGATCTAGATATTCTCTAATACTGATTTATTTATTAATATTAGATAAAACTTAGAAGGTCTAAGGTTGAAACTGAGTACGCTGATCTATGAATTTCTATGATACCAATCCTTATCCGTATTTCCTAGAAAGCGGGGATGAATCGGATGTATTATCTAAACCGGGGCTGTAGATCAGAAGCCGGAGGTTTACGTTTATCGGAGTCAAATCCGGCTTTCATCCGGTAAAAGCCTCAACACTGCGCTACAGAAACGAAGGAACCTTAACTGTCTGAGCGGAATCTTTTACTTTGTAAATAAGCGAAGAAAATACACAAACGGCACGGCAGACACCCCAATGTTTTTGCAAACACGGACGAAGCTCAACTCCAGTTACTTAGAGATTCCTCTGTTACTGTTCGAAATCATTACTCTGAGTCGGGTCTAAAGTTTATAGAATACCATGTGCTGCTCGCGGCTTCACACGCGCTTTTTAAGTAGTCTATGTCCGTCCCCGGGATATAATTTACCTCAATACCAAATTCATTGAGATCCGTTCAGCCGTATAGGCGTCAAAACGTAACAGCTAGACAGGCAGACAGATGGAGTTATTTTCAAATTTATAATATTAGTATGATTTGATAACTTCCGATTCAGAAAAGAAAAGGACTTGACAGCCCTCAAAGCCATTGTCCGAAATGGCTCGTCTAGACTCAGTTCCCAAATATGAGAACTGGTCGATCGATAGCCGGATGCTATCCTGAAAATTGTACGAACTATCCAGAAGTGTTTAGGGGTCAATGACTTCCATAGGGCATTGATATGCTCCATTTGATCCCTAATTAAGCTTCATGTAGGCGGGTAATCTAATCAGGACCTAATTTTAAGGCATCTGTTTCACTACTTTCTCCGCTTTTGTCGTAATGAAACAACAGACTTTTGTTGGCGACATTGGGTTTTCACGTCATCATAACCCAATGTTGGACTGTATTTACGCATACACTGCCCAGCATCCGCCAGCTAGAACATGTGTATCGTGCGTGGGTCATGAAAGTGTTAGCCTATGTCTTGACTCAGGATCAGGAGTCAAGTCATGGAGCCCAGTATACCGCGTCCAGTCACTGGAGAATGAGAATGTTTTCCACATTTGTGCAGTAGATTTCAAACGTATGGTCGATATTGGGTTGGTAGAAAACTTACCCGTATAGTAACTAACAATCATTTTATTAAATGTTGAAAACGTAATCTATACTTATATTTCATTTGGTTACAGTTTTATGAATAGGTGAATTGTTGTGCGTGTGGAATCAACCAGCGATTGTTTCCCGCCTTTTATTGATTTAACGTTGTTTTCATCATGTTAGTACAGCTGTGTTGTGTTGGTGGTTTTGAACAAATTATGTTTAAAATCGAACAGAACGATTTTTAATGTTCCAGGTATAGGTATATTTCTAATACATACATAATACTATTTAAAAAAATTAGCGTCAGAAGGCCAAGCACTGCGATTTTTGTTATAGTAGAAATTTAAGATAGATAGATAGAAAATTCTTTATTGCACACTACGAAACAATTAACAAATAAAATAAAAATTGAATAGATCGAATGTGGTACTGATTAGAACTTGCACCACCCCAACTCTTCCCGCGGGTGTCGTAAGAGGCGACTAAGCTGAACACGCAGCTGTTCGCGCCGCAGTCATCGCATTTTACAAATCTTTGTATGAAATAGTATACACATAGCGCCGCTATCCTGCTCCGAAAGCGCCGTATTTTAATAAAATCCTGTACATATACGAATTCCATCAAAAAAATTTGTCTCGTGCGCTGACTGCGGCGTGTTCGGGGCGGGAATATAAATTCTAAAATGCACTCACCGGCAATGCTGATATAACCAATCTGATAGTAACATCGGCATATCAGAATCAGGAACAAAATCCATGATATCACAATGGGTCCATCTTGCGCAAACAACCTTTCCATTTTTCTACGACACAAGAAGTCACACACATTACAGTTAAAACGAAATTTAACCTGACACGCGATGTTGTCATGCGACAGATTATAAAGTTTTTCCACGAAATACCGATATTAAAATCTAATAAGACGTGCAATGATACAAGTTTCGCAAAGTAATGTTTTCTGCGTGAAAACGAAAACAGATTGGGGTAGACGTGTCATCGATCGCTCGCCGTAAATGCTTCCAACGCTTGGCACTTGCTGGCGCGCGTCGTACAAAAACAAGAAATTAGTATTGTTTTTAATTACCTAGTCGGTTATTTTCGGGTAAATCGTGAACACTGAGTATCCATTAGTTATTCGTGAAAACAATATAAACATCCGTTTGATTAAACAAACCAAAACATCACGTCATTAATACGACAAAACAAATGATTGTAATTGAATCAGAATAGTCTTTCGATAGCGATACGCAGGCGCCCTTACGAACCGAACCGTACCGACTGACCTAACTGGCGCACGAGTCGAAAACATGTGTTCTACGAACGTACAATACGTGCAATGATAACTAAAATACACACCTCCCATGAAGAAATAGACAAAAAGTGTAAATTAATACTGAAAGAAACCAAAATACACGTCTGCGGTTTGAAGATCAAATAGACATGTCAACGAACTTTGAAATTCAAATTATTAAAATATTCAAGAACGAAAATGGCAAATGCTCGACCGCTTAACCACGTGTAAAGTTCAACATACCAAATTGATAAAAATAGTCTGCATCTTTTGCAAAATACACACACACTTTGGAGTAAATCGCTGTGAGTATATATATGTAAAGGGATTAAAAATGTGGGGTTCAAAGTTTACAGAATCAATTTAATAAAGATTTATCAAAGGGACTTATATTTCAATCTGTAACTTTGCTCACGAGCGAAGATAACAAATTACATAAACAATTTTCTTTTTGAACTAACGGCGGCGCGGCGCTTTGGTTACTGTGCGTAACGTGACTGAAATGATAAATTGTGATGTATAAACGAACGAAATGTATGCATAAAGGTACCTACTAAAATAACAGAAAAAATATGAATTGTACTCGATTTAATTATTGTCGACAATTGATTAATGAAAGCAAAACGTTAAAAGAAACTGACTGATCACCTGATTAAGAGACATTAAAATAAAACGCCTCCGTAATAAATACTAAATACCTACATCATTATTCAAACATTTTAAAACTACGTTTTGTATAATGATGTATTAAATTGTACCTAGGTACATAAAATTATTAGAAGTGCTTTAACCCCTTGTAAATCTATTACAATTAATATTGTTATCTTGTTAAATAATAATCCGTTCCATAAAATTGTTTAAAACATCGAACGAAGCCCGGCTGGAACTCTTTCTTTAACCATATCATCCAGGTCATCCAGATTCTCATCATCACTTCAACTTCAAATACCTACTATGTTTTCTACTATATCTTCCGTGACGTCACCAAACGGCCCTGACGGAAGATCAGCGTTGATTGCAAAAGCGACTAACTTATGCTGAGATAGGGACCATTTTATGTTAAGCAAGTTATTGACTTATTATTTATTAATGTATGTTCCTACTTGTACGAGTGACAAATAACATTTTCTATTTCTATAAATAATTTAATACCTACTCATCATCCAATCACCGTGACTAAGGTGTCATGCATTGCAATGCGCAACGCAATAGTGATGTAACACTCCCGTTCAATAGCCGTGCTAATTCAACGACCGACCTTGAACTTAGAGCACAGTTGGGAGTGTCCCTATAATTTTATTTGCCGAGGTTATTAATTCACACGAGCTTGTGGACTATGCAATTTAACCTAAACAAGATCCGTCATGTGCGTGTGTGACTCGCGCGCCGTGGGTTTCGAACGGTTGTCAAGTAGGCATACCAATATGTACAATAGGTACTGGTTAGAGACTTTGCTATTTGATGAATACTAAAAAATTAAAGGTACCTACATTTCAGATTTATCGGTTTGCAAACTTCGGAGTAAATATTTCAAAAAGTATGTAACCTGCAGGAATTTCAAAACCTGTCTTGAGGTGTACAAAACTTCAAAAAGTGGTCTACTTACAGACTTCTCTATATTTTTCCTGTAAAATATAGATCCATATCAACAAACGCTACACACATTTCAGATGGATCGCTCTGCAAACTTCGGAGATAGGGGGGAAATGGGTATTTTTTTACTTTTTTCAAAATATTTCAAAAAGTATGAAACCTACAGATATTTAAAAAAATGTTTTGAGATGTACAAATTGATACCTTGCATTTGATACCCCACTTGACATTGTAGGTCTCTTTTAAAATTTCGACATCACAATTTGTACTGAAAATTTTCATTTTTTTTTTTTTCTTTTAATATGTACAGGCGCACGAAATGTATTATTATTTTCAATTTAAGCCTTTCATGACAAAGAATCACATTAAATACTTAAGGCCATAATGTTATCGCGTTACATGTTAACAATACCTACTTGTAACTAATGCTGTACCGTCCAACTGGAACATTAACAAAGCTTATTTATTCCAACTATAGTGACAGTTATGATAATAGCCAGCCTCCGCGTCCATTTCATTACACCTGCAGAGGCTGGGGACCCTGACTTTTGACCTCCAGCCGGGAGCGCAGCAGGGTAAAGTCCCTGAGGTCATCCGCGAGACTCCTAGATATGGGGCAAGGCCGTGACCTTTAGCGGCTGTCCTTGTAAACAGCGCGTAGAACTATTAATAATTGGTGTTGTAAATGCATTTTGCAAGCTTATATGGATTTAATTGAATTTTTATCATAATTTAGAAAAATTAAGACAAAAATTCAATTAAATCCATGCAATCCAGATTTTATTTTAGAAATTATGTAAAAAATATTATATAGCATTAATATGTAATCCTTACATAATGTCCAACAGAGAAGGCTATATACTCCGTATTCCGCAGTATTACAGAACAATTTTTCTGCATAATTTTCGATAAAAGCATACAAAGATACTTACTCAGGCGAACTTGGAGAATTTAAGAGTTTCTTATGTTAAAAGTTTCTGGTACAAAGCTTTCTGCTTTCTAAAGCTTCTTTGGCCATGAAAATTCATGAAAACAAAAGCTTTTTCAATGAATTTACGTAACTGAATTTTATTCGCGTTGAAGACATTATTCTAAAGATTAGTGATGCACCATTTGCTTGCTATCTTTAGGGAATAGTTTGGTCATGGTCAAGACCTATAATGCTTACTTAGCTAATTGTTTTCATTAACAGGTTTCTTATCAAATACCGTCTTGAACGTCTGGCTTCTGGCGGCGAACTTAGATTCTGATTTAAACGAAATCAGAGCAGTACAAATTTTTAGACTCGGAAGCCAGAAGTCATAACTTCATCCAAAACAAAAGGTCGTACGAAAACGGTCTGTAGGAACGGCTTTTAACCGCATGCGAGATAAAAGTAAAGACGCGCAATCAACTGAGAAACAAATTGTTGTTCGGGCCTATTGAGCGACTTCTCAGCTCGCAGACTTGAAGGGTTGTTCACAGGCTGTCAAGTCACATAAGGGTAACGCTTTGAGGTGACCCTAGCTAGGTTCATAATGTTCACATCAAGGGCAGTTAGTTGCTCTTTACGCTGCCAAGTTGTGTGGGTCCTCAGAGAACTGTGTAGCGGGTTTGACGTATTTATTCAGAGGAACTCTGTGGTTTATTTGTAGATGTTTCTATCACATGTCAAACAAAATATTAAGCACTTTTTAGGGTTGTGGTTTCACATTATAACAAAGGTAACTCGTAATAATCAAATATATGCTTAGTCAACACGCGTGAATTGTGACGATTTAGGTGACCAATAGTGAACCTCTTTTGAAATGACCTCATCGGAGGTATGGCCTGTACACTAACCAGGACTAATACGATGATTCCATATTATTATAGCTAATGATATAAACACAACGGGCTAATATCATCATTTGGAACATAAATGGACCATCAGCGAGAGATGACAATATTAAAACACCCATATAACCGTTCCTCATAAAAGAACAGTAAAGAAGCCCACATTTATGGCCAAGATACTGCATTCGTTTTATTTCGCAGCACTTTAGGACTGAAAGATATATGAGATTAACATTATAGATCCATTTACCGACGGTTATTTATTAGTACACTTTAGTTAATAGAAGCTGAACTGAGGGACTTAATTTCACCGATATTTTATTTGTTATAGCATTATTACTTACTTCGCAATGTTAAATTAGCATGATTTCAATCACGACCTAAATATGATATGATTACGATGCAAAGGCTGCATTTTAGGGTTTCCGTCAGGGACGAAACCTGGTCACATGGAAACATGGTCTCGCTCCCTCGAAAGAAAAACGAACCAACACTTTAGTTATTATAATTTGTCATACGATATTATATTACACTTTTTCTTAAGACATTCATACTTGCAGTTGATAATTATCGACCTTGATAAATTACACACATGCAATCTAAATTCCAATTAGAATGATTGATGTTAGTGAAAATTATAAGTCGTACGTACCTTACTAAAGTTAATGTTGATTTCCTGCTTGATACACGTATTAAATTAAATGTGCGCGCGTGTCTACAGTAGAAAATATGGGAGACGTTAAAATTACAGTAGGTGTGTACGGCGCTAGAGTCCGAAGGAAGTCCCAAAGTTTTTCGATTCCTTCTGGACTTTCCCGTACTGAGGAAAGGATGCGGGTTCAAGTCCCGTCGAAATCGAACTTTTTTTGGGACATTATTTGATTTCTTATAAATTACCACGAGGCTTACGCACTATAATAATAAAAATCTTAGGTATATGTAATTTTAATGATATGGATATATGTATATGTTTTTGCCACAAAACAAAACTATCAAGCAATATGATTGCCAATGATTATTCGACAACTATTGCATAAGTGCATAGCGGTCATTGCCGGTAACCGATTAAAAAAAGTCAAAGGTGAATGCATGAATAACAACGAATGTGTATTCACAGAGACGGGTTTGGTTGTCAAACTAGGCCTAGATACTCACTTGGGGTAGGGGGGGGGGTGGTCCTGGGTCCTGGGACACGGGATCCCAGTGGTAAAAAACCCGAATTACATAATTTTCAACTTTTATTCTTTGGTTCCTTAAAAGTGAAAGCACGATTGTGAATAAAAATTACGAAAAAAAAATCATGAAAGTGAACTATTTCGCACATTAATTGGTCGAGATCTCAGGAACCCCGCGGTCTATTGAAATTACTTGTTTTGATTCGTACATTTTTACTTATACTACTTACCTTACTAATTATTCCTTGGCCCAGTTTCTTTATAAGTTGCGTAGTTTTCTTATAAATAAGCTACAACTTGATTTTTGCGCTATCGCCGTTCGAAAAACGTATGCTCTGTCCCGCTCCTATGAACGTGAAATCCTATGGCTATCCTTTTCACAAAATGGCGCGCATTGCCCCGTCTTAAGACAGAGCAAAAGAATAAGTACATTTTCTAAAAAAAATATCTTTTTTAGACTTGTTGTCTTTTACAGACTTGTACTAGACAAGTCTGGTATGCAGAGATTGGGAAAATTCCTCTCTCTTCTCTTTGTGAATGAGGAGTGTAAATTTTTAGTTTTCTACCCCACATGACCATGACTTTAGTGTAGCATTATTATTTTTTTATTTTCTTTAGGTTTACCAATGGTTTCATACTCAGAGTTCTTGCATCTAAATATCTTATAAAATTACCAACATGTGAGAAGACGTAGAGTTACAGATTTAAGACATTTTATAACTAACTATGAATTATTGATATGTGCACAAACCGCTTATAGGTAAACACCACTTGCATAATATCTGGTAGGTAGAACGTCCAATTTAAATAAGTGTAATGATTGAGCTATTATGTCTTGCAGTAACATTAAGTACATACTTACATTAAACACAAGGACAAAATAAGCATTATACTTTGTCAACAATCTCACAGAAAAGTTAGAAAGAAGATATAAATATTGAGCGCTTGAAATTGTTTCAAAACTTTACAGATATTTCTATACGTAAAAGTTGGAAGCTAATGGCTAGCAAGGGAAAACTTTATTATTGCGTGTATGACGTGCTTTGTTTGTTGCGTTCTCCGCAATACGAAACTGTGCAGAGCGGAAACTACAAGCTTTTGGAATGAGCGAAATGCGGCATTAAAAGTTGTTAAGTATTCGTAACATGAACCTTTTCATGTTTTCTTTTAAATTTAAAAATGTTTGCCCTATATAAACTTATATGATATCCATGCTAATATAAATTCGAAAGTAAATCTGTCTGTCTGTCTGTTACCTTTTCACGCCTAAACGTCAGTAAGGATCTCAGAGAAATTTAGCAGGGAGGTAGATGGTACCTCGGGTACGAACATAGGCTACATTTTATCCCGGAAAAAGCGAGCGACGCCGCGGAAAGCAGCTAGGCTTTTTATATAAAAGTACCAACACTACCTGCCTATTCTAATCATAAAAAAATGTGTAGTACTTGTTATCTGTTCTGGGGCAACAGGTAAACTCAACACAACAATATGGTTTGATCGTTATGACTGAATGTTTTTAGTATGTAATTAATTTAATCTAATTTATTCTAATATTTTGAGTTTGTAACCTAATTTAACTAAACTTATTTTTATTTTATTGACTGTAATTTTGTTTTTAAGTTATTTGATTTTGTGTGTAATATGGATTTAATTATCTGAAATAAATGAATACAATACAATACAATATACTGTCCACACGTTTATTTTCTCTGACACGTAATCTGTCAGCTCGATAAATATCGAACCCCGATATTTTTGGAGGCGACAGATTAGCATCACTATTTTTAAAAAGAAAAAGAGTCTAAGAAATATTGCATTCTTTCATTACATAAACTTAAAGTTAATTTAAGTAGTATCGTGGTTGTAAATGATTTTACTCTTGAACTCCTTTCGGCTTCAACCAAATAAAAGTTTCCTCAGTGGAAATAAAAATGCAAATGCATTCTCGAGTCATTCATTGAAATAAATTATGTGAAAAGCCAACTGCCATTTACGAGCAAGTTTCTTTCCCTCGTTCATTTTAATCTATTGCGTAATAATGTGGGCAGGGCAATGTTGATATTTCTTACTGGACAAACTATTTTATTTTCTTTGCACTTCTTTCTGCAAAAAATTTTTTAGTCATTGGTACTTTAGCTAGCACAGAAACGACGAACACGCAGGACCCAATCGATTGCGAACGACAGGTAAAAGCTGTGCATGCATGATGCCTAAATTTGCGATGGTAGGTAGTTCAATGCATTCACTGACCGGCCTCAACGGTAGATACGACCAGCGAAGACGCGCCGCCACCGCCATAAAACGATATCCTAGGAAGATCTTCTACCTACGTCATGCATGAGTGATCTATTTGTTAAGAGCGTCTGAGCTTTAGTTGACTCTATCAGAATTGCATTTAATTTATAAGACACCATCTTAACCCTATAACTAGTTTGGGGATCAACGATGTAATAATTTTAAGTCTCAAATATTTTTCAATAAACGTTATTACTATTATTATTATAACTAGTTATGACTACTACGAGTATAACTACTCATGCTATGTTCTTAACTTACCAGCAGCATCGTTGACCGCAGCAACCGCCGCAGGCGATCGCTTCGACGTGCTGGACGTCGTAAGACGAGGCGACGGCAGGGAACGGCGGCATGGCGGCGTGCATTCCGGGGTTGCGCGCTGTAAGGAAGAAGTTCAACTTAGGTTTGCAGAACAATTATGATGATTGCCATCCAGCCGAATTTCGGCCACGGCGGCTAGTCTCAACGGAGAAACTTGTGCGCCGGACATAATATAGTGTACAACGGTGTGCGCAAACACATGTTTAAAGAAGTAGGTAGGCACCAGCAATAAGTAGGTACCTATAGGTAGAGTATGTAACAAAAAAACAATAAAGCACGTAGTGAATTTGTAAATATTAATTTCAGGTTTTAATTCCATTTCGTGCCAAAAACGGCATAAAAATGTAATAACGTAAACATTTAAGGTTGCGGGTTCGATTCCCGCCTTGGGACAAATGTTTGTACGATCTGCAAATATTTGTTCCGGGTGTTCTGGGTATTTTCTATATATAATAAAAAATATATATCTATGTTATGTAGAGGTATTGTATTAAGTTTATCAATCATCTAGTACCCATAACACAAGCTCTGCTTACTTTGGGGCTAGATGATGCTGTGTGGATTGTCCAGCATTATTTATTTATTTATTTATTTTTATGTCGCTCGTAACAACGAGCGACTGAACGATTGTGTTTATTCGGGTTTGATAGGCTGATATTGGCAGAAACTAAAGGACCATTCATTGGTAGATTAGATACTTCAAGGTTAGACAAGGTCAGGTCATCATCTTCCGGGTCTTATACCACGCTAGGTGGGGTCGGCGCAACATGTAGTTTTTTTCCACTCTCCTCTAACAGCCGTCATCTCTGTTCTAACCATCGAGGTTCTAACACCTTTCTTAGCCATGTCTTTCACACAATCCATTCATCTTTTCCTTGGTCTTCCTCTCTCCTTATATCCCTCCACATTCAATCCTAACAAGGTAGGTGACCAGACAAGGTCAGGTATATGTACAAAATTAAGCTTACCACTGAACGCCGAAAACTAAACGGAATGGAAAAGTTGACCGACACACATGAGTTAAAATTGTAGGTATATCACTTAACATTTTACTAATTTTATCGGACAGGCAACAGACGGACGTACGAAGCGAACCTTACAAAGTTGTAAGCATACAATTTGTAGATCTATCAATTTCACTAATCCAGTTTAAGTAAAGCGTCTCGCATCCATCTCCCAGGACTAATTACATCTTAGATCACAGAATTTATTCGAGTTTAACCCTCATCCCGCTTTTTATGCGCTTTTCAAGTAGCCGATGTCCGTCCCGGGGATACCATTTACCTCCCTGTCAAATTTCATCTAGATCCATTCAACCGTTTAGGCTTGAAAAAGTAACAGACAGACAGACAGACTGATAGACAGACAGATAGAGTTACTTTCGAATTTATAATATTAGTATGGATAGTATGGATTTGCGTTATTTCTGATGAAATTGGTTGAAGTTATGTCAAAGATTGCAGAATTTGGTGGAAAATTCCGAGAAACTTTTACCGTCTAATGAAAGTTGGAGCTAAAGTTTACCTAGTTTAGTTTACGTTCGTAAGAAATTACTTACCAGTAGATTGTATTCTTTGAAGTAAATGCGCATGTTGACAACACTCATTAATTTTATGACAACACATAAGATTAAGAGTATCGCTATGTTTCAGTGATTATCAGTTACACAAAGTTACTTCGAATTTTCCCTCATTGACTGAGACATTAAATGTTAGTGAAAAGTGCATCGATCCTAGTTATCCTTAAACCTCATATCATTTCATAATTAAAAACTTTATGCACAATATATACGACTCATTGATTGCACAATAAGATAGGCAATGATATTGTAGAATGTAGATCAATAATCCGAAGTTATCTTGGAAGTTTTTTCATGGCTAATGCCATGAAAATAGTTTAGCTTACACACGAGCTTTAAAAGTCCTAGCAAATTTGCTATTTTCCAAAGCGTGTGACTCGTTCTTAGAATGAGATTCGAGACAGGCCGCCTCGGAAGACTAACGTTCGATAAGTCGACCCCTTTTAGACCTTCTCAAATGACTTTTGCAGATTGGCTAACCAATAACAAACCTATGAAAGGAGAAAGGTGATTACGGATTGAGGAGAAAACGTGTGTAGAGTAAAAGCTGTAAACCTTTTTGAGACGTAAATAATACATTGGATTAGAGGAGGTTAAATTTCAGAAGAGTGGAGAAATATCAGTTGTCGAATAACGTCACAAAACAAATCACAAAGTTTGGACGGACCGAAACCCAATGGCACGAATAATTTATTGCCAGACTGGTAGATGTATAAAGTTTGCTTCTTTTTATAGACATATGAATTCAAAAGAATAACGACCTTGATACGGATTTTCAACAATCTCAAGTCAGAGATAAGCCTAAACAAAGCCACGAGAACGTAGCGAACATTAGAGTCTAGATTTTAGGTCACAGCAGCAGATCAGCCTTCAACAGGCAGATAGAATGTCCGATCTAGGTAACTCAAGAACCTACGCAATGCAAATTCGATGGACTATAAATCAATCGCGGAGCAACAAATCATGGAAGCAATAAAAAATCTGGAACGTTTTAAATGCTGCTTTAGCACTAGGTGCTTGAGACATGCAATTTACTAGATAATTCAAAAGCTACGACATATTTGACTTAAAATTTTACAAACAAGACAATAAATGACAAATTTGTAACATTGGAAAAAGTACAAAGATGAAAATTTCAAATGATATTGTTTGCCAACAAACTAAGCCATTTACGAAACCCATGAATAGGTATTTTAGATCCGAAATAAATTAAATGAAATAATGTAATTAGGTGTTGGTCTAAGACGGCCTGGTAACCCTATTTGTATAACACAGCCAAATATAACACCTACAAATAAATTCGGGACCCATACCAATTTCGAGAAGATAAATACTATATCAGGCTTAATTGAAAGTAGAAAACCAACAAATGTATAATGTAAATAAATCTTGCTCCGTTGGGATCCGATCTCATTCGGCAGCTAATTGATGAGAATTCCATCACTAACACTTCATCATGTATGTATGTCTCTTTCGAGAAATCCTATAGCGGAAATCATTGTCTTCCGTCTATTTTTGGAATTCCGCTGTTATTTGTTTGCCATAAAAATGTTAAAAACTCTTAAATCGAACTAGTGTCGCAGGTGGAAAACCGATGAACGTTTCGAACAGATAAACCTTTGATATCTATGAACAAAAGAGTTCCGTATACAATGATGAAGTAAGCAAAATAAGTCATAAATACAGAAGTAACTACTACCAAACAAAACTTATATTGATAAGAACACAGTACCTAATCTACGTCCTATAAAACAAACCAGGTCTTGTCTCGACCTATTATACTTCACAGTCTACGTCATACAATATTATTATACAGTCCTGCGTCTTGGGCAATCCATCATAAAATAATAGGATCTTATGGATAATTTACCATACAAGGCTTGTATTTGTATCACGAGGTTATAAGAACTTCCGACATTATGCACCCGTATTTAGATTACTTCAATGTCAGAGTGATGAATGTTGGATCGGAAACCAGGGTTAAACCCAAAACACAGGTTCGAATTAAATCAGAAAAGCCACTTAACACAGACACGATGGTCTAGCTAGACTAGACTAGAAGATCCTTAAGGAAAAAGTATAATCAACTCTGAACATACAATAATACAAACCAAAATACAGGGCAAAGCAATTATCTAGTAGCACGAAAAAAACAAATTTCATGGAACGATTGCAAATAATACCAATTTATCTAGAGAATTTGTACAACTGAAGAAATTACACACTATCGGTACTATGGGGATTTCAATCCGAATTAATAATGAGATGGAATTTTCTTAGAACTTGGATCCTCCAGTCCAGAAGACAGACTTCACTAATAGAGTCCATGAACATGCAATCTGAATACACATATATCTTTAAGAAGAGGATAACAGGGGCACATTCAGGATATTAGGGAAGTTCTTTGGATGTCAACACTACACGGTACGGTCATATTCTCTTCTATTCGATGGAGACACGTCCTACAAAATACTAGGAGTAGTTTTCATGCACAAAACACATATGTCGCTTATTTAGATACCGATAGACCCGTGCTGTGAGCCAGCAAGCCGCGCACTACCGAGAATCGACATGTCGTGCGCCCGCGCACTTCTTTCACTTTTGCTGATTTCGGCACGATATCACCCTAGGCTCACTTGGAGGCGGCTTTGGTAGTAAAGTGTGATTAAATGCGATGGATTTAGAGTCAATTTAGCATGGATTTATGTGACCATGGCCACAAAGTGCAAGCAATGCCTATTGTGACTAGCACAGTCACAGTAGGCTGCTGCAACGAAAAGCTTTGCATTACACAGAACTCCGCAACCTTACTCCGAATTTATGAGTTAAAATCCGGAGTAAATATTTTTTTTTTATTTTCTTTTTTTAGGACAAAAAACAATTGTACTATGCAAACTTATTATATAAAGTGCTTATTTAATGTGTTTTTAAATGTACAACCAATCACATTATCCACAGATTACTCCACATGTTTTACTTACTACATACCTAGTTGGTTGTTGTTTAAAGGTAGGTTATTTATTAATGTATGTTTATTTTTATTTTTGATTTTTTAGAGCAGTAATTTACCAGTAGTTAATTTTTTACATTTTATTAAAAAAACCTCAAAGAATATGATCTAATACATAATACTTACTACCCCAAAAGTTTTTAAGAGTAAGTACCTACTTAACTTATGAGAAAAAAGTTACATGGAAACCAATGTCACTGCAATCCTGGATATAGAAATTCAAAAAGCCTCGGCAACATTGAACCATCTATACGTGTGCAAGATTTGACGTTAAAAATAGCATTTAATCTCTCGTATATTAAAGTGAAACTTCTGAACCAATGTTTCTCTTATTCTGTGTCAAAATCTCGTAAGACACGTTTCCATTCATGGTTATTTGATTAATAGTGTTTTTACTGACGTTTCATGTTATTTAATCCGCTGGAACACATATCGATTGCTATTAATTGTGCAGGTAATTATAATAAATGCGCTTTCTTTCGTAGAAATTCGATTCCAAACTTTAGGGTATTTTATGCAATGTTCATATTTTTGAGTAGGCATCTCATCCATGAAAATTTCATCCGCCTTGGATGAGTTGACCCCTTTGATAAGTATAAGAAACAGGATCGATTAGCATCAAATAAAGTTTTCGTGTAAAATGCCCGTTTTCTTGCTAATTGTATTTTTTTCGATTTTGAATTGACATGAATAAATTTTCTCTAAAAAATATCAATAGTCTCGTAACACCATTTTCCTGTTAAGGTATCTATCTCCCCTTACGGCCCCGTCCAAAAAACCCACCCCTATATGAATTTCCATAAGCTGACCGGAATGCTTCTGACTATTTAATGGACCTGGAGCGCATATCTAGCCTGGAATTCATTATTAATTTATTACACTGCATCTTTTAATGCAGAGTAATAAATTGCATTTGAATTTAATATTGCGCAGGTTGCTGATAAATGAATGAACCAATATGAATTCGTCAACCATATTGACGAATTCATTACGGATGTAAGCGATGGATGACGCTCGGTGAGATGGGGAAGGCGTGCGTCTAGACTAGAACCGCACTCACCCTGAAGAAGTTCCTCGTTGAGGGATGAAACGTTGGTGTTCCTCCAATACAAAAAAAATAAGGTTCGTAGTTAACCCGCTTAAGTACATCCGTAATGAATGAACCTATTGAAAATATCAAATTTATGTTTTAGTAGTGTCGTTTCTAATTTCCTCGAATAACACGAGTTATGTGATATGGAGTATGAAATAATTCTTATTAATTGGCCAAATTAAAATTCAATGTTAAATCCCGCGAAATATGGCCAAGTATTCTTCATAAAAAGGCCGCCTTTGCCTCGACGACCAAAATAAGTCATCATGGGGTGGTGAGGTCGACCACTTATCTCCAAAACCAAAACGTATCGCAGACAATACAATCGATTACTAGTAGTCACTACCAAAATAGGTGTTGTTCAACTTGACCAGTCTCATCAGACCTTTAGGTTTTTATTGAGCTGGCGAAAATAAACTGGTTCGTTGTGTGATTACGAGTCAATCGATCATTTCTGTTCTGTTTGCAGAGATTTTAGTACACTGGTCGGATTGGGTAAATACGAAGTGCATTTCTTGCTTTTTGCTTGATGCTCTTTCTCAGCGAAGGTCTCAGAATCAAGGTGGACCAGACATGAACAAAATGGCACTGTTCTCACAACGAGCAGCTAAGAGGGTTTTGGAAACTTGTATGACAGGGTTCCGAAGCAATTTGTTTTAGTAAAGCACTCATTTGCATACTTTCAAAACATGCTGTTTGAAGTCAGACATGGTTTCTTCGCTACTGTTATTTTGAAGATTTATTCCGGGAGAGCTCAAATCTTCTGTAATTGTTTGCAATAGGTCGTTTTGTTTAGCGGCATTTTAAAATTTTCATGGCTCGAGACTCACATGTCCATCTTCAGCTCCGTCAGGCGGCGGCGGTAGCAACGCGCCCCTTGAGCTGTGAATGCGTTAAAGAGCGAGAGGCCTACGACTTACAAACCGACAGATGGTCGGTCGCACGACACTGAACAAAAATATAACAAGTTCCTTTTTTACGGGACTCCAATAATTAAATAGCATTATTGTTATTTCTCGTATGTATGATGTACACTCTCATTAACATACCTACCTACCCATCTGCATGTTGGTTTACAGATAAAAAAAGCGTTGAGTCATTTGAGTGTCATGCCATTTGCGTTCTGCGACGATGATTGATGCTTTCTTGGACTAGTAAATGTCCCGGCTTCACATGGTACGGCGATGGCACTTTTTGGACATTTGAAGGCTTAGTGCCCGTATTTAATTACTCCATTATACTAAATGTGTCTTACAACACAACCGCTGGGGTAAATGTGTTCTCGAGTGGAGACTGCGACTTGGCAAACGTAGTGTAGGACGCCCTTGTAGTGAAAGACTGCAGGCATATGCTGGAAGCGGCAAGCTGAAGACAGGGCGCTATGGCGCTCATTGGGGGAGGCCTATTTCCAGCAGTGGACTAAGATAGGTTAATGATGTGATAAGTTTATGCTTAACACTTTGACTGCCACCGACGCACTAACCGTCCTAGGGGCGCTTGCGACGCGCCCCTCCGGGTCGCATCACTGAAGCGAGTGTTGTCATCCTCAACTAAATATACAAGTCATTTAAAAACATCTAAATATCACTATATTTCACTTTGCCGTAGACCAAATATCAATTGCTCAAGTAATGGACGTAAAAATTCTTTATTACAATTACAATTAGCCCGTAACGTCCCACTGTTGGGCAAAGACCTCCCTCTGATCCCTCCATGCATCACGTTTCTGAGCCATCCAGCCTTCGAATTCTTTATTAACGCAGAAAATAACAATCAAAGCATAGTAACAAATTAGAACTAGTTATTTACAATTGAACCAATTAAGCGATTAACTGCAGGTGTGTTGCAAATAATCTACAGGTAGCTCAACTGATCCATACCACCAGTTGGAAGCCTATGCTTCCCCCAATATTTATAATATAATACATTATTCTTGCTGTTTGTGTGTGAACCTAATACAATATTTATTTAACTATCCATTCTTAATTTTGCTCTCACCGTTGTACTCCTCTCATGTCGGTCAGCTACGGTTTTACCAATGACCAAAGTGTACTACAAGTGGACTAAATTGTAAACAGAATCAACTTGGAGGCTTGTACAATTTGATATCATGCAACCAGGTCAAGACCCGCATATGGCTGCATGAAATTGCATGTAAATAATCGAATCTCAATACAATACCAACTATGGCATACCGAGCTCTGTATGCAAAAGTTCTGCACTGCGAAAATGGTATGATTGTCCTTTCCTGCTACTGGTTCATTATTGTTCCTTTCAATTGAGGTAGGTATCTTATATAAAACTGACGTCCAAAAAGACTGGGTAGTTCCATTTACCAGTTTAATTCAACTCATTTAATTAGCATTTCACATCAAAAGCTCTAGTCTAGACAGTCCAATTATACCTTGAGAATTTACGATGACAGTAGTGCCTATCTATTAGTTACACTAACAACCAGAAAGAGAAGTTTAAAAATACTTGGAGGAAACCTTCACCTTTGGCTCTTCTAGTTGATTCTAATGTTAAAGGTCTTGTTTTGCAGTAACTAAGATTTATTCAGTAGATAAAGATATGCTGTTCGCTCCTTTAGGGGGGAACGTCACCGAAACCGAAAAATCTTATAAATATCAAAGGGGCTTTTGGGGGTTAAAAAACCGCAAAGCATTGCACTTAGTACCAACCATCCTGTATATTACGAAATCTCTAACATGGTATATACCTACTCCAAAAAGATAATTGAGTCGCTAGCATTATGGTTCATAGCATTACGGTTATGGTTCATAGAAAATGATTTATTTACAATGAATTATCAGAATAATTTTGCACCATCAATAAATAAAACAATAAAACAAAAACTTAATACTAACTTTATCTAGTGTGGCGCAATCGGCGGCCTTATCGCTAACAGCGGTCTTTTCCAGGCAACCTTTGAATAGATAGGATCGATACGTGTTGAAGCGGTGGCGTATTGAAAATAATAAATTATTTAACCACACAAAAGTACTTTAAAATACAGAAACTACAGCAATTTACAAAATAAGAGCAAAAAGACACAAAAAAACGAATGATAAACAAAATAACAAAAATAATATCAGGAAGATATAACAAGAGTGGACAGATAGTGTTGATGAACCACAGGTACTTTTAAAGATGGGAAGGCTTGTCGGATAGAAACAGCTAAGTACCTACATTACTTGTAGAACGCAGAAAAGTCGCGTGCGTACGGTGTCGCTCCACCTTAACCAATGTTTCCAAACCAGATCATCTAAACGCAAAGCACCTGATTTGTATTCACGATTTCATTGCCTACACTCACAGAGGAACATATTGTAACTTCATAATAAGCCAACGCGAAATTGGATAAAAATCATGACTTTGTTTACTTTAAATTAAGAGAGAGAAATTCTCATTTTAATTTCCCATTTTATTTTCCAAGGACCAATATTTCATACGAAAGGGAATCGTGACACGTATTTTAACTACAAACTCATTATTCTCAAGGATTTTTTTTTCGAAATTGAATAATATTCTGAAAGCTTTTAGTATCTTCCTTGATTTTAATGAGTCGTTTAATTGGTAGTAAGCCTTTTTATGTTTCATTTTCTTTCGGTGATATTTTATACATTTTTTTAAATGGAAATTTTACATTCAAGGTAAGTTGACGTCTACAGGCTAAGATAATATAGTGTGACTCAAGCATTACTAGATTTGAAAAACTACAATAGATAGCTAAGATTGTCAATTAGCAAGTCATAAATAGATGGATACAAAAATCTATTTGTAACACTCACCTAATTAATTTATCTGAAAGTGATAATATACATTAACACTAACAAATAGATAAGGCCAGGGGTTCTAGAAAGTGACTTCTGTTATCAAGTAATCATTTGGTACATGGTGTACGTTATTACGAGATAGGGTAACGCTACTGGATTTAGGGTAATAATTAGACGCATTTATTAAAATGCAAGACTGGTTTCTAGTTGCAAGTTCAAGGGGTCTAATCAGAGTTCAATAATAATATGCCTTTGCATCTGTGAAAGGTGATTTACGCAGCATCGCGACGGCACTTACGTTCGTGACTGTAAGGATCGAAACGAGAGAGGATCCTTCGGCCGCACACGCTACAAGTATGCTGATAAGAATCTATCGTGATGATTTATTAGCACGAAAAGAACATTTACTGATCAGCTGCTGAACGCGAGTCTTCTGCTAAGCGCCTTTTGGCTTTTATTTATCCCTAGCTTCTGCCCGCGGCTTCGCACGCTCTTTTCTAGTACCCTATGTCCGTCCCCGGGATACCAGACAGACAGAGTTACTTTCCAATTTATAATATTAGTATGGATATGGGAGGTTGTGCCCAACATGATTGCGTCATACACGTCACCGTCGCAATTTAATTTATAACCTGTACACGTTATATAATGTATAATTTTATAAGTTTTACTTAAGTTTTTACGTTTCTATGTATGTTAGATTTAAGATATATTGTTACGGACAGAGCCGCGACCGAAGATCAGAAGCAGTCCTCTTGTAGCCCTTTCGAGAGGGAATGTTTTGTATCCCCTTCGCTTCCTTACATTCGATAGTAAAATTGCTAAATGTATAAAAAACTTCGCTCGCCCGACCCCCCTACGGTGGCGGGAATAGATTTTCTAATATAAGTAAATAGCGCAGTTTTGTACGAAAAATGAGTTGGTAATCAGTCGTCAATGTCGTCATAGTAATATCACTAGTAATAAAAGTTTGAATAAACCCATTTATACAGTCCATTGATTTTTTATTGAAGAGAGAAGACCGGAACCGCACATATATAAAATAAATAATGCTGGACAATCCACACAGCATCATCTAGGCCCAAAGTAAGCAGAGCTTGTGTTATGGGTACTAGATGACTGATAAACTTAATACAATACATAACATATATATATATAGATATTTTTTATTATATATAGAAAATACCCAGAACACCCGGAACAAATATTTGCAGATCGTACAAACATTTGTCCCAAGGCGGGAATCGAACCCGCAACCTTCTGCGTCGCAGGCGGACCTTCGCCCGCCGCGCCACATCGGTCGTCATATATTGATATGGACCGTAGAATTAGTTAATAAGATCTAGTATAGATCTTATTAACTAATTCTACGTTGTTCTAATGTTGTCTGAAATAAATGTATTATATTATAAAATCCTCACGCTGTGCACTTGCTTTACTTCTATACTTATCTTGAATAAAAACCACAAATTATGGTAAATACCCGGTTACGTGAATCTATGATGTAAATAGGAGTATATTTATGGTATACTTATTAACAAATGAAGGACTTGATGAAAATAAACCGGCAGCTGACCTATTTTGTTATCAGTCCGTTTTAACCTAATAAAAGATGTCAAACTCACGCTGAGCGAGAAAAGTTAATTATCAGGAAACCAGCAGGGTAATTGAGAATACCATGATAATCGAATCAACTAGTAATTGTGTTATGAAATTTGTGTTTATACTTTGCACAAGAAATTTGCTACCACAGCATACAATTTACAAAGGGCTAAGAGCTATGCTCGGAGTTTCTCTGAAGGATTGGATTCGTAAAGAATACATCCGACAGAGAACCACAGCTGTCGACATAGCTCAGAGAATAAGCAAGCTGGAGTGGCAGTGGGCCGGCCATATCACGCGAAGAACCGACTACCGCTGGGGTAAACGTGATCTCGAGTGGAGACCGCGACTGGGCAAACGTAGTGTAGGACGCCCTCCGGCCAGGTGGGATGACAATCTGCGAAAGACTGTAAGATGCTGGATGCGGCAAGCTGAAGACAGGGCGCTATGGCGCTCATTAGCGGAGGCCTATGTCCAGCAGTGGACTAAGATAAGTTGATGATGATGATGATCCGAATTTTACACAATTTCGGATGACGATTTCGCACAATTTAGTAGTCAGATATTAGAATAAACATTCGAATATTTGTAAACTTTTCATTTCATACCATAGCCTTGATTATACTTGACAGATGTCATGCAATAACAATGATAAAAACCTAATTACTAGTGCACTTAGCCAATTATTACGTCGCGGCCTGTTATTATCACATTAGGAGAAACAAAGGCGTGGAAATATGTAAACTGAAATAGATACCTACCTACTACATACTGTTTATTTTTTTATCTTGTATGTTTTGAATCGCGAAATCTAAGCAAATTTGTAAAAACAGAAAGTGGTTTGTCTCAGATATTGAATGGAATCTGATGAATTTCACAGAATCTTGAAAATTAATTAAACAAATACAAATTTCCTTGAGGTAAAACACGAATAGAAAGTTATGCAAATTTTGAATCAGAATTTTGGTTTTTATATTGATTCATGCACTATAATTTACAATTTGTAATAGACAGAAGTGTTTGTGTTATGTTGTGTTCTGTTTGGTTATAAGGTATTATAATGGCAAATGTGTTTTTATTAAATATAGTTTGCACTAATAGGTTTCTATACGACGACGACGCGTATCGTATCTCGCGTATCTATTCATGGGTTTTGACTTCCTTGTTACTTACTTATTCTCATTTAAGAGTTAATATAAATTACTTTAACTTACCGAATCACTAAGACCGTTGATGCCATTCTCCACCAGGATATCTTCAAAGAGCACATCAGCTTCACATGGCGAACATAAATTGCTGAGCAATTCACTGAACCTTTCCACTTTCTTCACACACACAGCACCGAGCAAGCCCTTCACATCATCCACTTTTGGCACTACACTATCAACTTTAACAATATGAACAACATTCTGAATAAAACTATGATTATTGAGCCCTGTTTCTTCCGCTTTAAGTTTAACGCCGCTTTGTCCAGCAACAAGATCATTGAACAAATCGTCAATTCGCTCTTTCTCTATATTATGGTCATGGTCGCCAACTATCTCGTCAAATAATTCTACACCGTTCACATGTATATGTATGTCTTTTGATCTTCCATCATTGGAATTTTTTGAACTAGGTTTTTCGTTGTCTTTAGGACTAGTCATAAAATTACTTTTGTCTTTTTCTAATATAATGGAATGTTTCAATTTCGTTTTAGCACCATCGAATGTTGCGAGTTTTGCGTCATTTCTTTGTCTGTTGGTTCTCTTGCCTCTTTCGATGATTTTCGATGGTTTAGTTTTGTTGTCATCTAGGAGCGATTGGGCGGAACAGCTTCGATTGGATTTTCTGGTTGTTGGAGCGGAGTCAGAAACGTTTGCAGCGGCGGCTCTCAAGCGGGAAGTACGGGTGGTTCTGATAGGCACTGAGGTTGAAGCCGTGGCTAGGTTCAGCTCCGAGGAAGACTTGAGGTGGACTGCAGTCTCGTCTGAAGGCAGGCATTCCCTTCTCGCGCGCCTGGAATTAAACAAAATTTCGCATTAGCCACAAGTGTTAAAACAGGACAACTCCATGCGGACTCACAGATAAACAATCCCTTTCATTCACCTCTTTCTTTACACTTTGATAACACGACAGCACAGACAACATGCTAGGACAGGAACATGCAAAAGATTTAATATTGTTACGCGTTACACAAGACATAGGATTAAATTCTCGTATGGATATTGTGTAACGTCTGGATTCAAGCTATAGATCAGTAATAAAATACGGGTTAAACATACCTGTCAGTGACATTAGCAGAGAAGAGTGTTGCCGTCTTAGCCGTCAGCTGTTTCCTCCTATCCTCCTTGTACTTCTGAATCCTGGCCGCTCGGGCCTCATCCTGGGACGGGCTCATGACGTCACGAGCGCCACTTCTCCAACTTGCGGTGCGAATGGGCGTGTCTCTTAGAGCTACGGAGCTGGTCTAGCATGACGGCATCTAGCGCGCGGGGCGGAATAGTTGGCAGTGAAGAATACAGACTAAGGCTTTGACGAGTGTGATCCTGAAAAAAGAGAAAATAAACTGTTTACATTACGCTTTATACCATCACACTTACTTTAAGAAACGGCTTGAGCTTCACAGTTGCAAAAGTATGCAACAGTACAGTATTCATGACTAGATTTTGGCAATACTTACTAGCATCTTATCGATCGATAACGCAGTGCTAAAGTTAAGGATCTCTGAACTGGATACACCTAATTGGATGTAGAAATGAGAAGTGCTTCGCTTGCAATGTTTATAGCGTACATAAGAGGTCTAAGCATCACAGCGCGTTCTTATTCCAGCCAGGGGGCCTATTACGTCGCACTAAGGAGAACTGTAAAGTATAAGCACGAGGACGGTTCATAGAAACCTAGAAACAAAGGTCGGAGACGGAACGCTCACAAACAATGATGTTTAAGTTACCGGTTCATGGGAATCGCGAATCGACCACATTCGCTTTGTTGGCACTTTGTTTCATACCAGCGTATTGCACAATTACAGATAATTACAGATGTGTAGGAAATCCCGCTTGGTACCAGATATTATGGTTCCAATTCAGATGTCCCCAAAACAAAACTTTAGTTGTATTTTTTTAATCTTTATCTATTAGGGAGGGTTTGATGAGAGTAATCATTTCACCCTCATCGTTTAAAAAAAAACTTACATACAGCCGAAAAGAACCTCTCCCTTTTTCGAAAACGTTTAAAAATGAAACGTCTCGATACTATCAAGAAATCAAAGTCAGGGCTGAGCCAGTATCTTAGAAAAAATTTAGAACAAATATTAGGGTTTAAGTGTTAATAAGCGATTGTATTGTAACAAGTGCATCACCTTGTTTACAAATTAAACGTAAGCGTGTGATTGTTACTTTGTACAGTTGTTGTAGTAAGTTTCCACTGATAGTTAACTATTTATTACCATTTGTAACATTTGTACCATGTGTACACATGATAACAATAATAAAACTGCACTTAGTAAGTAATTTGAACTGTGAAAGTTAGTATGCGATTTTTTTAAAGATATTCCCTGTTTATTTAATATTTTTTTTTGCAAATAGAAATACAAACTAGAGCTTATATTATGTTCAAATAAATAAACCTGATAAAGACGCGTCATAACAATTAATGCTATCAGTGTGTGTACTGTGTAGTCTTCTCAAAAATTTCACGGTCGAGTTGAGAAAAAGCTTAGAAAATCCATAATAGCAATCTTAAGGGACAATAGTGGGTTTGGTTGTCAAACTAGGCGTATATAGATAGATATCAGTACTTACGCTATCCCGTGGTAAAAAACTTGATTTACATAACATTCTACATTGTTTCTTTGGTTCCTTTAACGTGAAAATACGATTGAAAAAAAACCCAATAAAAAAAACATGAAAGTGCACTGTTTCACACATAATTTGGTCGTGAACGTGATCTCAGGAACCCCAACGGTCTATTGCAGCTATTCTCAAAGTGTGTTCTGCGCAGCCCAGGGGATCCGCGAAGCCTCCATAGGGGCTCCGCGAAAATACTGGTCATAATTCATAAAAAAACTACTAAAGAAAAATAAGATTGCATAGAAAATTTAATGTTATACGACATTCACTAATTATGCCCAGCAGTGCATTAACATAAGTTGATGTTTTACTAATGAAATAACTTTAGGTAGGTACTTTATAATTTCAAACTTGAGGGATTGATTTTTTTTATATTAGTAAGGCGTAGTTTAAATCCCACCACTAAAAAAACTTAAAACCGCCGATAAAAGCCCTCTTATATATTTTGATGCAATGGGTAATTGAGTAGGTATGCTAATTTTTTTATGTTTACTTGATATGCCTTTGCTTTACCCAGTGTCATAGGCTGTGAGGGCTGTGTGTGATCTCGGCAGCGCAGCGCAGATGTCGAGGGTGGCGGGACGCAGCGAGCCCTACAGTTTCGACAGTCAGTTTCTGTCACTATTTGCCTCCTCGGTAAAAACATTGATTTTATTTTGACGCGTTGAAATAAATCACGGCTCTGTCTGCTCGCCACTTTCTGATATTTGCCTGCTCAGATACTGGCACTATCTGCCAACTTCCCTCTTTTACCGCAATACAAAAACATCGCGGCTCGCTCCGTTCGTCGATTACTGATTTTTGTTCCCTCAAGTTCAGACACTATTTACTTTTTCCAACCCCCGCGGCCCCGTAATAAGCTAATATTTATTTTACCGCAATTTAATAAATGGACGCTTGCTTCGCTAGCCGTTATCACTGCCTGATTTGGACAGTGAGTAGCGTGTAGTGTGTACCGTAGCAAGAAGTTTTTAATGTGTTTATAAAATTAAAAAATACGCAGCTCATCGTTATTAGTCTTTTTGCTGTGTCGTATTGTCGTAAAAATAAAGCTATTTAGAGTGATTTTCACTTTTGTGATCAATTTCTGTTTACAAACCCCTGATACACTCATGTTAAGATGCTCATATCTTTATCTATTTGCAAACGCCACAACAAATAATCGCGGCGCGCTTTGCGGGCTGCAATATATTTCAGCCTACGTTCAGGGAATGTATCAATCCGTCGCTGGGGCTCCGTCAAATATTGCCAGTCCCAAAAGGGTTCCGTCCGTCGCAAAAAATGTTTGAGAACCGCTGGTCTATTGAAATGACTTATGTTTTGATTCGTAGGTTTTTACGAATTATTTGGTTCCACTAAGCCATTTTCTTAATTAGTTGCGTAGTTTTCTTGTAAATAAACAATAACCTTTATTTTTGCGCTTACGCCTTTCCAAAAACGTATGCTCTGTCCCGCTCCTAGGAAGGCGAAATCTTATGCCTATCCTTTTGACAAAATGGCGCGCTATATGCCCTCTTAATATGAACAAACATCATCCTCTTACATAAACATTCCAAACGGAAGGAGCTTAAATATTTAGAAAGGGTTATAATAAATAACGGATATGTTACACAACATTAGTACTGTAATCCTTCGTAATGTGTACGTACAGTGCATGAATCATGTTAAAACCGTAACTGTGGCAAGTGCAGATGGTAAATTGGCCCTTATGTAAATGTGATTAGAGGTTAGAGTAGCTTGGGTGGGTTTCCAGGTGAGTGTTGGACTGTCGACCTCGAGGCTTAGAGACAGTGCTGTAATTGGCATTGACATTGTATGTAATGTTTACGCGTGTAAGTTGTTTGTAATTTTCCAAATTAAGCAAAGGAATTGAGGAAGGAAATATTTGAATATGCCCTTGCTTTATGTGTAGATTGTGGTTTGTGGTATATGAGAGTCAGATTTGCTTCCGGTTTTATAGAAATTTTAAAATTTAAAAGAAACGGATAGCAGCGGAGGATCGGGGAAGTAGACGAAAAATTAAGTACCAACAGTAACGTCAAATACTATTTATTTGAAGAACCGAGTAAACAAGATCCGTCAAGTGCGAGTGTGACTTGCGTGCCGAGGGTTTCGAACGTTTGTCAAGTAAACAATGTATGTATGTACCTACCTACAGTAAATACCGGTTAGAGACTTTGATATATTACAAGACCCGTGCTCTGCGCATTCAACCTATTGTCCCAGCAAGGTGGAAGTAATAGTTTTTACAACGCGCCGCGGAGGAAGTAGCCAACTGCTACGGTTCGAAAGTGGTAAAATTCTGCAGCAGACGCTACGTAAGCGCCTTCTAATTTGACCTGTGCTGACATCTAGTTAATTTGTGGGAACTAATCATCATTGATTCATATTTGTTCTCCGAGTCGTCAGAATCCGGAACGCTTCGTAAGCGCCTCCTAATTTTACTAGTAGTGACATCTAGTTACATGCTGGTGAACTATGGATTGGTCGCTTATTGTATAGGGTTTGTTACAATATGAAAATATATTTTTTTCGAATGTCAGGAAAACTTTTAGATAAAAAATTACAAAATGTGAATGCCTAAGTTCCTAAACACATTAGAAAAACAAAAGAGTTGCCAAAATTAGCCCATAAAAATAAAATAACGGTTGGCGTTATCCGCAGAGGAATGCATTGCAGTCCAATTCAATTAGGCTGCTACAAACTTTTTGTTACTGCAGGTAAGGGGTTTCATAAAACATGCAAACACTGCCAGAAATATGTTTCCCTGCAAAATGTTGAGGTATGGTTAGGATACTTGGCATCAAAAGAGACTGAATTCTAAATAAGAGTTTTACAAGCAGTAGTTAAATATTTCTAGTAATACAAACCACTCAAGCCGTAGCAGGAATGAAATATTTATTTATTTTGTATTTCCTGGCTTGGCCCGAGGGCCGTAGGACATGGGCCGTTGCAGGTATGACTTAACATAAAGGAGAACTAATCAGACAACATAATTTGAACCTTTCGATTCTTTAAAATTACTTCCAAATCTAAATAAACATGAGACTTGTCTTCGGGTTCGGCACCTTTTAAGCCTTTCAAATTTCAAGCTACATTCGATGCTGACTCTACCAAGATACGTTCCATTCCACAGAAACCAATTACCCAATGTAAGTTTAATTAATAAGCTAACATAACGCGTCTAGGAAAGCTTTGTCACAAAATCGCCTCTAATCAAAGTTACTGCTCTGTAATCTCTGAAGATAGCTTCTCTGGGCCAACGTTACCGGTACCTTTAAAATTTGATTTGATAAAGCATTATTATGTTGGATAATCAAATAACAACATTTCAATAGTTTCAAAATGCTTGTGAGGGAATGACAATCCGTTACTATCGGGCTTAAATCGTAAGAGGCGAAACTAACGGGTTTGGTTGTCAAACTAAGCCCAGATCTCAGTACTCACGGGATCCCCGTGGTAAACAACTCGATTTACTTAAAATTCTAAAAATTTTCTTTGGTTCCCTGAATGTGAAAACAGGATTGAGAAAAAAATATACGATAAAAAAACATGTGCATTGTTTCGCACATCATTTGCCGAGATCTCAGGAACCCTGCGGTGTATTGAAAATACTTATGTTTTGATTCGCAGGTTTACTTATTTGGTTCTTTAAACCAGTTTCTTCATAAGTTGTGTAGTTTTCTTGTATATAAGCAATAAGTTGACTTTTGCGCTTACGCCGCCGCCGCGCCGCCGCCGCCGTTCCAAAAACTTATGCACTGTCGCGCTCCTACGAAAGCGAAATCCTATGTCCTTTACACAAAATGGCGCGCATTGCGCCCTCTTAAGTTAAACCAAAAAACGTTGTCCAAGTTACAAAGGATGTTTCAAACTTATACATCCGAGGCAAGTCTCCTAACTCAATATTTTGCCAAGATCATAGGAACTGAGCATGAATAACATAATGAATCTTCGGTTATTAATAACATAATCATGAATATTTACATACAAGATGGCAAATATGGCGAAGTGTGTGTCATTAACTCATTAGGTGACACGTGAGGGGCTAAGTTCAACAGTGAATGACTTACAGATGGTCAGTAAAGCACGAGTGGGAGGAATGATGTCACTGATTTAAAAGAAAAGGACACATGTTTGTTTGTGTCCCAAAACCGTGTTTCACTCAACGATTCGCTCATTCAAGATAACGTCAACTGGTAACACATTTATCTCAATTTTAGCAGACAAATGTCTGTGACATATCAGGGAAATGTGTAAATTTTTGGGTGTTGCTTTGTTGATTGATAATGAAATTAACATCCATCAAAGGAAAGTGTGGACAGTAGCAAAAAGCACTGACCAAGGACACTCTTCCAAAAACGTTTATATTGTATATATATGTACGTACCTACACACGAGTTGTGAAGATTTTCAGTGTAGAGGATTTTTTTTCGTTAGCTTTGGGTTTAGGTATCGTCAAAGTCAAGGGTGTAACGTTCATTAAGTAGGCATTGTATGGACTAAATAGTTAATAAACTAATCAAGAGGTAAGTCAGAACAAACAACAAGTCCTCTTAATAAGTCTTCAGTCCAGTGGTCTGTAAATGAAATAAGTCGATCGCGTGAGCCTCGCAGTCTGATTCACACGTGCGAGCAGTTACCCCGAAGTTTAACGCCCATTTGTTGTAGTCAAACCCAAGACGAACCCTGATGATGATGGTATTTGTGATGATGATAGGGAGAAATTTGATGATGAGGAGAATAAAGCTGATGACGATTTTCTTATTTCGGTTACAGCTACTTAAAATCTGTTAAGGGGTTAATCGCCATCGAAGAAAACTGGATGCAATTCCCGCTATGTCAATTCATTAATATAGAATATGCAGTGAGTATTTATATAATATAGAAGCTTATGTGGAAAAATGGCAACGGCATTTGCTTTGGTACAGAACGATGGTAAAAAATTATTCTCAAAAGTTATAACACTATTACAGACTACTGGATGGACTTGTTTAAGTAGGTCTTGTCTTGAGGACAAAAGGAAAGAAAAGAGGTGGGGTATATGCCTGAGGCAAATTTCACATCTTCAAAATATTTTTATCCTTTTGGTACCGTTTTGCATTCACTCTAATGAGGCAAACCAATTACTCAAAAAACTACTAGGTACCTATCTAAACATAGAAAGCTGGGTATTTGAGTAACTAGAAAAATCTGTTTGCTATGCTTCGACTACAGCAAATGCACTAGATTCACATAGCGGGTCTATGAGCAATGAAAACACGCACTTTAAGCATCCGGAAACTTGATGGACCCGTCTAATAACTTGACAGCTAACTCTCTTTCGATGGAAACTGAAACCATTTGAACCACCTGAAGCTTATTTGCTTAACGGACTTACAACGGACGAACTATTTGTTTTGCAGGGCAAAATCAATCTATCAATGATTCAATTTCGTTAGATGGATAAATATAGGTCAGTAAGCAACCACATTGAGATGAAGGAGACAGTAATCAATCAAACAAGGTACCTAAGTGAAAGAGAACACTTTAACTAGATTAAAACTGAAACTTTGGCACACTTTACAAGCCCATAATGGCACAGGTTCAAGTTTCAATTCCACGAAATTGGGAAATGGAACACAACACTTATCAAGTTACCAATCCAATCAAAATAAGGAGACTTAGTTTTAGATATACGAGTTATACGACCCATTTTCATTGATTGCGTTTACGTGATTCATTAAACGGTTACTGCATGCTTTATAACATTTTTTGCCTCCAGAAACACGTTCTTAATTTGTTATTATATAAAATAAGTAGGTGAGCATTTCACGCTATACAAGATTCGTGAGGATAATTACCGCCAAACATAAAAAGCCATTGATTTATTTGAGGAAAGGTGAGAGCGTAAATTTTCAAACCCTGAATAACCAAAAGCTTATTATTGCGTACCTATTATTGATTTATATTATTTGTATCGTTTAAAATAAAACTAAGCCAACCGAGATGGAATCGGTTAATGAAACGAATCACCATTCAGACCGCGTCGACGCTCTCGAAAATCGCATTAATATGGACCTCAAGCACATTAAAATCAGCACACTTTATATGGAGCCTTAGAAGAAAACGGTTATTGAATCACTGAGAAGCGAGAACCGAAATGGAAGTTATTGGATCTATAAATTATGCATTGGATTGGATGTCATGTGATTGATGAAGGTCACTTTTATTACCAGCCAGTTTTGATGGATGTAAATTGGTTTAAACTCCCAAATTTCTCAATAGGGCCATCAACAAAAAGAAATAGTAGCTAAATCTATGGATGCGTAGCAGATATTTTTATAAATATATATTCAACGAAGTTCAGTTCGGGAAATGCTATGCTAGACAACGCAGTGAGAACCGTTCAAAAAAATATCAACAAAGTTAAGGAGGATCAAAAAATAATAACTCATGCATCAGAACGCTAATAGAAATAATTAACAATAATTGGAAGGAAATCTCTTTAGGAGCAAAAAGCATTGAGATGAAACAGTCTTATTAGTAATCTACGTCACCTATTTACAAATAACTTATCATATCACAGTTCTATTTGAAAGTATAACATGACTAGCCTAGAGACAAGTAACAAACGATAATGCTTCTTGTCAACAATTTGTTCTGGTTTCTAGTACAGATAAATGTAATCTTAGCAAACCCGTAAACAGTTCTCTTATCTTTTGCCGAAATGTAGCCATCTTTTCGGAACCTGCAGTTCCGAAAAGATGGCTTCATTTCGGCTATTATGGCTTCATCTTGAAAACAAAGCGGAGTTTTGTTTATGATTTGCTGCATTTGAACGTACCACTTATTGAAGCCGGTATCTAGTAGGTAGGTATTTTTAAGACTTGTTTCAATAGGAAAATATGAATAGTAATTACACTGATAAGCAAGGAGTGAAATTGCGGTCCGAGGAGACCGAAGTATGAATCACACCTACAACTTGTTGCTCAGGTTTTTGCTTGGAGAAAACAGGACATCGTAACTCAAAGGTTTTACTGTACTGGGCTACTTTGTTAATGATACATCAACGCATTAACACAATAGCAACATCAAAGAATAAATATGTAATTGTCATCATCACATTATTTTCTAGATGAGCTCTTCCATCAAGATGATCTTCTACCATCAAGCTTGCAAACCAGTGCAATTATTAAAATTGAAAATATTCATATTACTTAGACGATGACACACTGGTCACACAGACTGAAAATATATATTTTTCCCTCCTGGTAAGGTAAGAAAGGATTTCGGCAGTGGATTTCAAGAATTCATCAAAATCGTGTTAAAATCAACCGCATTTTGATGATTTTAGATGTACCTATATTACATCTAAATTAGGTAGGTAGTAGGTACCTAACACAGAAAAGCAATTTATTTATCATTCCGCAACCTCTGCCAAACCTACAAAAAAAATCCAATATTCCTGTTTACCCGCATTGAGGACAAAATAAAAGTAGCGTCGGACCAGGATTTCGACAAAAGCCAGCCTTGGAGAATCACGTTGGATAATACTAGCAATATGCAATGTTAAATATCGTACAATGTACACGCATGTACACGCATGTGTATATAGGTAATTTACTGTAACTCAACGCAGCTTCAAGACCGGACTTTTTTGGCACACGATATTGAGCACCATTCGCTTTATTAGGTATCGATGTATCTGACCACCATAGATTAAGGAAAATACTGTTTTACTTCATTATCGACCCGCGTAAGTACTGAAATTAGAATTAATGAATAGTTATAGATTTATACCATTTATCTGAAGTTGGATCGATTTTCATTAAGTAACATTGGAGTTACTTTGAATTAATGTTACGCCAATTATAGATTCTTAGTAATAAAGACGCAAATATTATAATAGTGCAAAAGTTCCTTCTGGTAAAGCGTGCTTCATCTTAGGCCACATCTTCGCTTCCTTAAGTGTAGTGGTGGCCGACGCTTTAAAGTTACCAATAAAAAAACCGTACATACTCGTATGTAAACCGTCCATCATATTTAGGCACCCAGTAAAAAACCTGAATGGCGATTTAATTATGATCATCTTTGAGCAATTTGGGCTTTATCGTGATATACTATTTTACATCTGCAAATTCGTTATACAACTTAAGTAAACTTGAATAGATTTATTTTCATATGCGCAATAGTGTTGCATTTTCGTCACAATATTCAGTGAGCAAAGCTACAATAAAAGCATGATTCAACAATGTTCGCTGTATTTTTAGAATGAAGCACTTGACAATTTGAAATATCTTTTAACAAGTCAGGCATAATAACTTTAATATAATGTAAATGTTCCGATTGTGTGTTTTTTTTATAAATGGATTGATCTGCCAGCGAAAGACAAAATATTTAGATTTATATTCTAGGTACTGTGATAAACTATTCTTGACAACAAAGATAAAAGAATGTAGGCAACAGCAATCAAAATTGATAGGAGAGATAAATTGGTATAATCAAATATATGGACCATATATTTTCAGTTAAGCTTGCGGCCGCTCCGTCAGGTCAGGTTGTCGTAAAAGTCTTAATCAATTTTAATGGTCTCCAAAAAAGAGAACTAATAATTGATACGGTAAAATTCGTAAATGAGTGCTACAATGTTGCTAATTGACAGGGTTTAACAGTGGTTCATTCATTACCTTATCTTGATATTGATCTGAATCTTTATAAAGGACAATTTCATCACAAACGTTCACGACATTCTAGTTGCCTTAAATATAAAATCTCGATGCCCATTCATTAAGATATTACCCAATAGCGATCCCGATTCGGTAATAAGCTTATTGGATCAGAATTAATCCGATTGGTCACTTCGGCTCCTTGAGAAACCTGTATACCGCTTTATGGCTACGAATTATAATAGTGCGCATGATATCACTTCGCAATTTTACTAAGAAAAGATTTGTGACGTTTTTTAATAGGTATATGATGACAACATCTTCTCAACAAGATAGGTCGACGACATTAATAAAGAAAATACAACAAGTCATAAATCAGAATAATAATCACATGACGGAAGACAATGCTCCAGTAACTAGGTATGTCTGGAATTCAGAAATTCTATAAAATTGGTAAGTACCTAATTCATATTGACAACTAAAGAATACAATTTTCTTTTCGTGAACAATTAGATGTTAAATAGGTACCCTTACAATAGTGGGTAAGCAAACGAGCTGTAGTGATGACGAAGAAATAAATGGGGACATCTATAGTCTACGCTAGTAAATCTATTAAAAGCATATATTAAATTAATAGGTACAAAGCATGATCAGCGTAAATGTTGAACATTCATCAAGTTGCAATCAAGTTCAAAGACACGGCTATTTAAGTACACCCGACGACGTCTTGTTTGTATTTATTTTAATCGCTAATTCGCAAAGCAACCTTTTGAGCCGACCCGGTCTAGTTGAGATTTATAAACTTTGATAGGAATCTAAAACATTACGTTTAAATCAC
The DNA here is from genome assembly GCA_963662085.1 of Eupithecia inturbata. NCBI lineage: Eukaryota > Metazoa > Arthropoda > Insecta > Lepidoptera > Geometridae > Eupithecia > Eupithecia inturbata. The sequence continues at coordinate 10,686,406 of OY759191.1, forward strand.
TGAATTAAATATTTGTAACTCAATGGTTAAAACATGCTTTGTCGATCAACGTAGCCCAGTCTACATTAATCGCTTAACTTTTATTACATAGAAAAATTTAATTTAGTTTCACTGATATCTAAAACATGGGTCCCAACCCAACTCCCAAGTCTGAAATTAACTGCAATTGAAACTTTTCGAGACAGCTTTCTAAACAAAGTTAAAAGCATCAAGTTTCTATAGTCTTATCAGATGCAAATGTAAATAATATTACGGTACCTTCAATGAAAAATATCTTCCACAGAAAAAAGGTTCACGCACAAGCACAGCACAAGTCCGAATTGAGGTTATGTTACCCGGCAAGACACCAGGGCAGCAGAACAACGGGTAGGAGGAGGTACAAGGCAGTACTGTTGGCGCGAAGCGACGAGCGTTACTGGCGACGACGACGCGGCCGATTAGTCGCGGACACGTCATACGGAAGCAGGTTTCTCGTCTCTTCGAAGAAAACCGCGATAAAGATGCATTTTGCGGAACGGGAACACAAAAAACATCAAGATGAGTAAACCATTTGCATTAAAAATTATATACAGACTAGTATTCATAGTCATTGCACGAATAATAATAATGTCAGTCTTCTTTTCATTGATACCTACGTTAGGTTTGGATTGACCTTACCTACTGTTGTACTCTTGTTTTTCATAAATTGATACTCCTGACATTCTTGAATTGGCAGAGATAGCTTTTTAGTCAATTTGTTATGTGTTTTATTTCTATAGTACCTAACTTGTTTATTTGTGTTAAGTGTGCAATAAAGAATTTTCTATCGCAATTTCGGACTTTGAATTAGTTCATGTTCTTTGGTCATTCTCCGAGCCAACTAAAGAACATTGAAACAATCCCGAGTTAAAAGTTCGGCTATCGACACAATGAGCATTAAGCTTTGTATTCAAGCTTCGTCTACGAGGACTAGTGGAGGGAGACAATAGAACAAAAAGAACACTAAAAGACTTCGTTTAGCTACACCCCAATTAGCATTGGTCGTAGAAATTATTAATCAATTTAATTTAATTTAAACTTAGCTCGGGAATTGGGTTTTAGAGCTTCAATTTAGACGGCACAGATTCACCTAGAATTTAGAGTAGCACACGATTTCAGAGAAAGTGTTCATCTAACAACTGGTACAAAGCATGCGACTTATCTAAATTATCATAGCAGGTTTTGACTTAATGTGGGCTTAGACCACTGACAACCAGTGGACTTTCTTTGAGGAGATTAATTGACTAGAAATGCCTCACCCGATGTCTCTGGTTCAAAGGTTACGAGAAACAGGTGGAATCAGGTTTAGCAAGATAAAACGACTTGGAAACCAATATGAGAAACCACAAAATTTGTGCCAGACATGAGAATGTTAAAAGCCCTACAATTTCTATCCCAATTCAGTTTTCAACAAGATAGGCCAGAAATCGTTATTCAACTATTCGTTATTGTACTAGATATCCTTGCAAATATTATCAAATAAATTATGTTCGTGGACTTCAGCAGTCCAGACCATTTCATGTTCAGTAGACTACGGTTACATGAGACGTTCCAGTAATAGTGAGCCATAAAAATAAGACTCAATTTACGGCAAATAAAAGTAATATATCTCAATCTCAAGCCTAAACTAGACCTTTCTTCAAAGATATCCAATTTATCTCAAGTATGTATAGTTGAAATACATTCTTTGCGAACCTGAGATGAGATCCTTAGGGAAGGTACTTAAATCAGGTAGCAGGTCTTTACATAAAAGATGTTAAGATGTAGGGATGTAGAAGAACGGTAATGATAGTTAAATAGGTTTACCCCTGGGTTCGGTAGGTACTAGTATTTCCATTAAAATCTATGTACCTACCTACCTATGCATATTGCATACAACATATAAGATGTTGTCTATCCAATAAGACGTATGGTACCTATGTAGTCTGTGAAAGGATCTTTATCTAGTTTTCGATTAAGTCTCACCCAACTCAAGTCACGTTCGACAAAACATTATAGAAAGATCTTGATAGATGGAAAAGCAATAGCCCCCAAAGCCACATTACAAAAGAAATCTTTCTATATTGAGGGCATTTGAGGGCGTGAAAATGTTTAGCGTTGTAATTATGATATTTTTTTTAAAATAAATATTGGGTTTCTGTCGTTCTACAATTATAATAACAAGCAGATGTCGTTTTACACGTATTGTAAACCGTTTTCTATGAACCTATGGTAAAACAAACTTCGAATTAATTGCTATTTTGGGGTGTATCGACATAACTGTATGACAATAAACTCCAAACGGACAAATGAGTCGAAGATTGCTAGTTTTATTACTAAAAACACCAAACCATTTCCTTCCCGCTACTCGTAAACGAAACACCTTAAACTGAAATTATATAACCGCCAACGAGAGCGATTAGGAGCAAAGCAATTACCCGAAGAATTACCAGTAAGGAAACTTACTCAATTGAAATTCCAGGCTGACCTAACTGATTCTAAATGCCTTTTATATACAGGAGTATGCGAATTATTAGGCACTTTATTAGAGGGCCTAGACAGGAAACTATAGATTTGTTTGCGATCTTTTATAAGACAAGCAGTAGTGAATAGGTATCTTCTAGACTCTAGTAGACCTTTGTAAATTTTTGATACATTGTCGGCCACATCGTCACTTTCCATCAGGTGAGATTGAGGTCAAGCCATGGTCTACTCACGACAAAAAAAAAACTGTTTCAAAACGGTCATTAATGGCTGTGTTTAGTAGCCAAAAAACTTGAGATTAGTTTCCTGTATCACAAACGCCGCAGTGCAGATTTACGTGACTGAATATCGTGTGTGAATAAGAATACACGTGTGCCAATGCCAACATTATTTTTACAAGAATAATTATTTCCACTCGCAACAAAATGATTCAGGTCACATCCATTTCCCGATTTTCGTTTCCTCTGATTTTCTCGGAAACTACATGACCTTATAGCCCACTTTTATACAGACAATAAAATATTTTTTTTGTACAGAAACTGTAGTAAATAACGCCTCAATGTAATTGATACTCTATTGTTATTCAATTACAGTAGATAAGAGAGTATAGCGTGCCAAGTCGTCACGGATCACAGAGGCCAGCAGTACCAAAGTTATAGTGCTTAGACACAAGTACAACGGAGTCAATCAAGTTAATGGTCAAACTATTCTTATGGCCAGACCAGGCCAAAAGGCGATAGAAACATCATTAGTTAAGAGAAAATAACATACTCATTCAGCAAATCGCGTGAAAGTTGAAGAAAACGATGTAAGTAATAAATAACAATACAGGTAACCTATCACATAAAATGTTTGGTTTATATCTTTTTAACTTGTGGTTTTGAAAGTTCGTGTTGACTTGAATTGTTTCTCGGCTACACAAAAAGAACACAAAAAGAAAACTGAAATTCTGAAATTGCCTTATGTCTGAAACACAAACACACTTGAAGACGGATCATTGTGTGAGAGATCAGAGGGAAAAAATAAAAAGAGGTTATGTGCCCCAGTATCTAGAGCTAATCCATCTCAACTCAGTCTAGTTTAGTAGAGACACCCATGCATGACACCAACCTATCTGAGTGGATGGCTTTGCTTCCCAAATCTGTAAATATTTGTTCTGGGTTTTCTCAGTATTTTCTATGGATAACAAAAAATATCTATCTATGTTATATATTGTATTATGTATATCAGTTATCTAGTAGCCATAACATAAGCTCTGCTTAGCTTGAGCTAGATGATGCTGTGTGGATTGTCCAGCATAATTAAAAAAAAAAAGAAATATAGGTATATTAAAAATAAAAAAACTCAAGACAAACCATCAACATTTTGTGCAACTTTTTCATATGTTGTTTAAGGTCCTATTTTACATTCAATTACAATTATATTATTAACAAATTATGAACGTATTGCCTCATACAGATTGTGACGGGTGGGACAGCGTTTTGTTACGGGTGGGACGAGTAACGATTGTGTGAGATTATTCCACAATCGTCGTTATTAGGGCTTATGCACTGGTGGTTGGTAGGTGTCTATTTTATTTTAGGTATTGTGTTTATTTTTGGTTGTTTTGCTTTTGCTTTAATTATTTTATTTTTTTTTTCCTTATGTATACTTACCTAAATACTGTTTTTATTGATTTGTTATGTTTTCCTGTGCTGTTTGTGTGTGAACTTAATAAAAAATCTTATCTATCTACATATATATTACAAGTCAATGACATACAGTTCGCAAATAAAACACACAAAACTGTTAAGACAAGCATATTAATCATACATCTTAAGGAAATACTCAAACAAAATGAATAAAAACTAAAAATAAGTCAACTTTAACATTTTTCGACCTTAATATAAAAAATTATTTCGTGGTCAGTCCACATCGAAGTATTACTTCAAACGGGCATTTCCCACGTTTATTTAGCTATTTCCCGCCGTTTCTGCTGGTTTAGTCATTCCCTGATCATGTCTGTGTAAATGTTCTGAAACGTAGGGAAAAAAGAAAATGAAATAAATTCCCGTAAATCGTAATATTATTACTAAAACTATATTTATATGTAATATTTAAACCAATTTAACACTGTAAATCACAAATACATCAATGCTTTATTTGGTCCCACAGGCCGTTGTGACGGGTGGGACACCGTTTCAAATCTCAATATTGCCATAATTATTTACTTGCTTTATGTCCCATGTAGCCTAAAACCAATTACCCTTGGCATAATTGTTACTTCTGCGAAACCGACAGACAACAGATTCTATATTTTTAAATCAGGATAAAAAAGAGTATGTTTTAATGGGACGGGTGGGACACCAGATAAGCATTTCGTTGATCTTTTATAACTTCTCAACAAAATTATTCTTATGTAATAACTTGCCGTTGTTTTAAACGCCTTGAATAGTAATTTTCTTATGTCGTATCGCCATTTACAATTATACTTTAGAAGAAGAATTAAGAAAAGTAAGAAAAGTATTACGAACATGATGAAAAAATAGGGTACCATAGGCAATCGCACTACAGCGGTGTTCAAGATCAATAAAAGTGTAGAAAATCGTAAAAATATTAAAAAATTTGGTTGATTCCTGTTGAATCAATTCATTGGCTTTGCTGTAATCACAGATTCAAGTATAAATTATGTAATTTATCTACTTGACCTGGGGTGTCATCTTCGCTGGAATGACCCAAAAGCCGAACACAAAAGCTAGCAATCAATAATGCACGGTCGTAGTTTCCGATTGGTATTTTACCAGTATACAACAACAGTCAAATTGTGGCTTCCAATGATTGACTGCAATATCGAAATGTTTAGAAATGCGCCATAAAACAGCATGGTAATGTGGGAAATGGAAAATCATAGCAAGCGAATTATTACTTAGCTAGTTTCGAGGCAGATCGGGCCTTTATGTCGGTACGGACATTTTAGTGTGTTTTATTTTCGGTGTAAAAGGGCCACATCGTTCGGTCGGTATCAGTGGCTATACCTCGTGTGTTCATAAGTCTTGAGACACAGTAAAACTAAAATATTTTTGGAGCTAAGTTGAGTATTCATTTATTGGATATTAAAATTAAAACTACTGACATCTAGATCTGTATTTAAAAATAAATCATTCAAAATGGCCGCCTTTGCATTCAATGCAGGCCTTCAAACGCGTGCGCCATTCATCTATGGCGGCACGAATCTTTTCAATGGGAATCCGTTTCGATTCTTTAATAAGGGCTCGCTTGAGAGAATCCAGGTTTGGGTGAGATTTTCTGCATGCCCTCAGCTCCAATTCCGTCCATAAAGAATAATCCAAAGGATTCAAGTCAGGGCTTGACGAGGGCCAATCTTCGCTCCGAATGAAGCCTGGCAAATTGGCCTCCAGCCAACGTTGGGTAGTCTTAGCTTTATGGGAGGGAGCAGAGTCCTGTTGGAAAACCCAGTATTTTCCAGCGAATAGCGTATCATTTAATGGTTTAACCACCGCTTCCAATATGTCGGTTTGGTAATTTTGTGCCTTCACCTTGATGCCTTGCTGGCAAAAATGAAGCGAAGTGACCCCCTCGTAGGAAACACCCCACCAAACCATCACACTTGCTGGATGATGAGTGCGCTGGACATTGCGTACAGATGGCTGGACGTCCTTTGAACTTCTGGCGTAAACCTTATTGTTCTGCCGGTTAAACTTTTCTTCCACCGTGAAGATCTTTTCATCGGTAAACAGGATATTTTTTGGATCGTGTCTCTTCAATAAGTTCCGACATCGTTCCAGTCGCAATTTACGAAGACGCTCGTTTAAATAATGCACTTTCCTTCGACTGTAGGCCTTTAGTTTAAGATCATATTTAAGTATCCTGTTCACCGATATTCGCGAAATGTTGGTCTGCAGAGCTAATTTCTTTTGAGTCCGGCAAGGGTTGCGACGAATTCGCTCTCTGATTACTTTGATGTTGGCGGGCGTCCTTACAGACCGCGGGCGGCCACATCTTCCACGGTCTTCTAAAGAGCCGGTCTCCTTGTACCTCTTTATGGTATAATACACAAAGTTCCGACTACATCCCAAACTTTGGATTTCACTAAAAACTTGCATTGGTTTTTTTCCTGCTTGAAACAGTGAAATTACAGTCGCACGCAAATCTTTTGTTGGCGCCATTTTCACGGAGAATGAAACAAATATTCAAATGTATATTTTTTCTGATTCAAAACATTCGAAATTTAAAATTTTAAAAGTTTAAAAAAGGTTGCATGAATTACTTTCTTTTTAAATTAATTAAATAAGTTCGTCTCAAAACTTATGAACCCACGAGGTATATCTAAATTCTAGAATATGTGAGAAACGTGATGAGAACCATAGCAGAGAAAAAGTGAGATGGGCAGGACTCATCGCCCGAATGAATGCGTTACGCTGGACCAGGAGAGTCCTGGAATGGAGACAGAGCACACACGCGAGGGTGACCGCCGAACCGCTGGGTGGACGACACGGAGGCCAGGACTGGGTGAGACGGGCCTAAGATCGCGTACAGTGGAAAATATGGGAAGAGAAGATCCAAGAGTGGATCTCGATAAGGCCAACAAGTTGCTGATTAAATTCTAGAATATACATTCGTGTACTCAACATGACCCATAGTTTCACACTAAGAGTTCGTATCGTGCATAAGTCTGTGATTTTTTTTAACCAAACCCAAAGGCATCCAAAAGCATTTTTTCTAAAAAGATCCTATCTCTGCATAATAAATGGAGCGATTCCATATAGATGTTTGGTTTCTCAGCCTCATATTATTGGTATAATTTACCTATGGAGAATACTGTTAGAAATAGTTTGTCGCTATCGATGTCGTAAAATTTCTTGTACGAACTGAAACTGCGTTATAGCATGCCACTAAACGGAAACAGCAATTATTGCTGTAGATATATGGACGTTCTTCATATTTACGGTCTGTCGGTCATCGCGATCACTGCACCGTTACAGCTTTTAAGGGTGTTGGAATAAACTGCAATTTGTTAACATCCTGATTATCACGTATACCAGCAGTATCACTTGTTAAACATACACTCCAGCCCCGTCTGTATGTCAGTCTTAGCGCAATAATAGTGTATCGATAAAAAATCCTAAACGTATTTTCATACGGTTTTTACCAATGATCTAGGAGACTAGGAGGCTCCACTGGCGTGCGCCGAGTAAACCAATAGTTGCTAGTAGAATAACATTTATTTGGATAGAAGTCGACACTGAACATAGGTAAGAAAGAGAACGCAAACAATAACAGGGCACCAAAAGACCAAAATTTGTCAAGCTACGCCTTGGATACAAGAACTTGTCAATTTATGAATTCCATTGTACCTATATTCCAGAATATAGAAATATGTAGATGGTTTTTTCAAAAAAATGCAAAAAAAAAAAGAGTACCTAGTCAGTTTTCGTCTGCCTAAATTTGACTTTCATACATTGGCTAGATGATGCTGTGTGGATTGTCCAGCATTATTATTATATTATTATTGTATTATATTATATATTATATTGTTATTATATTATATTGTCATTACCAATAAAATGTCTGCAGTTAGCTTAATTGTAAATACTAGTCATAATTTGTTTTTATTATTGAAATGTAATTCATAATTCTTTATTGCACTAGATAACACATACATTAAAAAAACATAAAACTAGAGAAGGAATGGCAAAGGCGAGCTTAACCCTAAAAAGAGTTCTCTTCCAGCAAACCTTATTGGGACCTTTTGTAATTTTCTTTGTCACTAAATAAATTTAAGACCAAGTCAAAATATTAAGTTATTTCGAATTATAATCTCAAATATGTTTCATTTAATTCCAAAAATAGTCATCGAACAAATAAAACCACATAAAAAGCCACTTAAGAAAGTAATTTTGAGTCTCTTTTTGATCACTTAGCTAGGCCTGGTAACATTTATTTCGACTAATCAGTTGAAAATGTTTTTCTGCTTTCTATCATAACATATTGTGATTTTTTTGTATTCTTCGTCCTTGTAGATGTCTTTTTAAAATATTATAATGATTTAACACCTGTTTCTGCACTTTTAACTACATGTAAGTCATACAGGGCAGTTCTCCCTTTTAAGATTTAGGCGCGCGTAGCCGCATACGCAGGCTCTCGCTTGGCAGTACAAACAGGGGCCCAATTCTGTCACCCAATCGCTTCACTATGGCAATTGTACCATCGCAGAATCGCCACATAGGATCCGGAGACATTGATAAAATGATTTCAAACTGATACTTTTGAGGTGCTTCGTTCCATCCGTAGTATAAACTAAGGTAGAATACTAAAACGTTTCATTTTGTGACATTGGTAGGAGCGAGAACTGCCTGTTTGAATAATGCTTTGTAAACTTCGTGCTTGCTAGCCTCATTTCATTAGGGTAGCTTAAAATATGCGCCTGATGCAGAGGAACATTAGCAATGAACTCTGTGAAATTCGGACGCCTATGATTCTTAGTATAAATCGCGTGCTGGCATTATACAGGACTTTATCCTTTAACAAATGAATGCGTGCTAGGGGGCAGCATGGACGGCATATTACAAGCGTGGGCTAGAATAGATGAAATGTCAAACAATGCGTGAACTATTTAAGTTAAAGGAATGAATATCAAAATATTTTACGCATTCGAGGTTGATGCGATGTTATTTTTGTCTAGTTGTATAGTTAGACTTTTCTTCGCATGATTCGAACACTATTTAGAACTGGATACATATGTCATTTCTAATTAAAGTTTTTAAGAGTAGTGGTAAGAGTAGATAACCGGACAACGTTAAACAATGTGAGATTGGATCACGATTCACGATTCACGATGTAGTCAGGTCATGACATCTCAGAACTAGATGTTGGTAGGTACCCTACCCTAATAATATTATAACAACTAGATTCTTTATAATATTATTATAAACAAACATCGAATTTCTTAGTATGTATTTGCACCATCTTAAATTTTGCGGGACAAATACCTTGGGAATAAAATAGGTTCATAATTTACGGAGAAACCGACGAACATACATACAACCAAACATAAAAACTCGTCCTTTTTTGAAGTCGGTTAAAAAATTCAATTTGTTCTACGCGCAGATGCGGGATGCAGCAAGCTGAAGGCGCCCTAACTAGGCATTATGGCGCTCATTAGGGGAGGCCTATGTCTCAAAGTGGACTATTACTGATGATAACGAAAAATTTGTTTTTGAGTTTGTTTGTGGGGGGGTTATCTCCAGAACTACTGGTCGGATTTTCAAAATTATTTTACTATTAGATAGCTTCATTCCCTGAGAGACATTGGCTGCGTGAGGAAATCCGCTAGAAGAGGCTTGTTCAAAAATATCATATTGCCGTAGCAGATAGCAATATCATGCATTAGCTATTGGGTTGCTAATCTATCTATACCTACATATAAAATGCTTTGTCCTGAATACGGTTCAACGCACAGCCTAAACCGCTGATCGTAGGGATCTGAAACTTGGAGGGTGCGTTCTTTGTATGACGTAGGCATCCGATAACAAAGGATTTTCCGAAATTCTACCCCTAAGAGGGTGAAAAAGGGCGCCAAAGTTTGTATGGGACAACGTGATTCCTTGGTCCAATCTACTTAAAATTATGCATAAACAGAATTGATGGAAGACGTGTTTCGTATTTTATTGAAATCATCCCCTAACGGGGTTAAGAAGGGGTAGGAAGTTATCTATACATCCATGGCCATGGTGTAAATATTATCAGCTACGCAGATAATATGGTTCTACTGAGCCCATCAATCAGTTCCCTGAGACGGTTATTAAAGGTTTGTGAGACATACGCTGCGGCCCATGGACTCAGGTATGATGTAAAAATGAGTGAATTGCTACTCTTCAAACCCGGTACGAAGAGTTACTCTGCACCTCCGATCTCGCTTTACGGTACTCCTCTTAGTTGGGTCAAACAATTTAAATACCTGGGTCACTGGGTCACTGAGGATATGTCAGACAATGTGGATGTTTAAAGGGAGCGTAGGGCGTTGTCGGTGAGGTGTAATACGGTGGCTCGCAGATTCGCACGTTGTAACAACGCCAGTCAAAATAACATTTTTTAAGGCGTATTGGACTTCTTTCTACACGTGCAGTCTGTGGGCCAGATATACACAAAAAGTCTACAACGCCTTACGCGTCCAGTATAATAACCGCTTCAGAATGTTGTTGGGGCTGCCGCGGTACTGTAGCGCATCAGGGATGTTCGCGGATGCGCAGGTGGATGGGTTCCACGCAATCATGCGCAAGCGGGTCGCGTCCCTGGTGGACCGCATGCGCCGCAGCTCTAACAGCCTTCTGCCCGTCGTCGGCGTCGTGGCGCAGGACCTCCGCTCCAGTATCATGGGCCACTGATTGTTGATGCTGAAACCGGTATCATCGCTGGTGGCTCAATGATCTGTCTAGGCGGGCCACATTTCTAGATTAAGGCTTTATTTAATAAATTAATTTGTTTGTACTTCATTTTATTTTATTTTAATTATTAATTGTGTATTGAATTTGACTTATGGATCTCTGGTCTGAAATAAATTATTTAATATTATTATTATTAAAATGCTTTGTCCTGAATGACTGACTGACAGAGATACTTTCGAATCCATACTAATATTATAAATTCGAAAATAACTCTGTCTGTCTGTCTGTTTCTTAATGAAAATTGGCATGGAGATAGATGGTATCCTGGGAACGGACATAGGCTACTGTATATCTCGGAAAAGAGCGTGCGAAGCCGCGGGCAGCAGCTAGTTTGCATACAATATTGGTATTGCGTTAATTTTATTACTATCACGATTGGGCAAAAAACGGTGTTAGGTATGGTAACCAAGTTTTTGAGATCCGTCTGCCAGTTTCCCACATCCACATAAAGTTCTGATTTAGTACGCAAGTTCAGTGGGGTAGCTAAATCAAGCGAGAAATTACTTAGATATTTTTTTAAAGCGCGATTGTCTTTTGTTTTTTCATAGAATTATCCACGCTGACGTCACAAATCCAGGCCTCCAGTATTGAAAAACAAAAGGGGACGGCGTTAGCTTTCAGAAACGTATCTGTACACGATTTTTAAAACCTGATTAAACTAAAGAAATACTAACGTATTTACTAATGTTTTCCCAATTTTCATAGTTATTGGGGATTCGCAATAGGAAACCTAAGGTTAGGTTACCATCGCCTAAGGGATGGTTTGAAGAAACCAGAGCAGAGCGTAGAACGGCCTGTTCAGCAGTGGATTATTCCCTGTTAATTTAAGAGGGCGCAGTGCGCGCCATTTTGTGAAAAGGAAAGGCATAGGATTTGGCATTCATAGAAGCGGGACAGAGCACACGTTTTTGAAACGGAGTAAGCGCAAAAATCAAGTTTTTGCTTATTTTCAAGAACTACACAACTTAAGAAGAAACTGGTTCAAGAAACCAAATAATTAGTAATAACCTACGAATCAAAACATAAGTCATTTTAAGAGACCGCAGGGTTTATGAGATCTCGCCCAAATTATATGCGAAACAGTGCACTTTCATGATTTCTTTTTATCGTATTTGTTTTCCTCTAACGTGTTTTTACATTCAAGGTAGCATAGAGAAAATGTAGAATTTTAAGTACATCGAGTTTTTGACCACGGGGATCCCGTGAGTACTACTGATATTTAGGCTTAGTTTGCCAACCAAACTCGTTAGGTTCGCCCCTTAAGATCTTTACTTCAATAAATATTGCTGACAATTATATCTGAAACTCAACACTATAGTAGTGAGCATTTTAGTTTTTTTTTATGTGGTTTCTTCACAAACATTTGACATCGAACTTGGCTGGAGTACAGACAAAACGTAATCGAGATTCTAACGTCGTTCTCTCCGCTTTGGTGTATTAACTGGGCATTAACAAGGTACTTCGAAATATCAGCTCGAAAGCTACTTAAATATAATTACCTACTTAGTTCGAAAGAGAAATCGTTCTAGCCAAGGCAGGCCTACTCGCGCGTAACGTACTTACATTAGGGCAATTACTTCTGCACTTGTAGGTATAGGTATGTATTGGACCAAATCGTGGCGATTTTCTAGATATTAAATAAAATAAATAATGCTGGACAATCCACACAGCATCATCTAGCCCCAAGCTAAGCAAAGCTGATATACTTAATCCAATACATCACAAAGATTTTATTAGAAGTTTTTATTATACATAGAAAATACCCAGATCATCCAAAACAAATATATACCCTAAGGCAAGAATCAAATCCGAAACCTCTTGCATCGCAGGCCGACCTTCCCCCACCGCGCCACATCGGTTGTTGATTAAGCAAATAAATACTCTTTAATACACTAGTCTCTGCCTGCTGTTTGGGGAAGAATTAGTGTTCATTAAAAAAAATAATTAATTCAGAATTTACGGAGTAAATGCTTGCTTATATTTAAGTTTTAATTATTGCATGAATGAGTATCACAAACTTTCCAATTTATAATCTTGTTAGGAATAGGGCATGCACCTGGTTCTGAAATACCCGGGTATACCCGGTTCTTGCGAGGTATGTGTAGAACCGGTTCCGAAAGCAGTAAAAGCGGTTCCCCCGGTTCTTTTAAATAATAAAAGTAGTTTTTCACATACTCATATAAAGCTTAGAAGAAAAGAAAGAAGAACTACTCAATCGTAACGATGAAAACATACAAGCATTTTACAACAAATTAGAATATTAATAGAGAGTAATAGAGTTGAACTGCCTCTGAAAAACTTTAAGCCCCGGTGATCCATCCTACTCTTAGAAAATTACTTATCCTTTCAAATGATGTATAATTTATTCTAATCTTAAAAAAAATCATTTAATCATATTACCTGGAACCGGGAACAGGTTCCCCAGTTTCGACAGCGTACCGGAACCGGGTATCAGAAATCAGGAACCGGGTACGGTTCTGCATGCTCTAGTTAGGAAGTACCTAGGATTTTTTTATGCTGATTAGGTTAATCATAGATTAATTCAAATTAGGGTGGAAGCCATGCAAATACAGCCAAGATATAAAAACCTACTTCATTATGTTAACATAGGTCACTTGAACTTTATTATGATAGCAATTATGTACAATTTTGTTTGAGTGTAAAATTGCCCTATGGGCTGGAATAAACCAGTAGCCACTTGACCGAACATAACTGATTTGGCCTTAAAGGGTCTGAGGTCCTAAAATAGACTGTCCACTCCTTATCCAAACTGATTGGTACAGGATTTATCACTTCCTACTGGGAAGAAAACTTGCTTCCTCATCTTTTATCCTGGTTAGAATGAACACTTTTGTTTAGGTGGTTTGTGTGACAAGAATACACTTTTATGTAGGTACTGATATTTTGACTGATTGCTGCTAACCAAAGCAAATTACATAGCAGTATTGTTGGAGGTTGATATTTGGAATTGGTCAATAATATCAGGGTAAAGGCAAATGATTCATCTAGCAGCTAAAAGAATAGGCCTAATTTAAAATTTATTAAGACCAGACTATAGTAGGTACTTTTCTTTTTGTTTTGATTTTTTGTGTTCAATTCTCATCTCATTAATTAGTTAGTGTAATTGGCAATCACTGTTCTTATTATAAATAAAATAAATGACTAAATCTGCGATCAGTCTTCTGACCATGAGCAAATTTGGTGTATTAAGAGATTTTAATAGAAAATTAAAGTTATCTTGTAGGAAGGTGACTAAATAGACTTGATAAGTGTAAGTATGTACTGAACTGACCTATGTAAGAGCAGATTTGGACTTGAGTAAGTAGGTACATATTAAGATAGGGTTCTAAAGCAGGACAATTTTACATAGAAACAGTAGGTACCTACCTGAGCCACTGATTTCATCCAAAGCTTGCTAGTAGTAAACAGACTTTAGGTACACAGGTCAATGGAGGACATCAGGCACTATTGAAAGTTGCTTCTCAATAGTGCCTGAAAACTTTCAAAAAGTTGATTGATCAGCCCACAATAGCCGCGCCAATTTTACACATTTAAAAATAAAAATAAGTTAACGGTTAACGGTTTTTCTAACGCAACTATTGTAAATCGTTTATTAAATTGTAAACTCAGGTTTTTATTTACAAACATATCCGTTACCTTTCGAAACAATCACAGCCCGAGGCAGGTCAACAAACAGGAACAAAGCAGGGTGATCTGTATCGCTGGTCTCAGGAAATATCACGTGCAAATGCGTATAAAACTTTTATAAATTCTACTACAAAATGTACACTTTATCTATTTATCACAAAACAATACAAATCGATTTACATTAATTCCAGCTATTTTACTAGAAATTAGGAATCACAACACACAACGTTCTTTCTTTGCAAAAATATGACAGGCGTCAGGCAAGGCAGCAGGAGTCAAATGTGACAGAAACGTCAGTCAGTCAAGTCAAAGGTTCCTCTTCAAGTTAGTTTGATCCTCGGACGAAGAAAATCACCATCCCTAGGGTGGACCCAAGAAGTTTATATCTTGTTAGAACGGTGGACCAAGTACGAAATTGTTGTGACTTTAATGATGACACCCCGTCTCACAAAATACAAGGTTTACCTTAAATCAATGTTATTGCTAAATTACCCGAATTCATTGAGATGGAATTCTATCTCGATGCCCGAATTGAATACACAATTTTAACGGTAATAAAATAATACAATTTTATTCCAAACAAGACGCTGGCTACATTGCTAGGCTTTGTGGCAATGCTGATGTGCTGCGCCAGGACAGTAATTCTCGCCAATATATCACTCGCTATTTATCAAAATAGCTGTCAAATTTGGCTGTTTATATAAATATAAATATATATATTATAGCCTTCCAGGAAGGCAATTCTCGCCAATTTATGAATCGGTACTCGGATCGGAGAATTGAATCGTCAAATTTGACAGTTCTTTTGATATTTATCACTCGTTAAATTATATGGCAAGAACTGTCAAATTTGACATCTTGCCATATTTATCGAGTGATAAATTTGCGAGAATTGCCTTCCAGACCCACCAGTTCTCGGGTCACGTCAAGCATTGTTGCTTCAATGCGCAGTTAATTTGCCATACATTAACATTATACAATAAAGATATCTACTACACTAATATGATATGTTTGTTACTTTTTCACGCTCAACTACGGAAAGGATCGGGCTGAAATTTTGCATAAGTAGGTTTAGACCTGAAGCAACACATCGGTTACCTACTTTTATATCCCATAAAATCAGTTCCCTTGCAGGGTAAAGGCCAGGCCAAAAATATACTCTTTTATCTGTCTTAGACGATGAAAAAATATTTTTATTAAAACTGCATTAAATTCCATTGTAAGCTTGGGATAAAACCGGCTACCTACTTAATCCATGCTAATATTATAAATTCGAACGTAACTCTGTATGTATGTCTGTCTGTTACCTTTTCACGCCTAATCGGCTGAACGGATCTGTATGAAACTTGGTAGAGGTGTAAATGGTATCCCGGCGACGGACATAGGCTATATACTTAAAAAGTGCGTGCAAAGCACCGGGCAGCAGCTTGTATGAAATACGAGGATAAAAACAACGTGATTTAAAGTTATTCAAGAAAAAATCAAGTTCGCTTTTACATAATAATTTTGTGAAACATCGCTCAAAAATCCTATATTTGCTCACTGTTACACTGGTATAACAAATCACAGTTGGACAGAGATGATGATAACATTCGTAACATAACAGACAGGTTCCTACGCTGGCAATACTAGTGTAAAATAATCTTAATATGACATTGACAGATCAATCGTATTGATACTCATGGTCAGTTTAGTCTTGGCATTTGCCCTCTTCGGAGTATTTACTGAACTAAAAGCTAATAAAACGTTTACAGAGTATGTTAATGGTCATGAAGATGGCGCTGTATGGCATCTTGGTACCCGTCATTGTTTTAGAACATGTGTAGATGGCGCTGTTGTTAGTTTTTAAAACTTACAAATTCTTTCAGTCAAGTTAGATCGTTTTTTGTTTGAAATTAAAATTGTCGACCACAACCTTTATTCTTTCGCGAAATATTCCTGCCATCTTTTGAGTCTAAGAATTTTTTCTTCTTTTGAAAACGCCTCATACCTATGTAGATTCTCCTGATACCTACTTAGGTACATATGAATCTATCTACACTATTATAAAGAGGTTATATTTATTTGTTTGGTAGGTAGGTACCTACTATTTGAAAATTCTTTCAATATCAGATGTACACACTGCTTGTATCTAATTAGGTACCTACTGTACATAAGTATTACAGTACAGCCCTCATATCGGCGTTGCGTTGCGAGACATGCGACACAGTATTTTAGTTCTGCAGGTTGCATCGATTCCTATTTATGTTATTTGCACCTTATATATGTTCCTAAATAAAGACTATACTTACCTATGTTAAAAAAAAAACTTCGTGTCAGGTTCGATTCCTAGCTCTGTATCTGCTCCGTGATTCTTACTGCGCTGCGGATGCTTTAACACATTCGACTCCTCCACACTTTTACGGGCAATGTATACGCTTCTACAACAAAACTCCTCGTGAGTTGAAAAAATTATCAGTACCTAAGTAAATAAATTCACACAAATTGTCATAACCTTCTTGTGTAAAAAGGCCTACTATAAAATATCAGATTATCTCTAGAGGATAAAAAAGCTTGGGACGGGCTCCAACTCGAAAAATAACAACTAACAGGCTAAAGGTTTCTTCGTCGCTTCTTTACTTTAGTCTACATACCGAAGCGACTGAAATCAAAAATATCAATTTATTTCCGTGCCAGTGTGTACATTTATTGTATTTATGGAAATAAAGAGTTTTTGACTTAGGCTTTTCTCGCTGCCTCCTCCACGCTACGTCAGAACCCACCAGGGGTCATCGGTATTACCTACACACCACACACATACCACATATATAGATATCACTGTTCTTTGTGGATTTTACTCTAGAAAACTGTGTAGTTCAGAAAAATAGGTAAGTCTAAAACATTGGTGTGTAACATGTTTAAGTTTACCCTTTTGAAAATTTTGTGATCTGGAATAACATATAAGGCTACTTTTTATCCGGGCACCACGTGGGAGAACCTGCAGGCAGAACAATATATAACAATATCCCTATATTATTAAACAAGTTATGTAGGTACCTATAGTTTTTTTTCCAGTTAGGTCAGGATACAATATTTTAGTCCAAAATAATGTTAAAGTTTGTCACTAATTGTGTAGGTAGCATAATAATTTTTATATTGTTACCAAATAAATTATATATTCCCATCTGCCCCATTAACATCCCCGTCAATGCGGCAGATGGGAATTTTCACCACATTGACTTGAAATTTTATTTCAAACTGATGATTAAGCGATTTTTTATACTTTGACTATCATTGTGGGTTCTTGGTAAAACAGAAAAAATTAACATACAATAAAATGAATACCCTAACCCTCATCTAAATGTTTGCTACTTCTGAAAGATGATCCACGACGTGGGTCCTTGGCATGGAAGAAGAAGTTAAACATAAATTCCAATACACTCGTACAAGGAAGAGGCTCGTTGAAAGAGTTAGCTCATTTATTTTCATATTAAACTATGGCGTATTGGGAACTGGCGTTGAATGTGTTAAAGATAGAACATAGTTACTTATTATACGTTAGTAAGTACTTCTGTGCCTAATGTTCTGGCCCACTCTGGTAGGTAGGTACCTTGCCTATAGGAGTTCCTATAAATATTATCTGTGCTGTAGGGAAATCATTGAAACACAATTAAACATATAACTGCATTTTATTTATTTAATCGTAAATTTCTCATAATAGATAACGCTTTTTTAAACGTAACTGGAAGCCTCTACAGAAACATAGTATAAATTTAAAAGTAGATTATCTACAGAAGTATGAAGATAAAGGCCCACACACACGCACGTGTAATTATCCGCAGCACGGTGCGTTGCGGTGCGGTACAATGCTGTGTGGAAGCCTTTTCTCTTGTTTTACGTAGGTAACTTAAAATTACGAAGATTATCCTATCGCTGGCAGCTGGATGGCATGTGGCAATCAGTTTTCACCTAGAAAATAAATTCATATTGACACAAAAATAAACATGATCTACCTATACATTACAATAAAATAATTAGCGCAGTTACAGGTAGTGAGGTAAAAACGATCAACATTCAGTATAATTTATTGTATGAGTGGCCTTATTTTGATCTTTTTATTTAGAGTCTTATTTAACCCATTTTCTTCTTACTCTTCAGAGTTTAATTAAGTAATATTTATCCGGTTATTAGTTATCAGTTCAGGTATCAGTTACTATAATGGCTAAAATTACTAAGTTGTTGAATAGCTACACAAATCGTCAAAATACGTCAACAACCATGCAAACACTAAAGACCAACTAACAATATGAGACTTCAAACAAAAATATTAAACATGCTCTAGCTAGATTTAGTTACACAACACGTACTACATCTACAAACTTAAGGTACAATTACTTCTCAAAGGCATCTAATAAGCTTATCAATTATAAGAAATAATTTAGAATTTTGGCACTTAGATAGGTGTATTAATAAAAGTGACATAAGTAAAACATAATTTCATAATTAGGTAGGTAGGCATCGAAATTAACTGAAAATATTTTAAAATTCATTGTCAGTAAAATAAGTCAAACATCACAGCTACAATTTCTTAACATTTTATTTATTATAAAGAAATGAAAATTTTGAGGTTTATATTATTAGAATTTACTTCTTTATGAATTTGACAATATGTATTAAATATTGATTATAAAATGATAGGTAGGTAAATGATAGGATAAATTAATAAATTTACGGTGTCCAATATTTAACACGCTTAGCGCCATATAAAAACAACATATAATTTTTATGACATTCAGAACATATTAAACATTTAAAAACAGGTATAAAAATTAACGAAACGGCTCATGGGGCTTGGCGCTAAGTGTGTTAAATATGAAACAAGAAAATTAAAATCTGGGGGGCGATTAAAATCGTCACTTACCGCACTATTGTGATTGATCAAACCTTTACTTTTTTATACTTAGTAAAAAAAAGGTTGGTATCGGTTAACGGGTAAGTTTAATGCTGGCTTTAAATATTTTAATCACAATCAAAATACTAAGTAGGTACGTTATCTAGAGCGAGAATGAATTTATTTAGTCTACGTATACATTCATACCTTTTTATAAGGGTTCTAAGGCTTTAATTAATATTTATTGCCTTCTAGCCAACTTTCATTGTACCCGTTAACCGTAGGTGTATAGCTCTACCATAAGCTTCACGTGGTAAGACAGATTATTTTGCACGCACCCCTATGATAAGTTTTAGCATTATTAAATAGATCAAAGGTTTTTGCAAAAATTTATAACGAGCATTATCATGTATTTTATACAAATAAATATCTTCATTATTTTAAACCATCTAAAAACGTAATTCTGTCTATATGACTTGGTGAAAAAGGTGTTTTTAAAATGTATTTTTTACAGCATGAAGCGTACGGTAGAGCAGGGGTCATGTTATATTATAAGCATAGCGATTATCGTCACGATTGCTAGCAGCAAGCCGAGTAGCGTCAACCAATCCAGGTCTGCCAGGTGCTGAGAGAACATGAGCGTGTACGTACAAGCCAACATCAGCGTGCCACTGTTACGCCAGTCGTGCTTCGACGAGCTATCGCCTGTCAAAACAATGCAAGTAAACTCAACACGCCATTCATGAAATAAAAAAAACAGGATGAGATAAAAAAACAAAGGAATTAAGATATAAAATAACTTCATATATTCGAATTGAACGCGCCGAACTAGCTAAAGAGAATTGAAGTGAAACAAATGGATTTTGACGATTTGCCAGTCTAGGCGCGAAGTTAGGTAGCTATGCAATGCAAGGTTTAAAACGATTATAAGCAACGAATTCTGAACTTCGATTTCTGCTACCTCGTCGCGTTCGTCTTGGAAAGTTGTGCGTTTAGCTTTACAGGGGACCAACATAGGTAGGTAGGCGTTTGCCTACTTTTAGTAGGTATGTTTATACCTACTAAAACTCTGATAGCCAAATGTCGAATATAGTATATACACGAGAGATAAATGTTCACGAATAAACAACATTTGACAGACAGTGTTTATGACTACAGGTTAAAGAAATTTAATAAACAGGCCTAGCTAGAAAAAATCAGACTACAATTGGTAAAAGAAAAGACAAAGGTGAAAAAGCATGCCAAAATGATCAAAGCGAAACCCGAACACCATGCACGAAAATGGCCCACGTACCTCGATGATCATTTTGTGAATTAGTTTGCCTTTTCCTCCACGGTACAGCGTTATTTGGCAGTGGGTTGCTTTGACTAGGAGTATCATCCGTTTGGTCTACAGAGAGCCGTCTCAATTGCTGGTTCATGGTCTGAACGAGCTTTGGGGAACTTAGTTCACCCCGAGTTTTCTCTTTGTTGTTATTTTCAATGGTACCTTTCTTAGATTTATCAAGATTGAATATCGTGGCTAACTCTTCCGAAGAATTATATTCTGTAGAATCGGCCACATCTTTCTTTAATTCTAAGTCATCTTCGTAAATAGAAAGATTAACAGAAGCTCTGTTTGGTGCTTCTTGTTTCATGTTCTGTACTTGAGTAAGTTTTTCACTGGCTTCGGTAATGCCAGTTACTTTTTGAGGAACATTGCTAACAACTTTGCTGGCGTTATCTCCTTTAGGTGAAAATAGCTTTGCATTCACTTGTGTTATCCCTGCTAGTAAGTCTGATATTCCATCTTTTAGTTCTTTGAAAGCATTTGTTTCATTTATGTCTTTATCCATGTTCAGGAAAGGGTTTGTCGACTTTATTTCTTTATGTTTTGTTTTCGATACAAAACAATTTTTATCCTCAATAATAGCGGACTCAATTTTAATGGAATCATTTTGAATAGACACTGGTATTACATCAGGTATTAATTGGTTTTCAGATATTAGTACTGTTGTTTCACAGGCTTTCAACTTTTCTTCATTATGTGATGTATAATTTGATACTTTTTTGCTTTCATCTTCGAAATTGAGGTCCTTTTCAATACTGTGTTTTAGCTGATCTTCAACTCTATGCAGCTGATCAGATATAGCTAGGAGGCTGTCCTCAGTTTTTTTCCCCATAGATTTTTCATTTTCAATTTCATGCTCTACTTTAGGCTTGTACACTACTTCAGAGTGCACGCTAACCACTTTGATTTCAGGTGTTGGATTTTCATCTGTCGATTTATTACTGGTCAATGCGTTGAGAAAACTTAGCCTACTATCAGATATTCTTGATTGGACATCCATCTTCTTCTCATTCTTCTCGTTGTTACGATTCTTATCTAATTCCGCTAGCGCTACCCCTAGCTTATTACTAGTATCCATAGCTTCCTGTGCAAGCATACTGAGAACATGCTGAAATTCGTCCTTGGATGAGCGTTTTGATGTCTGAGGAGATCTATTTGATGGAGATGAACTTTTGGACTTATCACAAGATGGGGGTTTAGCGAGGTGTCTATCATCGTGAACATATGAATCATCCTTTGCGAAATTATGAGAAGGTGCGTGATGGTTATGGACAAAGAGGTTGACAGTATTGTGTCTTTGTTTTACCTTATTACGGGGGTAGCTATCCTTTTCATTGTCGTTGTTTTCAAACGTATCTCGTAGGCGGCGCATAACATCGCTGTTACTGTTTTTCTTTTGAATAGGTGACGGTTTACTGCTCATATTCAGTGCTTCATCAATTTCTTTTTGAATCATCGTAAATATGTTCGCTGAGAGAGATCTGACAGCCCTCTTTTTTTTGAGCGTCGCAGGTGATTCTTTTGGAGAATATTCGTTATAGCTGGGATTGTTATTGAGATGTGTTATATCGTCGTAGTTGAAATGAGTTGAATGCCGATTATCTTTCCTCAGGCTTCTGAAAGCTAAATCATCGGACACAATATCTGGAGATCTTCTAGGTACAAACCTTGACCTTCCCTTACCATCCGGCACAGCGTGCAAATAATCACTTTGGGGAGCTGGCGAAACTGGACCAATGGGTATACCGAAGGGTGGTTGAGGATCTGCTGTCTTCAACCTGTTATTCATTTGTTTAATATTTCTGTAAACAACGTCATCGTAAACGATGTCGGGCTCGTTACGCTCCGAGTGTCTGTCATCGTCTGACGCATATGGGACGTATACTGGTGACGCTAACATGTAGCTAATTTGTGCTTGCGGGTCTTTGTTGTTCGATTTGTCCTTTGTAAAGGAGTTCATTCTTCGAAATGCCATGTCATCTTGTAATTTATCAGGCAGCGTTGATCTTCTTGGCACCCGTCTCAAAGGTGTAGTTGGCTGGCTTCGTAATTGCACTTCGTCATCGTTTCCATTCCAGTCATTGAAATGGTCGTTATATTTTGGAGTCATTAGCTCTCGCCGTTCCGCTCTATCTAACAAATCTTCGTCGCCGAGGCCTAAGCTGTTGTATATCGCTTCTAATTCGTTGAGCGCGTCATCGAGGTTGGTTGATTTTCGCCTCTCAGAGTTTTTCTCATCATCTGATGGCATTTGGTACGTGGCAGGAATGTAAGTGTCTGACTTGTGTCGTACGTGAGTTTTGGATGTAGGAGATGTCGCAGACTTTGGAGGTTCTATCGTGACAGACCTCTTGTATTCAGTCGTTGCTTTCCATATTTTAGCATCATCTGTGGTATCAATGGATGCCTTAAACATAGGTTTATTTTTATTAATAATATCATTATTATCTTGCTTATATTTATTTTGGTCAATATAACTCGAAGCTCTATTATTTTGTGTATTGTGAGAATAATCACTGCTACTTCTAGAATTAGCGAAAACATTTTGGTTCCTTTTCTGCCTCTCCGTGTCATCGATTTTTCTCCAAAAGTCTGTCGCATTTCTGGGTTTTCTATAAACGTTATCAGCAACATTCGAAGATGCTTGCGAGTCACTAAGATATTGGTTTTCAATGCCGTTTTGGCCCATTTTAACGCTTATTGGCCTTCGCGATCTGGGGCTCTGATCAGCATAATACAAAAAATCATTTTTTGCTTGCACTGGTTCCGGTTTTATAATGTTTGGCTTTCTCCATGGTGATACGTTCCCATACATACCATAGAGATTAGGCTCGGCTGAAACCGACGCTGGCCTTCTAGGCTGTTCAGGTTTACTTTGGAAAGCCTGAATATATTCGTTGTTTTGCATTGCTATGTGGTCTTCTGAATTTGATATGGGCCTCCTTAATCCATTAAAGCCTTGAAATGTCCTTTCTTGACTTCTCCTCATTATTCTTTCAAAATCATTGTTTGCCACTCCGTGTACGATTTTTTGACTGTAGTTCAGTCTGTCAGCGATAATTGGATTGTTTTCGTAATACATAGATAGAGGGGTAGTGACTTTTCTTTGCATATCTCTTGGAGGTGGAACTGGTGGTGCTTTTTCTTCCCTTTTTACATTAGTTACGTTTCCCAGAGGAAATTTGACACACATAACATTCTCAGGGCTTTCATAGTGATTGCTGCTGACACTCCTTTCTCTATTGTTATTTGCATAAAGCGAATCTCTATCTCTGGTGTTATTGGTCGAGTATTGGATGGAATAGTTAATATGTTCGTTGTTAACTTTAGCGTTAAAATTAATGGATGATGGGTAACTTTGAGTCGTTGATGGGAATGATGATATTGACTCGGATTTCATTGGTCGTCGGATTGAGTCATTATTGTAGAGTTCTGTTTTGGCTTTGTTTGTTTGGTCGCGTTTGCAGGTGCCGTAGCCACTGCTTTGACTTGTGGGTGTTCGAGTTAGCATTTCAACTTCCGCCTTTGTATATCCTTGTTGTAAGAGCTCAGCTTCCTTGTTAAGTTGGTTCTCTTCATCTCGCGACAACCTCTTGATGTAGCGTTCGTTCCGCGCGCTTCTGGAACGCTTGTTCAACGAACTATCTCGAGATCGCATCAAAGAATCTTCGCTTCTAAACCTGATCATTGATGAGGAGTTTGATGATTTGAGTGATGATTCCTCATCGCTGCTGGACTCTCCTCGCAAGCTGTTTCTGAGAGCTTCGACCCGAGCTTTCAATCGCCCTTTCCTAGATTTTTTGGTGGTTTCTAATACTGATTTTCCCGATTTGCTTGTGTTATCGTCTCTCAAACTGAGCGATTCTTTCGAAACGCCGTAAATCTCTGGTGCCTTAGCTCTGTAACTAATGAAACCTGCTGAAGGATCCGAGAGTATCCCATCGTCAGTAAGATCTCTGATGTTTGGTTTTGCGAGACTTAGGGCGCGTCTTGTGTCCCTGACGACTATGTGATCGAAGTTATTGACAGTTTTCTTTTTAGCCTTCTTCGATTTTCTTTTCGATGGTGATTTAGTGCTGACACCTTCGTCGCTTTCTTCGGATGAGGATTCTTCTTCCTTCTTCTTTCTTCGAAAGAGTTTGCCGATGGACCATTTTTTGTCCTTCTTTCGTTCGGTGTCGGCTTCTGGAGCAGGTCGGTCGACTCGCCGCTGGACGGAGGCATAGTCTTCGTTGTAGGGGCGGTATGTAGTCGGCACTTCCCGATGAGGGACCGGCGGGGAATTGACAGCCTGGAAGTTAGAAAAGTTCGTATTAGGCACGAAGCAACAGGTATGGTGCAATGATTGGCCCTGGCATTTGTGAATATCAAGGAAAATGCCAGATGGCATATTTCTGATGCTAATACTGTGGTCTGTGCCAAAGAGATCGGAAACTTTTGCCATACGTTTGCACTAAGGTGATACAAGGTCAAAGCTTTGTGAATGGAACCGTAAAACGCTGGAAGGACACATTAGAAGTCTATTTCATTGAAAATTAGGCACATAAACAAAATTCCTTCGCTCACGTTCATAAACAATTTATCTAAACTAAACAATAAAGTCCATACAAACTCAATTATAACCAGCACTGTTTTTGTGCGTAAATTGGTAACAGAAATAAAGCTGCCTCGTTGTCTGCAAACGAAACTATTCAAGGTTAAACAGTTGGCTTTGCCTCAATTTTTTGTTGTTATGAGGTGTTAGATATTTGTTGGCATTTTTTTTGTAGAAGTTGACTAAGTAGGTTCGCTCGCAACTTCCCTCAAATAAAAATATAGATAACTCAGAACTCGGTTTAAGAAAGCTGCTAAAATCCTGGCACTAGTATAGGTTTGCTCCGGGCAAAATGGCAAAACGATAGAGAAATCTTTGGATAGGTGCCGAAGTTATTCCCTTTTAGGTGTATCTACAGTTTTATCGATGTGTGTTTACTGTACAATAAACAAAAACTTTACCTAGTATATCTTAGCTTACCCTTATCCATGACCCGAATTTTTTTTAAAAACAACGATGCGGAAATATAGCTGATGCTGGTAGAGGTCAAAGGCAAATTAAATTGTCGAAAATGGGCAATATGTTTCGATAAAACGTTAATGCATTGAGATAAATGCGATAAGAGTGACGTACCTATCAATCAATTCACTAAGGAGTGTATTTTAAATGTCGATAGACCGAAAAGAGAATTGTGTAACTAGTAATTCACCCGCCTGTTTTCTGGTAGACGGGGCCCCTCATAGCCGAATCTTCGGCCACGACAGCCAGTCTCAACGGTGACTAGCCAGGTGCGCAGAACATAATACCTATAGTGCCCAAGTGTGTGTGCAAACACAGGTGCACTCTCTATTCCCTCACTCTCATAATCCGATGGGACCGACACGACCGGGAGACCCGGGAGAGATCAGGTCGTGTGTTAGAGCAAGGTATGAAGTAAGTTCTGATTCTACTTTTCAACTATAAAACAAAAGACGCGGTTGTCTTCTGTTTTACTCAAAACAGGACTTCTATTGTCAATTTTATAATTGTTAATTTGATGGTTCCTTTTCTTTGTATACAGTAGCTTTCGGCTCTATAATGCCTACTGAAGGTATCTGTAGAGCTTAGGATTGATTGCGAAATTTTCCTTATTAAAACGGCTGCACCGATTTTCATCAAGTATACCTAATACAGAAAGCTCCCGAGGAAGTTCAACGAAAAAAATAACATTTTCACAATAAGTTCCATCAACACGCAGATCGAGCCTTGAAGTTAAATAAATGCCCATGTTAAAAACAAATTAAGACTTACAGGTAAAAACGATCTAAAATATTCGTTCCCACTTCTTTCACTAACAACTGCCACCATTTTTATTGCTGTACTGATAAAATCAACTTTATTATTTATTTTTATCACAAATATTTTGTAACCCCTACACTAGTAAATCTGGCACAAGACACGTTGAAACTAAGCGGATAATTTTAGCAGGTATTTATGATGGATGAATAATTTTACTGGGTATTTTTGTCACAATTGGTTTATTAGGTACTTAATTTTACACGTTTACTAATGTAACACAAGTTTTGGTGATCAGTGGTCATTTGCTCTTATTTATCACACGCATAGTCTGAAACCTTCAGGCTTTCACGTTTCACAACAATCACATTCAATCGAAATATTTAGAAAACTATATCACACTGTCATTATAAACGTTACTTTTCCCATTTCTTTTTGCACTATTTCAATACATTTTACGCGCACAAACAGGCGTATGCGCAGAATCGCGGCGCGCGGTCGACTCACGCGCATCTCTCTAAGTCTCTATGTCTCTCTCAGTTTTAATATATGCGAACACATGTGATAATGTGCGTCTATCTGTTATATTTTAATGATAGATTATTATTAAAGGCAGTTTTGTGAGATCACTCAGTTCAGGGCTCGAATATTGTCTGTAGGTATGTATAAACAACTTAAACGAAATTTAAAAACCTATTCTTCTCAAAGCGCGAAGCAGTTTTTTTTACAAATAAGTTGTATTTGACTCATACAGCTGTTCGTTATGTACCGAATAGTTTTTACATAGAAAAAACAAAAAGTTCGAATAATTTCAATTAATAGGTTTTTTAACTTTTTAAGCATTTCGATTAAAAAGGTAAAAAAGTACCTCACAACATTTTTTTTCAATTGTCACATACATAGGTCTTTGGAATAGACAAAAAATTTGACACAAAAATAGATTCAGGAAACACCTATAAATTAAGTCGTAGTCCCTCTACGAGAGCCTACGATACAAGCGAAGTCGGGATAAAATCTTGTATACAACTATAATAAAACGGTCTACGTTCCGCTGCTCCACAAATTGCGGTATTTATAAACTGGACGCTAGTTTTATTTTGATTTCATAAATGCACTGAGAATAGTCTTGTTTTTAGTTTTTATTTTAGAGGTATGGTTGCGTTTTATTGTGGTTACGATTTACGGAGTCTTCGGTTCGTTTTTTTTTTATTTTGGATAGTGTTTCTAAATCTGGATAAACATTTGGTTGCGGTTGGATCGCTGTACCTACTGGTATACGTGAATGATTGTTATTTCAAAATAGAGAAGACATTTCGTCTCCTTTAGGAATCTGTTTCTATTTATTTTGCAGACCGCGTGATTCTCACTCGCTCTTGACAGTTACAAAATGTCATTCAAACATGAAGACATCATCCAAAATAATTTTAACAAATGAATACCCATTTCACAATACTCCGATAATACCCCACTTGACCTCGAAAGACTTCACTGTCCCGTGAAAAATAGCATTTACCTCGCCTCTCGTCAATGATAACAGACCTGAAAATAAGAATGAGTTTTCATTGGTGTGGCACTTTTATAATAAACATGTAGTTTTTACTTTTTTACATGACACTACTCCCATTGGAGCTGGGGAGACGCATTGTGTGGGACGCTACATGCGTCGACACACATGTGCCTTCCCATCTTCGGAGGACATCTGTGAGGGCTGGTGCGGCGGCAGATTTGACCGAGGATCTCAAGAGACGCAAATATGCAGGTCTCGATGAGCCGACACATCTCTCGACCCCAAAGGGTCGAGAGATGTGTCAACCTTTGGGGTCGAGACCCTAGTTCCGTGGGGTAGCGAGGCTCTCCGGGTTTTTAAAAGTTATCTGAGGGTCTAGTCGACGCGACGCGTGACCCGAGAGCTGGTGGGTATCTGGCGCAGCGCATCAGCATTGCCATACAGCGCGCTGTATGGCAATGCTGATGCGCTGCGACCCTATTTATAGCACCCTATTTTTAGGTGCAACTAAAACACTCAAACAATATAGTTTAGATTATTTTGAAACAACTAAAAACCGACTTCTAGTCCCTTAATTTTACACTTATTTTAAATCTTGCGTACGCAATGTTCCCTCGGGAATTAAATTTATATGGGACCACCATATAAATTTAATTCCCGTCCTCTTTCCATTCCTCGGAATCATTCTTTATACAATAGCGAAAGAATTTTCAATAATGTACGGAGAAATCGACGAACATACATAAAAAAAAACATATACTTGTACAGCCGAACATAGAACCTCCTCCTTTTTCCATAGTCGGTAGAAAAAAAACTTTAAATTTACTTCTTCTATTGCGATTATTTCATTCAGTGGTCTTATTATAGACGGAGTCAAATTCTCAAATATTTTACATAGAACAAGAGAACAACTGTCATGTCGCAACTGTGGAAATTGATTTAACCCTGAAATATAAACACTTTTGGCTTCCTCACTTTCAGCATCATGTTCCATTGCATTTCGTAGCGTGTGCAATGGGTGTACCGGCTATGTGTTACATTCCAATCTATTCTAATTATATTCTAATGGCGCACTTGACTCATCTACGGGTGATATCGGGCTCAAAGCGATGCAACACATCATTAGCTTTCAAATTTAGAAAGCATAAATAGGTACCTACCTCACCTCTGGCTTGATATGATGAACTTAATGTATTGAGAGAGTATAATGTACTGTTTGTTTTCTATTAAATAAAAAACATAAAGCTGGATATTTCACACAGCATAGATACTTGTGTTGTGTTGATATTTATTTATCTTCGCCCATTGATCGAGATTGTAGTATCTCTGATATCTCAGTGATATCTGTGACGTAGCTTATAATGGACGATTAAAATCATTAACCATAACCATTTCAATATAAAATATGGGTTTCTTCTAAGAAACGAAATAAAAACATCCACAACTGGTTTATAATAAAATTACCTCCGTAACTGAAATTAATAACACGTAATTCAGGAAAAATCTAATTGGAAGGAAAGGGCCAATTAGTTTACAAGTGAAAGACAGTCAGAAGTTTCAGATTGAACACGCTATAAAAAGAGTCCCAAAATACCTAGAACGGATGGATGTTGGGATGTTTCTAATTAATTATGGCAGGAGATCTTTTTTACGTGATAGATTGGGCTGAATTGGCCCGAAGAGTTTTATTTTCTAACTTTTTTGGATATAATTAAGTGGTGGGTCCCATAATGACAAAGAGTTGTGTTTTCAAGGGTTACTAGAAAGAAGGTCTAAATTAATTGCTTTTAAATTGGAATCTGGTTTCTTTTGTATTGGTATGGTATGGGTATGGTTTGAAAAAAGAGACGTAATTAATTTTGTATTATTTTATGTACCGGCGAGATTGACTTTTTAATAATTTATTAAAGTTTACTTAATTGCAATTTAGAATTATTTAAGAACTTGTATACAATTTGTATACTTATATATTAGTTATTGACATGTAAATCGGCTTTATAAATAAATTGTATTTCTGTATTTCTATTCAAAACAAAAAGGTATTGTGGTTTGAATTATTTGCATTATTATTGGGCTGGTATTTCTTCCAGAAGTTACCGCAAGTAAATGGTACTTATCCCTTTACTTGCTCGTAAGAACATAAAATATGTCTTCCCATAAAAATTTGTCGCGAGTAGTTATGGAATAAAAAATAATGATTCTCAACAAATCTATACAAACAGTCCTCATTATAAGTAACAAAGTTAACGAGCCCACAGTTAACCTACGTTTAGCTTGCTTAATCATTAGGCTGAGGTTTCTTGATACACGCCGTTGGAAATAGGACGGAGTTCAAACATTAGGTTATATTTAGCGACCACCACCGGTGCTTCGGATGCAGCCACACTTATGGCATGGCTACGCACTAACCACGTTTAGGAAAAAATCAGAAACAAATATCTGATTTCTTTAAAAAAATTAAGATCGACCAGACTGAAAACCCTTTTTACGTAGGGCTGTCAAATTGAACTGACATAGAACCTGCATAGACCGTGCTTATTTCTCATTGAAATCCTCTCCTGAAAAATTCCTGTATTCCATCTATGGAACGCAGGGATTTTTTTGTTCTAAGGTGAATAGACATTTTTTTTCCTTATTTGGAAATGGTCCGTGTGGACGGACCATCGACAGGAGTAATAATGTTTCGTGATGTAGACTGGTAGAAACAACAGATGGAGTAGTTTCTTTCATCAAAGGTAAAATGCCAAAATGTGTCATTCTGTGACGATGCCATTGTTATGGTGAAGCGATTAATTTAGTGGAATTCGGCCCTAGGACCTTACCTACCTACTATTCAATAAAACATTCGATAATAATTAGTTATTTTTCAAAGGTACGTCATCTTCACTATAATATAACTTGCTACATGCAATGGATGATCGATCACAATGGAGTAGTATAACTTTAGCAAAAAGCTCACAATTTTTCTGCTGAAATGTATCCAACGCGACTGCAATATTTATGAGCGCAATTTAATCCTAATAAAGAACATTTGTTTTACAACTATTTTACGAGTAAATCCAGAGGATTTCGTATGATTGCCACTTAATAAAGATTTGAGAGAGGGGGAGACGGTTTAGTATGCGGTCACATAAATATGTCATAACATTTTGTTCCGTAAGCTTATTTTTATTATGATTGGGTGCATTTTCGGGCCTGCATTTTGATTTACTATACCCTTTTTTTTTAAATATTATATTAAACATTATTTACATACTTATGCTACAGCTAACATAAACCGTTGATTGGTTTGTCCGTCAGCCTCAGTCTCTATTGTAAGTATATTAACTAATGAATACAACAACTCGTACACTTATTATAATAGGCTAATAAATACAATATGCAGTGCACCCACCGCAGCGCACAATGATCGGCTGTCGGGTGTACGAGCGATATTACAATATGCGCGTTCGTCAGCCTCTTACTTTCTATTTTATCTTAAATATGTCGTAAACATTGAATTTTGTCTTATGCGGTCTTAAATAACTAAAGTAGGTACCTACCTAAGACCACAGAATAACCACATGTTACGTGGCACCCTGTATAATACTAAACCAAGATCAAGATCTGGTTGGCACGGTCTATTCAACGATCGGCTAAAATGAAACTACAAACAAAAGACGAAAGCCCTAAACAGACGACAAATAAGTTCTCAACATTTTACCATCACGATTATTTTCCACATTCTTTTCTCTAATGTCACATTAGACCATTTCCGCGATCAATCCAAAAAGTCGTCAGAACGGAGCACGCTCTGCGGCCTGACAGATGCGTCTGTCAACGCTGACAACTGTCAGATACAACTACGAATTTCCGCTGGAGATTGGGAGCTTCGTGCTCTCCGATACGATTTCGTCGAGGACCTATGTATGTAGCATATAATTTCGCACAATGCTAGAAAATAATGAAGTATAGATGAACCGTAGGAAGAAGAATGCGCTTTTGAAAGCCGACGATAAAATTTAGTATAAATTTAATTTAAATTGGTGTACCGAGGCTCCACGGATAGAAAAAAAATATCTGAGCGTCTGGTAGAAGCGACGCGTGATCCGAGAACTGGTGAGTATTTGGCCCAGCGCATTAGCATTGCCATACAGCGCTGCAGCGCAGCGGGGCAATGCAGCCAGCGTCTTGGGGACGCATCCGACTGGTATTGATATGGATCAGTTGAGCTACCTGTAGATTGTTTGCAACAGTCTCCAGTAAGCTCAATTGTAAATCCTAGTTCTATTTTTTTTCTATTTCTAGATTGTAATTTTTTTTCTTATTATATTCAAATTCAAGGTGCTTTATTTCCTTTAGACCTTACATGACTCTTGGACATGTCTCATAATTCAAATTACGTAAGTAAAACTAGGAAAGAAAGTGAGCACTTTTTTTTTTGTTCACTTTTACTAGTACCTACTACTTCATTGGTAAAATAACATTTTTCAACGAGCAAGATGTTGTATTCTTTGTTGTGTTTTATTGTTGAACAAAAGATCGTTATCAGGAAAACTGAATAAACTGTGAAAAAAAAAATTATGAATTTCCAACTTAAATAATACTCCATCAACAAGTTAGATTTTAAAAGTTTCCACAAAAGAAAAAGGTCGCCCGGTGCTGCCCTTATTGAAATGTTTCATAAGCCTCTTTCAGAGCAATTTCTTGAGTAAGTAGGTACTTACTCCGCAAAACGATCGCGATACAAAAAGAATTAAACTAAATATTATAAATGTGAGAGTTTGGATGTTTACATGGATGGATGTCTTCATGCCAAAACGTGCTGAAATTTTGCATAGATGTAGTTCTAGGCCTGGAATAAAACATAGGCTAAGTTTTATCCCATAATTCAGTTCCACTGGAATAAAATATCTATTAAACGTTTCCATAGAAACAACGCGTGCGAAGTCGCGGGCAGAAATTAGTTTCGAATAAAACGACAGAACCGCCTAGTTATTAAATTCAAATGGTCTCTATTTTTAGGTTCACGACAAATAATTTAAACAACGTTTTTTTTTAAAAAAACCATTTTAAAAAGAGGTCTTCTCGACCGCGGCTTTTGTTTTAGCACATTTTTTTGAAAGAAAAAATTATTAGTTAAATTGTGATTAATAAAATGTTGCAAACCCAGTTATCGATTTTTTATAATGTAGATTGAACTTATCGGGTCCGATACGATCTTTTTCATCTGTGCGTTGTAAAAAGCACAATTCGTGCTTATTTATCACAATCTTTAGTATTTTGGACGTGTTCGTTAATAACTCTATGAGGGAGCGCTTCCTGCGTGGTTTACACAATAAAACTACTGTGCTGGTTTACATTTCGGATTGTTAGGAATTTGGCTACTGGTTAATAGCTTTTGGAAGGCATTTGACGAATAAAAATGTGAAATCTAAATATCAAAGTGCTTTATTTTCTTTAGACCTTACACACTCTTGGACACGTCAATTATTCAAATTACTTAAGTAAAAACAGGAAATAAAGGGATCACTTTGATTTTTTGTTCTCTTCTATTTTTTTATGGTAAAGTAAAGAAGCGAACAAGAACCTTTACCTAGTTAGGTTCGAGTTAGTAGTTAGTTAGTTTTCGAGTTGGAGCAAAACTTGGGACGAGCCCAAGCTTTTTTAATCTGATATTTTGTAGTAAGTAAGCCTTTTTACAAAGCATATTTATGACAATTTGTTTGAATTTATTTATTGATAATTATTTCAACTCATTTGGTATTTTGTTATAGAAGCGTATACATACCATAGGCTGGGCAACAACAGGCACTTTAAAAATTAAAAATTCTTTAAATTTCTGCCCTAGCACCCAAAACAAGAATGCCTACATTTTAATTAAACTAGGCTGGGGTCCGACACCGCAAACGAGGGCTTCTGTGGCATTGTCATTTAAATTTCAGACCTTACGGCAAAAACTTTTACTAGCTTTTTTATGGCACCCAGCTTGTTCTAATAAAGTAAAGTGCTAGTTGATATCACAAAAACACTGAAGTGGATTATGAGAGAAAACAAGAACATTTTAAGCTTTGACTTTACAGTTCTTTGAGATAAATGTAGAATTTTATTAGGTACATGTTCATAGCACTACGTTTAGAATGAAAGGTAAAGAAGAGCTGAGCTATTCAACGAATAAATAAAAACTTACTTTTTAAAAACTTGCAGTACTATGTAACTCAGCTTTATCTAAGTACCTCCTTATCAGTTCCAAAATGGCTGCCAGGTGCGGTGCACAGGTAATTTGCCTTAGATAAAAATTGCGCAACAGAGAATACTTACTTACCTAATTTACACTTTACTACCAAACTACCTTACCTACTTTAATCTCAGGTCGACAACCCATTAGAGTTCACGTAGAATGTACAACTTTATCCATTCTGGTGGACGTGTCTTGGGAGTGGCAAGGATAAATAATTATTTATATATTACAAATTATTTATTTGACAATAGAGATATAACATGACAGAACCACTTAGCCTAAACCGTTACACTCTAGAACTCTATACAGTAGAACAACACTATCACAATAAAAATTACACAGTAGAAGATTATTCATATAAAAATACGCACAAAATAACAATAATAATCACACAAACACTCTTAAAATTACAATCAAAAAAATTAAAAGTAGGTAGTGAAGTAAGTTCTAGTTTAGATGAAAAGAAAGTCTACGTACGAGATGTCTTAGTATATACATAATTTATATCTTCAACTATGACCTGTTTTGTGTGAGACTGGTGCCTGTTATGGTTTTAGAAAAACCTGTGGTACTACAGGTCCCTTCACTCCCTTCATTCTTCAAAAACAAGCTGCTTAGACGTAGCTCGATAAAACTAACAAAACTATGGTTGTTGTATCCTAAACGGATCACCTAGCTTCGGTCTCATATTATTATAGTTAATAAATAAATAATGTCAAAAAATGCTGGACAACACAGCATCTAGACTAGATGATGCTGTGTGGCCCAAGCTCAGCAGAGCTTGTGTTATGGGTTCTAGATGACTGATATACTTAATACAATACGTTACACAGATATATATACCTATTATATGACCATATTTTCCATGTGATCTCATCATAGTTCTAAGTAAAAGCGGTAGATATGGTACGTTCTTATGGTGCACTTACTCAACAACTTGCCTGTGTTACAAACACGCAAACACTCGCTCACAGTTACATTTCCAGTCTTGTGCAATAATTATAATGAATAAACACGAGGGCATTGTAGTGGTCTTTTAGTCAATAAATCACACTAAACTCACTAAAGTACGTCGTCGTAGCAAGCACGCGAAGCACGAACGCCGCTGCCATGCCGGTCCAACTATGACTGAGGTGGGTGGACCTAATTGCACCAAATTTGAGCCTTCCACTTTTGAGAAGCTAGTACCTCATCTCCTCTTTTTTACTTAGATCGATGGATCTGATGGTAATAAATGATATGAAATGACAACGAAAGCTATATAGGTAGGTAATAATTAAATCTCTTTCATTTCACTACCAAACACGGGCTCCTAGTAACTCCAGCTCCTCAGACGAGTAGATCATCATTATCAGCCCACGATACACCAGAAACCAGGACCAGGACGACCAGGAACCTACACTTCCCACGGAAATTTCCTGCTATTTCTAATCTAGGGCGGTATTTATTACACCATGCAGTGCACAACTGTTCTGATACTTCGTCTCATGCATCTTAGTAAAACAGCATGGGAACCTACGTCATATCCCGAGACGATGACGTCAGAAACACGTGCAAGAATTCTGTTTTTTGTTTACTCGATTTTATATTTACACAGTATTATGTACATTATTATTATGCTGGAACCACACTTTTGTGGTGTGGTGTGTTGTGACGTGGCAGTGACATATCGATTTCATCCAATTAATAAGACACATTATTAGGTACAGAGACACAACACACCACAACAAACAGAAATAATGTGTTTTCAACCATACTAATTGTATGATAAACCGCCCAGTGCGAGTCAAACTGCTCACGACGGGTTTTGTACCGTAAAATTAGCTCGTTCTGTCAAAAACCATATTATTTTCACTTGAGCGGAGACCCCTTTACATTTTCATCTATTTAAAGTATTTTTTGTTATTACAGTTGAAGTGTTAATTATTTATTGAGAGTTTCATCATTGTCATGTGTAATTCATTCATTGTCTACATAATTTGGATATAGAGATATACGGCCTTGAAAAACGAAGAGCTAAAATTGCAAAAAAAATACGTTTTTTGTATGGAAGTGCCCTTTAATTTGGATATTATTATTGTTATTTTTGATTTTTGTAAGAAGAACACCAACGTTTCATCCCTTAACGAGGGACTTCTGTATCCGTCGATTCAATCAATAACGTCTGAAAACTGCGTTCTTAAAATACAACATAGTTGATAGTTAAGTGAGAGGAAACTTACCCATATTCCAAGAAATAGTATACTATTGCCAACGCGTATTGTTGATTTTTTGATTTTGATCTTGAAAATATTATATAAAATATTTTATTTGCTAATAAAATATTGTTGTAATTGTTTTATTCTGTTATTATCTGAAATACATTAATTTGTATTTGAATGTTCTAAAATACCAAAGTATATTTAAACTGGTAATATTTTAATAAATTAATGAATAATATTATGGTTAAGTTAAGAGTACCAAATTACTTATTTGCTAATCATTTGTTCTAAATTTTCTTGTATTATTTTATATACATAGTTTTGATTTGTTACTATTAATAAAAAATATTATTTGTACACGAACTTATAATATGTTAATAATTAATCTGGCAAGAGCGGTTTCCTCTAATACAAGCAGATTTTGCTTAAAGGGGGACTCCAATACATGTTTGTTTAATTTATAAGTTACCGATTTCGGTAACATTTTATTTATTTAATTTTATTTTTTTATTTAACGCGCTGTATCAACAACCAATCATGATTTTGTCGTTTTACATCAACGAATAACCATTTTTAACCGACTTGAGAGGAAAAAATGAGGAGGTTCTTTGTTCGGCTGTATTTTATGCGTTTTTTTGTGTAATGTCCGTCGATTACTTCGTCAATTATATACTAATTTAGATGACTTTTTTGCAATTGTATGGTATAGATAGAGAATTATTCCAAGATGAGAATGGTTTATCCCCGAGGAATTAGTATTACTCCCGCAAAACTTAACCTAATAACCTATATTGGTCCACTGCTGGACGCAGGCCTCTCCCTGATAAGCGCCTTATCTCATGGAGGGTAATGCCCATAATCCCCACGCTGGGCACGAAGTTGTGGGGATCGCAGTTCGGTGGTAGAATTGTACTGCAGGAGGCGCTGCTGCGACCCGGTGGATATCCCTCAGCCGCCTCTTACGACACCCGCAAGAAGAGTTGGGGTGGTGCAAATTCTAAGCCGGCACCATACGACACCAAAATTCAAACAACAGTGTACTTAAATATTAAGGAATTTAAAGATGGTGTTTATTTTTTTCACAATAACCAATATCTCAGATAATAAACTTTCAGAGGAATAGGAATTTTACTGCTATAATTGGTTATTGCAAGAGTCCACACAAAGTCGTGGGTTAAAGCTAAGAAAGCACTATGTGATTTTGACTTTGTTCCAAATCCATAACCATAAGATTCTGTGTCATGTCGGTTATTTGAAACTATAATGTGCTATAATGCACATTAGAAGCCGGATGTAGCAGGTTCGAAGCCCGGCAGGATCTTAGTTCACATACATTTCTTGGTTTACATAGGATTGGTTGGGGCGTTGGAATGGATTTTTGGTTAATCTGAAAATTATTTCACTGATAGTTTGGGGCTTGTATGTTGCTAGAATTTCTAAACGCAATTAATTTGGGTACAGTTTAAGATTGTACGTGAACATTAGCATTGACGGTCGGGGCGTAAGAACCGACTACGGAAGCTACTGCAACCACGGCTGCGTCCGGGAAGGGACAGAAAAAGGAAGAAGCAGCACAGGAGACGACCAAGAAGACCCCAGAACATGCCCCGGCACAGAGGGAAGCCGACGGGGGTCGGTCGTCGAGCCGGGTCTACGAAAACCACGAGTTCTTCAACCAGAAGACGTGAGCTGGAAGCCAGAGAAAAATTAGCGGGCCAGGAGCTGAAGCAAGCCCAGGCTTGCTTCAGCTCCCGGCCCGCTAATTACTCCGCAGCAGGCGACGAAGCTGGCTCGTGTCAGATTGGAGCTGACACAATGTGAGGATGAATACTCCATGGATGAAGACCAGGTGGAACAAGAGGACAGAACAGCACAGGTGCAGAACTGGATTCAGACGACGAAGAAGGACCGGAGCAGCAATGTCGGAAACCCCCGGAAGAGCCCTAGAGGGTGGCCGGAGGGATTCGCCTCTTACGGGCTAACTCAGCCCATAAGAGGCGAATAAGGCAACCCACCAGAGGAAGGGCAGCGGCTTCCTGCTGTGTAATTCTATCACCTCTACTGCGGTCCCCAATCCGCTTGCCAAACGTGGTAATGGCAAGCCCCCTCCTTGGTTGTGGAGGTAGGTTCAGCAGTGGACTTACGAGTGCTGATCGCTAGGTTGAACGAAACGTGAGTAACTCCTATAGGTGTACTATTTTCTATCAGCATTGATATTGGAACTCGAACCCCAGAGATTGCCTAGCCAAGGGAATTTTAACCTTGCCCTTAAAGACATAAGATTCTCTATCACTCCCGGTATGTACCTATAGGTACCGAGGCACTACCTCTCGGCCAGTTTCAGGGATACCACTCTACATTTCACGAATAGCGGGAATTTTTGTATGCGCGTTCCGTGACCGAAATAGCGAAGGAATATTTTGAAGTGATGTTCAGATGGACATTGCTTAGGGGCGAGCCTGATATTTCTCATTTCGGTACCTTCTGAAACCGCCGACCATCTGGTTACTAAATTTGTTTATATAAAAGCATGTAGCTTTTATTTTATAATATTGTAACTTGATGAAAATTGAACTATGTTTTGTAGCTAAATGTACAAATTTGTTGAGTCGAAACAGGGGGAATAAAAGCGAGGCATTTACATTTTTTTAAAGTCGAAACAGCAGGAAGTCGACACGCAGGGATCGATACCGGGGTAACAAATCCGCCTGTAACCCATTGAGAAAATTGGAAAAACTGAAAAATAAAAGGTAAAGTTTAATTTTCCCGTACATAACCAAAAACAGCGTGTATCCTACTAAAACGTTGGAAAAATCCAACGTAACGTTCACGTTTACGTTTAATATTTTCTTTTTGAAATAGTTCAATTACAAGGATTACTAAGCCGTCACTGATCGTGTAAGTTTAAAGAAGTTTCATGTAAATATTTTAATCAGTCGATTTATCGCTATAGGTAGTTTTCTATGCTAAATCAACTATTTGTACTAGGCCTAGCGAGCTAGAATTTTAACTAGCATACTAAACCGCAATAACCCACTCGAAGTTATTTCAGTGCGAAATAGAACGCGACCCAGTATGCACAAGCACTAGCATGTCGATTGTGAACGCGAATGGCGATGGGGATGTTTCTGACAGCGGCTTCGTAGATTTAGTTTGGATCCAAAATCAACTTCCTTCTTCACATGTTCAATATTCCAGTTAGATTTCGTTTGGTCCCAAAAATCAAATGAAATTAAAGTCCCATTTCCGAATTCACAGGTACAGTGCAGACGACAATAAAACATGAGAAACACGAACCAAGCATTTATGTAAAAGGTAAGTATGAAGAAGGTTGACTTTGTTCGAATATTTTTGTTGCCGATGCAGTAAAAAATCGGATTCTAAGTATCTTAACTTAATTTTTGAGGAAGGTTTTATTTGATGTAAACATTAATGCAAGAGCTTTTCTGTGCCCCTAATATAGAGGTATGACCTCTCACTATATTTTTTCTGATCTTGTCCCACTCTAGTTAAGGACAGCACAACATCTATTTTCCACTTAGTTCACTACAATACGAAAACCGATCGCAATTTCACATACATCCCCATTTACCTTCGCAATTAGGGTTTCAGTGCAAGTTCTTCAACTACTCGACCAACTAACGAATGGAAGCATTTCCATTAGTGCAACCGTAAATCAGGTGAGTTGAACTATATTTATTTGCATTCACGAACAGAAATAGGTGAGTTTTGAAAAGGGTGAAAAAAGAGGTGAGGCCTAGTTTATTTGTGTGGAGTGGCAACTGTTTATAGATACTTAAGTAGGTAGTACCTACTTTTTGGTAAGTATACATCTTGCAAACACTGGTGCCAATTCAATCTCAAAAGACACCACTTTAAAACCTTGGCAAACTATATAAAAACTCATCACCAACGATTCGAAAAAAGAACGTGTCAATGACCCTTAATTTCTCTCACATCAAACCACAGACTACATCAACAGTTACTATAAAGCTTTCACAGCTTACAATAACAGTCAGTATTGTACTCCTACAGAATACAACAATAGTCAGTATGCAAAATATCGATTGGTATGTAACAGCTGATGCCAAGACGTGTGAGCGTTCAAACTAAATGTGGGAACGCAGATCCCGCCGTTTTTGGGACAGTGTCCGAGTTATAGGGAATTTGTAGGTTATGTTCGTGACTTTGTTTACAAATTTTACAATAGTGTTTGTGTACTTGCATTGTTGATATAGGTAGGTACCGTAGGAAACGAAAACATGTTTCAATTGCTAATGCCAGACAGGCAGGCACACTCACACCCAAACAGGGCCCTAATTCTACAAAATTAATCGCTTCACGATAATAATGGTATCGTCTCAGAATTTTGGCATTTTACCTTTGATGAAAGAAACTACAGATGCGACGAGAGGATGCGTGTCAAGGTCAAGGAAAAAAACTTTGTAGGACCGAAATCAGTTAGGAAAACTCCATCATCGCAGAACATTAAAGGGCTAATACATGGTAGGTAGATCAAGTTATTATATATCTTGAGTGACACTAGCTTCTGCACGCGGCTTTGCACTCGTTTTTCTTGTCTATAAAAAAGGGAACAGATGTGTTAGAAACGTAGGAAAACTTTCACAATTCAAGAATAGCAATTCCGTTTTACCTTTTTTTTTAAAATTACTTTCAAAAAAATTACTGTTTGTCGCTAAACGGTAACAGCCGAGCTACTTTTGCATTTATAACAGGTACTTAATAGGCATAAATTTATGAAGAAATCCGTGTCCACTAATACTACTAAGTACTGAAGGTGATATTAGCTGTCATTATGACCAAATGCAATTTTCTGACAAATCCGATATTTTTCTAAATTTACTAATTTATACCTTGCTGATTTTCTGAGTGAACTTGCGCTGAGCAATGGGAATCAGAACAGTTCGATAAGGAAGGGTCCCATTGCTCAATTAGCTCAACTGAGTTGCGCAATTGAGTTGAGGATAAGGGAACTTGCGAGAAATTGGCCAGAACCTTTAGTCAGTCCATTAAAATATAAATTTTTCGCATTTTTCGCTCAACCGAGGTAGAGTCAATAGAAATAGAAACCGGATTGAAAGTTTCACCTGTTTGATTGTTTAAGACCTCTCAGTGACGGAGTCTAATGAGGTTCAACCACGAGACGCTTCAAAATTACTTGGATTTAAGTTAAATTATCTACGATTGCCAGTAAAGGAGCAAGATTATAGTGTTTAGACATAGAAAGTACCGAGTTGTAACCAACGGAGGCCTGCGGCTTATTTTCTAAATTTTTACTCACTTTTACTCGGTTTTAATAACTAAAGATACGACGACGACGTCTGAGACTCGATGGACCAAGGTCTAATGAGACGTAGAGTAGAACGGAGATTAGCGAGTACGAACGCTGTACAAAAATTTTACAAAAGTTTGTATGCATTGCAAATATTTGTTTCGCGTCTGGGTGATTGATATGTACTTACCTATTTTATAACATAGGTAGGTTAGATACTAACTGTTACCCAAACTCCGTTAGAAATGTTTGCTGTTACCTACTAAATTTTAATAAAATTTAAAAATTAATTAAAATTTCTGCAAACATTTCTAAACAGTTAGTACCTACCTAACCTAAATTTTATTTAATTTTTAAATTTAATTAATATTTAGTAAAAAAATTAATTGTAGAAATTTTAATTAATTTTTAAATTTAATTAAAATTTAGTAGGTAACAGCAAACATTTCTAACGTAGCTGGGGGTAACAGTTAGTACCTAACCTTCCCAGATTATAAATTAGGTAAGTACATGTCAATATCCTTTAATTAAATTTAATAATTAACTAAAATTTATTAAGTAAATTAAATTTAAAAATATAAAAATAAAAAATGCTCGACAATTTTCACACAGTCATCTAGCCCCAAGCTTACGAAGTGACATTACATAATCAGACCCATAATGGGTACTAGATGAGAGGATATACTTAATACAATACATCACATACATATGTTGATATTTTATCAATGTCAGAGGAGTAGCAAAATGCGAATCCTATGATGGATGACAAATACATCCACACTAATATTATCAATTCGAAACTAACTCTGTCTGTTACCTTTTCACGCCTGAACGGATCACAATGAAATTTGGCATGGAGGTATATGGTATCCCGGGGACGGACATAGGCTAGGTACTTAAAAAGCGCGAGCGAAGCCGCGGGCAGCAGCTAGTTTATTATATTTATGAATTTAATTTTTTACTTTACTTGAGCTTTGCACTGTTAGTGTGAGGCTAGACTTTTCGACCGAGGTACAAATAATCTTTTACTACCCTAGCACGCCCATTCAGTCTACTAATTAATTAATTCCATTCCCGTTAAGTTTTATTTTAGTAGTTTTATACCCATTTCAGTTCGTTTTGAGATTAGTTCGCGAGAATTAATAGATTTCGTTAACGAAAGGGTTATATAATAATTTTACTGTGGATATTATAACAAATAGTTTTATATTTAATAATTTTTCTTGATAGGTACTCACTGTGCATCAGCTTTAAAGTGGCTTTGTTCGAAAACACCCTGAGTCCCATTAAAACAATATTGATAACCTGTGTAAGATAAAAGTGCAATTCTTTTTATTTCAAGTTCGCTAATTAATTCTACAAAATATATGTACGATACCAATTAGGTAGGTTTGTATGAAGAGTTTTTATTAAATTAATTTAGTGGGTTGTATTATATAGGTTTTGGTAAATAAGATAGACGTCGAGGAAAATCTCATAAACTAAGGTTTTGTTAAGTTTGTTTTGTTCTGTTACATATTATGTATTTTTGTTGGATTAAGCACTATTGTTATTTAGAATTACGGGGGTGACATGCCATGTTCGGCAAAACCCTCATGCACCAAATAAAAGATTAAAAAAAAAAAAAAAAAATATATATGTATGTCCAAGAAACAGTTCTTTTTATTTTAAGTTCGCTAATTAATTCTACAAAATATATGTATGTCCAAGAAACGAAACAACTAGAAAAGAAACAACTAGGTTGTTTATCACATACATATTATATACTACATACTCGTAATACAGTTTCGTGTGAACCAATAACAACACAAGTAGTCAATAACAAGTACATAATAAGTGTAACCAATAACAACACAAGTAGTCAATAACAAGTACATAATAAGTGTAACCAATAACAAAGGTAATTATGGGCGATTTTCGAAGGTTGTAGTGTTGTTAGATGCCAGAGATGTATCGCAGTGAGATAACAGACCTCTTGACTTGTTGGGTGAATTACGTGAGGCTTAAGATAAATTTATAAAAGCTGGCGCGATTGTCTTTTGGTTTTTATGTACCTACAGGTTTGAGAAGATTCCTTTTTAGGGTTTCGAAGATCGGAGATCGGTTTCGAAACCCTTACGGTCTCGCTTTTTCTGTCCTTTTTTCCGTCTTTAATATCTCAGCAACTACAGCAGCAAATAACGTGAAATATAAAATAATAATACATTTCGTGCGCCTGTACAAATAAAAAGAAAAAATAATTAAAAAAGCAAATGAAAACTTTCAGTAAGTACAAATTGTCTTGTTGAAATTTTAAGAGACCTACAAGGTCAAGTGGGGTATCAAATGAAAGGTGTCAATTTGTACAT
Source organism: Eupithecia inturbata (assembly GCA_963662085.1). Taxonomy (NCBI): domain Eukaryota; kingdom Metazoa; phylum Arthropoda; class Insecta; order Lepidoptera; family Geometridae; genus Eupithecia; species Eupithecia inturbata. Next base: position 10,730,557 of record OY759191.1, read on the forward strand.
CTCAAAACAGTTTTTGAAATTCCTGTCGGTTACATAATATTTGAAATATTTTGAAAAAGCTCGAAAATTTTACTATTACCCCCTGTACTTCAAAGTTAGTAAACCGATACATCTGAAATGTACGTAGCGTTTGTAGATATGGTTGTATATTTTACAGGAAAAATATATAGAAGTCTGTAAGTAGACCATTTTCAAATAGGGGTGGGATAGTTTTCAAAGGGGGGACTACCTCACCGAGTGGTGTATCAAATATAAGGTATCAGAGTCACACTCGCACCTGACGGATCTTGTTTTAAGGGCCTTTGCTTTCCCACTCGTGGGCCTTATTGAAGTTATGTATTATACAGAGTTATTGGTAATTCACTAACACTGCGTGAACTTCCATCCTCGCCCACACGTTCGTGAAGATGCAAGGTCTCATTTTTTTTTTGTATATTACCTCTGATACAAAATGAAAATATCTACCTACACTTGTTTTTTGAACTTAATAACTAAAGACCGATCTCCCACATCCTCTTTTAATTCAGGGCAGAGCCGCTTTTAAGTTTAGTTTCATAAAAAGCCTCTTAAGGCGCTACCCCGACCTAGAATAGCACCGTTACCTAGTTTATCTTATTATTATGTTAAACAAAAGAAATTTCTAAAATCCATTGGGCAGTTTGTGATACCTATCATAAGCTTTTTTTTAATGCCTCTGTAATAGTTTTATTTTGTATAGTTTAGACAGAGATGCGAAAACAGAGTTTGGTGGCCAAAAAGGGCAACTTCGCATCTTTGCATAAACTATACAAAATAAAACTATTACAGAGGCATTAAAAAAAAGCTTATGATAGGTATCACAAACAGCCCAATGGATTTTAGAAATTTCTTTTGTTTAACGTAATAATAAGATAAACTAGGTAACGGTGCTATTCTAGGTCGGGGTAGCGCCTTAAAAGAACTACTTCTACCTATACAATGTTTAAGAATTAAGACCTGGCGTCTTAATTCTTCACAAGTGTGTTCGGTCGTGATGATGAGCCGAACCTGCAGTTCTCGCTGTCTCAGTGAATAAAATGTGGCAATGGCCTTTATTTACAAAGAGAATTTCAATCAAAGAATTAAAACAAATTAGAACTAGTATTTACAATTGAAACGATTAAACTAACTGCAGACCGTTGCAAACAATCTTCAGGTAGCTCAACTGATCCATATCAATACCAGTCGGAAACGTCCCCTAGACGCTGGCTGCATTGCCCCGCTGTATGGCAATGCCGATGATGGCGCTCATTAGGGGAAGCCTATGTCCAGGAGTGGACTAAGATGATGGCAATGCTGATGCGCTGCGCCAGGTGCTCTCGGGTCACGCGTCGTTTGGACTCAGAAAATTACCAATAACCCTGTATTTCTACCTACTGATGATAATGTAGAACTGATTCGTTTCCATAAGAACTAACTGGTAACCAGACCTGTTTTCATTTGTCATAGTTCAGGGTAAACATTAAGTGAGGTAGATAAAGAAACTCTATAGGCACAAACAGGCGCGGCAGCACGCACTGCCACTAGGCTAGGTCAGCCTGGCCAGTGGCCTGATGACAGATTGGTGCAACTGTCAACGGGTTAAATGATAGCCAGTAGGCCTAGCACGGGAATTGTTCTCTAGGGTAGAATAGAGAAAAATATCATTGCATCGTCATACATTGCGTAAATTATTGAAGTTGAAGGAATGTAGTAATTTTACTCTATTCTACTCTAGACAATAATCCCCGTGCTAGGCCAACAGTAGGCCAAGCACGGGGATTGTTCTCTAGGGTAGAATAGACATTGCATCGTCAAGTCCCCATGTGCATTTAAACGATAGTTTATTTTTGGACGTTACGATGATTTCAAGATGAAAAGTCCCTAAGTAGAAAGAAGTACCTAAGTCCAATGTCTCCAGATGAAAAAATCCCTTAGTCCACAGTTTCAGTACCTAAGTCTTGGCAATATTTTCGACAGTTCAAAGTTCAAATCTGTATTGGTTTTTCTTATTTTATTTTCGGTTTCTGCAGAATTTGAAGTTTGATTTCGTGGTTTTTATCAGTTAAATTGATAGATTACAATGGTACGTAATTTTATTAATTAAAAATACTTTCCAGTACCTGACATTAAATGGTAAAACACATATTTTTATGTTTCTAGGACGTTTATAGAAAATAAGTAGACGGCTGTTGAACTTTAATTCAGGAAGCAAAATATAATCAAAATGAGTAAGAAATCCGAAGATAAGCTACAGAGGTACGTCTCTTATACATATTTATTTAGTTTTTTATTTTAGACCTAAAAATTTATCATAAACTTTTCTTGTTGGTAGGCTTGTAGAAGATTGTATGCTGTTTGATTTAGATGATAATTTGGGGAGTGAAATTAATATTAACGAATGGAACATAGACGACAAATTGGAAACATGTTCATTAACATGTAACGATTTGAAGTTTATAGAAGCTCCTATGGAAATTGAGGAACAAATTATAGCTTCTACGGATCAGGAAACAGAGGAAATCATAGAAAATTATTACATTGTGAATCCAAAAACAGGGATTTTAGAAGAAATCAGCTCTGAATCGAATATAATATCCCCACTATTGGATACACAAAGAGAATCTGAAGATCCAAATACGTCAGAAGTAGTAGTAACTGAAGAATGCAGAAAAGGACAAAGATGGCTGTACACTTAATTTATGTTTTACACTTTCAAAAAAAAACCTGCCTCTTCCTGTCACAAATATTCAAGATGAATACTACAGAAGACAGCTATGGCTACATAACTTTGGCATACACAATATTAATAATGGTACTGCATCTATGTACCTCTTCACAGAAAATTATGCCCATAAGGGGCCGAATGAAGTCATAAGTTGTTTAGATGATTATTTGCAACAAATAAATGACAATAAATACAAAAAACTGATAATTGCTTCAGTCAGAACAAAAATAAATATCTATTTGCCTATTTAGATCAGCTTTGTTCTGTAGGCACGTTTGAAACAGTGACTGTGAATTACCCAATACCAGGACATTCAATGATGCCTATCGACAGAGACTTTGCACAAATTGAGAGGAAACTGCTCAGAAAGCAAACAATTTATTCTCCTGAGTATTATGTTGATTTAATAAAAAACAGTAGAATAAAACAACCTTTCGACATAGTTTTCTTAGAAAAAAATCTAAGGAGAATCCAAGCGAATGAGAGGATCTTGAAAGTTAAAAACAACAAAAGCCTCTATGATGATTATGTCAAACCAGTTCCTGGCATTTCTCAAGCTCGCGAGGTAAAGTTCAGCAAGATAGGTCGCCCATCTCTAAGACATACCATGACAGGACCATTCAAGTCTTTTGCTTTTTATCGTGTCGGCGTCGGGAGCAGTATACGAAGAGAACCAGAAGATGCTGAAAAATCAAGGATGTGAAACATCTGCTTTCATTTGTCCCTGAAAGTGAAAGATATTATTATGAAGACATAATTGCAGGTGTTAATACACTGCCTGATGTAGGCGAAACTGATAATGACGAGGAAATTTAATAAATTGAGGGTAGTTTTAGATATATTTTAAAAAGTCTGAGTAGTTAGTATGCCATACATTTTAGTTCAGTGATCTCAATTGTCAACTGATAAAAGTTCCTAAGTCCTAGAAATATAAGAATAAGTGCCTAAGTCCTTGGTTTCGAACCTAAGTCCAAATAATTATAATTTAATGGTTAAGAAATGATAATGTTTATGTACGTGTTCCTTACTTTAAAATAAAGGTTGATTTTTTGTCTAATAGACGGTGTTTTTATTTTTGCTAGGTTCATAATACAAATATTTCCAGAACGTTTTTTGAGCAACTTAGTCAAATATCTTAAAATGTTGTTTTTGGACTAAGGGACTTCTGGAACTGGGCCCTTCAGACTCAAACTCAAAAACTCCCAAAAAACCTATGGTTGGTCGTCAGCTGTGATTGTATTTACGATTGATCAGACTTTTGTGAAAGTGGATTTTTGTCAGATATATTTTATATTAATTGAACCTAGCACCTACTTATGCCACAGAATAACTATGTAGCCTTATTATTATGTAACCTTATACGAGACACTGCGCTTAGTTTCCAATAAATGATTTGTAAAAACTTCATCATCATCATCATCATCATAATCAACCTATCTTAGTCCACTGCTGGACATAGGCCTCCCCCAATGACCGGCATAGCGCCCTGTCTTCAGCTTGCCGCATCCAGCATCTGCCTGCAGTCTTTCGCATATCATCATCCCACCTGGGCGCAGGGCGTCCTACACTACGTTTGCCCAGTAGCGGTCTCCACTCGAAAACACGTTTACCCCAGCGGTTGTCGGTTCTTCGCGAGATATGGCCAGTCCACTGCCACTTCAGCTTGCTAATTCTCTGAGCTATGTCGATAGCTTTGGTTATCCTTCCGAGAAACTCCGAGCATAGCTCTTTCCATAGCTCGCTGATCGACTTTGAACTGGTGGACCAGCCCTACCGTGAGTGTCCACGTCTCAGCTCCGTAGGTCATAACGGGTAGGACGCACTGTTAGAAAACATTCGTTTTCAAGCATTGCGGTATGGATGACGAGAAGACTCGACGTAGTTTCCCGAACGCTGCCCAAAATAAGTTGTAAAAACTTAAAATGTATAAATTTAGAGAGCTCTTGCCAGTGAGGAGTAATATATATAATATATCTACCTACTGGTACTGGTATTACAAGTCTTCCAAGTCTCTTTAAAAACTTATCTCGCGGCTGTGCTCGCGGGAAGAAGCACCAAACCCTTCGATAGCGTAGAAGCGACACTTTATTTTCACCAGACATATTGTCGGATTATTTTGATTCATGTCTAGGTTAGGCGTAACATTATAAAAACGTGAAAAATGCCCAACTATCGTATAAATTGTGACCTGCGTCATGCTTGGACTAATAAGGGTCATAAAGGTTTATTTTGGTCATAAGAGTGTCACAAAATGTTCTCTTGATAATTTTTGGGACCTTTGGGCGGGCTATGTCTAGTGGAAGTATTTCGGCTGGGATGATAATTATGATCATTTGAGCTACCTGTGGATTGTTTGCAACAGTCTGCAGTGAGATCACTTGTTTCAATTGTAAATATGTACTAGTTTTAATTTGTTTTTATTATTTGATTGTTATTTTCTTTGTTAATAATTATTATGATCGCATATTTACAACCTACCTGACATACCTGATTCCTAGCCGGTTTTGGCATCGACGGCCAGTCTCAGTGAAGACTATCCAGCTGCGTAGGATATATAGTGCACAAGTGTGCGCGCAAACACAGGTTCCTTCGTGTCGGTCTACCTGACATGCACAACATCTTGACCCGAGGGTGAGCACCAGGTTGACCAGAGGTCATAGCCTCATTCAGAGTAAACCGTGCGCCATCAAACACTAACACTGCCCACAAATGATTTAGATTTGGGCTTGTTAAGGCGGTTGTATGCCGCGCACTAACGCCGCCACCTATTTTTACTTGTATGCCTCAACGGCCTCAAGGCCGTCGAACACTAAATAATTATCTGTAGCCGTATAAATAATTTGTTTTATGCGTGTAATGTTCAATTTGTGTAAAATACTTTGATAAATATTTGATCAAAAGAAAAATACTCGAACACAATAGCGTTTAGAACAAATATCCTAATATCAAATAAAATAAAAATATTCGAAATTCGGATATTTCGTCTAAAAGCTTGTTGTGTTGAGTAGGTTGATTCCTAACCGGACAGAGGTTAGATGGAATAGACCTAGGGCTACTTGGAAAACGAAAATTCACAATTCAAAATTCTTATGTCACTGAAATAAGATAGTATCTGCCGCTCCGCGGAAAAAGGCCCAATATAAATTGGAGGGTGAGGACATGAGTCCTCACCGTTTAAAATAATACACAAAAACGAATATTATATTAAGTGATGAAATAAATCAATAAATATGACCAATAAGGTTGAAATTGTTTTGGAAATGTATAAATTTGCTCCAATAATTTCGTAAGTAGCTTTAAAACAAGGTATTTTTGGGGGTTTTATTACTAATATATTTAATAACAATTACGAAACTCTTTATATTTTAAAGGAAAGATATGAAATTGGAGTAGTATTTTTAACGTTATTTCTTCATTTGGTGTTTTCTATTTCCTGTGAGAGTAAAAACCCCGCGCTCATTTTTGTATTTTCTACAGTGATTTATTATAAAACTACACAAAATATTGTCAATACGTAGTTTTATAATAAATCACTGTCATCTAATGAAGTATTTTATCGTGTAGATTCATTGTAGATTGGATATTAGTCATATTTTGTGATTAGTTTCATTACTTTTATTAGATTCGTTTTAAACAAACATTTAAAACGGTATAAGGACAGAATTGAGCACTTTCCTACAAGTCGAACTAAACATCGTCACTACAAAATTCAAGCAAGTTTTCATAAAAAGGTCAAATGTAGCGCGTTAAGTACTTCCAGAGTAAAATGTCTGAAAGCCGTTAAGTTCCCAGGTTCCTACAGCCGGAAATAAATCTAGAACTTTCTAGCAAATTTCACAAAATATCATAAAGTGCACGTTCCTCGAAGAGAAATGCTTTCGGCATGTGTTAATATATTGCTAGTTCGTGCAGATCTCACGAAGCAACATTTTGTCTGCGGAATTATTCCTTCATCTTCATCATTCAGCCCGATGATACCTACCACAGCAGGGGGTATCAATATCAACAGACAAGCAAGTTACGTCTTTCATCAAGCCTCAGCCTCATCATATCATCCTAAAGGTATTATCTATAGATAACTAGTTTATGCCCGCGACTTCGCACGCAAGGTAATTTCTATACCATGGGAACTGATTTATGGGATAAAAGGTCAATGTAGAAGCTATCTACCTATCTGTATGCAAAATTTCAGCCCGATCCGTTCAATAGTTTTGGCGTGAAGGAATACGTAGTACCTATAGCTGTGCAAAATTTCGTGGTGTGTAAAAATTTTAAATTTCATGGTCTTCCTTTAATTTAAGATGCTATGTTGTTTGGAAAAAAAATATCGCATTAAATTTTTAAATTGAGCCTTTTGATCAGTATCGTAAAATTACGGGTGTTTTTTTTACAATATTCGAAGGGTTCGATTCCCAGTTTAGACAGACGATTATTCAAAAATCTTTGCATGCAGTTTAAATTGTTTATAAGATCAAAATGAAGTCTTCTATCCGTAAAATGTTCCATCTACCATATTTAAGATACTATAGAATGAGTATAGTATCTTAAATATTGTAGATAGAAAATTTTAACCTACAAGCGGCATAGCCGTGGGACGCCCTGTATATATGTATACTTACGATGTTTATATCGGTCGGCCATTGAAAACCTGCCTTACCTGAAACAGAATAAAACATTTTTATATTCTTCAAACATATACGACGCATAAAGGAATTTACTACGCGCTGACATATAATTACACAGGTCTGGTGGCAAAATCAGGATTTGAAATTTGAATATTTCAAAAACCGTTGCCCGAATGAGGTGGAAAGAGATATAATTCGACGCAGCTTGAATGCGGGTTTAACGACCACTATTTCGCAGTAGTCTAGTGGGCATGATGCGTCCACAGTAGAAGAGTTTATTCGACCAATACTTTACGCGCCACAATTTTGTACAATTTTGTAGGTTCACTTTTAGACGAAACAAATTTCCATAAAAATGTGATTGTTAATAGACAATCCTATCAGTAATGAAGACTCAAGAGACAAAACCCGCGATTAAAGCACTAACTGACCCTTTGTGACCCACAGTCAACGTTGGGGCCTCTCTAAAAAGTTTGGAATAATCTGACCTGACCATTTTTTTTCGGAAATTAATCGATAGTGTTAATTAGTTAATTATCAATATTAACGTCGCATTATAAGCCAATATTTTTTGCCGAGGTTTAGAGAGGATTCATCAAACACTTCGCACACGTTCCAGCAAGATAGCCCATACCTTTTTTGGCGAGAGCCAACTCCGTGAACATAAAACTCAAAAAACTGATAAATCCATTTTGTGTCATCGTATGGCCACCCAGATTGCGGGATCTCACCCCATGGGTATTTTTCTGTAGGGGTATAATAAAGCAAAAGTATGAAAATACCAATCCAACGAACATAGCGGAAGAAAAAAAAAATATCGACCGAGAAGTGCACGCTTTTCTCAATTTTTTTTTCTATAAGCGTCTCTCTGAATTATCTCAAAAAGTTTCGTGAATGTGTACGCCGCGATGGAAAACATTCACATGGAATGACAATTCAAAAAAAAGTCCGTACGTTTTATCTTTGATTTGGTATATAGATACTACTTACTAGTTTTCTTAATGTTATATGTATTTTTTCCATTTACAAATCCTAATTTTGCCGCCGTACACCCTGTACATAGGTTACGACCTGTTCTGTCAATCAAAGATATAACACATCGGTGGGTTTATTCAGGAAGGATTGCAGTCATGATTGCTTGTCGCGGTTTCTATCAATAAACCAATTTTAACATGCACATTTTTTTGTAGCGTCGCAAAAGCTACAAAACAAAGAAGAATAATGTTCTGGTAGACGTTTAATTTTCAGTGCCCATGACGCGTCATGTAATTGTTTAGCGCGTTGCAGCAGCGTAGCGGGGCGGCCCTTACAGGTTGCTCTGCGGAGGCTGGGTATTGAATGTGTTAGATGACAACCATCACAATAATAATTACAACAGCAAGCAGCAACAAGCAATTTTTACTAAATAAGCCAACGGCATTGCAGATAGCTTGCCCGAGGCCCCCCAAAAACATTACTATGACAGCCATAACTTCTGCTCCATGGAGTTTTCATGGCGAGTTCTGCAGATGTCAAGAACAGTATTAATTTTAATGATCATTTCGCAGAAGGGTCCTTTAATATCACTTAGAGTAGGTATTTTAACTACATCAATATAGAAAGTAGTAATATTTTGAGAGTCCATCCGTCTGTAATAATAAAGATTTCTTTGTGTGATATTTCTTAGTAAGTTAAGGAACTGCGTACCTAGAGGAACTTAAATTCGCGTTCTTCTAAAACAGATTGACGTTTGGACCTAAAAAAATTATATCGTAACAACTGATAGTCGTCGGTTGACTTTGACGATATAATTTTTTTTAAATAATCGGCCTTTAGATAACAACCTAATGGCCGATTATTATAGAAAATTGCCTTAAGTAAAACTAGCGGTAGGTCACAAAATGGGAGCACGAATTTATGACAACTAATTTGACGTCCGTCATTTCAAACGTCAAAACGTACGCGCCTTAATAAAATGGTGAGATCCCGATGTTGTAAGTTAAGTTAAATTGATTTGGTTTCGGCTTACAGTGTCCTTTAGGCCATAATTTTTTATTCATTATCTTAAAAAGCCCGATCCAGTCGTAAAAATAGAATTGTCGGGACTTCCTGTTTTAATTTCAGCCTAAGGCTCTTTTGTACGAGTTCTAAGAAGAATATTAAGAAGGGCATTTCTTGGGAAGTCCTTAGGCATTGTGCTTTAAACAAAGGCCGACTTGGACTGTTATGTTTTTCTGGGGGAAAATGGCCGGTTTTCATTTGTTTTGTTGTTAGTTATCATAGTCGTGACTAGAATCTAGGACATGCAATGTGAATAACACTGGGGCTTTCCCAGAAACTCCAGAAAGTTTGTTTCGGTCAGCGCTTTATCGCCCACTGATTTATTGTGTTTGCCCCATCAATCAAAATAAAAAAGAGGAGATGAGGTATTAGCTTCTCGAAAGTGGAAGGCTCAAATTAGGTGCAAGTACCCACCTCAGTCACAGTCGGACCGGGGCGTTCGTTGTACGCGTGTTTGCTACTGCTACGACGTACTTTAGTGTGATTTGTTCTAGAACATTTAGGTAGGTACCTATACAAGCTTAGAGCTTACACATGTAACATGTCCAGATAGGATTGCCAGCTAGATCCATGCTAGAACTAGCTAAACGCACACGTGTGAGAAGTCTCATGGTATATACAAGAAATAATCTGTCAAACGTCATGTAGGTAACAAAGGCCAAGGGAGCTCAAGAGACAAAGAGAACCAGCTAAGACGGGAACGCCAATCGTTAAGGGGCCACAAGCGAAGGCCACAAGCCACAAGCACAAGCCCTGAGGCCCTATTCTGCCAAATTAATCGCTTCTCTATGACAACGGTATCGTCACAGAATGACACCTTTTGTCATTCTACCTTAGATGAAAAAATCTACAGATGGAGGGAGGCGCGGGAAAACTGGCAGGTTAAAACCATTATATTAATATCTCCGTGAAAACAGCACCTGCACACACTATCTGGTCAGTTTCTTTCATCAAATTCAAATGCAGTGCTGTATTTCCTTTAGACCTTACAACACGTCAAAAAAATCAAATTACATAAGTATAACTAGAAAATAAAGTGATCTCTTTGATATAATATATCAAAAAGGTCACTTTATTTTCTATGTTATGTTAATTTATCCTCTAGATCAGGACTTCTCAACTGGTGGGGCGTAAGAAAAAGAAGAAGAAGTTTGTACTGATATTGGTCTAAAGTTAGTGGGGTCAGACATACTACCGGATTTATACAGTGGGATTATTTTACTACATTTCATTAGATCAGGAAATATACTACAATCAATAGATTCATTGAATATAAAAGCTAGATCTGGTGCAATTGTAACGTATTGTAACGACTTAATAATTCTAATGGAAATAATAATAATAATAAATCGTTTATTTACCAAAAACACATGCAATAATAATACAGTAAAGTGCCAGTGGAACTCAAACTAAACAAGAATGCTTGTATCTTGAGATCCATGAGTGCGTTTGACAGATACGATTTCAGAACGCTGGAAGATGTAGTACATACTTATAAATACAATTTTTTAATAAGATTGTAATTGATTAAAAATAACATGCAAAATTTATAATTTAATTAATTAAATTGACGATTCTGGAATGATCATGAGAGCCAGTGAGTTTGAAAATTGTGTTAAGTGTATAGTGTACCTAGAATGTATGTTTGTGTGTTGCGTGTGTGTGTGTGATGCATGTGTGTACCGGACCTCGTGAGGCACCAGAGCCTCACTGAGGATGGGCAACAGGGGGCGGGTGTGTGAGTGTGAGTGTGGGGTCTGCGAATGCTAAGTCAAATGAGGTCTTCTGTTTCGGAATAGGTAAGTTCTAAAAGTTTGTTTTTAAAAAGTGATTTACACGAGAATAACGAATAATGAATGCCTCAGAGATCTGCAGTTTTATTTATATTTAAAAGTTTAAAGGCTTTTTTCATATGATTTTCATCCACACGGTTGAATTTAAGTTTATTTTCGCATTTAGGTTCATTTTCTATAATTATTGACTCAGCGATTACTTGGGAAGAGTTTAGACACTTTGGAATGCCAGTAAGAAAGTTGAACAATGCTTGGGCTACTTCAACGTCATTTTTGATTGAGCAATCATTAATCTTTAAATTGTAATCATTATCGCAGGTGCTGACCTTTCCTGTCTCACTATTTATTATTTTCCACGTTGATTTTATAACATTTTCACTATTTCTAATTTTCGAGCTAATATAATTTGATTTTGCTATTTGACAAACTTTTCTAATCATTTTTGAGTAGTTATTTACTCTTTCCTTGAACTCCTGGCTAAAATTGTACTGTTTTCCACTATGCAGTTCAAACAACTTTTGTCTACTCTTTTGTCTATTCTTATCTTTAGTGAGTGGGCAACAGTATTGTTGCCCACTCACTAAAGTTAAGTTTTTCTGAGACCATGACCGATTTGGGTGTCACCTAAGGATTCTACGTGACAATTCTGCGACGATACCATTGTCATAGTAAAGCGATTGGTTAGCAGAATTGGACCACTGTTCTAGGGTATGTTGTATGTATCTGTGACAAAAACTGTAAATAAAAGGTACCTTTGGAATGGACATCACTAGGAACATGGAAATGGGCACATCCCTAGCAGGGCGCGACGGAAGGGCTGACATCATAAGCCCATTAGCTGTAATGTCGATGCACTCAGGAATCCCATTGTTTTTTATGGGTTCTGTAATGGACATAGTATGCAACGCAGGTGGAACGGAGAGTTTGGTAAAGCTACTTTTTAGCGGATAAAAAAAGGGTTATACTTTACTAGGATATCTCATTTTATAGAGAAAGAAAAACATGAACGTTTATTGACCGTTGATTTTCAATCCAAAGTCAAATCAACTATTTTGACAAAAAAAAATTGGTAATTAAAGGGGTGTGTTTTGTCAATGAGCAAGCGGCAAACGTAGTGTAGGACGCCGGAGGGCGTCCTACTGCCCGGTGGGATGACGATCTGCGAAAGACTGCAGGCAGATGCTGGATGCGGCAAGCTGAAAACAGGGCGCTATGGCGCTCATTAGGGGAGAGGCCTATGTCCAGCAGTGAACTAATATAGGCTGATGATGATGATGATGATGAGAGTGTAAGTAGCTAGTACGAAATTATGGGAAAAGCTTACATTTACGAAGAAAATGATCATTAGCTTTATGGCTATGAATAAGGCAAAGTCTTGTAAAAACAACTCATTAAGCGCAATTCGGATTTAATACCGACGACGACGTCTCGTAAATATAGGACCTCCGCGGAATATTTAAATGTAAACAGTATTCTTAAATTAATTAGATTGAATTT